>CM035408.1:15214545-15229545 GCA_020310875.1 Ceratopteris richardii | reverse complement strand
GGTTGGCCCTTGATGGATCACGAAACCCCTTTCCTGATGTATGTGTGTGTATGCATATGTTGTTATATATAGTTTGTATGTGTGTTTTTATATGTGTATGTGTGTACATTTGTGTGTATGCATGTGTATGTGTGTATGTGTGTATGTTTCTGTCTATGCGTATGTGTGTGTATGTATATGTGGGTATATATATAAGTGTGTGTGTATGTATATGTTTGTGTATGTGTGTGTATGCATATGTATGTATAGTGTGTGCATGTGTGTTATGTATGCATGTGTTTGTATGTATGCATGGGAGTGTATGTGTGTATGTCTATGTGTGTGTATGTATGTGTAAGTATCTCTATGTGTATGTGTATATTTGTATATGTGTATATGTATATGTGTGTATGTATGTGTAAGTATCTATATGTGTATGTGTATGTGCGTATATGTATGTGTAAATATCTATATGTGTATGTGTATGTGTGTCTATGTATATGTATGTATGCATGTGAGTGTATGTGTGTTTCAATGCGTGTGTATGAATGTGTAAGTATCTGTGTGTCTATGTTTATATGTGTATGTGTGTGTATGCATATGTGTGTGGATGTGCTTGTGTGTATATATGTATACATATGCATGTGTGTATGTATGTATACATATGCATGTGTGTACGAATGCATGTGACAATGTATGCAAATTTGTGTATGCATGCACATGTGTGTGTATGTATATGTCTATATGATATTTCCATCACTATATGTCGAAATAAATAGCATCTATTTTAATTTACGGTCCGTCTTAACATGACTCTACATTATGACACTTTTGCCCATGAAACAACATTGAATGGGTAAATCAGTCCCTCCTCCTCTGATTTCAACCTGCATCTTTGTACCTCATTGGAAAACTTGGTAACCGTAAATGAGTTGCTTTCTACTACGATTTTGAGCTGTAAATTTTTGTTCGCATTAATTTACGACCAAATAGATGACATCTGTAATAAAATATTGGCGTGTTTTAAGACGTCTGTACATGAGGAGACTTAGCCTACTGGTTTCAACTAATGCGGTTCGCATACATGGTCTGCACTTCTAATGGCTTTAATAGTCCAACTGCAAGAAGCGCTTCTGTTCTTTACAGTAATGCAAGGAGCGCTTCTGTTCTTTACAGTAATGCAAGGAGCGCTTCTGTTCTTCTGTTCTTGTTTTTTTCTCCTTCATGGAAGTTCGATTGTAAGATCTACTCTTTCTGTTGAAGTTGAATTAGTTGAAAACTACACATGAAAGCAAAGCAGACAGACATAACACTCATGGAACCCGGTATCTCACAAAGCAGAGGTCAGACGCATTTGAATTGACGGAA
Source organism: Ceratopteris richardii (assembly GCA_020310875.1). Classification (NCBI taxonomy): domain Eukaryota; kingdom Viridiplantae; phylum Streptophyta; class Polypodiopsida; order Polypodiales; family Pteridaceae; genus Ceratopteris; species Ceratopteris richardii. The sequence goes on along the minus strand of CM035408.1, from coordinate 15,228,198 downwards.
GATTACACAAGGTTTGCAACTACACACAGGTTTTCTCAACTTCTTGAATGTACATTCATCTCGGCAGCGATTCTGAGAGGCGTGCGCTGCTTCTAAGAGAGGTGAAACCCTCGCCCCTGGGCAAGAGGCGAAGGCCCGACCAACTGGACAAGCATGGGCGGACTTTGTGTCGACTTTTCAGAAAGAACCTTCACTCAAACATCATGGAGATAAGAACGCAGGCAATATCGTCTGCTATATGTGATGACCAATATTGAGATAGATTAATGATGCAGCGCGCTGTGAATGCCCAACAGTGGCGATGATTCCAGCATGGATCCTCAGATGCTTACTTTGACAATGTTAAAATCTCAAGGATGGGTGCTGCCTTCAAAGCCAAAAGATGCGTGTTTTCCGTTCCATGCGCCGTTTAAGAAGCCTGCGCGTAGCACAACATGTGCTTCACTATTCATGATCTCTCTACTCTTATGTATATATGACGATTTTGATTAAATAATTGAAGACGACATATTTTCAGTGTGATAAGGCAAAATCAATTGATTTGATTGATAGCATGAACATGCAAGATCAATGCGTTGTTTTGGCAGGTTAATCCAGGTTCTTGTTCATGACAAGTACGTACCTTTCATCTTAAAAATTGTGATATGTGTGCACATATTTGCCGGGAAACGCAGATCCGAGATTAACAAATCGGGAAGAACGAGTGAATAGGCAAGATGGATCCTATGGATGAGGTGGAGTTTACCAAGCTTCTACGGACTATGTTAGTACAAATAGAGGCCTTCGTCTCGGAAGATGTAGAGCAAACAGTAATCAATCATGCTGCAAAGTAGCTTTAGAACGTGAAATCCGCGAATGAAGTTGTTTCCTCTCATCTGTGGCATGCTTTTTCAACATGATCGGGTTTCACAATACTTCCACAACCTCAAGCCGTTCGATTGTCATAAGCTGCTGGTTCAAGGGGACAAGCTTTTTGTTGCAGACTTTGGGATCTGCATCGAAAAGCCTCTTCTTACTGTTTTTTTTTATGTCTTGGTCTCTGGAGATGATCGAAGAGCTTCAGCTGGTGCAGAATTGTCAAGAGAGAGAGAGAGAGAGAGAGAGAGAGAGAGAGAGAGAGAGAGACGGCTTTAAGTCTGTCAATGCTCCCATCTGCATGGCTTGCCCGTAGGATTGCTGAGAGAGTAGAGGACAATCCAGGTGACGAATGTAAACTCCGCGTACTTACGTTCTGTTATAAAGGATTCCATAACGCATTGTGGCTGCATGCTAAGCCAGATATAATTGTCGGAGTATCATTTACGTATAGAATGTGGCATAGGAGGTAGTACATTGTAGATTGTTTAGCCACCACACTTGCCTGTACGACGCACTGTGCAGGCTTCTTAGATCTTCGAGACAGAACGTCTATTATTTGTTGCTTTAGCAGAAGTATGATGATACAAAGGGACACACAGGATGCATGTCGGAGGCCTGTACTTTTCCTTTTACTTACCGTAACGGCGATTATTTGCTCTAGCTACAACGTACTGTGGGTGCATGCGGGGATGAAAGGTGATGACGAGGTCACTTACGACAACTGGCTCCAACATATGGAGAAGACATCAAGCCCCGCGGATGAGCAACCGTCTGCGTTCAACCCTGACGATGACAGCGTAGGCCGCGGGCGCAATGACATCGAGATTGACGACGGAGGTTCCGCGGCGGCCACGGCTTCAACAGGCTCCATTGTTGTTTCTCAAGATGGCGATGGCAACTTCAAAACTGTGCAGGCTGCGGTTGACAGCATTCCGAAGGGGAATACGGAGCGCATAATCATCTTAATCAAACCCGGAATCTACAAGTCAGCCCCTCTCTCTCTCTCTCTCTCTCTCTCTCTCTCTCTCTCTCTCTCTCTCTCTCTCTCTCTCTCTCTCTCTCTCTCTCATGATAAACAGATTTGATTTCGCGCAGAGAGAAGGTTCGAGTGGACGCGTCATGGGTAACGTTTCAGGGAATGGGGTCAGGATTAACTGTGATTCAATGGGGCGACATGGCTTCCACAATAGGGCCTGATGGGAAGGAGCTCGGTACCTTCAATTCTGCATCAGTCGCTGTGAACGGTGACCATTTCACCGCGAGGGACATTTCTTTCAAGGTAACCCCAAGCGGTGCATATAGATTATTTGATGTATATACAATAAATTTGACGGTTGAGAGAGCTTATGGAGTCATGTACGCTGCTGGATTTCGAAGAAAGTCTGTCCTCCCAGTTCGGTCTGCTTGATCTAATTGTTTCTTATCGTTGCATGTTTCTAGAATACGGCACCTGCCCCGCCAGGAGGCGCTGTCGGTCGGCAAGCAGTGGCCTTGCGGATTAGTGGCGACATGGCTGCTTTCTTCAACGTTGCCTTCTATGGAGCACAGGACACTTTGTATGACCACAAAGGTCGGCACTATTTCTCGAAATGCTACATCGAAGGATCGATCGACTTCATTTTCGGGAACGGTCGATCTTTCTACTCCGTACGTATCATTCAAATCCTCTCATCCTGCAGCTCAATTACTATTATCTCGACCATGTCCAGGACAGAACCTGGTGTTGAAGAGCCAGCGTCTTCGTTTAAGTTCAAATATATCGTTTTCCTTTCCTTTTTCTTTTTGTGACGGATCTTTGCCATCGAAATCTGTAGAAATCTGTCATTTTACCATAGAAATCCGTCGAGCTTCTTCGACTGATTTTACGAAGGCCTGAACAACGAAACCAATAAAGCAGATGAATTGTTTCTGTTTACTTTCAATTATCTTTCAGTTTCTTCGCTTACTATCGGTTACATTCCTTCTTTCTCTTATCTTTTTAAAGGAAAAACATGGAGGTAGTGAGTACAATAACGCTGGCTAAGTTTGTATTATAACTTTTGCAGAGATGTCGATTACATTCTATCGCGAATCCAACGGGATCAATAACTGCACAGAAAAGACAAACGACAGATGAGAACACAGGTTTCTCCTTCGTGAAATGCGTAGTTACGGGGTCAGGCTCCATTTTCTTGGGCCGCGCGTGGGGTCCTGCTTCTCGTGTTGTCTACTCTGCAACCTACTTCGACGACATCATCATTCCTCAAGGATGGTTTGATTGGGGCGACGCTTCCAGACAGAAGTAAGTCTCTGAGATTTCTGCTAACTACGTTCGTATTACATTTCGACTAACACTAGCAATGTACTGCGAGCACAGGACTGTCTTCTATGGTGAATATAAATGCTATGGTCCGGGGGCAAACAGAGATGGACGTGTTTCATGGTCCCGTCTGTTGACCCCCAAGGAAGCGAAACCTTTCATAAACACAGGATTTATCAACGGCGAACAGTGGCTTACTTCAACCTAATCACACTGATAAAGTGCATTAATCTTGATTATTTTCGCAGCAGAAATAAGCAGATTTCCGCTAATCCAGATTATTTTCGCAGCCGAAATAGGGAGAGTTTCAAAGCTGAGCATATGTATATAAATCCAAATTATTTGTTCACAAATATTGATGATCAGACACATATTAAGTACATATGCCGTCCGCACTGAAGAAATGTACCTCTATTCCTCGCACTTGCCTCCCAGCTTCCTTCTCGCATCCTACTCGTTACTATACCAATTCCTATCCACCTTCCTTAGGGCTTCCTACTCATTATTGTACCAATTCCTATTATTTGAGATTAATGTGATTTTTTTCCTTCAAAGCGTCTTCCTCAGCCGCTCATAATCGAGATCTTCGTTGTGTGTTATTAAGGTAATGTATCGATCCTATATCTCTACATTTCAATTGGAAGTGGAACGCACAGATAGAGAAGAAGCAGTGCCTATGGCGAGAGCATGCATGAGTGTGCAGAATAAAACGGAAGTGCACGCCTGCTTCATTATAAAAAACGAGTACATATATAGATTAAGGATGGCCTTGGTATTGAATGAAGGTTAGGTAAAGTTGTTGATATTGATAAGCTTGGCACATGACCTTTCAAGACGTTTTCTGACATACTACTGACTGACAACTTGTCAGCGGAAGGATACCTGACATTGTAGGGCTGAAAAATTAGAAAATGACAAAGGAGGTTTCCATTCTATCCCTTTTGTCTAGCATAGGAAACCAAGTTTGAATACCACGTTGGGCATGCCACATTGGGCGTTACATTTAGGTTACTGTATTACGTACCTAGAACATTGTTCCTATTTTCATTGATGAATCAGAAGTCCTCTCGAGATAGTTGGTCCCCATTGTAAACTCCTTTGGTCTCCTAAAGCAATTGCTTGATAAATGTGCTATTTTGCCACAAAAAGTGCATGATTTTTTTTCTTAAACAATCTTTGGCGACATGATTAGTGTGTCCACATGCTACACATTTTGGATGTAGCTAGAAGCGTATCCCGAGGGCGATCTGGTTTTTTGATCCGTTTCTCTTCTTGTTGCAAAGGGTTTATGACATCCTCTAGGGTTGGAATAGGATCCTTTTCTTTTAAGACAATAACAAAATGTTTACAAAGGAGTTGGGAAGGGCCTTGAAAAGTATTGCTATTTTATCTTCTTCGGGCACTAGACATTGAAGAGAATGCAATTGGGTCACTATACTTTTCATCCTATTTACTAGGGAAGCTATATCCTCATTACGATTAAGGGAAATCCCATACAGTTCCATTTTGAAGGTCATTTTGTTGTGCTTTGCATGAGCACCGAAGATGTTTTCTAACAATTTCCAAGCTTCAAATGCATTTTTCACTTTGTCCACATAGTCTATATATGTGACGTCGAGTGAGGTGATGATGATTGCGTAGGCTTTCCCTTCGTGAAGTTGACATTGTGTCATAGTTGCTTGAGTAAGCTTTCCTAGACGAGTGATTACAAAACTATAAATGGTTTGGAATTATTTCACAACCTTTTGGTATGGTGTGAAAGGAACTTGTGGAAGAAAAACTCACTAAATGGTCCATATCGTAAATGCTTAGGACATTCTTCCATATCGTAAATGCTTAGGACATGCTTAGGACATTCTTAACCTCTTCCCCTTGCATCATTTAAAGAGAAATTTGATGCCGTTCATCACTGAATGGATTGTCATTCATCAATGACAAAGCGGCTTATTTCACACGGTTTTGGGGAGAAGGTGGAGGCCTTGATGCATTTAAGAATTTTACGATGAAGGAAGATGGAGGCCTTGATGCAGTTTGAGAAGAGGCATCCCACTGAGCGATTTCTCGATAACTATTTCAGTAATGCCACAACTCTGTGTTTTGTTTTGGTCATCTGTTCTTCTGAGCTTGAGGACATGCAAACATACTGCAGTAGTAAAGGCACATAGGCGAAGCACAAACTTTGCAAGAGAGTGCAAGATGACCTTGATGCGTGCATGATTGCCACTGAGGGACCTCGGGCCTTTATACGTGCATGGGCACCCCGCTTGCGTCTGTGGCCACTTTCAATGTTGTTCTCTTCACCGTTTGTGGCCAAATGGAGGCTCTTCTTCGATCCCCACCTCATGCGCCATTCATGATTTCCGAGTAGTTCATATGTGGTACAAGCGCCGGTGTAGCTATCTCATTCCTTGTGTGTTGTTAACAATCGGTGTGGACAAACTATTCTTTGTAATTTCTACTTTGTAATAATGGAGATGTCAAGAGTTTTTGGAATACGGAGGTTTGGAATGGTGTGAAGTTCATTTCTCCTATTTTCTTTAGGATATGTGGAGACGGATCTTCAATGGGTCCTTCTGGATTCCGGACTCGACGATTATGGAACCGAAGATATGCAGTAGAGTGCATGAAGTGGAAGATATAGAGCGAAGAACAATTGTAACTACAATGCTATAATGCAATACCATATCTATTTATGACTCCGATAACTATTGTTTTGTGTAGTTAAGATTTTGAATTGTCTATGAATTGTCTGTCTGTGCTAAGTCATATTGAAGGGATGGAACAGAAATGCATGTTTACGGATAGAAGTATCTGTGATGGCAAGCAGTGGACAAACATTTGGCGACCATGATGGGATGGGATTCTAGTTAAGGAAGTGCTATCATGAGTTTCATGCCGTTGTGGAGCAGAAGGGAGTGTCACACAATAAATTATCGTCATGAACCTTAAGAAGAATTTGTTTAGCACATTGTAGAAGGTTTAAAGGATCTTCCTCTTTCGGAGGCAGTGAATATCCCAAAGGAATTGACATACTGGATAGAACAAGGAGTCATCCCCCCTCGATTACTACAGGATTGGGTAGCTGAGTGGAAGGAGGAGAAGCTAGCAAAAATAGTGGGGCACAAGGAAAGTGAAAAAACTAACTAGCAACACCTCCCAGAGGCAGGAAAATACCATGAGGAAGAAGCTTCTAATGGTGAGAGTCATTCCCACCCCCAGGCTTGGATCTAACTCTCATTGTGGTGTCGCAATCTGAATCATGGGATCCGATGGCTCAGCGATATGAACTGCCAGGATTGAATTACACACATTTTTACGGTAAAGTAGGGGAAGATCCTGATGTGCATATATGAACGTTTGAAAACCAGTATAATTGCAATCACAAGCATATGTGGGATGATGATCATAAATTACGGGTATTTGAGGCCACCTTGGCTGGAAATGCAGTGAAATGGCTCATTGAGTTCCCCTCCAAACATTTCAGTACATACGATGCATTGAAAGAAGCATTCCTAGCGCAATTTCGGACGACCAAAAGTATTTCGAAATTATACACTACTCTGTAATATATGGTCCAGAAGAGCTCGGTAGACCTTTACACAAAAGAATTTAGATCTATTAAGCCACAATTTCCGGATGACAGCTGTCCCTCGGAAGAATTACTTCTCGAGTTGTTTGTGGATGGTTTACAACCACTGATAAAAGAAAAAATCTATGTCTTTACACTGGATCAGAGTCGTACACTCGACCAGGTTATTGAATTAGCCACTCGTATGGATAGAAAAATATGATTTGCGAATATGGGCATGGTGAGAAGTGAAATCGAAGGGAAACAACCCCTGAACTCGATTCATCAGTTGTATTGCTTGCACTGTCGAAATCCAGGACATATCATAGTAGATTGTGCCCTAAATCAGGTATATTGTCCAATCTACAATATGAATAATCATAGTTTAGATAATTGCATATTCAATTCAAAGAGCACATTGGTAGCTTCTGCACAAGTCGAGACCTAGAAGTGGAAAGGGGACGTCAGAGAGTTTAAATAATCTGTTCAGCCCGGACCGTGGCATGATAGCCAAGATGTACGCAACACAAGAGTTTCACTGTACTTAGAATTACAAATGAATGCGGACTCTAGCACATGTTATAGGTAGAATTTTAAGGATTTCAGCAGAGGATGGTGGTTTCATCAACCTAGTCCGAACAATTCCGATAATCACCCCATCTTGTGTTAGTTCTATTTACAGTTTGGACACCATAGGTGGGAATGCGAAGAAGCCAAAGAATATGATCAAAGGAAGCAGGAGGCAAATTTAATAGCTCCAATGACTAGTATGATCTCCATAGAATACGACAAAACACGAATTGCAATTGTCACTCGCTCACAGAATGAATATTCCACCAATTCTGAACCCTCTATACCAATTCAGAAAAACAAAAACAACAACTAAAAATGGTGGTACGATGGGCTCGAGAGTACCTGCCACATTTTGTTAATCCAAAAACAATTCTTTTGATACTAGATGATCGAATTCAGCAGTCTCGGGGATGTCAAGCAGTAGAGTCCTTGGGCACTCCTGTTGCGGAGCCTTCTAACCATTCTCCACAAGTAGTGCACTACGGAATTGCCGATTTTCATGAAAGGAGACACACTCAAAACCGAAATAGAATGCACGATAACTCTGATAAATGGGTAGATAAGGACAAAACACCTCAAGTGGAAATTGGTGGATTATTGCAGGACTTACATTTGAAATTATCATTAGGAGCCTTGCTGAAGCTAGTGCCCACTTTTTGAAAACAGTTGCTACACCAACTACAGTCGATCCACGATAGAGTAGAAACTCTCGTCCCAATAGTATCCATGGTAAAGGACACTCCAGAAAAGTTTATAGACTATGCCATACCTACCATTACAGTTTACCATCCTAATCGCGCCATTCCGAAGGTATTAATTGAAGGAGGATCAGTATCAACATAGCCTCTACAGCAACATGCAGGCAGATGGGGTGGCACCAGTTTGAGCCGGCTCCATTTTTTGTGTGAATGGTGGATCAATCTCGTGTCGGACTGATTGAGGATATTTCGATCCAGATTGCATAGATATTATTTAAAGTTACCTTTATCATTTTGGAATTAAAGGGGAAAAATTTAGATTACAATCTACTTCTAGGACGACCAGGGCTCCGGAATGCCATAGTTCAACAAAACTGGGATGAGAAAACCATCAATTTTTGGAAGTGACATTCCAAATTTATGGTTTCATTGGATGACGAGTAGTACTTCCTCCCAAAGTAGAAACCAATCTGGGCAGAACCACCTCATATGTTAGAGGGCTTAGAAGAGGATGAAGAAACTAAATTATTGGAGGCTAATAAAGACTTGATATCTGTGGGAGTGGTCGATGTTAACTCAGTTTCTAGCATGGAAGTGGATAGTTTGACAACTGTAGTAGGCCCCGAAGTGTTTGACAATACAAAGAATCAATTATTGGAAATTTCTTTGAATGATCCTATGGAGACATGTAGCTTTCGCATTGAAGAAGATGCTCTGGAATTTGGGGAGCGAGGAGGACCCAAAGCCGATTCGCATCTGTTCGGAACTAGCTCCAGAATTTTGGTCCATCTTGATTGCATTGTTAAAGCAGTACACTGATGTGTTTGTCTGAGTCATATTTAGATATGCAGGGATTGGATCCCAAATTATATCATCACCGCATTTTACTCAAACGGGATGCCACTCCTGTACTGCAGCAGCGATATCAGATGAATCCCCATTTCGCAACACAGGTTAAACAAAAATCGGATCGCTTATTGAAGGTAGGTTATATTGTGCCTATCGGAATGGGTATCACCAATAGTGATCGTTCTGAAGAAAAACAAACAATTATGAATTTGTGTGGATTACCGAAAATTGAATGTTGCCATAGGTCAAGATATAGTTCCATTACTAGTATGTTGGATGAAGTCGCAGGGCGAGAAATGTATTCTTTTTTCGATGGATTCAATGGCTACAATCAGGTGCACATGGTTGAGGTAGGTATACCTAAGACAACATTTATTACCAATGGGGGTGTCTTTGACTGTACAGTCATGTGGATCGGACTCCAGAATGCTCCAAGTACCTTTCAACACTGTATGCAACAAATTTTTGCACCTTAATTAACATCTTTTATGCGTATATTTTTGGATGATTTCTCTGTCTCTGGCCGGAGGGTGGCGCATTTGGAACATTTACGTTTATGTTTTGAATCCTGTTGAAATGTAGGGCTATGCTTAAATCCATTAAATTCAACTTTCACGATGAAATGTGGCATATTCCTTGGACACATTATTTTGGAAAAAGAAATTGCGGTTGATCCAGATAAAGTTAAAGTTATCCACGATACACAAGCTCCAAAAAATCCAAAAGAGGTGCTCAAGTTTCTCCGACAAATCTGTTGGCATGGTAGACATTTATGAGGACATGCGCATATTGCTATCCCGCTCAATAAGTTAGCACATGTTCCACCAAAGCATTTTCTCTGGACTGATGAAGCACAGCTTGTGTTTGAACGACTCCGAAAAATGCTCGTCAGTGCTCCAATCTTAAAAGCTCCAGATTGGACATTGCCCTTTCATGTTTTTGTAGACGCCTCAGATTGCACAATCGACAACGTTCTCATGCAGAAGGAAGATCCAAAGTGGTTTAGTCTAGTTTACTATGCTAGTAGAAGACTCACATTGACCGAGAGGAACTATTCGACTACGGAGCGTGAATGCTTGGGTCTTATTTATTCTATTAAAAAGTTCCAACACTATCTCCTAGGCCGATCGTTCACATTTCACGTGGACCACAGTGTGTTGCTCTACCTGGTGAATCAGCAAAATTTAGTTGGATGTCTCACTTGATGGGTGTTCTATTATAGGAATTCGACTATGATCTGGTCCATCACCCGGGAGCTAGTCATGCAATTGTAGATTTTTTATCTAGAATAGATCATGGTGAACCTCCGGACGGCATTGATGATTCTCTTCTGGATGCTAAAGTTTTTACGGTGGCTGAACCGAAAGATGTTCCACAGACTATTCCAACCTGGTACGACAAAATGGTGAGCTTTCTTTGCCATCTCATTTACAATCGGCAGCTCGGAAGAAACTTGGGCTACACAGCCAGCGATTTTCCATGATCATGGAGCAGCTTTATCATAAAGACCCGATGGGATTTTGGCTTTGTTGTGTACCCCCACACGAAGTACATGCGGTTATTTCAGAAGCACATGTAAGTGATGCCGGTGGTCATTTCAGTCATCTTATTACGGTCTGGAAAATTCAACAGTCTGGACTTTGGTGTCCCACTATGTATGCTGATGTGCAAGCGGCGGTTCGGAATTGTGATCCTTGTCAGCGAACTGGTGAACCTAGGGATGCTCATCACTTTCCTCTCCAGCCTATTTTGCCATTGGAACCTTTTCAAAAGTAAGGACTAGATTTCATTGGACCAATTAAACCTCCAGTGGTGAATACCGTTGCCCTTTACATACTTACCTGTATAGACTACTGCACCCTATGGGCAGAAGCGTAGGCAACTAAACAAGCCACTATAGCCATTGTGGCTAAGAAGCTCCAAAATGACATATTTCCGTGGTATGTTCTTCCGTTGGAATTAGTTTCAGACTGTGGCACACATTTTTTGAATCAATTGATTGCGAAACTCACAACAGGATTTTGTATTAAACATTGGTTTAGTTCCCCATATTACCCTCAAGCTAATGGTTTAGTTGAAAGCACGAATAAGATGCTACTATACGTGCTCCAAAAAATGCTCTTAGATACTACTGATCAATGGGAGATTATTCTTCCCACGGTGCTTTGGGCCTATCGCACCTCTTACAAAGTTTCGGTGGGAAGCACACCCTTTAAGTTGTTGTATGGGCAGGAGGCTATTCTTCCATTTGAACTTGTGGTCTGGAGTTTCTGAATAACAGTACAAAAGCATCTGATACCGGACGAATCTTTTGCGTATTGCATGGATCAACTGTGCCAGTTGGATGAAGTTTGCTATACAAGTTTTCTTTTGCTTCAGGAAGTACAACAACGGCAAAAGTGATGGCATGACCGGAATTTGCAGACTTAGATTTTTCGCAACGGAGATTTAGTTTTGTATTTTCATTCGAAGATGAAACAAAAGATGGGCAAGTTGAAATTACCGTGGACTGGTCTGTTCTGGATTCATGAAGTGTGTGAACCGGGTACATTCTGGCTTGCTACACTCACCGGAGAACTTCTGTCGACGGTCGTCAATGGGTCTAAACTCCAACCTTATCAATGCTTCCTGTAAAAAAAAAAATCATAAATTCGTGTGATCGGGATCTCATGGAGGATGCGCAGTAATTATTTTGCATGCAGGGTGCGCAGTAACTATTTTTCATGCAAACATACAACAATTATCAGGATGGCGATGGCGACGTTGTAAATCAGGATGCATTTCTTATTTTGCGAGCCAGTAAATAGCACAGAGTCTAGAGTTGTGATCCCTTGATCACTATCACGATGTGTTTCTTATTTCGAGAGCTTGTAATCAGTGCAAATTCGAGAGTTATGATCCCGTGATCAACCATCATGATGAAGACTCCCAATTTGTTACACAAGAAGGCGGGGCATAAAAGGCTACAAACTCTGCCGAATTCAGTTTATTTGCCGAGTTTGCGAGTAGAGCGAATACCGCAAGCAGAGCGAATAGAGTGAGTGTCATGTGCGAAAGTAACAAAACAGGAAAGTCGTAGTAAGATGGCAGTGACCTTCTCTAATTGCCACCTTCTGTACATCCCAGAGAAGATCAGAGAGGAGCAAAAGGATTAGTTTGAATGTAGAGGACTCCTGCAATGTGCCATGATCGATTGGTGAACCATTAAGCCTCACCCTCAAGCAAAAGAAATAGCGATGGAGATCGTTCGACAGATAGAGGGAAACGACATTAACGTTCAAGACATCAGTATCCAAATAGGACAAGAAGAAGTACATTTAACTGTGGATTTGATAACGGAGCAATTTTGCATGGCCAAGGAGGGTATCACGGCAAGCATAGAGGCTGTGGATGCTGGAGAAATCTGCGCATTGCTCGGCAAACCCTGCTCGGGTGAATACCGCTTTGCGCAAGTGCCAAACGACAACCCAGTGAATTGGGGAATGTTATTAATGACCATGGTAAGTAATTTGCAAGCAAAGCATTATGGAGTTTCTCAGCAGCTCTTCGCGTTGGTGAAGGAAGCAACGAAGACAGAGGTAAACTGGGCAAAAATTATATTATGAAAATTAAAGAAAGAAGTCGAGAGATTATTCTAACGGACTGGAATGGCACCTAACACAGTATTGGACTCCAAAGTGGGAGTGATCTTCTTGTTACTTTTTTTAACTCTAGAATACTTACCTCGAGAATACACAATATGCTCGAGGAAAGTGTTTTTACAACTTTTGAAGAAACGAGCGGTAGAGTAGAGTCAAGAGGTAACACTTCTAAGGATCAGGTGGATACTAAGATGGATGAGGAGGAGGAATCTAGAAGGTGCCAGGTGGAAGAGAGGAGAGCCAAGGTTGAAGCTGAGAGGAAGGCCAGGGAAGAAGCCGAGAGGAAGGCAAGGGACGATGAGGAAGAGGCAGTACGGAATGAGGAAGAGGCAGCACAAAATGAGGAAGAGGCAGCATGAAAGGCGGCTGAAGAAGAACAGTCCCGGAAACAATAATAGGAACAAGGTGGACGTTCGGGGGAGACTTCCTGTAGAATACCTGTCTTACATACATTTTCGGAATGTGACCTAGTCAAAAAATGGAAAACTTCCGAAGGCAGAGTGAAGTTACCTGCACTTAGATCTACTCACGTGATATACCCATGGATGTATAATAAGGAGACTATTGGACCGGAACTACTTGGAGATTTAGCTTGTGGTTTATCAAGCTAGAAGATTTTCAAAATAAGTATAATGCCATGATAATGGAAAAGGAGAGCTGGGTTGCACAAAAGGAGCAGATAACAGCTCAGATCACTGAATTGCAAGAAGAGTTAGAAGCACTCAGGGTTGAGAACAAAGGTGGTGATAGTCTTGTGGATGAGCAGCTAGTTGAAGAATTAAATGATACTTTAACAAAAAATAATACTCTAAAATTTACTGTGGAGGAAAAATCCAAGATTATAGCTTGCTTGCAAGCAGAAATCGGTCAAGTGCAGAAATCAAACCAGAAGTTAAAAAAAGGTGATAAAGAACTAAATACAAAAATGCAGAAGACTGAGCACGAAACACAAAGATTAAAAACCAAGGTTAAAGATCAGAGTGGTGAACTAAAAAGGCAAATCATTTTGACTGCAAAAGTGGAGGAAAAGCTGGCGGTTTGGAATTGAGAGTTCAGAGCATTGGAAGAAAATTTACAAATACTTCAAGAGACTTTGGATATAGTACAGGCTCAAGTTGAAAGAATCTCTGAGTTAGAAAAGCAAGTAGCTCAACAGAAACAGCATTG
>CM035408.1:14827045-15209545 GCA_020310875.1 Ceratopteris richardii | reverse complement strand
AATTGGCAAACATAGTTGAGATCATTCTAGATGTATCACTCATTTCTATATTGTTGAAAGGATTACTAGAAACTTTTCAAAGCTTTGCTACTACACTCCGTTTGGTTGCAAAAGGAAATCCTACTATGTATGCATTTGATGAGGTGCTGTCTCTTCTTTTGCAAGAAGAGCAATCTAGAGTGAATAGGAGTGGTTTGATTGAGGGAACGCAAGCACTTGCTATCTCACAAAAGGGCAAAAGCAAGTATGGTTTAGCTTTGGGTTCATCAAAACCAAAGCCTCAAGCTTCCTCTTCCCCTCATTCCTCTAGTGATGCCGATTTGCAAACGAAGAAGAGATGCAAATATTGTCATAAGGCTGGTCATACTATTGATGAGTGTAGAAAGCTTGCTAAACGCAGTGAAAAGAAGAGGGAATCTGGCATGTCTATTGCTGAAAATTCAGCAAATGCAAAGAATGATGAAGCTAACATGGCTCAAGATTTTTGGGCATGTGTTGTTACATTTCATTATAATGCTTCTTTGCATTCTAAATGTATGGTTGTGAGTGAAGCTGATTTGGATTGGTTCTTTGATAGTGGTGCCTCAAAGCACATAACATCATGCAAAAGATATTTTGCCTCTCTGAAAGATGCACTCAAAGGAGGACATGTGGTGTGTGCAAACAATGCCTCTTATCCTATCATTGGAGTAGGAGAAATTGAGCTTACAGCTGCAAATGGAGGTGTGATTCTCTTAAAAAATGCATTGTATGTGCGTGGTATCAAGAAGAACTTAATTTTAGTTCCGTTGATTGCCAAAGATGGACTTCATGTACACTTTGTTGATGATAAGTGTATGGTTCATGATTTCAGCAATGGTCATGTTATCGTGATGTCCGGTACATTATGTAATCATTTGTATCGCATGGATACATACAAGAGTGCTGCCTCAAATGCCTTAGTTGCTCATACTTCTTCCATGGCTGAAATGGAGCTTTGGCATGCTTGTTTTGGTCACTTTAACTTCAATAGTTTGCTTTACTTGCAAAAGAAGGACATAAGTATGTAGAAAATGAATCGAGAAGGAAACTAAAGAAATTTAGAACAGATAGAGAAGGTGAATTCTTGTCAACAAACTTCAACAATTACTATAAGGAGCATGGTGTGGAAAAGGCAACTTACCACAGCTCATACACCTCAACAAAATGGCATTGTTGAGCCCAGGAACAAGACACTAGCTGAAATGGCTCATTGTATGTTAAAGGCTCAAGACATGCCTGATTCATTCTAGGCAGAAGCAGTCAATACAGCAGTCTACATCCTCAATCGAAGCGACACAAAAGCACTGTAGGGGATGAATCCTCAAGAAGCATATTCTGGTAAAAGGCATTCAGTTCTGCATTTCAGAATTTTTGGTTGTTTTTGGTATGCACATATTCTTGATTCAGCAAGATCAAAGTTGGACTCAAAAGCAAAAAGTGTGTCTTCCTAGGATATAGTGAAGAGTCTAAAGCATACAGGTTGTGGGATCTTGAGGCAAGGAAGATTTTTGTCAGTCAAGATGTGGTGTTTGATGAACGACCACACTTAGTAGAAAATAAAGGTAATCTACTATCTCATCAAACGGAGAAATATCTCACCTTGTGCCTATCAAAAGACAGATTAAAGCTGAGGAGGAAGAAACATCTGATGGAGAAATTTCCTCAATAAAAAGCCAACTAGTTGTAGCTGCACAACATAAGCCACTATCCAAGTGGGTACAACATCTCTTTGATGATCACAATCCACATGTAGATGTACCAGAATCATCATCGGATGGATTATGAAGATCAAAGAGAATAGAGGAGCAAAGAAGAGCCTCAGAACACATTGTTAACATGGCTCTAATGGCAGATATCATGGGCTCGATAAAGGAACCTACCACCATTGAAGAAGTCGTTGATGATCGAGGTTGGAGAGCAGCAATGCAGTCGGAGCATGATACTATACTGAAAAATGATACATGGGATCTAGTCAACTTGCCGCCAAAGAAGAAGGTAATAGGTACTAAATGGATTTGGAAAGCTAAGTATAAAGCAGATGGAACATTCGAAAAGTATAAGGCAAGATTAGTTACACAGGGTTTTTCACAGATCCAAGGATTTGATGTTCAAGAAACTTTTGCGCCAACACACATGACAACTATTCGGATGGTACTTGCAGTAGCTCCACAAAATGCGTGGCCTATTTTTCAAATGGATGTAAAATCTCCATTTTTGAATGGTCACCTCAAGGAGGAGGTATATGTATCTCAACCACCAGGTTTTGAGGTGCTCAATTCAGAAAATAAAGTTTGCAGGTTGAAGAGAGCTTTGTATGGACTTAAGCAAGCTCCACGGGCTTGGTACCAATGGATAGATAGTTTTTTCAAAAAATATGGGTTTTGAAAGAAGTACTTCTGATGCTAACTTGTATGTAACGAAAAGGGATAGCAGGCTAGTTGCTATCATTGTATATGTAGATGATTTGATCATTACAGGAGATCATCAGGAACTCATCAATCAAACTCGGATCAGCTTGGGAACTGAGTTTGAAATGACAGACTTAGGTCTTTTCCATTTTTGTCTGGGAATTGAAGTATGGCAAGGAAGGATGGCATTTTCATCTCACAACAAAAATATGCCAAAGAAATTCTCAATGCATTTGGAATGATGGACTACAAACCAACTAGCACACCTATGGAGGTAAATCATAGGCTACCTATGGATGATAACATGCCTGATGTAGATGCTAAGAAGTATAGGAAGCTCATTGGAAGTCTTATTTTTCTATGCAACACTAGACCAGACATTTGCTATGCTATTGGAGTATTAAGAAAGTTTTCCAACAAACCTAAGGAGAGTTACTGGAATGCTGGAATGCGAATTCTAAGGTACATTGCAGGAAGCTTAGATTTTGGTATTTTGTATACCACAGGTGATACACTTCAAGGATATTGTGATTCAGATTGGGCTGGAGATTGTGATTCTGGAAAATCAGTTTTTGGATATTGTTTCTCACTTGGTTCTGGAATATTTTCTTGGGTAAGTAGGAAGCAACCAACTCTGTCACTCTCCTCCATTGAAGTAGAGTACAAAGCATCTTGTTTTGCTTCTTGTGAGGCAGTCTGGTTAAGGAGAATTCTTGCGGATCTAGGCTTTCCATCAAATATGGCGACTGTGCTCAAGTGTGATAATCAAAGTTGTATGGCTATTGCAAAGAACCTAGTATTTCATGCTCGCACCAAGCACATACAAGTACAGTACCATTACGTTCATGAGCTAATTGAAGATGAAATTGTGGAGCTAGAATATTGCCCAACAAAGGCAAATTGTGCTGACATATTCACTAAAGCACTTGGAAGAGAGCAGCTCAACGGGAATCTTCAACAGATGGGCATAGGACCAAGACCTACTTGATTTATCATCAGTAAACATTGAGGGGGGGTGTTAGTATATGATCAATGTCTACCTCTCATGATTGTATGCACATTTTGTAAGGCCCCCATTATGAGGAGAAGCCAAGCGTGCATTACCCAATTGATGGGAATCCCAACTTGCATGTTGGATGAAGGTGATATTGGACCATGTAAGGTATTGTAAGGAAAGGGAGTTACCAGGGTCCCCAATTGTGGGGTCCGAGGTAGTGGTGAGCAGCCCCGGCTGGGGGGTCCAAGGGGGCCAGCGGGCCCCCTGGCGGGGGTCTAGGGGCATCGCCCCCGACGCGATGGTAAAGGAAATATTCCATGGAATATTCCCTCTCGGAGTTAGAAATCATTTATATTTGTTAGGTCGATTCAACTGCTCTAAGCCGTGTATGGCAATTACGCGAGCGGTGGCCGCCCACACTCTACCACCCATGTATTGCCGTCCACGAAAGGCCACCCATGATCCTATATATACATGACTTCTGCACTACCTGAGACATTGAGTTGAGCCAGCATACCTCTACCTTGTATCTCCCTATCTAGAGTTGTCTAGATCACCATTTAAGCTCTACCTTGAGAGCACACGGGTGGACAATGCCATCATCTTTGTACTTGTTGTTAGTAGAAAATTGTTGAGATTCTCCTATATCTGTTATCTTCTCTACTACTACTCCTGTGTTATATTGCGTAACTATTGTCTTACAGGGTCAAACAACGAAACAAAGATCATATATTCACCAAGATGGGAGGATTTGAACCCACAACCTCACTCACACAATGGAAGATTTTTACTACTACACTATCTCTTTGTGTTGTCACTCTAGTTCTCCTTTCTTGTATTTAATACAACTTTCATCTCTTTCTTAATTTTTCAAGAAGGCTTGGCCAAGACGGCACAGTGCGATGCGGTGCATCTCAGGGTACATCCTGTCAGGGTACACTTCATCAAGGTACGTCTAGACAGGGTACATCCTATTAGGGTACATCACGCCAGGGTACATCCTTCTAGGGTACATCCTCCTAGGGTACATTTCCCCAGGGTAGATCCCGATAGGGAAGCACTAGATTGAGGATACAAGATAATTGCATGGGTGAGAATTAGGTTCACTGGATTGAGGTTGAGAGCAAGGAAAGTCCGTGGCAAGAGGGTTTTGTTCTATTCATACTTATGGACCCGATGAACACCATGGAGGATTTTGGATACACTTCTAAAAATGAATTAGAATACTTAGAGTATATTCTAGACCATGAAGGATTGAAAAAAAAAATTGAATAATTAGTAATATCTGTTCTTTTATTGGCTTATTAAAAGACCATGTCAACACCTCATAGATAATATTAATAATTTAACACCGCCATGAACATTTCCATGCATGTGCTTTTACATGGAACATGCTTATTTTTGTTCCGTGATGAAACATGTGACTGGCCATCCATGTTTATTATTTTATCAATTCAGGTCAGTTGCTTTTTCAACTGAGGGGCATGTTATGAATTATGGAATATGTTGAACAAGGAATTGTTGGAGTGTTAATTAATTAATGTATTAATGTGTTTTGGTGTTTTGATATAGCAGTTGAAGGTTCGTGAGGGTGTGAAAGGCATGAACGGACAGACATCACTAATTTGACTTCAAGACGGACATCAATAATCCGACTTATAATTTCTTTTGTAAATAAATCCATGTAGAAGGTTCTATTGTTAGAAACAGTTAGAAAAGTAGTGGTTAGAATAACGATCATTGTAGACCGCAATTTCTGATATTGAAAGCAAAGGCTTTCCACAAATGTTACCAACTTTTAGTTTCACGCATGCTTTTTGAAGCCGCTCTCATGTAACCACTAGTTCGACATGATCAAAAATTCCTATAAATACATGCACTCTGTGGACTGTTGAAAGAGAGTGCATGGGGGGAGATTGCACCCAATACTGTGTTCTGTCTCGTCTCTTAGCATGTCTATTTTTTCTATGTGTTTTTTGCATCTGTAATCTCTGTGTGCACGTGAGTAAGATCTTGATAACAACTAAAGTGTCGTATTGGTGTTTTAGTTGTTAGGGGAAATGAAAACATAAACTAACATGAGGCTTAAGTGTTTCCGTTTCCCAATAGGAAACACTACGCACCTTTAGGGAAATGCAAACGGACACTTTAGCACAGGACCAAGATGGTGTAGCTTAATCCCTTTAGGGGAACAGATAAAGCCGGGGTTTGGGTGATAGAAAACGCTTAAGCCTTGAATAAAGTTGACCATAACAAGAATTTTCATGGCTTACCTATTAGGTAAATGTTTGTGTAAGGCAGGTGAATCAAAGTTTTGTTGCAAGGTAGTAGAATATGTGTATGAAGGGACCTATGTATTGGGTTCATTTCACTTCTAGTGTGCAAATATGAGGGATTTAATCCCATCAGTTGATATAAGAGCAGGAAACATCTTTTGAAGACTCTAGGAGAAGGACAGATAAGCTTGGACATCAAGGTCAAGAGGTACGTTTTAGTGTTAACCTAATTTCCTATTCATTATGGTAAATCTAGGTCTAAAATTGGAGTTGCTTGACAAAGACAATTATCAGCCATGGAGGTTTAGAGTCATGAACTACCTCATGAGAAAAGGTTTATGGCCTATTGGGTGTGGAGATGAAGATGTTGAAGGATTGGGAGGAAAGGAATAGGAGAGCTATCTTTTACAAATCATAGGTAACTTCTAACACTATGATTGGTCATATATCGGAGTTTGATCATGCGAGATATGTTGGGGAGGCCTTAAAGAAGATATATACCACTACCACAAGAAGCAGAAAGATGCAACTTAAGAATGAACTCAATTCTTTGAAGAAGGTTAGTCTATTGTTGACCACACCTTGAATGTGAAGGCATTGAGGGAGCAATTGACATCCATTGGCTGCAAAGTAGATGAGGAAGAGCTTGTGAAACTTACTGTAAATGGTCTGATAGGAGAAGAAAAGTGGAAACCCCTTATTAATACCATCTTGTATAGAGATCCTATACCAACTCTTGAGGAGTTGATCCCAGACCTAGTGGTAGAAGAAGTTGCCATAGGAGACACATCCAAGAGGGATGGTCACTCACAGGTCCTATATGCTAGCAAGGGCAAAAGGCAAGAGTGGTAAGAAGGGGAAAGGGGGAAAAAGAAAGTGGAAGCATTTCAAAGAAGAAGATTCACATTCAGAAGGAGATAGCAAGGCATCATCTTCAAGGAAGGGCAAGAATGGCAAAGGCAAGAACAACCTTCATCAAGGTAAAATTTGTTTTATATGTGGTAAACAGAATCATATCTCTTCAAATTGTGGGTTCAAGAATGACAAAGGCAACAAGAAGAAGGAGCAAGGGAACTATGCTAACAACTCCAAGAAGGATGATAAGAAGGAGACCCTCGTAGCGATGAGACATGGCTACACTAGTGATCCCAAGAATAGAAAGTGGTACATAGACTCTAGATGCTCTAATCAAATGTCATTTATGGAGGAATCTTTTGTTCATATGTAGGTCCCAAGCTCAAAAGGCTGTGTGGAGACAGGAGAAAACACTGAGCATCCCATTACACATGTTGGAGATGTGAAGCTAGGTGAAGGTAAATCTATGAAGACTCTTAAAGATGTGCTCCATGTTCCATCTATTTCCAAGATCCTTATCTCTCTAGGAGAGATGGTAGATAGAGGTATGTAGGTTATAATTGATGCAAAAGGATGCATGGTGAAACAAGGAGGCAAGGTCATTGCCAAGGGAAGTAAAGAAGGAAAATTGTTCATAGTATATGTTGCTCCTACACACAACAAGGTATGTTATGTGATGATTGGTAACAAATGGATTTAACAGATTGATCTTTGGCACAAGAGGATAGAACATATCAATATTCCCAAGTTAAAAAGCATGAGCAAAGTAGGCTTAGTGCATGGACTACCAAATGTTGAAGGCCAATGTCTACATGAGTTTTGTGATGCTTGTCAACTAGGTAAGTAAGCAAGGAGGCCATTTCCAAAGAGTGAGTACAAATCCTCTAAGCTCTTGGAGCTTATATACTCATATGTATGGGGACCTAGTAGAGAGGCTTCATTGGGAGGAGCTATGGTACTTTGTCACTTTCATTGATCACCACTCAGGAAAGGTGTGGCTATATGTTATCAAGGAAAAATAGAAGTGTTTTCATGCTTTAAAAAAGTCTAGCTCCCTTGTTGAGAAAGAATGTGATGCACACATCAAGACAATGAGGTCAAATGGAGGTGCATAGTATTTCCCCAAGGAATTCAAAAAGTACTTGCATGACAATGGCATGAAGAGGCACTTTAGATGCAGGTACACCTCTCAACAAAATGGTGTTGTAGAGAGGAAGAATAGACATTTGGTTGAGATAGCTAGATGTCTCATAAATGGAGTTATGTTACCATTCTCGTATTGGGTTGATGTTGTGAATATAGCTTGTTACTTGATAAAGAACGTTCCAACAGGTGGCATGCACAACTTGACTCCACAAAAAGTCTATTATGGCAAGAAACCAATCGTGGAGCACCTCAAGTTATTTGGATATATATGCTTTGTTCATGTTCCTAGTGAAGTGAGAGCAAAGATAGAACCCAAGAGTGAGAAATGTCTACTCATTGGCTACTCAGATGAGCAAAAAGGCTAAAAGTTCTACAACCCTCTCTCAAAGAAGCTATATATGTCAAGAGATGTTGTGTTTGATGATTCAAGGTCATGGTATCGAGACAAGGGAAAGGCAAAGTTGGATGAAGATAATCAAGAGGAGTATCAACCTCAATATAGTCAATCACAATCACTAGACCAAAGGCTTCTACATCTAAGGTACTATCATATGATCGTAATGAAATATCATCCCCTACTTCAAAGTATAGAAGGTTGCAAGAGATAGACTATGACACTTGGGAAGCTCAAGAGGAGTCAAAAGAGGAAGAGCTTGAGGAGGTCATTACTCCTAATGTAAAGCTCCATAGGCTCAAGAAGCAATATTTGAACATTCAAGAGAGGAGATCTACAGGGAAGAATGTACCCCCAAAAAATATACATATGGTTCTTTCATGGCAAAGCACTATGCATACATGATGAATGTTATTGAAGATCAAGAGCCAAATTCTTATAAGGAGGCAAAGGCCAAACCAGAGTGGAGGAAGGCTATGTATGAAGAGTTCAAAGCTCTTAAGGATAACAACACTTGGGAAATAGTACCCAAGAAGGAAGGCATGAAGATAGTCCAAAACAAGTGGGTCTACAAGAACAAGAGGAGTTCAGATGGTAGCTTGGCAAGGTACAAGGCTAAACTAGTAGCAAAAGGCTTCACACAGACAGAAGGGGTGTATTATGAGGAGAATTTTATCCTGATGGAAAAAAAGGCTACCATTAGAGCTCTCATAGCCCTATGTGTAGCAAGGAGGTGGCTGTTAGGCTGTCGGATTGGAATATGTAATTTTATTTTTCAAACTCGCACGCACCGAAAAGGCATAGCGAACAAATGTAACTATCTATTGATTAATGAAAAGTCAAGCACGACGTTCAGCGAGAGACGGGGGAATCGCCAGACTGTCTGTCTGGGCGACCACGCTAGAGCTGTTGTATTCCAGATTCGCCCAAATTCTGAGTATTATGTCTTGTTCTTAAAGTTTTAGTGATTAACTATTAACACAGTAATGCTACATTAGTATTAATAA
Organism: Ceratopteris richardii; assembly: GCA_020310875.1. Classification (NCBI taxonomy): domain Eukaryota; kingdom Viridiplantae; phylum Streptophyta; class Polypodiopsida; order Polypodiales; family Pteridaceae; genus Ceratopteris; species Ceratopteris richardii. The sequence continues at coordinate 15,200,441 of CM035408.1, read as the reverse complement.
TCCTGTGCAAATTTGTAGTCGTTAATTTGCGTGATAAGCATACTACGTCGTGATAATCTTGGAATTAAAAGACAGTTAACTGTTTAGTTGAATGTTGAATTGGGAAAATTAAACAAAAGGGCCTCTACACTGTCAGCCCCTATCCATCCCCAAGAACCTAGAAATGAGATTAAAAGTGGCTTAACGAAAAGTGCTTTTAACACTAGCACTATCTCTAGGAAGATAGAAACAGATTTGGAATAATCAGTAAGGGAAGAGCAGTACTCAAGGCAAGCAATGGAGAATAATAACTGCTAGTTGAAGAAGTGATATATGCCAGTTACTCGTTCCGGTGAGTCCTACCCAGAGTATAGGAGATATCAACATCCCTGGGCAGTTCCAAACTTATTAGGACACCTCTGGGTGGTAGAAGTACAGGCCAGTTAAGTCTAGTTGCAGAAGGATCGGAGCCAGTCAGTAGTGATTCCGGTGCTAGTTCGGTAGCACATTGCAAGATTTTGGTGAATTCCGGTGTGAATCCGGTACTTTTCGAGAACGTGGAGTGACTTCTGGGTGTACAGAGACGCAGTGCAGAGTCAGCTCAGCTCTATCTGTTCAGAATTTGGCCTTTTTTGGTGATAGAGTCGTGTTACCAGGTGAGAACGTTTCCGGTGATAGTGTAACTTGGTCTGATGAGAGTTCGACAAGTTTCGGTGGAAGTTCGGTACCACTTGATGGTCATTTGAAGTTTTTTTATGATACTATGGTGCTACCTCGTGGACACTGATTGCATTCACCACTTTTTGGTACAAGTCTACCTAATTTCGATACCAAAGTTGAGGAAAGGCTGCTAGACTTGGAGTTCAGGAATCGGTTCGATAACATTTTTGGACCAAAAGGTGAGCAGGTTGACCCTCCAGTCCAGGAAGCTCACGAGAAACCTCCCCAAAATTCAGGGAATAACCACGCCAGCAACAATAGCACCATGAGTGGCTCGCAACAACAGCAACAAACACCACCACAACCGCAACCGCAATTTCAGCAGCAACAACAAGAGCAGCCATAGCCAATCGTTCCACCTCGACCGGTTCCGACCGGAGTGACCTATACGAAATTTGGTGGATTTTCGGGGGATGACCCCGACGCACATGTTCCCACATTCGAAATCAGTTATGCAGTGTTGAACCACCCACCACATCCGGCGTACAAGGCTATCGTGTTTCAGGCCACACTGGTTAATGAAGCAGCAAGGTGGCTGACACAATATGATATTAATCATTTCGGTAATTATGACAATGTGAGGGATGCCTTCCTGTAGAGGTTTCGCTTGAAGAAGAACCCTGCGGAAATTTTTGACTATTTGCAGAACAATCAGCAAAAACCACACCAGAGTGTCCAAGAGTATGCGACACTGTTCAGAACTCACTTGCGACAGCTGCCACCGGTGCATGCGAACCTGCCAGATGATGTCATGACACAGTGGTTTATCAACGGCTTGAACCCAGAATTTAAAAAAATCATGATCATTCGCTGTGTGGGCGGAATGACATTGGACGTTGTCATTGCAATGGACTTGCAGTTGGAGCATAAAGTTGGAGGATTTACGGAGGATTTGGAATGGTTGAAAGCAGGTAACAACGTAACCGAGGATCCATCCAAACAAGTCTATTGTACTAAGTGTAAGAATCCCGGTCACACAAGTTCCACATGTGCTCTCAACCAAATGTATTGTGTCATTTGTAATACGACAGGGCACTCAACAGACACCCATTACGTACAGCCACAGTTGCGGACCAACCAGCAGTAGGGATATAGGAACTACCGGGGTCAGCATAACAACATTTTCAATACAAATGGATGGCAAGTAGGTATATCGACTGAAGGCACCTCTCTCCCACCTCCTCGATGTCATTTCTGTGGCAAGGTTGGGCATATTCATAGATTTTGTAAAGAAGCCGTAGAGTACGACAAAAGAAAGAAGGAAAGATAAAATCCGATGACAAATGTGGTTTATATCTCTCCGGTGGATTCACAAGCAGCCGTAGTACAGACAAGATTGGGAAAATAGTTGCAACGAGCAGCTGAAGTTTTCGAGCCCGGAATTCGTGAGTAACAGCGGATTTGCACAAAGGCCAGTCAATGGGAAACTAAGGAGCCGACAGTGTTTCCTGACCCAGTTTCGGTAACTCAGCCTACTCCACCAAATGCAAGACCGCATGCACAGAAGTTTGTGCCGGCAACATCAGAATCACAACCCGAGTCGGTAATAACCCCAGCATAAACAGACCAGGTCTGGGACGTCATATCTAAGGCCTCAATCACACTGCCTCTAGGACAGTTGCTCGCCCTCGTTCCTGGTGTAAGACAACAATTTCAATAGCAGGTCAGCCCCGGACCTTCTTGTACTCCGGCGACTGCAACCATACAACCCGAGATGGATTCTACGGTGGATCATTCAGTACCGTTGATCACTGTTTGGTATAAAAACCAGAAGATCACACAAGTTTTAATTGATGGCGGGTCTGGTGTGAATATTGCGACAACTGCACTTTGTAAGAAACTGGGTTGGATCCAAATTGAACCAGTGCAGTTCTTTGTGTGAATGGCGGACCAATCTAGAGTCCATCCGGTTGGACTAGTATGTAATATTCCTATTACCCTGCAGGGAACTACATTTAAAATGACTTTTGTAGTCCTAGAGTTATCCGAATCTAGCCTTGACTATAACTTACTTTTTGGTCGACCATGGCTCAAGCAAGCCAAAGTCGTGCAGGATTGGTCAGCTCAAGAGTTAGTTTTTAAGAACAATCACCGGAAATATGTCGTTACATTGGATGCTATGCAACCCTGTGATCTTCACGCACAACCGTATGTAGCACAGCCAGTCCATATGTTGGATGGGCTATCTGATGATGAAGAGGAGGCTTTCCTCAAGACAATAAGGACCTTATCCCATTAGGTACTGTAGACTTACAGTTGGTAGCAGATAAGTGGAGTGTGGCAGCTTGTATGGTTGTACGAGTGACCTGAGAAGCAAAAGCAGATGCTGATATAACCATGGATAAATCAACATTAGAGCAACTGTTGCAGCTAGCTGATGACTTGGCCAAGCCTTGACAGTTTTATGTACTGGAGGATCAATTGGTAATGCATAACTTGGGCGATACGGTCAACCCGAGGCCCGTAAAAATTAAGGCAAGAATAGTAGAGAAATTCCAAGAAGATTTGGTACAACTCTTGCGTGAATTCTCAGATATCTTTGATTGGGATTATAGGGACATGAAGGGTCTTGACCCACGGATTTATCAACACCGGGTGGTCCTAAAGCCAGATGTGCAGCCCTTCAAGCAAGCCAACTACCGGATGAATCCGCATTATGCAGCCCAAGTAAAAGCAGAGCTAGATCGCTTGCTGAAGGTTGGATTCATTGTTCCCATTGAACATGCAGAGTGGATCTCACGAATAGTGATAGTGCGGAAGAAAAGTAAACAGTTATGCATTTGTGTCGATTATCGGAAGCTTAACGCAGCCACCATACCGGATCCGTTCCCTCTTCCTTTTCTAGATATGATGCTTGATGAGGTAGCAGGTCACGAAATGTATTCTTTCCTGGATGGCTATAGTGGATACAATCAAGTGAGGATGGCGGAACAGGATATATCAAAGACAGCATTCATCACCAATTGGGGTGTCTATGCCTGCACCGTAATGTGGTTCGGTTTACGGAATGCCCCCAGCCCCTTCCAAAGATGTATGCAGGAAGTGTTCTTGCCTTACTTGACAACATTTATGCAAGTCTATTTGGATGATTTTTCATTGTTTGGTGACACTTTAGCACACCTGTATCATTTACGGTGTTGCTTTGAAAAGTGCCGAGAGTACCAACTATGTTTGAATCCAACCAAATCAGTTTTTGTGGTCTCCTGTGGAAAGATGCTTGGCCATATCATCTCTAAACAAGGAATACAGGTAGATCCTGATAAAGTAATAGTCGTGTTGGAGGCACCGGTCCCAAAGACACCGAAAGAAGTTATGAGGTTTCTTGGCCAGATCCGGTGGCATGGCAAACATTTACGGTGGTTGGCTCATCTAGCGACGCCACTTAACCGATTTATGACCAGCACCCTGTGGAAGTATGAATGGACTAATGAGTGTCAAATGGCATTTGATCGTTTGAAGGTCCTATTGACGCAGGCTCCGATCCTGTAACCGCCTGATTGGGAACAACCATTCCACGTATTTGTGGATGCATCGGACATAGCGATTGGCAGTGTGCTGATGCAACAAACTGACAAATGGTTTCGGCCTATGTACTATGCGAGCCGCAGACTAGCTCCTGCAGAAAGGAATTACTCCGTGACAGAACGCGAGTGTCTTGGTCTGGTATACTCTATTAAGAAATTTAGGCATTACTTGCTTGGACACAAATTCACTTTCCATGTGGATCATGCCGCACTGGTGTATTTGGTTCGTCAACAACATTTAGGTGGTAGATTGGTAAGATGGGTTTTAATATTGCAGGAGTTTGATTATGAAGTTATTCACTGACGAGGTACGGCACATGTTTTGGCGAACTTTTTATCTCGATTGGATTCCGGTGAATCTCCAGTAGGTGTTGATGACACTACACCGGCTATTTACGTCACCGAGACAACTCTTGAAGAATCTGTAGAACTTCCTATTTCCCCTACATACTATGATACGTTAATGACTTTCCTTACTGATGGTTGTCTCCCTCCTAATACTCCCACTACTCTGTGCCATAAAATTGCAGTCTACAGTCGACGATTCTGGTTGATTGTGGGTCAACTCTAAATTTACATAGATCATACTCGTGTCTTGCTCAGATGTATCCCTCCACATGAATCAACATCAGTTATGGCCATGGATCACTCATCACCCACTCGAGGACACTTCGCAGCTGATCTTACTCACCGAAAAATTCTGCAAAGTGGGCTATGGTGGCCTACACTGTACAGAGATGTTGTTCGATTTGTGCAACAGTGTGATGTCTGTCAACGGTCTTCACAACCCTTGCAGCGCCATTCCTTTCCTCTTCAACCGGTTCTACCTTTGGAGCCCTTTAAGAAGTCGGGATTAGATTTCATTGGCCCAATTACACCCCCAGCTACCCTCACCAACAACCAATATATTTTGACCTATACAGATTATGCCACTAGATGGGCGGAAGCTTGGGCTTTACGTTCTACCACAGCTGTTTTGGTGGCCAAATGTTTGATGAAGGATGTCTTCCCTCGATATCGATTACCTCTCGAAATAGTGACGGACCAGGGTACCCATTTTGCAAACAACTTAATGCAAGTGATGACTCAGATCTTTTCATATTATGCATAAGTTCAGCTCTCCTTACTATCCGCGCGCGAATGATTTGGCCAAGAGTACCAATAAGAATCTGCTGAATATGCTCCGAAAATTTATCTTGGAATGTCCGGAACGATGGGACCAACTCTTACCTGCAGTATTGTGGGCTTACAGGACCACGTACAAAGTGGAAACCGGAACAACTCTGTTTAAACTTGCTTATGGATTGGAAGCTATTGCGTCAATGAGAGTAGTGGTACTGAGTCTGCAAGTAGCCTTATCTCAGAAATTGCTGCTGGAAGAATCTTTTTCATTCCGATTAGATGTTCTCAGATCGTTGGACGAACAACGCTGGGAAAGCTTCATGATTCTTCAAGAAGTTCAGCTACGCCAAGATCGTGCTCATGATCGCTTTCTAAAAACCCCTATTTTCACGATTGGCCAACTCGTTTTATTTTATAATGCTAAAGCCAATCGCTCCGCCGGAAAATTTAAGTTACGGTGGTTTGGACCATACCGGATTGCTAAACAGGTGGGACCTGCCACTTTTCGATTGGCGACCTTAATATGTGTTTTTCTTCCAAAAGTGATTAATGGCTCTAAGCTCCGCCCTTATCACCCGACGTCAAGTAACTCCTGAGGTGTACTCGATCATTTTTTTCTTTTTCGCTTGTTACTGGCTTTCTTTTTCTACTCCCCGTGTTTTGGTTGACCATCTGACCGTAATCCTTCCGCTGTGCTAATCTAATCATGATTAATCGCTGCTTCTGTTCATGCATGCATGCCGTAATTATGAAGGATATCTCTCCAATACTGCGTTATGAGTAGGTTTTTGCCACCTGATTTTTTCAGTATTCCTATTTAATCTTGTTCTTTCCACTGTTAATCCCTATTGTGATTGTGTGTTTGCACCCTCTGTGTACTCTGTGTTTCCGTGTATCTCTGTGCGCGCCATGGAAGTTCTAGCTAATATAGAAACCTTCCGTGCAGGTCTCACTCCAGAGGTGAGTGAGTACTTGCACACTCGGGGATTGTTGGCCTTCGCTGAATTGCCTTGGCATTCAGTGGAGTGTCACCCCTTTCATGCACAGATTATTTTTGCCATCGCCACCACGCCTGCTACGAGCAGTGTTGGCCAATTACATGTTTAAACCCTTGTGTAGTAATCACTCTAGCCACGTTTGCTGAGGGATTCCGACTCCCTCAGGAAGGATTGGAGAATGGACTGCTCCTTTCTCTTGCCACTATGAAGGACCTCTTTCCCTGGCACTCATCTTATGAGTTTGCCATCCTTTGCCGACCCGAACCAGAGTGTACTGCTCTACAACTCCTAGTCGTCGTGCTCAATTTGCAAAGACGCACCTACGGTATATCTCGACCCTTTTATTCCATGATAGATACTGCTTCCCACGAACCTGTGAATTTCACGGCATTTTTCTTTAGGCGCATTCACCGTGAATGCGTAGCGGTTACAAAGCAAATCGCCAAGAATGATATCCCTCGCACACGCTTACCCCATATCTTAACCTTCCTCTTTCCGATGATACAAGCCGCGAAACCTCCTCCAACCGCTCCTTTTCTGTTACATGAAGAATCTACACAAATGGTCGATGACAAAGATGATGACGATGCCGATTTGCTTCAATTCTTTCACTGCAAATGCAGATGCATTAGTCCCTCTCAGAGTCAGGTACAGGGTCCACTGCAGGTCACAACATTGAAGCTTTTCACGATACTGCCACCTCCTTGCAGGTAGAGTCTTCCGTTCCGTCTTCTTCTCTCAAACAACAGGATCAAGATGTCAACATGGAAGATGTAGCTAAAGTATCTTCGCGGGAGGAATCTCATCACCCGGATGTGGAGGCTGTAAAGGAGATCGAAGCCGCTACTAGAGGCACGGATTGTCAATCCCCCTCATCACCAATTGTTGTAGCCAAAGCAGATGCAGTCATTACCGAAGCTACTGAAGGAATGGAATGCCAATCTCCTTCATCCCCAACTACTGAGGTCCAAGCAGAAGCAATCAAGGAAGTAATTGGCACTACTAAGGATGTTGCTGAAGGTGCTGAGGAGATAAATCAGCATGAGATAGGAATTTTTTTGGTTCCAAATGCCCTTATTCCTCTTCCTTCGCGATTACCCGTTCCGAGCATGTAGAAGTTCTTCCTGGTGCAACCTCCACCGCCATTCAAGAGGCATCAACAACTCAATTATCTTCTCCTGATTACTCTCCACCACCCTCCCCTCATCTTCTCTCTGCCTCATCGTCACAACCTTCTCCTTCTCTTCCACCCCCGGCAATCATGTTCACCGAATTGGAGTCTATGGGTCACCTCCTTATACAATTTTCCGAGCAATTACCCCTCCAGATGAAGCTAGTGACTCAGAGCATTCAACAAGAGTTGCAGAGTAAAGTGGATTTACTTGAAGCAGACATTGCTCCACTCAAGGAAGAAACCATTGCGGTCAAAGATGAGAATACGCACTATAGATCCAGCTACAACAACTCCAAGAGCAATTAATAGAAAGGGACGATCTGATTGTTCAATGGGACGCCGCAATTGCTGAACTCAAGGAAAAGAATGTCCTTCTAGCCACTCGTGATGAGGAAATATCTCAGTTGGAACAAATGGTGTAGGATAAGGAAGATGCTCGAGTTGCTCTCGGCAATCTCTTAGAAGACACACGCGCGGACCTTGCTCTGGTAGAACAAAAAGGACAGGAAATGGCAGACTTGGCCATGAAAAATACTAAAGAACTCAAGACAGTATCCGTAGAACTCTTTCAGAAGAGCCGTGATTTGGAAGCACAAACGGGCCGGACGATTCAGATAAAGAAGGAGATGGAAGGTATTATGAAAGAGAGAGATGCCTATTATAAAATTATCCAATATCAAGATCAGGAGATGGAATGACGTGAGAAGAAATTAGGCGTTCAGGCTGATTGGCTTGCGAGAATTGATGTAGAGATCGCGGAAATAAAGCTGAGGAGAGATGCTGCACTAGCCAACAACTTTTATCTATAGGAATCAGTTTTGCAAACGTAGACAGAATTACGGATGAGTCAAGTAGTTGCTACTAGTTTGGTTCGAACAGATGCATAACTGGTCGAGCCGAATATTTTGAAGGATATGTTGGACTCCTTAAAGCAAAAGATCACTCGCACTTTTAAACTAGCCAGAACCCTGTATATACAAGGCATTATTGATGAGCCTTGATTGTATTTTTCTTTTTGGGTTCGAGTCCACCGTGCGTGCTAGTGTTAGGCCGCCGGATTGGAATATGTAATTTTATTTTTCAAACTCGCATGCACCGAAAAGGCGTAGTGAACAGATGTAACTATCTATTGATTAATGAAAAGGCAAGCACATCGTTCAGCGAGAGATGGGGGAATCGCCAGGCTGTCTGTCTGGGCGACCGCGCTAGAGCTGTTGTATTGGAGATTCACCCAAATTCTGAGTACTGTGTCTTGTTCTTAAAGTTTGAGTGATTAACTATTAACATAGTAATGCTACATTAATATTAATAAGCCTGTGCGAATTCGTAGTTGTTAATTCGCGTGATACGTGTACTGTGTCCTGATAATCTTGGAATTGAAAGACAGTTAACTCTTTAATTGAATGTTGAATTGGGAAAATTAAACAAAAGGGCCTCTGCACTGTCAGACCCCTGTCCATCCCCAAGAACCCAGAAATGAGATTAAAAGTGGCTTAACGAAAAGCGCTTTTAACATGGCCTATCTACTAGATAGACATAAAGAATGAGTTCTTGAATGTTGAGTTATAAGAAGATGTATTCATGGAACAACCTCAAGGGTATGTCGATCCATAGCATCCTACATATGTTTGTAGGTTGAAGAAGGCTATGTATGCCCTAAAGCAAGCCCCAAGGGATTGGAATCAAAGGCTAGCGGACTTCTTGAAGAGATCTAGTTTCTCTCCAAGTGATGCAGATCCATCCTTGTATATGAAGAAAACAAATGACAAGATATTTTTTATATTCATATATGTAGATGATCTCCTTGTGACAGGTGATGATGATGTAGGGATAAGGACCATCAACGAGAAGCTTGGAAGAGAGTTCAAAATCTCAGATTTATGTGTGGTTAAGAATTTTCTTGGGTGCATTGAGGTGATCTATGGGAAAGAAGGTATCTATCTCTCTCAAAAGTATCTTCTAGATGTGTTGTTTAGGAAAACCTCATGTCAAGCTTGGTTGGATTTTGAGAATCTCTATCAGAGCAAACCCTGTTAGGAAAGCTCATCTAAGGAGATATCTTGCCAACACAAGGATGAAAGTTGGTGAATCAGTTGAGACACATATTGTGAAGCTTAAAGATTTTTGATATTCTTTACTCAATGTTGGAGTAAATGTTTCAAATGAAGAGATGGTAAACACACTTCTATAATCACTTCCATTAGACATATCATGATTTTGTTACTTCTTTATCTCTCTCTACAAGAGATAGAGAGCTTTCATTTGAAGAGTTGTAGTTCATGTTACTTCAAGATGAAGATCAACAAAAGTGTATTGAAGAGAAAGGGAAGAAGAAGAAGGAGACAAAGAAGGAGAAGAAGAGAGAACATGGCAAGAAGGAAAGTAAGTCTTCTAATCCTAAGTCTACCTGTCCTTCCCCTAATGCTTCCTCTACACCCAAATAAAAGTATTGGACTACATCTAATTCAAAGAAAGGAGTATTCCATTAATAAAAGAAACTAGGTCATTTCATAACAAAATGCAAAACAATGATTTTTTATGAGAAGCAAAAACCATCAAGTAATAATACTGAAGATGAACCAAAACCTAAATCTTCAAAGATAGATTCATATGCATGTGTTACTATTGAAGAAGTAGGTTTTGATCAAGGAGCATTAAATGCAATCTTAGAATTCTTGGATTTGTTATTTTGGAGCTTCTAATCATATGAAAAGTTGCAAAAAGGTATTTTCTTCCCTTTCTAACTCTTTGATTAGAAGAGTGATCATTGCAAATGGTCATGATTTAGATGTTGTATGTGTTGGAGAAATTTAAACCTAAAGTCTAGAGCAAGTGGAAATCTCACAATTTCCAATTTTCTTTATGTTCCAAACATGAAGAAGAATTTTCTCTCTATCTCTACTTTCTTGTTAGATGGTTATAATGTTGTTTTTAAGAAATATCCATGTCAAATCCTCTCACCTAATGAGGAGCATTATCTATCTCAAGGTGAAAAGAGAAGCGGCATGTCTATATTGCCCAAAATTAGTCATGCTAATGTTGCTAGGTCTTCTACACCTAAGGAGAACATGAAGTTATGGCATGCTAGATTTGTTCATATCTGTTACACAACTCTCAAGCATATCAAAGATCAAGGTATGGTAGAGATTTTGACTACTTTTGCTTTACCACATGATGCAAAGTCATGTGAAGGATATCTTGAAGGAAAGCTTCACAAACTTCCTTTTAAGAAGCATGGATACATCATGGCCACAAGGAAGTTGGAGCTCATACATTCAGATGTGAATGGTCCGATGAGAACACATTCTATTCAAGGTTTTAGGTACTTTGTTACTTTTATTCATCATTTCTCAAGATATTTGGATTTATATTTGGATTTATATTTTTAAAGTGGATTCAAAGGCTTTTCCTACTTTTAGGAAGCTCCTAGTTATGGTTGAAAATGAAATTCAATCAAAGATCCAGATTTTGACAAGCGATAGTGGAGGATAGTATATGCTTAAAGACTCTAAGTGTTTTCTTGAAGAAAATGGTATCTCTCATCAACTCAATATGGCTTACACTCCAGAACATAATGGTGTTGCAAAGAGAAAGAATAGGATACTTGTTGAGATGATGCATAGTATGATGTCATCGAAAAAACTTTCTCCCAAGTTTTTGTTTGATGCAGTACATATAGCTAATCACATTTTGAATAGGTCTTCCACAAAATCTTTAAAGTTCATTACACCTTATGAAGATGATCATGGGAAGAAGCCCAATGTGAGTTACTTCAAAGTTTTTGGTTCTCTAGTTTATGCTCACATGGAGAAGAAGGATCGTGGTAAGATTCATGTAAAAGCCATTAAACTTGTCTCTAATGGTTTTTCAACTAAAAGCAAAGGAAATAGACTTCATGTTCCACATACAAGTGATATCCTGCTCTCACACAATGCATATATTGCAAGAAGTCAAATTTATGATAAGAAGGAAGAGATTCCAAATTTCATAAAAGTGGAAGACTATTCATTTTTTAGAAGGAATTTGGATTCTTATATTCAATCATACAAAAGGGGGTCCTGAATTAACTCAAGCCCTAGGAGATGGAGGTGAAGAGAGAATTTCATTACCTACACCAAGACCTATTCCATCTTTAGTACCTCTTGATGTTCTGAGTTATGAAGTTGGAGAAGGTTCTAGGGTTCCAAAAGAAAGAGATACTTTAGGATAGTACTTTCTTTGGTTTCATCCTTTGATTCAAAAGTATACAAGTTAGATATCAAATCTACATTTCTTAATGTCGATCTTCATGAAGATGTTTATGCTCAACAAGTAGAAGGTTTTGAAGAGACAAGTAAAGAGCATTTAGTACACAAGCTTATCAAAACTTTGTATGGACCAAAGAAAGCACCAAGAGCTTGGTATGAGAAGATATATCTTTATCTTCTATCTATTGGTTTTGAAAACTTAGATGGAGCTCCTACTCTTTATGTTAAAGCTGAGAAGGATGTTTTGATTATTATTATTATATATGTTGATGATATGATCGTGATAGGTCCCAAGGATTTGCACGTTAAGTATTTTAAAGCAGATTTTAATCATACATTTGATGTAAATGACTTATGTATTTTACATTATTATCTTGGGATTGAGTTCAAGTACAAAGATGAGTGTATCTACATGATAGAGGAGAAATACATTGAGAATTTATTGGAAAGGTTCGAGATGAAAGATTCCAATCCTATGGAGACACCTATGGATGTCTCATTACAATCGAAAGCAGATGCAAAACCATTTGATGTTACATTAAATAGTGAAGGAGTTGCTTGTTTCATATATCTATGTAATATACTTCTAGACACTCATTTTGTAATTTCTCAAGTATTCAGGTTCATGCACAATTTGCTAAAAATTCATTGGAAAGTAGTAAAGAGAATTTTTAGATATTTGAAGGGAACCTCTATGCTATGGTATTTGGGAAGTCGTCACATTTCTTACTTAGAGGTTTTCCATATTCTAATTGGGCAAGTGACAAAGAATCGAGAAGAAGCAGAATTCACTATTGTTTCTTTTTAGGAGATTGTCTTATCTCTTCGTTGTCTAAGAAATAACCTACAGTTGGAATATCTTCAAGAGAAAAAAATTATATGGCTGCCTTTATAGCTACAATTGAATTATTTTGGTTGCATAAAATTTAGAGTTACCTTGATGTTGATGTTCATCTTCCAATTGAGATATTTTCAAACAATGAGAGTGCTTTTGCTAATGCAAAGAACCGTCTTCATCATGCTAGCCAAAGCATATAGAGGTACATTACCACTATATTTGGGAACAGGTATCTAAGAAGCACATTGAGCTGGTCTACATACCTACAAGTGAAAATCTTGCAAAATATTTACCAAATCATTGTGTAGAGAAAATCATAGGAATGTTTGTAGATCATTAAACCTTGTAGCATTGTGACATTGAAGGGTCGGTTATTGGAAAAAACGCAAAATAGGTCCCAAAAATCATCAAACTACAACATATGATATATTCTTTAGAGTGGTCTTCAAGAAAAGCAAGTGATCAAGTTGTTTAGAAGAAGCACCTTGCCAAGGATCAGCCCATGTTCAAATACCATCAAGCACAGTGGCAGTGAGGGTAGATTTTCTTGAAAAGCAAAGATTTTAGTACTAATTTTTGATATCATTAGATCTAGCAATAATGATGCTTTCTCACATGTGATCATTTTTTTGCTTTATTTCTCATTGTGGGGGCATGGTGAAAGCTATATGATGAGAGCATAGGCTCATTATGTGATCATCTTCTGAAGGAGTTCATCAACTCAAGCTCTAGCAATCTAAGAAGAAGATCAAGAAGATCCTCTACAAGGAGGAGTTACTTGGATGAGGTGTGCTCTACACTTGGAGTAACTTGGAGAAGTTCATATCAGCCAACCATCAGTATCACTTGCTTCATTATTATGAGTAACAATTCTATTTCTATCCCCACTTGTTCATTCACTAGTTTTTGTTGTACATTAATCAAAATTCAATTTTACTATAAAAGAGTTCTAAACAATTCATATTCTCAATATTCTCTCACATACTCTCTTCATTCCTCTTAGGCACACAATCTCTTGTATCTAGTTCCTATTTCTACCTAGATTTAGATATTGTCAGTTTGAATCATATTCATACATTGTAATTTGACATTGGAATATAAGATAGTGTAGGCGAGCATTGTATCTTACCATTACACTTTGAAATCTTGCATATTCTCTCACTATTGCTCACTCATCATCTTTTTTTAGTATTAAGGTGTGTATGCTAAGGTTCATGTGTTGGAACATCCTATAAGCGTGTGATTAATATTGTTATTGAGGCCCACCTCACTTCCAACAACCTAATGGCCTCTTGCAACCTTTAGCTATATTAGAAAGTACATAATATTCATTATCTTTGGATTTCACGACACATCTACCAAGGATCAATAAGTATGATGTGATTCTTGTTATAGTGGACAAGTTTACAAATATGGCACACTTCATTTGAACTACGAAGGCAATCACAAGTGTTGTCACTAATAGACTTTTTCTGATATACATCTTCCGACTTCATGGATTTTCAAATGATATTCTGAGTGATGGAGGTCCACACATCATATGTGCCTTTTGGAACAATGTTTGCAAGCTTCTTAGTGTTCAAGTTAAATTGTCTACAATCAATCATCCACAGAATGGTGGACACCAAAATGGGTGAATCAAGTCATAGAAAAGTATCTCCATTGCATCATCAACTATCATCACCATCATTGGTTTGAGCTTTTATACTCTATAGAATTTTCCTATAACAACAATGTTCATACATCTGCCAAGCAGACTCCCTTCTTTGGAAATTATGGAAAACAACCAAGGATGGACAAATAACTCTCAAATCATGTCAAGAACCCAACTGCTAGAGATAAAGCCTAGTACCTCATGGAAATTCATCAAAAGCTCAAGCAAGATATCCATAGAGCTCAAGAACAATATAATATTTTGCATATCAACATTGTGTTAAAATCCATCCTATCACATTGGGTATAAAGTGTGGTTACTCCAAAAATAATATCTAGAATTCATGGCCTTGTCCAAAGCTAAACTATCAAACATTTGGTTGTTTCGTCATCTTGGTGGAGATTAATCCAGTCACCTTCAAGCTTTAGTTACTGAGTACAATCATGAGAATACATCTTGTCTTTCATTTATCCATGTTGGAACCATATCATATTTTCCCATTGAGGGAAGAGAGGGAGGAGGGGCGGTGGGAGGAGAGCTAGTCCTTCACCACTTATTGAGATTGATGATCATGAATAGTTCAAAGTGAGCACATTCTAGATTTGAGAATATCCCAAGGAAGATTGGGGTACCTTGTTCTCAAAAAAGGGTATGACATAGATGATTGTACTTGGGAACCTACAAAGAAACTTGAAAGAGCACCAAGGTTTGATAATTACATAAGAAAAATACAATGAAGTACATACACATGACCGCTCCTCCTAGAACTCGTCATTTGAGGGGGAGATGATTTCATGGACATAAAGGAAAGGATGTTGAACCTTAGATTCCATGTGACTTTCTATATATCATGCTTTGTTCATATTTTGAAGAATCAAATGCTTGTGTTGTGTCCAGAACCTACCAAAACCCTAAAATCGATTGTCTACTTGCTTGATTCTAACATTGAGAGCTCTTGTTTCTAATTGATCACATTATCAGTGACATCATCGATTCGTAACCACTCTTGAATGCCCATATAAGGAGGGCTTGACCACATACATCCTCACTCTTTCCAATGCTATCCTCGGGAGCTCAAGGAGTCACGATTTACAAGTAATTACTTTCTTCTAAGTTTGAGTTCAAGTTCTACTCTTGATGCTCTAAAAAAAGGTACTTGGAATACATAACTTTGATTTCTCCTTTGCTTCCACATGCTATCGCCCTGGTCAGTGTTGGGAATAAGGGTTATCTTAATGGTAGTGAATTAATAAAAATATATTAGTGACTCTCACTCTCTCATTCTTTACGGTGCCCCTTCTTTAGTAATAATCATGGAGTCGTAGAAACAAAAAACTCCATCATTTAAGCCATACTATTTACAGAATCGAGCACTATGTGGACCATCTCCATAGCTTCATCTCTTTCTATAAGTATTTTGTTGCAGATGTTTAAGAGTATGAAATTTTGCCTTTATTAAAGAAAACCATGGTAAATTTATGTGTGACATTTTCTAATAATGATAGAAAAACGTTGTCTTAAGTTTGACCATGAATCAAAATGTTTTCATAGTACACTTCATTTGTTGTTTAATTAATTGTTATGTCGACTGCCAAGTGAAATTGAAGTTCGATCAATAGTTTGTTTTGATTGTGGCTAGATGACTTTTTGTTTTTATTGTGGCTAGATGATTATGCTATTGTGTTTATGCTATCCTCACGCTCTTTTATATGTGGAATGCTCCATTTTATGCATGAATCTAAATCATTTAGTTAGGCTATGATGTCATTTTCACAATATGCAGGAAGAGTTGAATGTCTCACGTGAAATAATGATTCCAGTGTATGGATGACATTAGAGAGAAAAATTGGTTGTTTGCTAATGAAGTATTGAGGAAATCCACAAGTAGCATGTTTCCATGTGTACAAAAATATAACATTCCATTCTCTGTAAATCCTATGAAGAAAGGCTTCCGTTTAGTAGACCTAAAAGAATTGCTAACTTGACACACATTCTTGTATTCAAAGTGATACGTTTGTTAATAAAAAAAATGATTTCTTTTGCACAATATACAATGAGAATATGTAAAATTTCAAGAGCAAAAAATATTTGAAGATACCAAATATTTTGGATTTCAAAAAATTCTATGCTTTTTTTTGACACGCTTGATACATCAAAGCATCAAATCAGAAAATCAAATCAGCATCATCAAAACACCAAATCACGAAAATTAAAAGCTTTCGTATTCTTTATCTATAAATATTCACAAAGTTTGTGACTTTCACATTTCCATTTTGAACATTCTCTATTTTGATACATTCCATGTTTATTCAAATGGATTCTTTGTCTTGCCGCCCTTCTCAATCATGTCATTTTATGTCAAGTTTAGAACATAAGAGATAATTCCTTATGGAAACTTGTTTCTCCACAAGTGAATGCTTGAGTGAGCATGTTATCCAATTGTAGACGTGCCCATAAAGTGAAGGAAGATAAAAGAGATGCAGCAAAATCATTGGATAGTTTGTATTGTAGGTTTCAAATTAAGAAGATATTGTTTGTTTGCAAGAGTTCAACATGTGTACAAAGATAAGGACCTGGTGCTAAATAGTCATCAACAATTTTCATTATAATATTGCAGATATTTTTCCTTTGAGTGCTATAGATTGGCAAACTATTCAATTTTTAATAGAAACATTCAAAGTTATTCATAAGTTTTATGCAAAAGTAATGTATGCAGAAAATCTCTTATATTTTTAGTAGCATGCAATTATTTGTCAACTTTGTAAAATATCAGCTACCATCATAGAGGAATTCATATGGAAAACTTATAGATATCTTAGGTCCTACCATTTCTTCAATACATTGAGATTCTCTTGGTCATTCAAAGGCACTCCTGTATAAGGAAGTGCCAAGCTATGTGGAATCAATCCACAAAAGGAAGTAAGCCCAAAGCTTTGCGGAAAGCTTCAAACTTCTCCCTAAGTAGAGCCTTTGTAAAATAATTTGCAATGTTCTTCTACGTGGGCACATATGCCAAGTTGATCTCCCCAACAGAGAAACTCTCCCTGACATAATGATAATGCACCTCAATCTGCTTAGTGCGAGCATGGAACAGAGGGTTCCCCGCAACTGCCAATACGCTCTGATTGTCACTGCCGATGGTGGTGGCTAAAGACTGACCACCACCCAAATCAGCCATAAGGCGTTTGAGCCACACACACTCAATAGTCGCTGTGAAAGTTTCCCTATACTCAGCCTCACAACTGGAACTTGCCACAGTAGGCTGCTTCTTGCTCAATCAAGATACACATGAGCTACCAAGCATGAAGAAAAAGCCATTGGTGGACACATGAGTGTCATAGCAACCAGCCCAATCACTTTCAGAAAAAACATGCAAATCTAGCGGTAGTGATCCCCCCTTAGGATAGAACAATCCAAGTAGTCGAGTACCAGTCAAGTAGCAAAAGATGCGCTTAACCACCTAGCAATGCTGATGGAGAGTGTTCCTACACTCAATTCTCTCAGCCTGATCACAATTAGAAGCTGAAAATTTGTATAGAGGTCAATCAACTATAGACTTAGACTTGTACAAAAACATTTCATACATGAACACAGAAGGAGAATACTCAGAAAGATCGGGCACAACATTTCTTCATTCCTGGAAAATTTTTACATCTGAGTGATGAGAGAGATCCTACTCACTTCTAAAGTGTCTAATGACATCAATTCTTCTCAAATCTTGTTCTTACACATTCTCTCATATTTTCCCCGACATTTTCTTTGTATATATAGGAAAATATTTACAAGCTCATGACCATACAAAAGTATAAGATGAACTGGCTCTAAATTAATGTACATATGTATACACATCTTCATCCTCTGAATATATAGACTTTCTCCATGCTTTATAACTTGATCTTTTCTTCAGTCCTTGACTTCCAAATCTTCATCAAAACTTCAATTGTTGATTGCCCTGCACCAACAGCTCCCCCTCAATCATCAATTGAGGTTTTCTCTATCTTCTTTATGCCTGCCATGTCTTTGAATCTCTGTAGCTTTGGTCCATCCAAGCTTTTGGTTAGCATATCAGCTATCTAATCTTTTGTTGAAGTATGTATTACTTAAATCTCCTTATCCATCACCTTCTCTCTTATAAAGTGATACTAAATCTCAATATGTTTAGTCCTGGCATGAAAAACAGGATTAGCAACTAAATATAATGAGCTCATGTTATCTCCATAAATAGTGGGTGTACTCTGAATGATGTCAAAACTCTTCATAAGAGTCTTAAGCCATATCACTCCCTTTGCAGCTTCAACCATACCTTTGTACTCTGTTTCTGTAGATGACAAAGCAATTGTGTGTTGCTTCTTTGAACACCAAGAAATTAACTTATCTCCCACATAACATAAGTATCCATAAGTTGATCTCTTATCATTAGGATTACCTGCCCAATCTGTATCACTATAGATCTTGATGTTTGTATCTGATGTAAAACCATAATACAAACCTTCTTTGAGTGTACCCTTAATGTACCTCAACACTCTTTTTCATGCAATCCAATGTTCATTCCTAGGACAATGCATGAATTGATACAATACTCCAACTACATATGACAAGTCAGGCCTAGTTAAAGTAGCATAGATCAGACTACCAACCAAAATTTGATATAGCTTCATCTCCTTGAACTCATCTCCTCCATATCTGCCCAATTTGTGATTCACCTCCATTGGAGTAGGTGCTACCCTGCAATCATCCATTTTAAACTTGATCAACAAATTTCTCAAATATCTTTCTTGAGTTACATACACTTCATGTTGAGTGTATGAGATCTCCATGCCCAAGAAATATGACAAGACTCCCAAGTCACTAATCTTGAACTCTTTCTCCATTTGCTACTTTAGGCTTTGAATGCCTTTCTCATCTGTACCTGTAAGAATTATATCATCAACATATCTGCACATGTAAATGAACCCATCATCACTTTCTTTAACAAGCAAGCTACTATCTGCTTTAGATACTTGGTAACCAAGTTCTTTCAAGAACTTCACAAGCCTATAATTCCATGCCCTTGGGGCCTGCTTCAAACCATACAAAGATCTCTTGAGCTTACATACATGATCTGAATACCTTTCATCTCTGAATCCTTGTGGTTGCTCCATGAAAACATCATCTGAAATATAACCATTTAGAAAAGCATTCTTCACATCTAGTTGACATAACTTCCAACCTTTACATGCAGCAATAGCTATGAGTGTCTTGATAGTTGTCATCTTTGCCATAGGACTATAGGTCTCATCATAATCTACACCATATGTCTGAGCAAACCCTTTCACAACAAGTCTAGCTTTATACCTAGACACACTTCCATCTGCAAACCTCTTTGTCTTGTAGACCCATTTGCATCCAATGATCTTCCGACTATTTGGTTTAGGAGCCAAATCCCATGTCTGATTCTCCATCAATGCATCATACTCTTCCTGCATAGCTTTCTCCTAATTTTCCTTACCTTTTGTCTCTTCATATGTAGAAGGGTCTTCATCTTCCTTTATCATATAAGCATAATCTTTGGTAGCCAAAAAAGAAGTGTCATAGCTATACCTTGTAGGTTGCCATTTGTGTCTTGATGACCTTCTCAGTTCTCCACTTCTTGAGGTTTCTCGTTCATCAGACTCTGGATCAAATCTTGGCACTTCTTCAACTTCAACCTGTACTTCTCCAACAAGACTACAATTACGACCACCACCACGTGCTTGAGAGATGACTCTCCTCCCAACCAAATGCCTCTATATATAGCTCTCTCCAAGGGACTGCCTTCTTGGGCAGGTGGATACTAGCCATCCATGTGTCAGCCATGTAACTACATGTGCACCAAGTGTCCGAGTTAGCTAGAGTTAACTCCAGTGGATGCTTCTAGAAGGTTATAGAGCTCTTTGGGCAAAACACTCTCCCCATGTATCCCGTGGGGGTTGAACCCAAGACCTCTTCCTTCACACCCTTGAGTCTTAACCACTAGGCTAAGTGGATTACTTGGTTACAAGAGTAAATGACCTACCAGTAAGTCTAGACTCGCGATCTTTGGCCACATAAACGGATGACCAAACGGTGTCTGATTTCAGATCTGTCTCAACCGGCCAGACCCTTGGATCATAGATTCTAATTTATAACATTCTTCCCCCCTTGGAAAATATTTTCGTCCTCAAAAATAGAGCTATATACATACTGTAGGCAACCCCCGAGCCTCATGTTCTAGAGCTAGAAGAACATTGTCATGTTCTAAAATTAGAAGAACATGTCTCATCTCTGTGGTGGCGTCCCTGCCCAAATGATTCTAAACACTGTTTCATTTTGCACTTTGATGAACTGTACAAAGTACAAACTAGCGAAAGAATTATAAGGGATCTAAACACATCCCTAGCCAATTCACAGTTTCTAGATGTGCGCTCTAGGCACAAAACATGTGAACTGGATGGATTCAACTTACTAATCCATTTCTAGGCATAACTGGTGCATGGACTTAGTAACAAAGGTGGGATTCTTTATCCCTTGCAAGACTTTGAGAATTCTTGATTCACTTGAATTTATTTTGGAGAACTTGAAGTTTGGTTGTCTCAAACATCTAACTTAGATGTTTGTACAATGGTTTACTTTAATCCAACAGTTACTTGATTTTTTTCACCCATCTAGAGGACTACTTTGCCCTAATGAGTTAAAAAATCCTATATAAATTGTAGAAGAAAGTTTTACCATTTTCTTAGAGTCAACTGTACTATAACTTGTCCAACTCAAATTCAAGATGAAAGTTATCCAACTTAGGACACTTTTCTCAAAGACTTTAGCTGAAAGTTCTTGGGAATTGTCATTCTGATGAACAATTCCTAACTTGTCTATTCTAGAGTATACTGGACTCTAGAAAATCATTTATGCTATAACTTGAAGCAAATGTAAATAAATAAGTCCACTTAGACTTAATATCTTTTGAAGATTGAAAAGGTTCTTATACAGAACATCTATCTAGGATGTTTAATTTAGTTACCTGGTTCTATCAGGCTAACCCTAGACTTTTTTAAAAAGAATCAGATACTATATCTGAGTCAAATCCAAAAAATTCAGAAAGCGGAAAGAAAGAACTAAAACTCTGTTCAACTAACTCATACTTCGAAGATACGAAAACTTGCTATGAGTCAAAGTCTAGATGACTCAGGACTTTAACTTCTCAAAGATGTGTTTCAACAAGATATTGAAGCATGAGGAGACTGAAGGAGTGATGGCGCACGTGATGGAGGACTGACGGAAACTGTCTACGACATTGCTGCTGTATCGACGAAGACTGAAGGAGACTGAAGGAGTTTCACCAACTACACCATGACGGAGACTGAAGGAGTTTCACCAACTACACCATTCAAGGAGCGATTCAAGCGGAGCGAGGAGCGACCGATGGAGGACTGACAGAAACTGTCTATGACATTGCTGCTATATCGACGAAGACTGACGCCGCGGAGACGACGGGGTCTCGGCAGGCTACCGACTATCGTCTGCATCAGTGTTTCGTGGACCGTCAATTGTGGGGCTCCAACACCTTCAATCGCGGGGCTCCAAACCATCAATCGTGGACTCCATTACCGTCAATCGCAAGGGATCCAATACCGTCAATCGTGGGGCTGCAATACCATCAATTGCGGGATTCAATACCGTCCATCGCGGGGGATTCACTAGTCTAGCGCGTTCAAAATACCACCAATCGCGGGCTCCTTTCCGTCTATCGCAGGGCTACAATACCGCTTCCCATCGTCAGGGTTCAACGATCGATTGACCGGTCCTTCGGGAAGTCCCCTGTCCTCCTCTCTCCTGCTGTTCGCGCGTGTCTGTGTGGCGGCTGCCAGGCGGCGGGCCCAGCGTGGCCACTGGGGCCTGTCTCCTCTCGCGTGTGGAGCAGCTTTAGAAATAAAAAAGGCAAAAGATTTCAAAAAAGGGGGAAGTGTTCGTGAAAAGGCTGCAACTTGCACGGAGATCGAGTTGTCTCAAGCTACTCAAAGTTATAGCCTCACAAAGTGAAGGATCATGAGACTCCAAACTTAATGGGATCAAAAAAATAGAATTTAATTGAACTCGTTTGACTTTTCATTTCAAGCTTTCGGAGCTCGGAGTGCCCCTCTATTGTCATGGATTTGGCGACCCCCTCCCTTGTGAGAAGTAACCTGGCCCCTCCTCCCGGGGAGACCGATAACCTGGCCTCTTTGTTGGAGGGGGGTTCTTGTGCCGCCCTAGGGGCCTTTGAGAGTGCTGAACCCCCCTTGGTCTCCCTCAATAGATCCGCAATTCTGTCAACTCAGGAGGAGCTCAAGAAAGTTTGCCTCGTCGGCCAAATGTTCGGCCCTAGGCCCCCGCTCAAAACTGTGCGACAGTGGCTCCGCAACGAGTGGTTCCCCCGCGGGCTAGTTGTTTGTAAGTGTCAGTTCTTACCGGCAAGCCACTTGCTGCTAGTCTTTGAAAATGAAGATATGGCGTTTCGAGCCCTTAGTGTCCGAACTTGGCAACTCGGCCAGGCGACCCTGTGCCTTTTCAGATGGTCCCTTGATTTTACTCCCGACAAGTCGAAATCGCTTCGGTACCCTCTCTGGGTTGAGCTCCCTAACCTGCCATACTTCTTGTACAACTTCGTGTGGGACATCGTCTCTCCTATCGGCAAGCTGTTGGCTTCACGCCAGGACATTGGTGGTCTTATTTATGAAGGTGCAAGACACTCGTTCAACGCTCGGTGGTACCCTCAAATCTGTGTCGAGGCTGACCTCAGTATGCCACTTCCATCGAAGATCAAGCTGGACTTGGGCGAAGGGGATGTATGGGAGCAAGACATCAGTTACAAAAACCTTCCCAACGCGTGCTTTCGTTGTGGCCAACAAGGGCACAGGATCAAAGATTGCCCTTTGAGACGTAAAAGCAAGCGAAATCAAGAAGCCCCCAAAAATGCTCAAGATGGAGTAGAGGAATTCAAGGGTCCCCTTAATCCAGAAGCTGATGCAGACGGGTTCATCGAAGTCAGAAGAAGAAGGAAAAGAATCCCTAGGGCAACCTCTGAGCGAAACAACAAGTCAGTCACCCCCTCCAGCAACTTGTATTGCAATCTGGAAAAGGAAATCAACGAGTTTGACTACCCTGGTGGGAACCAACTCGAGGTGGACACCGACGTCAAAGGCCTAGAGATCCCTGACAGTAAAGAAACCTTGCAAGAGGGTTACACTACAAGCAAAGAAGACGGCTTTACCACTAGCAACGAAGATAACATGGATAGTGAAAGCTCCATCATCGGATCGACTATTCCGGAAACGGAGCTGGAATCGGTGCCCTGTTCTTCCCAGCAAGAGACATCCCGCAAAGGAAAACAACCTATGGAGTTACCGTGGAAAAGCCCCCACAAGAACCTATTGCTAACTCGGGATCCGATCCGAGCGAAAAAGAAAGATGAACCCAAGAAAAGAAAGGACAAAGCTCCCTCCCGCAAAGAGGGATTACAACGACAATGATCATCATCTCGTTAAATGCTAGAGGGCTAACCGACCCCTCAAGAGCGACCATCATTGGTCAATGGCTTCGCGACATTAGCCTAAACCCAGATTTTATATGTATCCAAGAGATTAAAATTGACGGAGAAGACCTCTAGAAACGGCTTAGACATGTCTCCTCGACCCATGTTTGGATTTCAACGGCGCATCAGCGGGGGTCCGGTGGAACGGTAATCGGTATTAATCAACGCTGGTTTGAGAAGCTTGAGAACTCCACTGAAGATGATTGCCATCGATGGATTGTTGTTTCTTTCGGTGCTCCCTTATGTTTCACCTTAGTTTCTTTGTATGCCCCTAACGGGGAGTTAGAGAGACTTAACACTTGGGCCTCCTTGGACTCGCTCCCCCACAACGTGCTTATTTGTGGTGACTTCAACATGGTAGAGGACCCTATGGACAGATGGATGGGCAAGGGCAGGGTCATCGATAGTCGGGAGAAAGAAACGTGGGACAGAACTAAACTACACTTGGACTTGGTCGAATTCAAAGACTCAAAGGGCTTTTCTTGGTCAAATCTCCAAGCAGGCGAGGACCTGAGGAAAGCTAGACTTGATAGATGCTACATTTCTCAGAGTTTTAATCATCAGTGGGGCCACCCCTCCCTCTCGCAACGCACCGACCTCACCATCTCTGATCACTACCCGATCGTCATCACTTTTCAACCCCCCACCAAGATCCGTAAGGCTCCGTGGTTCCATGCTAGTGTGCCCTCCTTCTCTCTCCCCTCCGTCCATCAAGAAATTTCTGATGTGTGGAAGGAGGCATTCGCCTCTGGCTTGTCCCCAGCCAAGTGTTGGAGAAGTGCGGTCGATAAGTCACGACAGATCATGATTAGATCCAGGAAGATGCTTGAGACTGTGCGGCGGGCTCGGAGAGAAGCTCTATATCATAGACTCTGGCGGCTCGAGGAGGAAGTGAACAAAGGAAAATCTCAAGCCCAGAAAG
This sequence comes from Ceratopteris richardii, assembly GCA_020310875.1. NCBI lineage: Eukaryota > Viridiplantae > Streptophyta > Polypodiopsida > Polypodiales > Pteridaceae > Ceratopteris > Ceratopteris richardii. Next base: position 15,175,698 of record CM035408.1, on the reverse strand, counting down.
GACTTCGAAAGATCAGAGCGATGCTGAGATACGAGGAAGAGATACAAAGGAAAAATTTGCAAATTTTCTTCAAGGAGTGGTGGGCTGGCAAAGCCAACAAACCCACCAAAGAGATGTGCCGTATCCTCAAAAGGAAACACAACAGAGAATCGATCCCCTTATTGCTAGACGCAAATGGCAATGTATGCAATACGGAAGAAGATAATTTTGGGATCATTGAAGGGCACTTCACGAGACTCCTGGGGACCTCAAACCCCCTCTCCCACCATAGAAGGGACTGTATGGCTGCCATATCTAGGGTTTCCCCCCACAAGATACCACCCAACGTTCACTCTCTGCTTCATGCCTCTATCTCTGAAGCCGAAATCATTGAGGTCATTGATGCCCTCCCCTCAGGTAAAAGCCCGGGACCCGACGGGCTCACTAATGAGTTCTATAAATCCTTCAAGTTAGTGGTTGCCACCCCTCTTCGTTTGGTTTGGCAAGAGGCACTCAAGTTTGGCGCGCTTCCTTCTTGTCTCAACAATGGCATTATCAAGTTAGTACACAAAAAAGGGGAAAAGAACAGAATAGAGAACTGGCGTCCCATTACAATGCTCCAAACAGGATACAAGATCATCGCCAAAGTCATTGCCAACAGAATCTCTCAACAGAGCGTGGTTAAGCGAGGACCAAAAAGGTTTCATCAAAGGCATGTCAATTTTGGAAACCATTATAGATATCTGGGAAGGTCTTGAATTTGCAAATGAGTCTAAACAAGAAGTTGTTTTCCTCAAGATCGACTTTGATAAAGCCTACGACAGGCTAGAATGGGACTATATTCTACAGTCGCTACAAGATCTTGGATGTAGTCAGAAATTCACCAAGATGATCGCGACCCTTCTCGGAAACGCATCGACCCAAATTAACATTAATGGAAATCTTTCAAAGGTGATCAAACTTAGAAGATCTATCAGACAAGGGTGCCCATTGGCTCCCCTTCTCTTTGCCATTGCCACACAAGGGCTTAGCAGGCTGGTGGAGCATCAGGTGGAAGCGGGTAACATTAAAGGCCTTCGTTTGCCGCATGACCACAGTCAGATCACCATGAGACTTTTTGCCGACGATATGAACGCTTTTGTGCACAATGATAGTACCAGCCTTGAGACGTTCTGGAAGTGTCTTGCTACTTTTTGTGAAGCCTCTGGATCCATAATCAACCACTCTAAGACCGCCTTTAGAGCTATTGGTGGGCCACAGCCCGACCTTCTCATTGATCATGGCTGTCAAATCATTCCGCAGGGCCAAATTTTTCGGCTTCTTGGGATTCCCTTGGGGTTTGGCGTATCTATGGAACAGCGGTGGAACTGGGTGCTTGCCAAACTCGAAAACAAGCTTAACTATTGGAGAGGTATGCAAATCAATCTTGCTGGTCCTGCTATGGTTATCAACACGTTCCTCTTATCATCTACCATTTATTTCCTTTCTTGTTGGAGACCGAAAGAGCATGATCTGTCCAAACTGGATAGTATTTGTAGAAACTTCCTTTGGACGGGCGACCACAATAGGAGGGGGTGCCTAAAATCAAATGGTCCATCTGCACCAGCCATAGAGATAGTGGGGGACTTGGTATCTTGGACATTGGGTGCATGGCTAACAAACTGTCGGCCAAATGGATGATTAAGGCTTGGTGCAACGGGGAGGCCTCGTGGGCCAAGCTGATCTTCAGAAACAAAAATGAGTTGGCACTCATGGGCTTCCCAAATTGGAAGAATCTTGACATCTTGACCTTGTTGTTTTCCCCGATCCCCGTCTTCCCGAAAGGCTCTAATCTGGTGTGCTCCCTTTGGAAGAGCTGGAATAAAGTCAAAAGCTTCACAAGAATAAGTGAAGACTGGAAGTGGGCTGCCGGTATCAGACAAAACGACTCTATCTGGTTTCCGATCCATGGCATCCGGAGTGTGGAATCTTGGAACATTCAAAATGCCAAGAAGCTATGGAACAAAGGCTTTAAAAAATGGAAACATCTCTGGAAACAAGACACCAACCGCTGGATCAACTTTGAGGATATTGATCCTAGCATCAACATTTCGCATGAAGAATGGAACACGTTGCAAAGCAGATGTCTCGCCTGGGACCGACACAAAGTTCGCCTTCTCATGGGACACGACATGTCGAGCTCGCTTGGTCTCAAATGGCACAATGGGAATAGCCTATCAAAAGTCCCGAACATCAAAGAAACGATCGACTATCAGGCTAACCTCAACAAAAAGTGGTGCCTGTCATGGACGCGGCTTCGGTGGGACATGAAGTTCATGGCTATCTGGCACCCCCTCATAGAAATCAAAAAGTCTGTCCTCTTATGGCAAATCCTTCATCATGGAATCTGGACCAACCTTAAGGCTAGCAAAATTTGTGGGATCCCTCCCTGGTGCAAACGCTGCCACCGGTCTATCGAAGATGTTTCACACATCTTCTTTACCTGCCCCAACTCCAACAGACTTTGGCAGGTGGTTGGAAAGAGAATTAGACTTCAAAAACTTCTCAGTTGGCAGCAAGCCCTGCTAGGAGAAGCGATCGGCTGCTCCGCGACTCTCTGGAACGCCATCAGAGGGGAGGTCCTATGGAAAATATGGCGGGAAAGATGTGCTTTCAACTTCGGTGACTCCCCCAAGGAGTGGTCAATTGAGAAATCGCTGTTCCTCCTTGGCAAAAGGATTGTCAACTGTAAAAAATCCCCCCCCTTTAGGCATCATCAAGTACTCCTTTTGATCGATAACAAGCTTAAACCCAAGTGGGCCCCACATGAGGGTGATGAGAGGGTAATTAACCTTCGTTGTAATTTCATCTAAGCTCTGTAAAAGCTTCCCCTGCTTTGTGGGATTTGGGGGGTCCCGTGGGCACTAGTCCCCTTCTCTTGTACTTTTCTTTATTTAAATTCAAGTCCGGGAGAGTAGGCTATTGCCGAACTTCCTTTATATTAAAAAAAATGATACTGAAGCATAATTCCTATCTTTAAGAGAAATAAGCAGGATTCTCAAAAAGATTCAAAGCAAAATAAAAACATCATCCAACCACAAGATCCTAGTGTGGTAACTAACATCAGTGTGTCAACCCACTGAAGTTCTGTTGATGAGTTTTGTACTCAAATAATGCTTCACTTGAGACGAAGTTCAGGTCACATTCAGTCTTTCTGACTCCTTTTGGGAATGCAATTCTTGTGCATTTCTTTGAGTCAAAAGAGTGAATTTACCAAGTTACACTAGGAACTTGGTGCTTAACTTAGTCAATCAAATCCTTTGTTGAAAAGATCAACTGAAAATCAAAGTCCAACTTTTTTTTCCGAAATTTATTAAATATTTTTTATCGAAAACACTTTATCTTGAAGTGTTTCAAGAAGATCTTGGAAGTTACTTACTTCATATCTTCTGTTTCCTTGATCTTGAAGTTATCTTGAAGTATCTTGAGATACTACTTTCATCCTTCTTGAATTAAAATCCTTCTTGGAAGTCTTAATTCCCTTGAGGATCAAACTTATCTTTCAAGATCCAATCTAGGACGAAAAGATAATTATCATCCCACGCTCCAATGTCCCATACCATCTTTCCTACATCAATCTGAGTATAAAATCTGGTGTCCCATACCACCCTATTTTATATTCACATTAATGTGTGGGTGATTCTTATCCTAAAGTCTAAACATCTCTTGATAGAATACCTTCTTACTTCAATTCTTTTCAGGAGATTTGAAGTTTCAGGTATTATATCTAACTAGATTTTCTAGGTTTTTGATCCCTTCACAAGATCGTTTCATGATCTAGTGCTTTCCTTTAGGAACTTGAAAACCTTTTGATGGATCATCCATCCTTCTTTACTAGGGTTTTCAAATGAAAACCGATCAAAATTCCAAGTACTTGAATTTTCAAAAATTCAAGCTCAATTGGCTTATTCTTGACCAATTTATAGTGACAAGAGTTTTTTAACTTCTTATCTTTAGATTCCTTTTTTACTGATGCTTTAGGTACCTATCTCAGCTGAGACTTTTATAGGAATCTCTCTACTGCTTAAGTCTAAGCATCCGCTCATGCTCTCTGGATTTGTACCAAAATCCCTTTAAGGATAGGTGAATATTTATGTTTTACCTTCCACAGGCTTAAGTACCGTCTTCACGGTTACAGACTACATTCTTGGAATTTCTTCTCTCTGTTCAAACTTGGAACAGCTTACTCTTTTCACAATTTTCCATTGGATAGATGAAACTTGAGTGAATAATTCCCAAATGGAATTTTTATTGCCAAAACTTGGGCCAACTGCAAAGTAGTTCCAATCGCATGTCTAGTTGACCTTGCGACTAAAATAAAGATTTAATCTTTTTTATTAAGATCTCTTAAACTAACAAAAGCATCTTTGCTTACCCATGGTTTTTTAGAGATCTTTTCCCCTCTTAAGTCCAGGCATACTCTGATACCCCTCAGATTCCAAAGCTAAGAATCTTTGATACGCCTTTAGGTTATATCAATATTTGGACTTAAGTATCAATGCTAATGATTTGGGAACTATTGGGAACTACTAGCTATCAAACTGACTTGAAAGATTCTAGTCTCACATCTAGGGAGATATATTTCTTTCAAGAACTTTTGGATTCCTACCAAAGATTCAAGTAATACTAAGCCAATGATTCATCTTGGAATCCTTAGTTTTACTGGAATCATCTTTCTAAAAGAAATCTTGACTATTGAACAAGAACAAGACTTAAGGCTTTATTACTTGTCCAAAAGATATTTCTTTATTAACTAAGGAAATAATTAACTAAGCTATTTCCTTTATTAGATTAACTTTTAGGAAGTAGCTTATTTCCTAAAAATTACTTTGATAAATCTTTTAGAGAATATCTTTATTTCCAAAGATTAATTTGACGTGGGTTTAAGCTCTAATTAGCTTAAACAAAACCAAGTATATTTTTCTTATCCTTTGAACTTAAAGTATTCAACTAATTAACCAACAATCATAAATGCTTGTTCTTTCATGCAAATCCATGTGAGTACATGCACATGTTGGCATTCTCCTTTCATATACTAAACGTAAATCAAGCAGTTTCTTGAGCTTGAAAATGTATGTATGCATCCAATCATCCATGCCCAATCATCCATGCATAAACAATCTATCCTCTACCTTACAAAAGGTTATAAATATGCATGTGCACATTCTTGAGTGCATCCTATTCCTTTTGCAAGCAAGAAGAAAATGTGCATGGTGCCTGAAAACATCTTTTGAAAGGGGAGATGCACCAATAATCATTTCTTTTATAGATGCATACCAAACATTTCAATATGTTTGTGCTTTTTCATTTCAATATGTTTATTCTCTCTTATTTAGCTTTCATTAATTTGCATTATTTTTTAATAAAATGCATCCTACATGAAAGCATGGAGAAAAATAAATATTGAAATGAAAACATAACTTGGAAAATACTTATCTTCCAATTAGCTACGTCCTTCCATTGCTCCTCAGGAAAGAATGATTCTTTATCTTCATTAACCTCATGAGTCTTGAAACATGTCCTTCCTAAAGCATGACAAGAAAATCTTCCATTTGATTGCTTTTCATTTCAGCATCATGAATGAACCGAAGGATGTACCCTCTACTAGGTTCAAATTCATTTGCAAGCTTCTGGGTTATGACAAATTAGCCTTGATCAATCTTAAGGACAGAAACTCAAGCATTGGAATCTTGGTCAGCGGGATAGCCTACGTGACCAATGGCCGTGGTTCGAATCCTCAAGGCAGCATGTGCGCTAATGGATGAACATCTTTTGCCTTGTAGAGGTTATGGTCCAGGTTATGTAAGGAATTGAACTCACAACCTCTTGGTTAGGAATGTGATGGGCTAACCACTTGCCCCAAATGCCATGGTTGAGGATTACTTCCTAATCCTCTCTCTTAGGGTGTAGTTCAACCATCTCCTACCTATCACTTTATTACATTCTTCCTCCCTTGGTTGAATCATTGTCCTCAATGATATGCTCTTGTATCCCTCTAGCCTTGGTGATCAATTCTTGAACTCCCTTGGTAGCCTTGAATTGATGTCCTCAACCTCCCATAGTTTCTTGAACCTTGTTTGCAACCTTTGGTCTCTTGAACCCTTGCTCTCAGCCTTGGTGTCTTGAACCTTCTTGTTCGCAACCTTGGTGTCTCGAGCCCTTGTTCTCAACCTCAGTCTTGAACCTTGTTCTCACCCATGCTTGGTATCTTGAACACTCAATCAAGTGCTTCTCAAGGATTCCCATGGAATTCACACTTTCAAGCTAGCTCATTGGAAAGTGCTTTCCGAGAGCTTTCCAACGGTATATTATATGCCTCAATCTGAGGTACGGATTGAGAGATACACCTCAATCTTTGTTAGGTCCATCCTTGAAGCCGACGCGCGCGCCTTCCACAACTCCTACCCTTTCACATAGAGGATGCCCAAGCGCCTTTTTGAGAGGCCATTGGATCATTCCACCTTGCCCAAGCCTACTTCCTAGGCTCTGATACCAATGTAAGGAATTGAACTCACAACCTCTTGGTTAGGAATGTGATGGGCTAACCACTTGCCCCAAATGCCATGGTTGAGGATTACTTCCTAATCCTCTCTCTTAGGGTGTTGTTCAACCATCTCCTGCCTATCACTTTATTACAACTTCATTGTTCTCCTCTTCATCAAATATCTGAACCTTTGATTTACCTTTCTTTTGATTCACAACTTCTTCATCTCCTGCATAAATATTGATTGTACCTGCACCAAGTACCTTGCTCATCAAATGTAACATCCTTTGATACAAGGAATTGTTTTGTGGATGGACTCCACAACCTATATCCCATCTGCTTATCATCATATCGAATGAACACATATTTTTCAGCTTTAGGTTCCAATTTATCCCTCAATTATGATGGCACATATGCATATGCCAAACATCCAAATACTTTGCAATGATCTAGAGTAGGTCTCTTGCCCCACCATGCCTCATATGGTGTCATACCTTGCAAAGCTTTACATGGTAATCTATTGACCAAATATGTAGCTGTATTTACAGCCTCAGCCAACAAATAATTTGGTCAATTTTTTTCCTTCATCATGGATCTTGAAAACTCAACAACAGTTCTATTCCTCCTTTCTGCTACACCATTTTGTTGAGGAGAGTACCTGCAAGTAATTTCCATTTTTATACCTGCATTCCACAAATAATCACTGAACTCATAATAATTCTCTCTGCATACACATGATAATGTTTAAATGTATTGAATACCTCTGACTTATCTTTGATCACATAGATAGTGATCCATCTGGTAGCATCATCAACATAAATCACATAATACCTTGAACCATTGATGCTGAAATCCTTTGATGGTCCCCACACATTTGTGTGTACCAACTCAAGCTTCTCTGAATACATAAAACCATGCTTGGAATAAGATTGCTTATGAGCCTTACCTAATTGACATGCCTCACATCTGTATGTCAAATGTTGACCTGCAACATTAGGCAATCCAAGCACTCAACCATTGTTAACCATATCTTTAATACCTCTTTCATTGAAATGTCCAAGCCTTTTGTGCCAAAGATCTAACTCAAAGATCTTATGTCCTCCATAGGTGAACAAAGCAAGACCAACATTACCTTGAATCTTCAATGTGAACAATCTTTCTTCTTTCTTTCCCGAAACAATTTGTTTATACCCATAGCTAGGGTCTTCCACAAACACTCGTGCATTAGTGAACCTAAATTCATAACCTTTTTCAACAATTTGTCCTACACTTATCAAATTCTTTGGAATTGTACGAACATACAAAACCTTACTCAAGAGAGTACTACCATCCTTGGCATTCACTGATCCAATTGACTTCACATTATGCTTTGTATTGTCACGTATTTGAGCTACATGATTAGTTACCTTACTATCCAAATTAGTTATCAAAGCTATGTTGCCACTCAAGTGATTGCTACACCTTGAGTCAATGTAGAAGACTCTTTGGTCTTCACTTTGCCTTTCACAAGTTGCATTCATTATTAATCTTGAATCCTCCTTCTGATCTGAAGCATAATTGTAGTAGGTATTGTTGTATTGTTGACTTTGGAATCCTCTACCTGCATTTCTTCCAAAGTAACCTCTACTACCTCTACCTTTGAAATTACCTCTTTGATTTTTGCCACCTATTCCTCTTGAATTAAAGTTCTGATTATATCCACCATTACTCTGAGTATTATACCAACAATCATTAGCTAAGTGATTTGTCTTACCACAAATCCAGCAAGCTTTCACTCCATCTTTATTACTCCTGCCTCTTCCTCTACCTTTGCCACCTCCTCTTCCTCTTAGGAAGTTAGCTTGGCTATTTGTACCTTCATCTTCATTTCCTTGTTGCTTCCCTTTGATATTCTTCTTCTTATCCTTTGAATACATTGCATGATCTATACTTTTATCACTTTCTCCTTTGACATCCTACTCAAAGGTTAGCATGTGTCCTAGCAACTGATTTAGATCAGGAGTAAAATGATCTAGTGATAATTCGGTAGACAAAATGAATGGCTTCCATTTATCATCACCTCTCAAACCTATGAGGATTTTCCCTACCAATTTGTCCTCCTCAATATCTTCATCAACTGCTCCTAATGCATCTGCAATGTCCTTCATCCTTGTTACATAATCTCAGCTGGATTGAGAGGCCTTCTTCTTGAATGGTAAATTTTGCCCACAAGGATGCCTTCCTTGACTTTGTGGTGTTTTGGAAATGCCCACCTAAAGCATTTCATATATCACTTGCACTTTCAATACCTCTAATTTGAGGTAGTAAGTAGTCATTAAGTGCCATGTAGATAATGCTCCTGGCTTGAGCATCTTTCTTCATACAAGTCTTCAAATCTGATAATTCTTCCCTAGGTGGAACACTAGGATCTCTGAACTGAGGCTTTTCTTCTTCACCTCTAATATAACCTATCAAGTCTTTGCTCATAAGATGAGCTTCCATCCTGATTGACCATGCTGGATAGTTTTCTCTATCCAATTTCTCTATTTGAAGAGAATCTCCCATCCTTTCTTCACTTGTGTATTAAATCCTTCAAGCTTTATGAGTAATAAGATTACCTTGGCTTCGAATGAAGTTCATTTTGTCTTCCTTAATATCTTCTAGCCTCCTTCTCAAGCTTTGCTTTCAAGCTTTCACCTTTTGAATCTTCAAATGTTGATTTCTTTATAGCTGCAGCAGTCAGGGTCCTCCTTTCTTCAATTTTGATGCTTCCTGCTCTGATACCACTGATGGAGAGTGTTAATCTCCAAAAGAACAAGCTACGCTTGAAGTTAGAGCACCTCTATATCATAAGTAACTCAAAACCCTCACCAATTTAGAGGATTAATGATCAATTATCAAAATTCTGATCACACTGTGAAGAAGACGACTACATAGAAAGTTTGCTGCACATAACTCTCTCATTGACTTATCAAATGTGTAAAGTTTTTTATAAAACTTTGTACAAGGTGTCGTCTATAGTTTGCGCACCTTCTCCAAGCTAAATCTTTTCAAAAGACTCAGTACATCTTGAGAACTGATCTCAACAAGTCACCTATTTCTAAAACTGTTTTTCCGAGAAGTCGATTCAGACACCTGTAACTTCTAACACTTGGTTCTCTCAATTTAGAACCCATTTATGAAAATGCTTTTAGCCATAGGTAGCTTACCTTCCAACTTAAAGAATGAGTGCTTGCTTGCTCAAAACTTTATACTCTCGAAGGAGAACTAACTAAAACATTAGCATCGAATTTTGTGCCCCTTGCAACTTCTCTTCTTTCCATTTACACATGTAAACGTTCCTACACTCAATTCTCTCAGCCTGATCAGAATTAGAAGCTGAAAATTTGTCACAAGGTGAATCAACTATAGACTTAGACTTGTACAAAATCATTTCACAAAAGATTCAACACAGAAGGAGAATATTGAGAAAGTTCGGGTGCAACATTTCTTCATTCTTGGAAAATTTTTACATCTGAGTGATGAGAGAGATCCTACTCACTTCTAAAGTGTCTAATGACATCTAATTCTCCTCAAATCTTGTTCTTACACATTCTCTCATATTTTCCCCGACATTTTCTTTGTATATATAGGAAAATATTTACAAGCTCATGACCATACAAAAGTATAAGATGAACTAACTCTAAATTAATGTACATATGTATACACATCTTCATCCACTGAATATATAGACTTTCTCCATGCTTCATAACTTGATCTTTTCTTCAGTCCTTGACTTCCAAACCTTCATCAAATCTTCAATTGTTGATTGCCCTACACCAACAAATGCTTGACACATGGGCAATGCATAAACTTGCTCATTTGTGAGACAGCAAACTAAATATCTAACCAAGTAATGCATAAATAAATCAAGCATCCCATAGCCTCCTAATAGAGAACAACATCAAATGTATCTCCATCATCATGAAGACTCAATCATAAACCTGTCTCCATGAGTGGCAATAGGCTTACAGTCTTCAACGCCTAAATGCTGCAATAATGTGTGAATATATTTTGTTTGACACAAAGACATTCCACCATCAACTTGCATAAATTGAATGCCTAAATAGTGATGCAAATGCCCCAACTCAGACATCTCAAATGAGGCATGCAAATCAGCCTTAAAATCAGCAATATGCATGTCATGAGGACTAGTGAGTAGCATGTCATTAACATACACCATAATGATCAGAAGCACATCATTAACACACCTAACATATAAGGTGCTTTCAATTGGACTGTTCTCAAAACCATGTGCAATGAGATAGGCATGTATCTTTTCATAGCAAGCACATGGTGCTTGCTTTAAACCATATAATGCCTTCTTTAACCTGCACACCTGGTTTTCATGCCCTTTATGCACAAAGCCACAGGGCTCAAAAACATACACTTCTTCATGCAAGTCACCATTCAGAAACGTTTTTTTAATGTCCAACTGGTTTTAAGTCACCATTCACCTCTTTCCTGCGCATAACCCTTTGCAACAAGCCTAGCTTTATACCTATCAAGTGTTCCATCAAGTTTATGCTTCAGCTTGTATACCCACTTAGTGCCAATGGCCTTCTTGCCAGGAGGCAGGTCACATAAAGACTAGGTGCGGTTTTTCATGATAACATCATATTTAGATTGCATTGCAGCCATCCAATCTTCAAAATTTTGTGCTTCATCAAAGGAAACAGGTTTAGTCTCATCACAGAGTCTAGAGGTAGCCATAGCATTGCAATCTGATGCAAAAGAGGCACTGTGAGAGCGTGATTGAGTACGATATGACATAGGTGCATCTAATTTTCTATCACACAAGGTCTGCACTAGCCATTTTGCCATAGTTTTTGCTTGCTTAATATCAGCTCTCTCATCAACAAGTGCATCCTGTAAATGGAATGATCTGCATCATGACATGAAACCTGTAAAGGTTGAGAAGTTGCCTCATTAGGACCAGCACTAGACTGCTCACCTGTAAAAAGAGAAAGCAAAGTATCATACATGTCTTTGGAGCTAACATATGTCTCCCTAGTACATGAAAGGTCATACATTCTTAACTCAATCTCTGATTTTTTACTTTTGCACATTAGGAACTACAAGAATTCACAAGGAACTTGGAATGCGCTTGAAGCATTCTTTTAACAAGGCAAGGAAGAATCAACTATGGATGAAATTCACCACACTTAAGAAGATGCCCAAGAAAAGTGTAACTATATTTGTCACAAAAATGGACATAGCAAACCGGCCTGGAAGCATTGGAGAAATCCTTGATGAAGAGAAAATAGTAAGGCAAGTGATCAATGGAATAAAGGGATGGCATTGTGCAGTTCTTGATGAAATGATATCCTCCACATCTCCTCCTTATCTAAGGAGGGTGTTGGCAGGGCATTGTGCACTCCTTCATGAAATGATCTCCTCCACATTTATAACAATTTCCTCTTGATGTCATGGTCTTGCCGACTATCTCACTAGAGCTTGGGCTCTAGGTGGAGGATACATTATGTTGGCATATTTTGATCCATATGAATCTTCATAGTCATCATATTCATAATATCTATTCATAAGTTGCTTCATACTCTATCTGACTATGGTCATATGCATATTGATCACTCTAGCCTTGCTCATAGCATTGGCTCATGCTTTTTGACCTTGAAAATGGGGTTACATGTAAAATTGCTCTCTCTATGTTCTCTTCAAGTTTTTTATACTTTACTGGCACTACATTTTGATGGTGGGGTGGTTCTTTGTCCCGAGATTGGTTGAGGTTGAGTATAAAGCTGATTCACATATGGTCTCTAAGCCATTGGGTATCCATGATATGGATTACACCTCGGAGCCTCCCTAGTTGTATCTCTTGGTGGATATCCATAAGGCCTAGATTGAGGAGGTTGTGGGTGCCTAGGTTGTTGGTTGGGAGGAAAATTTTTCATAGTGCAATTGGTATATTTATATTCCATGTGGTAGTAGAGGTTTGGTCCCTACATAGGTGGTCTTGCATACACATATTGTTGTGGTGGGGCAGGTTTTCCTCTTGCACAAACATGAGATGGATGGTCCCTTCCACAATGCACACATCTTCTTAGAATTGGCATCTGCGTGGGTTGAACCTGATCATGTTTTGACCTTTGCTAGTATTGAACTGCTAGCTTCTTGGCGACTGTTGGAAGCAGCCAGAGGCATAGAAGACGCGGAAGCATGTAATGACAGAGCAGGGAGCCAGTCGAATCTTTTTTCAAAGAATCATGTTTTAAAAATACTTTTCAAAAACCTCCAACAGTGATTTTTATCACTAATGTAACATATGTAACATAGAAAAGCCCTTTTCTTAATTTCTCGCTCCATTTTGTGCAAGCCGAGGAGTCCTCGAGCTTGAGGAGCTTAGGTAGAACAAGCGTATCAATTTTCGTTATTTTTAGACATCGTTTACCCTTCCAAATAGCATCTAGGACCTAATTTTTAACTAGGCCGGTCACTAGATGTGAAACCGATCAAAACTAGTCTAGAAACTATAAAAAGAGCTAGAGAGCTCATTTTTGAGGTTAGCTTGTTTGAGGTTAGAGCCGGGGATCGAGTCTAGGACGAATGTGTGATGGTAAGAGTATAGCAAGAAGTGGCGTTGGAAGGTAAAAATTTCAGTTTTTGTTGTTGTTTTTACTTAGTTTTTAGTGTTTTTCACCTTCCCCACACTCCATCTTCATCACCGCATCATCATCTTCATCTCCAAAAAAAAATCAGAAAATTCACCATATCCACCCATTCTCCTCATTTCCCCTCATTTGTGCATGCGAGAGAGTGAGAGAGAGCTTTTGTGCTTGCATGTGCTTTTGTTTTCTTGAGTTTTCTTGCAGGTACAGAGCTCCAGTGCATCAGGAAAGCTTGGAAAAGGTAAAATTTTTAGTTTCTGTCAGAAATTTCCGACTGTGTCAGACCATCGCGATGGTCTGCAAAGTTCGGATTTTGAGGAAGGCGAGTTCACCATCGTGTAGGCGACCCCTCCGTGTATAGGAATCCATAGCTGCATCTCAAAAAATCACATTTTGGTGGACCATCGCGACGGTCTCAGACCATCGCAATTGTGTCACACCATCGCGATAGGCTCACGCCATCGCGACGGCTCGGCTCGACCATCGCGACGGTCTCACGCCATCGCGACGGTTCATTTGGACCATCGCGACGGTTCGCGGACCATCGCGACTGTTCGATTGACCCCACACCATCGCGATTGGCTCACGCCATCGCATCGACGGTGCCACGTGGCAAGTTGGACCATTGCGACAACTCGAATTTTGGACCATCGCGATTGGCTCAAGCCATCGCGTCCGGACCATCACGATTGGCTCAAGCCATCGCATCTGTGACCATCGCGACGGTTCACTTTGGACCATCGCGATTGTTCACGTTGACCGTTGACTGACGCCATCGTGATTGTCCGCCTGATCGAGCCATCGCGACGGTTCACACTCACGCCATCGCGATTGTCCACTTTCACGCCATCGCGATGGTGCACTTCAGACCCTCGCGATTGTTCACCTTCACGCCATCACGACGGTCCCAGACCATCGCGATTGTCTCACGCCATCGCGATTGTGCACCCCCATCGCAAATTTTAGGGTTTCATTTTTTGGCCTATTTTGGGGCTATTTTTGGGAAATTTTTGGGTGATTAGACTCATAGGAGACCCCTTAGCTCATATTTGGAGAAAAACCTGTTTGTCCGTTTTTACCCCCCAGGGCCTGAACGGTCATAACTTTTTCATCCGAAGTCCGTTTTTTGAGCTTAATAGCTCGTTAGAAAGCTCTTTATGAGTACTACGTGACCTCAACTGTTTTTTCTTAAAGAATACGTCTATTTTTAGATAAGCTATTTTGAGGTTGACCTTGTTTGGGACTAGAAAGCCAGGGGGCAAGCATTAAAAAGTTGAGCAAAAGGGAAGGGACTTAAAAGGTGTATATACTCAAGTGCTTGATCATCCAACTGTGAATTGGTCTAATATTGAATTTTTCCAGGTCTAGCAAGGGCAATCAAGGGCAACCAAGGCAAGGCAGTGAAGGGCATAAAGCTTGGGAAGCGCGGCTTCTTGGGCATCAGAGCAACCAGAAAAGCTGACTCAAGGTTGGAAGATTACTCAACCCCCTCAGTCAATTCTTAGCCTAGGATAAACGGTAGTATTGTGGATTTAAGACGATAGGAACGCCTCAAGTTCAAGAGAATTAAATTTATCAAGTCCAAGACTAAAGATAAAGGTGTGTGACACGAAAACCTAAAGGAAAAAAACATAAGTCTGACGGAACGAGAACTCAAAGTACCATGGGAAGTCGAATTCCTGACGCATACATTAAGACAAGAATCTAAAGAAATTTAAAAAGAATCAAGAAAGTAATAACAAAGAATCATTGACGATCTGAGCGTGTACTGAGTGTGCAAGGAAGAAAATTAATGAACCTTAGATCGGGCAAACATATAGGTAAGTCAGACCGACGAAGCCTTAGATCATCAGAGGCAAGTGTAAGAACTACTGCACGATCGTGGGCTCAACAATTGAACACTAGTTATCCCTACGAGAGCTCAGACACTAGTGATTCAGAAATGGCAGTTAGCACAGAAAGACCAGAAGTAGGGTCAAATGTAGCATACTTAGAAAAACCAGAAGGACCCTATAGAACACAACTAGAGTTTCTCCGAACCAACCGATTAGGTGCTCGCATCTATGAGGATGGTTTGCGAAGGCAAGTGGTGCAAATGCACAACCCCGATCAACCCATTGGATTGGAACGTCCAGTGGTGAAATTCGAGAGAGACGCATACATAGACAAGGAAGGAACAATGTACATCTTAAGTACGCAGCCAAACAATACCAACGAGTTTGGCGTAATTCAATTAGAGACGGAAGCTAAATCTCAAGGAAAAGAACCATTAGAAGAGCCTAGAACACCTAGAGGGAAATCTGTACTGACACGAGTACTAATCCCGGAATGGATCCCTCAAGACAACAGAAGCATAGAGTTGTTTGTAAATAAAGAAACTGATGAAGCCTTTTGGAGATACAAGACAGAACTACTTAGTGAGGTAGGTATCATCACGATATACGAGTTCAAGGACCCGGATACACCTGGAAAGGTTGTATACCTGGATGAGACTTCAGAAAGAGTCTTTGTGGTGCCTGACCACGCTAAAAACACATACACATGGAGAGGTGAGTTGGTATTCCCTCTATCTAGAACAAACATGAATACAAGCCAACAAGGGGCAGGAACATCCTCAGCCCATGGCATGCAAAGAGAAAAGAATAAAGAAAGACCCGAAGTAAGCTTCACTCATCCCATAGGGAGAGGTAGAACAACCACAGACACTAATAGAGCAGATAGACAAAGAGATCATGGAATACCAGGTGGTAGAGATGATTTTCCTCTACCTAGACCACGTGAACACGCAAGAATATTGAGACCCACTCAGTTAGTGAAATCCATGAAAAATTATTTTGATGGGACAGGAGATCCCTATGACCATGTCGCAGAATTCAAGCAAGTACTAAGAGCAGAACAAGTCGAAGACATGTTCACGCAATACAACGCATTTGGACTAACGTTAGAAAATACCGCTTTAACTTGGTTCCAACCATTGCAACATAGGCAATTTAGAGACATCCATCACTTTTTAGAGTCATTCATCACTGAATTCTCTAAAAGTGGGATTAGACATGACACGTCTTCGTTGATTCATAGCTTCAAACAAACCCCTCAAGAAACAGTAAGACTGGTAGGACGTAGGTTTAGACAATATGTTGAACGATGTCCAATGCAAGAGCTACCCTCACAAGCTAAACAAGTGTCATTGTTTCTAGATGGCTTGTTGAGCTCTAAACTACGCTCCTATGTGTACCTAAAGGAACCCAGAACGCTAGAGCAATGTGTAAGAATTTGTATAGACATTGAGGCCATCCAAAAATAATGAGATCATTTTGGGTTGGGTTGGGTTGGCCTTTCTATGGTGGGACATCGATCCACATGTTCCTTAAACCTTCTAGCTGCAAGTCTTATTGACTCATTGCTTGCTTTTTTGAACTCATGAATTAGAGAAGAGGTATTATGTTTAATCCCTCTCTTAGACCTGACCAATGATCTCTTCTAAGAATTGTTCAATGTTGGCAAACCTATTGGTATCTAAGGGTTGAGACCATGACAAATTTATTCCCCACAATGTGAGTCCAAAGGTTTGATACTAAATAAAAAACTCATCTATTTTCTCAGCTCACAACACTTGTTTAAATTTTCCATGTGATCATAAGGATCTCCTAATGCATCATAGTGGTTCTTTAAGCATTTTACTAATTGATAAGGCCTCAATTTGTTTCCTAGCTTGGGTGGTCAAGGAATGACTTGAACAACGTGACACACACCATCCTCTCTCTTGTGGAGGTCTTAGAGGAAAGGATGTTCTATTCATTGTCTCACCTTCAATTTGAGTGTTTGGAAAAATAGTATTACTTGGTGTAACAAAGTGAACATGAGGTCTAGGTGGAACATTTTACCAACTACTTTGCCCTAGCATAGGGTTTCCTTGGCTTTGTTTTTTACTTTTTGTATTCTGGGAAATGGTCGCATGTTCCCTGGGAGGAAACACAAGAAAACCCATGTATTGGAGTCTTGATATCTCAGAATCAAATAATTCCCAATACTTCTCTTATCCTGATCCAAGTATGTGAACTCTAGATGAGTCTTCTGGATCATGAAATGCATAAATGGTAGCAAGATTAACACTACTTCCCATTAGAGGCATAGTGGCTTGCAACTACACTTGGTGTTGTTTCCTCTTTTGTAGCTTCCCACAATCCTTTTGCTCCTCACATCATTGGTTGCAAGCTTGTATCCACTTCCTCTATAATGCTCACACTTTTTCTCTTCTTAGGTACAATAAATCTTTTTGCATATTTAGCCATTCCCATTGAAGAAGGCATCTCCCAGAGATATTCGTTGATTTCCAAGGCATGGTAGATTAGTATAGTTTGTGTCACACTTCCATTAAGGAACTTTCTGTGTCCCCATTGGTTCTTGGCCTCAAATAATCTCTCGTGAACATAAGGAGTCAAGTTGATTTGGTTTCCAACTTGTTTAATTGCGTGCAATTATAGGTGGACTATGGTCTTTTGAGGTGCCATATATCAATGCATGTTCGCAAAGTAGAAGTGTTGATGTACCAACTAAACTACTTCTTCAATGTCAATGCGGTTTATATTCAAGAACGTTCTCGTTTTGGCACCATGACTCTCTTCCTTCAAGTCAGTGACACCATCCTTGGTCCATCCAAATGCTTCTTTTATGAGCTCATGCGTGAATTTGATAGTGGTCCAGTCTCCTTCGGCATTGAGAACTCGCGATTTGGGCACTGATGGCATATCTAGTGCTACATGCAATGTGTTCACTTGTATGCATCGTTGGAAGTCCAACTTATAGATTGGTAGCTCAAAGTACTTATGAATTCTAGCTTTTTCCAGGACATCCATTGTTGAAGGGATTGCATGCAAGACTTTGAAATCCTATGAAATAATAAGGAATTGGTGATTTGTGTTCATGATCTTGATAGTAACTAAGAATAAGTGTCCGACCACTAGCTGATATTCTCAAAACCATTGTCCTTTTGATCTTGTTATGCTCTTCAATGGGAACTCTGGCACTTCTTCTTATAATGTTGCTTCAAAGTCTTCAGCAGCCATCTGCACTTATCATGTAATAGAGAATTACTCTTCGAAAGAAACCAATTCTGTTTGTTTTAGTTGTGTGTAGTGATGAGTCGTTCTCCACGGAGTGGTATCCCCCTTACTAGGTTGAGGTAAGTAAGATACCTTGCCACATTTTTGTTTTTTTATTATTTTTATGATGGAAAGAAAACACGAGATTAGTTGGTAGCCGAAGCATTTATTTATTTACATTTAGTAGATTTCAACCTATAATAGTACATGCTAAATCCTATTCCTGGGAAGGAAAAGTGCACCACTATTTTTGTTGAAGAATACATGTGTTGAATGCATGGCTGCGTAATGTGGCCCTATCATGCATACTCTGGATGCACTGAATTCATCATGAGTGCAAGAATGGTCCATCAGGTGGTCAAGGCAGATTCCTTGTTGCTTCCTTGGTCTCCATTTTGACATTGATTTATGATTTTGTGGTGTTTGATTTCGTTGTATTGCCCTTTCTTAATTTTTGAATGTAGTGCTTGACCTTCTTTTGTCCTTGGTTTGGAATTTTTGTGTTGTAGCTATCTAGGGTTTTCTTCTCTCCTTGATGACTGGTTCAATTGCTTGATTCCACTAATATGATAGTTCATTCAACTTTTCCATCTCTTGATTTGCTTGTTGCCTAACGACTTTCGAAATCCAGATATGTTGTTATGTCCTTTGAGTTTCCACCAATGGCTTTGGAAGCCACATGAGTAGAAATAGCTCAATGAATTTTACTTTTTCATTTAGTTACTTTTCAAGTATTACAAGAGTTTATTTCTATGACTCTCTTGTTGAGAGTGTACATAAGAAATGTTTTACATTAATGAGTGATCAAGCATTAGGAATGGATGGAATGCACCAAAAACTCCCCCTCAAGCCTAGTATGCTTGAGTCTTTAGTCCTCCTTGATTTCTAGCAATCCAATCATGCCTTTGAACTTGCTCAGTTTGATACCATCCAATAACTTAGTCAAGATATCTGCACATTGGAGATTAGTGGAAACATGGGACAGTTGAATGTCCTTGCTCATCAAGTTCTATCTTTCATAATGATAACAAACTTCAATATGTTTGGTTCTAGCATGGTAAACTAGAGTAGCTGTTAATTGAAGTCAACTTGTATTGTCACCAAAGATGTGAGGGGTTAAGGTATGTAACCCTAAATCTTAGTATAGACATTTTAACTACATAGCTTCTTGTGTTCCATTTACCAATCCTCTATATTCAGCTTTAGTAGATGATAGAGTTGCTTCTTTGAAGACCATGAAATTATTTTTGATCCTCTAAAAGACAAATATCCTGAACTACTCTTCATGTCATTCTTTGATCCAACCCAATCTGAATCTGAGTAAAGTTGGAGATCAATTTTAGAGGGGAAGGGGTAGAAAAGCCCTTCATTGATGGTACCCTTCAAGTATTTGAGCACTCTCGTTTGCTGATTCCATGTGTGGCCTCCTTGGCTTGTGCATAAATTGACTGAGTATGATAACACTATAGCATGTGTCCACTCTTGTGAGAGTTGCATAGTTCAAGCTTCATACCAAGCTTTGATAGCTTGCGATATCTTCAATAGGTGCTCCTTCATAAGCACTTAGCTTACGATTTAACTCCATGGGTGTACCTTCACACTTAGTATTCTAACTTAGAAAGCATGTCATGTACAAAATTCTTTTGACTGATGTAGATACCTGAATCTGTATAGACAAGTTCAAGTCCAAGAAAATAAGTGAGAGGTCCAAGATCACTGATCTTGAATTCATCCTTCATTCGAGCTGTTACCTATTTAATGCCATTGACATCATTCCCTATAATTATAATGTCATCTACATATACATAGAGATATGTAACCTCTGATCCATTCCTCTTCATGAATAAGGATGTGTATGCTTTGCTAGCTTTGAATCCTTGATACTGCATGTAGGTAACTAGTATGTGATTCTAGTATCTTGGAGCTTGCATCAAACCATACAAAACCTTCTTCAATTTACACACATAATTTGGATGATGTGCATCTTCATAACTAGGTGGTTGTGCCATATAAACTTCCTCTGAAATCCAACCATTGAGAAACACATTACATCTAGTTGATATAGCTTCCAATTTCTAGATGCAACAATGCTAACAAGCAACAAACAGGTGAGAAGGTCTCTTCATAGTCTATGCCATCGGTTTGGGCAAACCCCTTGGCTACTAACCTTGCCTTGTCTCTATTAATACTACCATTTGAATTCATTTTTAATTTATAGATTCACCTTGATCCAATTACCTTCATTGATGGTCTGCTAGGAACAAGTTCCCATGTGTCATTGTCCATGAGGGCTTCAATTTCTTCATCCATTGCTTCTCTACATTCCTTCTTGCTTTGTGCTTCTTGATATGATGTTGGTTCTTCATTGTTGGAGTCCTTAGCCATATAAATTTAACACTTTGTGACCAAAGAGGTATCAAATCCATATCTCTCTGGTCTCTTCTTCTTTCTTCTGAGTGGTTGATGAGAGTTTTTTGATCCTTTAGCTAGGTCTTGCACCTTAGCTTTCCCTTTTTTCTTCCATAGCTTCAATTTTTCTAAATTTGTTAAGCCATCCTTAGAGTCACTAGCTTCATGATGCTTTGGTTCCTTTGTTGGAAGAGATGGGAAGTCTACTTTCAAGTCATAGGGTAGCTTCACTTTCCTATCATCATCAAACCAAGATTTATTTTCATCAAAGACTACGCCCCTACTAACTAAAATACCTTTGTTAGTGGGGTTATACAATCTCTATCGTTTTTTGTTTAGATCATATCCAATAAAGATACACTTCTCTGCTTTGGGATCCAATTTCCCTCTTATTTGAGAAGGTATGTGAGCATAAGCTCGACATCCAAAGATTTCGCAATGCTCTAGACTTGGCTTTCTTCCATTCCATACCTCATAGGGAGTCATACCATCTAAAGACTTTTATGGAAGTCTATTTACAAGGTATGTGGCTATTGATACAGCCTCTGCCCAAAGATAATTGAGTAAACCCTTTTCATTTAGCATAGATCAAGCTGCCTCAACTATTGTTCCGTTCCTTCTTTTAGCTACTCATTTGAGCTCATCTGTATATCTAGTTGTTACCTCTCTTTTGATGCCTCTTTCATGTAGAGGAAAACATCAAATTTAGTTGAAAAGTATTCTCCACCACCATCTGATCTGAGTTTCTTAAGACATCTACCTGTTTGATTCTCTACAAGAGCAAGATACGTTTTGAAACAATTGAAGACTTCATCTTTATGCTTCATAAAGTAAAGAATTGTCCATTTGCAACAATCATCAATAAAAGATGCATAATACTTTAAATAAAAAATAAAAGTTTCTTTGCTTGGACCCCACACATCTATGTGGACAAGATCCAATAGCTCTTGATGGATATAGCCTTTCTTTTTGAAAGTTTGTCTATACCTTTACCAAACTGACAAGCTCCACACTTATATGTCATTTGTGTTTTGTGATGTTGGGCGATCCAAGTACACTTTCATCCCTGCAAATTTGTTTCAAAGTTCTCTCACCAATATGAGCAAGCCTTTTATGCCATACCTCCAATTCACATAGTGTTTATGATCCATAGCTAAATAATGCTATGTTCTTGGTGCCCTCCACTTCAAAGGTGAAGAGTCTTCCTATCTTTTCTCCTTTGTCAATTCTTATGAATCCTTGCTTGGGGTGTTCCACATATGCTCCATTTCTTGTAAACCTAACCTGCAATCCTTTCTGCACAAATTTGTCCAACACTTATCAAGTTCTTGGTTATGGTCGGTACATACAAAACCTTGCTTAGAAGATTCATCTTGCCATTTGATGTCTTGACATTACCTATTTTCTCCACTTAATGTCTTGTGTCATCACCTTTCTACACTTCATGTTTATTCTTGGGATCTTCTAAGTGAGAGATCAATGCTACATTTATTGATACATGATTTGAGCACCCTAATTCAATATAGAAAATATGATCATCATCCTTACACTGATGCAATGATAGGTTCATGAGCAGTAGTGAGTCTTCTGGACTTTGATCTTCAGTGTAGTTGTAATCCTTTCTGCCTCTAAATCCATTTTGATGATTATTTTTTTTTAGTAGTTGTTGTTGTATCCTCCATTGTATCTACCTCTATTTGATCCATAGCCACCTCTATTGAATCCTCTTCCTCTTGAATTCCTTGGGTTCTTGTACCATTCCTCAGTTTTATGATAAGAGTAACCATAGATATTACAAGGTTGAGATGCATGGGTCTCCCTCTGCCTTGCTTTTCTCCTCTACCTTTTTTCTAGCTTTTCCTCTACCTGTGAAGTTGGCTTGGAAAGAGCTACCTTCATCTTCATTCTTCTTAAAATTTGACTTATCATTGCTTAAGCTTTCTCACAGTATAAGGCAAAAGATTGATTACCTCTTGAGGATTCACCATTCTTTCTTATCCTTGCTTGATGTGTGGAGATTTGGCCCATAAGAGTGTTGAGGTCCGACACTTGCATGTCCATGTATAGGTCCATGGAAGTTGTGAAGGCTTCCCACTTGTCACCAGCCTTGATTCCATTGATGATGTGCCTTATGATTTTCTCTTCTTCCATTACCTCTCCAATGCTTCCTAACCAATCAGAGATCTCCTTCATTTTGATGACATAATCAGTCATACTTTGCTTCGAACGTTTCTTCAAGGTAGTAAACTCCATTCATAGCTGGTTTTTCCTTGCTCTAGTATCTAAAGAGAAGAAAGAAGCAAGTGCTTTCCAAGTCTCTCTTTAGGTCTTGCATCCTTTTGCATAAGCTAAGAGAAAATCTGAGATTGAGTTTAAGATGTAAGACCAGGCTAGCACATCCTTTGAGCACCAAGTTGTAAGCCTTTCTTTCTCTTCATGTGGTGGATGTCCTTTCCTTCTCATTGTTGGCATGACTTCATCTTCAGATATTTATCCAAATAGATTACTCCATATTGATTTAATGTTTCTCTGATATCAGTTTGAGAGGAGATGGTTCATACAGTCCAAAGATGTGCCTGGTGTTGGCAAAACCTGCTCTACACTTGTAAAGGTAGCTTCAGAGATGATAATTAGACACCTTGTACTTGCTAAGGTTGCATATAAACCATCCTAGTGCTTTTGATCATCAATCTCAAATTTATTCATCAAGATAAACTACTTGACACAAAACAGATGAAGCAAAACTTGCTATTTTTGGATGAGTTGCACTCTCGAAATGAACTCAAAGCCCATAGCCTACTGAGAATTGAACAGAGATCTTTTGCACACTATTAAGTAAATAGATAATGAATCTAAATTAACAAATGTTGAATTTTGATGAACCATATTGAGAGAAATAAATCTAGCAAGATACAAGTCCCGACATTTTAGGAACTAACTGCTAGAATTAAGAGTTGACTTCAACTGAATGTGGCTCACATGAAAATGAACCAATGTTGATTAAAATTGGTACGATGCAAATAGACTTACCAAATTACCTATAACAATTTAAATCTCAGCAAAAGATTAAGTATACACAGAGAAATCAATCACTGATGTTGACTGAAAAACATGAATGTGAATTTATAGTAGTAGATGAGGAGAAATCCAAGATGTAGCTTGAAAATCAATCTGTATTGCACATATTGTACATGATATGAATGAACATGAAGGTTGGGAAGGAGGAGCACAATGTGTGCTTCGCTTATGTCTTAGTGCTTGATCGGAATCTTCTAGGATGTAGCTATTAACTCTGCTCTGGTTCGGGACTACACATAGGTGTTTTTATAGAGATTTTTGAATTCAAATCTATGAGGGATTGTACCTAAAAGTTCCCTAAAGTTGGGGAATCATCTAGATTATCAATCACTCCTAAAGCAGCTCATAATTCGTGCCTAACAAGACCACGAATTCCTCAATGAATTTTACTTTTTCATGTAGTTACTTTTCAAGCATTACAAGAGTTTGTTTCTATGGCTCTCTCATTAAGAGTGTACATAAGAAATGTTTTACATTAATGAGTGATCAAGCATTAGGATTGGACAAAATACACCAAGAAGGGAGACTAATCTACTTTACAGAAGCTTTAGGAGTTAGGAAGGTTTACTTTGTATCTAGATTTCATTTAATGATGATTTCCTCTTGTATGGACATACATACTTGTTTCATTTTGTATTCGAGATCATAATACTTAATTCATTTTTTATCCAAGCTTATTATGAGCTTGAGGGAGAGATACTGAGCTTGAGGGAGACATTTGATGACATCCCATTGGATTTGTACCACATAAAATAATATGAACATAGTGCGTATTCTCAGCCTAGATCGACGATGGCTTATCAAACTCTAGCCTCTTCCCATTCTCCTCTATGTGTGTATCTTTGTAGCACTATAGCTGTAGTGATTAAAAATATACATTGTATAATTTTGGGATGCAGCCATGAAAGTTTTTTGGTTGCATAGTGGAAAAACTATGATTCAATTATGCAAGATTTGAGGATTTTTTCCATATCATATGAGTGCTATGTTAGCTCACAAAATGGTTGGTTTTTATGCACTAATTTGTTTGTATTTGGCAGGGGAATTTGTTTGATTCAGGTACTTGAAGGGTGATTAGGTGATTGATGGGAAATATTTGGGGCTACATGACGACTTCTCGGTCAAAAAGGGAGACTGTCAAGGGGGGCAATACTTGGAGACATGGCTTTTTGTCATAGGGGTCTCTTGTGGTTCTCTTGTAAAGGCAACACAAGTGCTAGAGGAGCTGCATTGTCAAAATGAAGTATCATGGACTACATTGCTTACAAGATTTGTACAACATGGTCAGGGAGAGGAAGCACTAAAATATTTTGAGTTGATGAAACTCAAAGGTTTCTCACCAACAATCGCAACATGCCTCTGCATCTTGAAGGCATGTGCTCTGCAAGGTGCTCTGGACAGGGGTCAGGAGATACATGCTGATCTTATCAAAGAAGGGGAGTTGGAAAACAATATGGTGATAGGCACATCATTGGTAGACATGTATGCAAAATGTAGGGCTCTTATAGAAGCTCGAAAGTTGTTTCATGAACTTCTAACACGAAATGTTGTATCATGGGGTGCTCTTCTTGGTGGTTATGCCCCCTTAACGCACACAAGGAGGGCGGCAACCATAGAGGGGAACGTCTTGTAGCCTCGTCCATATGGGGTTTTGCTTCGAGCAGGCAAAGCGATGGGGTCACACTTGATATAGCACATATCTGTTCACAACACACTTTTTTTTAGGTATTCTTCATCGAGCCCCATTCAGTTCTCACTTGAAGGCAAGATTGTTTTGGTTTTTCTCGTGCTTTGGCTTGGGGGTGGGTGGTGGTCTGCCCACCCCTGTCAGATGTGTGGCAGAGAGAAGGAATGGGGGGTGGTTATGCCCCCTAAATGCACACGAGGGGGCAGGGAGGAGTGTGTGTTTTTTGGATTTTTGTTTCTGTCCCTCTCTTCGTTGGCAGGGCAGCGACTTTTTTGGTTACGAAAGGTGGAAGGGGGGAGGTACCGGATCACTACAGAACTCCATAAGGGCTGCTGGACAGGAGGCTATCGGGCTCGCTTGTTCTGCAATGCTCAGGGGCACTCTCCCTCTCTGTTCTTTTTCGGGTGCAGGAACGAAGGTGGGAGCAGGCTAAAAAAGGGGGGGGTCTCTCTTCGCCAGTTTTTGTGGAGCAGAAACGGAGAAGGGGGGGGGAAGAGGATGACGATGGAGCGGCCCAAAGGAAATGGGTAGTCATTCATGTTCTAGCTATTGAAGAAAACAATTGGGCGGTGCTTCCTCAATTGAAGGACGATCTGGACAGGAGAAGGAGGAGAGCTTTAACTGCTTTCTTGATCATCTAAGAAGGCCTTGGACTGATAGCTGAGTGATTCAATCAACCATATACTTCTTTTATCTGAGGTGCTCCTCCATCAATTCTCTACACCTATCAGTGTTGCAAATAATGATGAAAAGGTTCAATCATGGTGAGTGGATGATATCTATTCTGTTGATCTGACGCCTTGCGCTATATTCCCATGTGACCACAACAAATATCTGACGTTGAGATGTGACTGCCAGTATGATATACATTTCTTCTGCTGTTTTAATTCACATGATGCTTACTGACGCTCGATTTGAATCTAGCTAATCAGTGATTTCCCGATCAAATCTGAAATAATCTCTGTTTGAAGACCGAGCAATTGAATGTCAATACAAAAAATTTGTAGTAGAATTTTATCTTGAGCCGGATGGAAAAGCTACTTAAGCCAGCCAACACAGATTTTTGATGAAGCATTCATTTCTGAAGAGCTGTATACAGGAATCGTTATTGAAGAGAGCACTTATTTAGAACTCTAACGACGCTGAAGGCTAAGCTTACGATTGGGAGAATTCAACAATTTATGAGACCGAACCGGAACTACATCATCAATTCTGATCATTTGCGCTACACCTGGAAGAATGCAATCTGATGAATTTCAAAATTTCTGATGGAGGTTCTGTCTGTATTTTCTTTATGAGGCTGCTATGGTTCATCCCCAACAAGCAGTAGTATGAAAAGGAACATCTGACCTGACTCGGGCAAGTAATGGTTCTGTGAAAAAAAGGGAAGTGGTGAATGTATTGGTAGGAGCATTGAAAGCATCTCATGGACACAAGCAAAGGCCAAAGGGTCTGTTGATGTTGGGGTTGACGTCTCAGGTGCGCTCTTCCTGTGCGATTATTTTTATTTGAATTTCAATCACTTCTCTGTCTATTCTCAGGATATGAGAGTTTGTGGTATGTTTCAAGTACAACCCCTTGTGGACTTCTTGTATTAGAATTTTCCAAGAACTTGATCGTGGAATGTAATTTCTTCTACTGTCGCTTCACCGTGTTTGCATTTGAGTCCATCCTTTTGCGATCCCCATAAGTATTCTAAAAGTTAATTGGAGTTTGGTATTCTAAAAGTTAACTGGAGTTTGAAGTGACACTTACTCTTGACTCTGTGGAAGTTTGTTTTGTGGAACTTTTGAATGCATGTGGTACGATGTTTGCCCCTTTACTCGTTATTTTCAGGTTGGATTCAAGTGAATAAGTTCACATAAATAAAGAAAAAGAGACACTCCATGCACAATTTTTATCATACGTCCTTTTTGCCATCTGTCCAAAGTAGACATTACAAAACATTACGAGTGGAACATACATCATTTTGATAAGGCATTACCTCCTTCCTTGAAATCGCATTTTTCCATTGATAAGCGCATTGAGCTATTTGCCTTCTTTCCCATTCACTGAAGTTTTCTTGACTTGCTTATGTTTGAAGAAATGCATGTGTACGAACGTTCAGAATTAAGTTGGGATGTATGCTCATAATCTATGGAAAGTTCAAGCTCAAGAGGGAAGCGAATCCATGTCAATTCACTTATATAGAAGAAGTGTGATAATAATGGTGGGATGGTGTTCTAGCTACAACCGAACTGAAATGCACTTGCCGTGGTGCAAAGTAGTCTGCTTACTCGTATTGAGTGGTTGTC
Organism: Ceratopteris richardii; assembly: GCA_020310875.1. Lineage (NCBI taxonomy): Eukaryota > Viridiplantae > Streptophyta > Polypodiopsida > Polypodiales > Pteridaceae > Ceratopteris > Ceratopteris richardii. The sequence goes on along the minus strand of CM035408.1, from coordinate 15,147,982 downwards.
CGAGGGAGTAGATATCTGAGTCGATATTGGAGTGAGTATCTACGTGAATGAGTGCCTAGTTGAGAGTTTCTGTGCCCGTTTGATTGTTTGAAGACGAGGATGTTAGATTTTGTGGTTGAGTGAAGTAGGGGGTGACTACGTTTGTATGTTGACCTGGTGTGTGTGGTCCATGGGTTCATGTATGCGAGTGTGTGAAAGTGAGAATAGGAAAGAATGAGAGTGTGGATAAGTGTATGTGCATGTAAGTGAGTGGGGTAGAGAGAAGGGTGGAAAATAAGAATGAGACCGTGCGCATAAAAGAGAAAGTAAAGGGAAAGAGCGAAAAGAAAGTGAGTGGAAGGAAGAGTATGTGAGAGTATGGGCAAATATACATATGAGAAGATGTGTGCACAAGAGTAAGAAGACTTGGAAGAATGATAGTGCGTACATATGAGTGTGTAGGAACATAGTAAAATTAAAGGTACAATTGACGCTCAAGCAATACAAGTCGATTGGTTTGAGGTGGTCTGAACAAAATAAAGGCTTCCACAATCATCTTTTCCTTGGGCTTAGGATCTGTATCATTTTGGTGCGTTTGCTGGGAACATATGAGCTAGTGCATAGACATAGGAAGAATCCGTTGTGAGACAATTGTGGGCTCTAGGTAATCCAATTGGACCGATTCCGAGGGATTTGAACAAAATAAAGCCTCGTATAATCACTTTTTCCTTGGGCTTAGGAACCCAACATGCTACTATTGGGAAAACATAGAATTTGGAAGGCGCTTACAGATGCATGTAGAGGGAAACAGATGGAGAGGGACTTCATCTCAAAATCTTGGTGGAAAACCTGCATCCATTGCTATGGTATTTAGGAAGGAGACAAATAGATTTCCCTATCTTTTTCCATATCACAAGAGGTTTTCTCTTAAAGAAGATTCAACATATAGTTCTTAGAGCACAAATGTATGGTGTGAAGAACAAAATTTTGCCTTGGTTACACTCATTGGAATTCAAGGAGATATTGAACAAGAAGTGTATAGTCATGTGCAAGTTATTTAGAGGAAACAGATATGGCACTAATGCATATTTCTTGAAGAGTTATTGTTTTTATAATTGTAATAGTGAAGTCAGACATGCAACAATCAATCTAGGGTTGAAGTCCAGAAGGATAGAAAAGAAATTTTGCAAGAAGAAGCAACACCATATTAAGGCTTTCAAGGATCAAATTTTGTTCATTTTTTGTCTCCACCTATGCTACATAATGATATATTCAATTATTTTTTGATACAGAGATTGGAGGCACGAAGAACTATAATAACTATTGTAGCAATAAAGAGATTCACTATGACATATGAGGGGCATACCGGGCCTTATACTGGCAAAAATGGATGGGTGCATTTTTGCCCGGGTGTCAATATAAGTGTCGGTATGCACATCGGTACAATAATGCCCATATAAGTGTCTGTATAGACATTGGTATATGCATCGGTAATTCCCCACTAGTATCAGTATCAAAGTCAGTATATGCATCGATATATTTCCACCAGTATAGGCACCATGTATCTGCATACCGACGGTATAACTATCGATTTGCGCATCACTATTACAATCGCAGGTATAAGCATCAGTATGTCCATGGGCAAAAGCATTGGTATAAGTGACGGTACGTCGCAAGACATACAGATGCTCATATTGTCACCTATACTGATGAACATATCTGCAATTTTTTTTTTGGCAAAGTGTATTGTCTCTTTCTATCGCGGCATTACGATGTTGTTTATGTAGCAAAAGACAATACACTTTGCCCCAAAAAAAATTGATTACATGTGACATATACTCTCATAGTTGCCAATTTAGGTTTTACATGACCAACAACCAAAACATGATTTGATAGAGCAAAAAACATAGTCAGACATAAACAAGATGAGTAGAATGAGCCATGAACCATGTACAAAAGAGATATTCCATGAATGAACCATGTATAAAAGACATATATATTCCATAAATGAGCCATGTACAAAAGTGTGGCAAATCACTGCCATATATGAGCCAAATACAAAATGTGGCAAACCACTCCCATATAGGAACCAAATAAAAAGTTGTGGTGCACCACTACCATATATGAGCCAAATACAAAACATACCACTACCATACACATGTCTAGATGGATCAAAACATCTATATTTGTAGTCCTTCAACAAAGCACATCCATGAAATGGGCCAAATTGACATGATATTTATAAACAAAAACTAAAAAACACCAAAACAAGTTTATAAGCTCACCTCATCATAGATGCTCTTATGGAATGACCGCACTACATCCCTTCAAGTTCTCCAACAATGCAACCAATCCATGATGATATCCATAAGCCTTCTCTACTCTTGTTAGGGGATGACCCACTACCAACTCCTCCAAAAAATATGCAAAATGTTAGATGAACATATATGACATGGTTAACACAAGCAAATTAAATCATCAAAATGATACATACAAACTCTTGATGCATAGTGTCATACCTGTCGCTTCCCAAATGTGGTGCTCTAACTACATCTAGACATGTGGCTGCCGCATCTCATTGCTCATCATATCAATCAGAAGTCTAATACTACTCATCATGAATCATATCCCACTCCTCACCATCTAACCATACAAGCTTCGGTAAGCCTGCTCTAAAAGCCTCATGGGCCTCTGATCGTTGATGGGACATCACCTCATGCACCGTGTGAGCAGACAACAGGGTGCCTAGGTGCTAGCAGGTACTCGTGATAGATCGATTATGTGATTTAATTTTTTCGATCCTTGTCCTATTCACTCTATTTCACACAATGATAGAATGTCCAAAATATATGAAGCAAAGCTATCATATGTGTTGATGCATGGCCGTTCCGGCCACATCCATCACTAGAGCTCCATCATATATATGGTACACCTTGGAGTTGTCATGTTCATGAGCACCCCAAGGTGTAAGTGCTCTACTATGTGGAATACCTGCATCTGAGGTACTCACTCTAAGAGTGGAAGTGGGAGACACAACATCTGTCCCACTACCTCCACAACATCCACCTCCTCTAGAGCCAACTGTAGATCCACCTCTAGAACTTGCTCCTCCAGAGTGTGATCTCGATCGATGGGACGGACGAGATGGGCTAGCACCTATATCATGCTTTGGTGTTGAATGCATATGTTGACTGCTAGAGCCACTAGGGGATGGCTACAAGGATAGTTGTGGTGGATTCATAAAGATAAAAGTACCTCCAGAGGGACTAGTCCCGCCAAAGGAAGTACCTTCAACGAGAGTAGTCCCACCAAAGGGAGTACCTCCGGCGAGAATAGTTATGCCAAAGGGAGTGGCACCGAGGGGAGTGCTATTGTGACATTCTAGCCATATTAGTGGGAGGCACCTAAGATATAAACTCGAAGAACTACACCTATGTCATAGAATGCAAAGTGACTAGAGGATTGTCTCCCATCCTGCTGTACAAGAAAAAACTCAAATAATTAGCATACGATAATAATGGTAATATAGAAAAATACGAGTTTAAAAAAAAAATTAGCAAAATAAATAAACACAAATTAGTACGTACAAGTGTTTGCTTCATAAATCCTCTATTCTAGCATCCTCTCAAAGATCTGATGCATAGAGGATATCTATCTCTACATTGGTGGCTTCTAGATCTCTTGGTATGCCCGCCCCTTCTTGATCATAGTCCTTGTAGAACATATCGTCTCCTACTTCATCATGTACCTCATCGTCTTCAAATGCCTCTTCATCTCCAACAATGATCTCTTCCTCCTCAACTAGCAAATGCACCTTAGAGTCCTTTAGAGATGGAATTTCTTCTATGTCTATGTCCTCACAAATTTTTATGCTATGTGCAGAGACTTGTAAAACAAATAGACACTCTAGTTCTTTTGAATTTGGCATAAAGATAACCTGCTCACAATGTTCGAGGAGTATAAATATATCTGTTTCATCTATTCATAGCATTGTCGAGTCTACTTGAAGCAAACCACTCTTATTCTACCTCACTGTTGCCATTCCTTAAAAAAATTGTGTAAGAAGAACTTTGCGGATCACTTCATTGTAATTTTATTTTCCAACGTAATACAAAACTTAGTTGGTCACTTATTTCTTACTTTTCCTTCTTACTGCTCTAACTAATTTTCTTATTCTATACGAGCCCACTTTGCTCTCAGAGTGCATTGAAATCAAGTGATGCATAAAGCAAAAATGGGACAAGGTCTAGGCAGTCTAGAGTCATAGGAGGCATGCTACATCCCTCGTCTCCACATACAAAATCGGCTCAAGTTATCTGCCAAATGCTTTACAATCCCATATCCTAAAGAGGGATGATGCAGTACTCAAATAGATGATAAGTATTCACAGATAGATCTAGTTTTGAAAGGCTTAACAATAGGGGATGACTTTACAATCTTGAGATTGAAAAATGGATCTTCTTAATGGAAATGGATGGACATAACTATTTATGAAACTATGTACGTTTTAGTCGATGCTTGGTTTCAATGATTTTTTTATCTTGTTTTTATTGTGTTGCACTTAAACATAATGGAGTAATGAAATAAAAAATATTTCAATAGATTAAGTTACGTTTAGGCCAAGATGATTAAATTAATTTATCATGCATTTAACAAGAGTTTGTATTTAAAAGAATGTTTGTGCATAGAAGGATGAATTCTTGTAGCACAAACCATGCTTTGGTTTCATTAGATTATTTTTTTATTGCACTAAGGATAAAATTTTTCATATCGTTGTGCATCAAAATAAATGAAAAAATTCATCAAGCTCATGCATAACAAACATTCTTATTACAAAGAAATATTTGCATCAACTTTGGCATGCAAGCACATGTAACTACAAAAATGCAAGCACATGCATTTGCGTGAGTGAAACTCACTAGTATACTTCTTTGGATACACCATGAATGTACCCAAGTGAAGGGATTATCATGCATGAAAAGATGCATAATATTGAAGTTATTGCATATAAAATTAAAGTTGAAATTTGAGTAGAATTTAATTTGGGAGGTAATGAGAATTTAGTTTACAATTGAACTCGATTAGTTCATATAAAAAAATAAATTATTATCTAACTAGCTATATCCAAGTCCTATAATACTAAGATATGGATATGAAAAGGACATGATAAAATTGCATGATAGAAAGAACCCTAAAGAGTTTTGAAATAAACTCTAAAGAGTGAATATATATTTTTTTAGTAATAGACAAGGTTATGATGCTTCATGAAAGTATTCCATAAGGTAAGTATAAGTTTATACTTATGGAAAATTACACAAGGAACTCTAGATTCTACTTTTAGTATGTGAAATACTTAAAGGTGGAAATTCGGATAGAATCATGAAAGGACCGTAGAATTATTCTAAAGTTCACTATTGAACGTTCTTTGAGAGAAGTTTTGCAAATAATGCTAGCGTTTTTTAATCATAGCTTTTAAAGTTAAAGATACCAACGTTAAAGCTTGGAAGGAGTTATGGGAATTTTTCCATCAAGAAATAATGGTCCATGGAATAAGAATTCAAGAAGTGATCTTGAATAAGCATCATCAATAATTTAATATTCAATCAATGCCTTAAAGTTAAATCAAGAAAAGATTCAACTCTAAGGTATGCTAAAATCCAAGTTTCTAGACCTTTGTATATGATGCATATGCTCAAAAACAATTTTTTTTGGGGCCAAGGTGCACCTAAAGAGATTAAGAAAGCTTTAGATTTTATAATGCTAAAGGAATCATCCAACAACGCAAAGTATTTCTTAGAGTTAGCTTGATGAGGATTGTTATTCATGAAAAATCAAAAGACCATTTTCTTAATAATCAAGTAAACTTTAAACTCAATCTTCTTGATAGTTATACAAATATTCATTAGTCTTAGAGACATATATGAATCAAAAGTATAATTGAGTTTCCTAAAAATCAAGTTATAAATTCATATCTTGATTTGCATACCTAAATATGGAGATTGGACAAGTATACTTTTAAGAAAAGTTATTTTCAAAGATTAAACCTTGAAATCTTTAAAGGTATTAGTAAATTATCATTTCTAGAAAAGAATCCAAAAGCTTCTTGGATAGTAAAGAAGGAATACTTTTGTAAGTAAAGGATTATTTTAGGTTGGTTCATTCATAAAGAGATGCAAAAGTGAAATGAGGGAAATGCGATGGAGATGGGGATATGATCAAGGAGGTGAGAATTTTTGCGATGAAGGAAATGGAGGTTGGAGGTGAGTATGGATGGTAGGGAGATAAAAAGTAAATAAAATAAAAGATTACCTACTTGCCTATGATTCCAACCTCAAGAATCTATGTCTTATTGTCACATGCTCTTCCTCGAAGATCGTTCCCCCCCAACAACAATGCCAAATAAAAAAATAAATTATTATCTAACTAGCTATATCCAAGTCCTATAATACTAAGATATGGATATGAAAAGGACATGATAAAATTGCATAATAAAAGAACCCTAAAGAGTTTTGAAATAAACTCTAAAGAGTGAATATATATTTTTTTAGTAATAGACAAGGTTATGATGCTTCATGAAAGTATTCCATAAGGTAAGTATAAGTTTATACTTATGGATGTGCATGAGTGAGAAGCACACAAACATGTGCATGAGTGAGAAGCACACACACATGCACACACACACAAGGCAAGACAAAGAATGGAACAATGGGATCTCATGTTTCTCTAATTTCAAGATACAATCAAGTTCAGACAAGCTCAATTCACAAACAAGATAACCTGTAGAATGAGATCCCTAGCTCTTTTATAGTTTTTAGACTAGTTTTAGCCTAGTTCAGACCTCATGTCAGACCTAGTTAAAAATTAGGTTCCTAGACTATTTTGGAGGCTCAAACAAGCTCTAAAAGTTATCAAACTTATAGATGGCTTCCCCTAACACTTCTCAAGCTCAAGGACTCAGATTGAAAAAATGGAGTGGAAACTATAAAAAATGAATAATTACAATGGTGTATAGTGATGAAAATCACTATTTGAAATTATGATTGATTTGAAAAAAGAGTGTAGTGGGTCCTATTAGCCGCCAGGTCTATGCTGGCTGCTTTATATGCTCAATCCTCCTTGTTCCTATCTTTGAATCTATTGCCTTTTTCTCCCCCATCGGATGCTTCCTTGGTGCCTTAGTTACTATGACTGCTAACATGGATACTTTTGCATAGGGAGATTTATATTCATATTATAGTTAGACATTGCTAAGTTCATTTCTATTTTTCAATCGCTTGCCTCATGAACTATTAATGGCAGTTGTTAGAATTTTAGCAATCTCAAGAGTGGGAACGCATGAAAAATTGAAGTGCCACATCACTCACACTTTTTGGTAGGATATACAACCACTTTCCCACGAGGTTTCTTAGCTCTTTACTCACCTAATTGACGGAGAAAAGTCGGGATCATTTGGAGGGCATTTTTGAATTCAAATTTACAACTACCTTTTTGAGTATTATATAAGCAAACACATGGAGAAAAGTCATGGCCATCCTCCTCTACCATTTGAGCACTTGAAAGCCCTCATTATGAGTGTTTACTCTAGGTCTAAGCTAGCCCCTTGCTTGCTAGAGTTTTCTCATAGGAAGTGATCTTTGATCACCCATATCTCTTTGTGTAGTAGTCCGATTCATTTGCAAGATAGCTCATTTTGTTCCTATGATTGTAAGCTTTCTTTTGCATATAATTTCAAACTTTCATTATCCTTGAGTATATTGAGCTTAAAAGCTCTCTAGTCTGATCTCTGCATATTATGTGTGTTGGAAGGTACACATAGGTGCAAGCTACTAGTTTGGACAATTTCTAGTCTGTCTTGTGAAGGGATATTGATACCTCTACCATGATCCAAATTGAGTGATCTTTGGCTTGTTGGAAAGCCCATATTGTCTATTTGTATTATTTAAAATTTCATAGCTTCAATCTTTAATTCCAGAGAGCAATTCAAGTTTTGTTGGACTATGGTAGTGAACTATTTGGTCCTAGGAAGGGCCTATCATTCTTCTACTGCAACTAGGAGTGGATGTACTCCATCAGTGGTATCAGAGCTCTTCATCGAGTTAAGGACATCAAGAAGAGGCCTTGAAGGTGCTTGAGAGCCAAGGATTGAAGCAAAGACCAGCAAGATTTGAAGAAGCATTTGAAGCAAGGGGGAGCTTCTATCATCATCGAAAGTTCACGACAAGTGGAGACTCTTGTGGGAAGGTAACATATCATTCTCTCTCACATCTATCACAATACAAGGAGGGAGTAGGAGACACTTTATATTCTCATACATAATGGGAGACTATAATTCTCAGATTGAGAAGCTTGAAAAGAGCAAATACCAACCTTGGAAGTTTAGAATCTCTAACTTCCTCATGGGAAAGGGTCTTTGGGGGTTGGTTAGTGGTACTGAGGTGAAGCCATACATAGATCCACATACACCTAATGCGAATCAAAGGAGAGGCATTAGAGAGTGGGAAGAAAGTGATAGGATAGTGATCTTCATTCTATCTCAACACATAAGCAACTCCATGATAGGTCATATCCAAGACCTAGATACATCTAAAAAGGTTTGGGAGTGTTTAGAAAGGTTGTACTCTACCTCTACAAAGGCTAGAAAAATTCAGTTCAAAAATGAACTCAAAAACCTTAGGAAGTCATCAAAACAGAGCATTAATAACTTCATACTCAAAGTAAAAGAGATCTCAGATGCACTTGGCTCAATAGGATGTGTTGTAGATGATGATGAACTAGTTGCCCACGCCATTCATGGGCTTAGAGAAGATGATAAATGGAAGGAATTCACAACCTCTATGTATGTAAGGGATTCATTACCAGATTTTGATTAACTTCCTTCTCTTATGGTGACTCAGGAGCTCAACCATGGAGGCAAGAAGTCAAAGGGCAGCCAAGACCAACTCTTCTATGCAGGTAAAGGAGGAAGAGGCAAAGGCAATAGAGGTGCTTCAAGAGGAAGAAGTAGGAGCAATTACCAACAAGGCATTGAACACTATCAAGGGAGTCAATCAAGCCAAGATGAAGGTCAATCATCAAGGGGAAGAGGAAGAGGAAGAGGTAGAGGAGGAAGATATGGAGGTCGAGGCTACTCCAACTCAAATTGATGCTTCGATTGTGGGAAGCAAGGACACTATGCCAAAGATTTTTGGCAAAAACAAGGTGGTAAAAATTACAAAGTGCAAGGTAATTATGCTAACTCCTCAACAGATTTAGAAAATGAGCATTTTTTTGCTATGAAGCATTTAAGTGAAGGTCAACCACATGATGAGGTGTGGTATATAGATAGTGGTTGTAGTAACCACATGCCAGGTAAAGTGGAGTACTTCAACAATCTTCAAGTACCCAAGAAAAGAGGCTTTGTGGAGACAGGAGACAACATAGAGCATGAGATACAACAAATGGGAGATGTGAAGCTTGAAGACAACCACAAAGCAAGAGGAAGGTATTGCATGTTCCTACTATTACAAAGAACTTAATCTCTGTTGGAGAGATGGTTGAAAAGGGATACCAAGTCAAGTTCAACCACAAAGGATGCTTTATTGAAGACCCAAGGAATAGCTATGAGCTAATGGCCAAAGGGAAGAAGGAAGGAAGGATGTTCACTCTCGGCATTGGCAAAGGACAAATCAAGAAGGCAATGTTCATCACCTATGGCAACAAGAAGATTGGAGATTTGGATTTGTGGCATAAAAGGTGTGGTCACATCAACATTCAAAGGTTGAAAGACATGGAGAAGAGGCAACTGGTAAGAGGTTTACCACAATTTTTATTACAAATGTTGCATGAGATGTGTGAAGCTTGTCAACTAGGCAAGTTTACTAGATAGCCCTTCAAGAAGCGTGGATATGTAGCACATGGTGTGTTAGACCTTGTGCACACAGATGTGTGGCAGCCAACCAAAGAGCCCTCTCTTGCAGGTAATAGGTATTTTGTAACCTTCATAGATGACTACTCAAGAAAATTCTGGTTGTCTTGTATAAATAAAAAATCAGATGTGTTTGATGTATTCAAAATATTCAAAGCACAAGTTGAAAAGGAGACAGATTGCTACATCAAAACCCTAAGGTCCGATGGAGGGGGAGAATACTTCTCCCATGCTTTTTGTGATTTCTTGCGGGACCAAGGTATAAGGAGACAAATCACTTGTATGTACACTCCCCAAAAAATGGGGTGGCAAAGCAGAAGAATATGTATATTGTTGAAAGTGCTTGGAGTATGTTAAATGAAATTAATGTGCCTTTAACATATTGGGCAAATGATGTATCTACTACTCTGTACTTGATGAATAGGTGTCCCACATCAGGGGTACATGACATGACACCTGAGGAGGCATGGAGTGGAAGTAAGCTAGACCTTTCACACATTAGAATCTTTGGGTGTGTATGCTATACACATGTGCCATAAGAGTTGAGAGGTAAGAAAAATGCAAGGGTTGAAAGATGTATGTTTATTGGTTATGCTATGGAGCAAAAAGGTTACAGGTGCTACAAACCTAATACAAAGGAGTTAAAGCTATCTAGATATGTAGTGTTTGATGAACTCAAACCATGGTATGCTTCCAAAGTTCCATTGTAGGAAGATGATATTGAAGAGGCAGAAAGGAGGTATGAAGCTAGCTTTCAAGATAGCTTGGAAATCAGTGGTCCAAGCATACAAAAGAGTTCAAGCATGGATTAAGCCCATCAATTAGTGAATAAAGGAAAGGCAAGATTGGTAGAGCTTGATGAACATGGACATGAAGTTGAAGACTTTGAAGAACCTATGTTAGAAGGGGGAGCTACATCAAAAGCGAAGATCAAGGCACCAAGGCAAAGAAGGTTCAGTCCACCAAAAGGAGAAGAAAGAAGGTCAACAAGGGTAAAACATCCAATCTAAAGGTTTTTCTATGATATTTATATTGCTAGACATTATGCTTTCATGACTAAGGTTATCAAAGATCATAAACCAAAAGGAGTGGCAAGAAGCTATGGAAGAAGAGTATAGAGCCCTTGAAAAAAACAACACATAGAGTCTAGTTCCAAGACAAGAAGGGATGAAGGTAATTGGCAACAAATGGGTCTATAAAGTGAAGAGAAATTCAGATGGTTCAATTGCTAGGTACAAAGCAAGGTTTGTGGCAAAGGGATTTGCTCAATCCTATGGGATTGACTATGAAGAAACATTTAGCCCAGTTGTAAAGATGACCACAATTAGGGAAATCATTGGGGTTTCCACATCTAGGAGGTGGTCAATATATCAATTGGATGTAAAGAATGCTTTTCTTAATGGTGATTTGCAGGAGACAGTCTACATGACTCAACCATTAGGGTTTGAGAACTGTTAAGGTCAAGTGTTAAATAAGTGTTAAAGTGTTACACGTACGATGTGTTACTGCTAGCCGAAATCGTTACCGAACAAGTGTAAAACAGTGATTCACCGTAAACTATGTTAAACTTCCAGTATCGTCACCGAAACAACGTGGGTTCTTGGGAGTGGTAGGGGTCTGTTAGACAGAGGCCCTGTACTAATTTCCCAAATCTTTGCACAACAATAAATAACCATTAACATGTCTTAGCTTAGTTATTAACCTTCATCAAACAATATCCGATTTTTGGGAATCTGTGTATCTAACTCTTACAGACTAAACTGGTTATTGAGACAGAGCAGTAGTCCGAGTGTTACAACAATACTAACAACTAATAGGTATTATATTCTCGTAAATCAACACACAACTTCTTCATGACAGGTATATATGCCGGATAGCATACAAACTTACAGTAGGCAGTAAATGAACCAGAAGATACTATAATCGATAGATTCATTCGTCACAAAACTTATCAGTACTCTTCAATCAACTTATTCATGCTACTGAAGGTACTAGCTCTTCCTCATAATCGGGATTACCAGAGAATGATACCGAAGGTACTGAATCCGGTAGCACAACAGAGCATACGAGAACACACTTCCAGTTATCTATTCGGAAATCCCACTATCAATTAGATTATGCAAAGAAATGACTGACAGTACGTAAACCCTGGGAACTTATTCAACCGAACACAACGCCAACAAGCAGACACACAACCTTTTACTTACGATTTGTTACTATGCACCACAGTATCAGTTGGCGAGGCGGAATGATCAGAACACTAACAAGACTCAGACTACACAACAATACATCACACAGGCTTCGACAATCACTCTCGCAAGTCCAGAAAAATGGGCTCTCGACCACTCTTTTTCCATTGCTTTATAAAGATGTTTACAGGATGCGCGTACCAACTTTTTGCGCTAATTTCGTAAACTCCGTTACATCCGGCATACATTTGTCCTACTCCGGCGGCCGTCTAACACTGGCACGCACGGTGGACTCGATCGAACCCGCAAGTGATTTTTGGTTACAAAAATTATTGTTCATCTATGATTCCTTCTAGATACATATTTCTGGCTAATCTAAATGTACGGGCTATTTTTTTCTTAAGGGTTTCTAATAACTGTTTAAGGGTGTCGGGTTCTAATATTTGCGCATCTACTCTAACAAAACTAAGGGCAATGGCTTCGGTGAGCAAAATTTCGGCCTGTGTTTGCAAAAAGGCCTCTTGTAAGTAGAAGTCGTTGGATAATGCCACATCTCTGGCTGTCTTTATTTCACTTACTTCCTTCTGCATTTCACTAATTCAGTCTTTCTGGTTGCGTAATTGATTATCCATTCTTCCGAACTGTTGGTTCTGGAACTCTATGGTTTTGTAGTAAGCATCTCGTTCTCTGCGGGCATTTGCTAAGTCCTTCTGATATTTGGATTCTCTGAGTAATTGATGTTTAAGCATATTGTTAACTTCATCGAGGGATTCTTGTGTTCTCTGTAATTGTTCTTCTGCCTGCTTAGCTTCTGTCTGGTGCTCTTGGCTCTTTTGTATGACTTCCCGCAACTGAACTCTTGTTTTTTCGAGTAGGTTTCCGAGCGCTATTCTTGTATCTTCTGTATCTTTGAGTGTTTGATTTAACTTTATTATCTCTGTGTCAGCAGCTGTCAGTAATTCTTCTTTTTCAGCCAGTGCCTTATCTTGTTGGCTTGAGCTTTCTTCCTGTGCTTGGAGTGTAGCCTGTAGTTGCTTGATCTGCTCATGGAGTGCATGGTTTTCCGCTCTTGTTGCTTGTAACTCTTCCTGAAGAGGGGTGATATCCGCCTCCATTACTTCCAATTTTCATTGGAATTCTTCTCGTGCATTGTCTGTGGCTTGCTTCAGTTGTTGCGACAGTTGTTGGGATAGATTAATCAGCATTCGACCCATAGACTCTAACTCAGAGAAGACTGGAATGGGGTGGGGTGGCAGAGGAGGGCGAGGTTGCGAAGAGGTGGCAGTGAGGAGTTGTTGTGAATTCGGTGGTGAATAATTGAGGGAGGATGTCGAGGTTTCAGTAGTTCCGGTGGGGTGACTGGGCTTGATGGGGCTGCGAGGTGGTTCCGGTTGGGAAATGGGGTTGACAGGCGGTGTTTTGGGGAGGGCAGAGTCAGTGGTTGTTACCTTGTTTGTTTGTTTGGTTTCTGCATTGTTCGCATCTATGGATTCCACTGCCTTCAATAGCTTATCTAGTGCATCTCTGGCAGATTCTTGCTCGTCTACCTGTTGCTCTGATTCTTTTTCGGTCGATATTGATTCTGTTTCTGCTCGATTCTGTTGTTCTTGTTGCTCAGTCGATGATTCATTGTGCATTGAAGTAGCTGTATCATGGAATGTCTCCTCTTCGTTCTTCTCTTCGTCTTTATCGTCATCGTTATCTTTTCCGGCTGAGCCTTGTGCTTCACTTTCTGAGGAGCTAATTCTGATACGTTTCCGGCAGAACAATTGATTGAGCTCTTCTTCATCTTCTTCTTCCTCATCTTCTAGTAGCTGAACTGACTCTTCATGCCTTAGGACGGGTCCTCGTGGTGGTGGTTGAGCGGCGAGTATGGTTGGAAAGAGAAAGGAAAGGATGTGGGGAAGTCTGGATCGAGGGGTGGTTCCTTTGTTAACTTGTTTCACTATGGCTACACACTCCTTATGGATCCGGTGAAAGAAAAAGGAGGCAAAATTAACGAGTTCTTGTGTAGCAAGGTCGATGGCGGAATAGAACGGGCGGGAGATACCGTAGGTGCGTTTCTGGAGGTTAAGGATTGCGACTAAGAACTGTAATGTAGTTCTTTCAGGTTCGGGGCGGCAGAGAATGGCGTATTCGTTCGATGAATGGCGGGGGAAAAGTTCGGTCATGCGGGCTACGGGGATACTTGGGCCATTCTCGCGGCCTTGTGGAGGGAGGCGGAAGGCTTCGGCGAAGGCCTAGAAGGTTATTACAGTTCTAGATGGTAGAGAGGGGAAGAGCCATTGTCGTTCAACGATGGGGGATTGGGCGATGGCAGGGATGATTTGTGCGAAAAAGGGATGGGCTTCCACTGAGTGCCATGGCAGCTCAGCGAAGTTGGCCAATCCTCGGGTGCGCAGGTATTCTCCTACCTCGGTAGGGATACCATCACAGAAAGCTGTGTAGTTCGCCAACGCTTCCATTGCACACGCGAACACGAATACACAGGACACAGCACACGGATACACAGAACACAGAACACGGAAAACACAAGCACAATCACAAGAACACAATAGCGTTTTTTGGCGCAACCGAAGAGCTTAAGTACAGATATTACGGTGGGGGGGTAGGAAATGATGGTTATCATTGTAAGGAGGGCGGCTTATGACAAAACACGGCTATTTTTTAAAAAGAAAAGAAAGAATAGAATGAAAAGTAAAAAACAAAAGCTAAAAAAATGCGGTCCACCGCCGAATGATTTAATGCGGACTAGTAGCGCTTTGATACGGCCGCAGCTTCGAGCCATTGATTGCTTTTGGAAGTGGATTTCCGGTCAACGTAGTCAACCGAAAAGTTGCTGGACCGATTTGCTCTGAGATTTTGTAAGGGTCGAACCACCGTAATCTGAATTTGCCTACGGATCTATTTGACTTTGCATTATAGAAAAGTACAAGCTGTCCTACCGAAAACACTGGAGTCTTCAGGTTTCGATCATGCATCCTTGCCTGTCTTAGTTGGACTTCGTGCATAGTTAAAAAACTGAGCCATCAGTGCTCATCTAACTCTCTGAGAGTGTCCAACCGAAATGACAGTGAGTCTTCCGGTAGAAGTTTCTGAGCGATTGCCACTCGTAAACTTGGTATAGCTATCTCAAGTGGTGCTATTGCTTCTAAGCCATAAGCTAATTTGAAAGGTGTCAATCCTGTTGTTACCTTGTAGGTAGTCCGGTATGCCCATAACACTGCAGGTAGCAGTTGATCCCATCTTTTCGGTGATTCCATGATCAATTTTCGAAGGATATTCAGTAGAGATTTGTTTGTACTTTCGGCCAATCCATTAGCACGAGGATAATAAGGAGAACTAAATTTATGTGTGACCTGGAACGACTGTGTAAGTGCCTTCATTAAATTGTTTACAAAATGAGTGCCTTGATCTGAGACAATTTCCAGTGGTAAGCCAAAATGTGGAAAGACATCGGTTAGCAGACACTTTGCTAAATTTATGTGTGACCTGGAACCACTGTGTAAGTGCCTTCATTAAATTGTTTACAAAATGAGTGCCTTGATCTGAGACAATTTCCAATGGTAAGCCAAAACGTGGAAAGACATCGGTTAGCAGACACTTTGCTACCGTAAGTGCTGTAGCAGACCGTAAAGCTCAGGCTTCTACCCATCTGGTTGCATAGTTTGTACAAGTCAGTATGTAACGGTTGTTACTGAAGACTGTTGGAGGTGTAATCGGACCGATAAAATCTAGACCCCACTTCTAGAAAGGTTCAAATGGTAAGATGGGTTGCAGAGGAAAGAGATGACGTTGCAAAGGCTGGCCAGATCTTTGACAAGTATCACATTGTTTGACAAACTGTGATATATCTCTGTACATTGTTGGCCACCAGAGACCACTCTGCATAATTTTTTGGTGAGTTAAATCTGCTGCAAAATGACCACCGGAAGGAATCGAGTGAGCCAAAGTGATAACTGAGTTAACTTCATGCGGTGGAATACATCGAAGTAGGATTCCGGTGTGATCTACATAATATAGTTCTCTAGCAATTAACCGAAATCGACAGCTAAAGACTGCAATTTTCCTGCGTACTGCTCTAGATGGAAGGCAACCATCAATGAGAAAGGTCAAGATCTGATCATAATATGAAAATGGGATAGGTGGATCTGCAGAATCTTCATTAATAGGTTCTCACACATAAATTGCGGGTGTCGTGTCATCTATGCCCACCGGAGCTTCACCGGAATCTAAGCGGGATAAGAAATCTGCTGAGGCATGTGAAGTGCCTGGTCGGTGAATGACTTCGTAGTCAAATTCCTGTAAAAGTAAGACCCATCGCGCTAATCAACCACCTAGATGTTGTTGCCGAACTAGATAGACAAGTGCAGCATGATCTACATGAAATGTGAATTTACGGCCTAGCAAGTAATGTCTGAATTTCTTGACCGAATATACTAGCCCTAGACATTCTCTTTCTGCTACAGAGTAATTTTTCTCAGCAGGGGCTAATCTTCGACTTGCATAATACACTGGTCTGAACCATTTATCAATTTGTTGCATCAACACACTTCCTATTGCTATATCTGAAGCATCGACAAATACATGAAATGGGTGATCCCAGTCCGGCGGTTGTAAGATAGGAACTTGTGTTAATAAATGCTTTAAACGATCAAATGCTATCTGGCATTCCTAGGTCCATTCAAATTGTCGAGGTGTTTTGCTGATTAGCTTGTTTAGTGGTATAGCCAGATGAGCAAGCCACCGTAAGTGCCTTCCATGCCACCGTACTTGGCCCATAAAGCGCATAACTTCTTTTGGAGAAACTGGCACCGGAGCTTCTAATACTGCCGAAATTTTATCTGGATCTACTTGGATACCTTGTGCAAATACAATGTGGCCAAGTAACTTGCCACATGAGACCGCAAACACTGATTTGTTTGGGTTCAAGCAGAGTCTATACTCTCTGCATTTCTGAAAGCAGCACCGTAAATGAAACAGGTGTGTTATCATCTTATCGAAAATGGAAAAATCGTCGAGATATACTTGCATAAATGAAGTGAGATAAGGAGAAAATATCTCCTGCATACATCTTTGAAATGTGCTTGGTGCGTTTCTCAATCCAAACCACATTACCGTACAAGCAAAGACACCCCAATTGGTAATAAATGCAGTTTTTGGTATATCTTCTTCAGCCATTCTAACTTGGTTGTAGCCACTGTATCCATCTAGGAATGAATACATCTCGTGACTTGCTACTCTATCAAGCATGGTATCCAAAAAGGGGATTGGAAAAGGATCCGGTACGGTTGCTGCATTTAATTTTCGGTAATCTACACAGATTCTCAATTGCTTGTTTTTCTTAGGCACAATCACAATTGGAGAGATCCATTCAGCATGCTCTACTAGTACGATGAATCCGACTTTTAATAACCTATCAAGTTCTGCCTTTACCTGAGATGCATAATGGGGATTCATCCGTTAGCTGGTTTGCTTTATCGGTCTTGATTCTAGCTTCAGCATGACCCTGTGTTGGTAGATACGGGGGTCCAATCCTTTCATGTCTTTGTAGTCCCATGCAAAGACGTCAGTGAATTCTCGGAGTAGCTGGATTAAGCTTGCTTGAAATGTTTCCGGTAAGTTTTGCTTTATTTTTATAGGACGCGGATGATCTTCATCTCCTAAATTGTATGTGATCAGCTGATCTTCGGGGACATAGAACTGTTGATGTTTTTCTGTGTTGTCTGTTGGTTTAAGAAGTTGCTGCTTGAAAACACACTTTTGAATATTGATGTAGTTTTTTCGTCTTTTAGAGTCTCTTGTTGAGAGATTTTCAAGATTCAAATGGTTATTTTGGTCTCCTAAAAGGAATCAAATGCTTAAATTTTTTTTTTTTTGGAACCTCATATGTTACTATGCATAAATCATAGTTCACATGTGGGAAGAGTATTTTCTAAATGTTATTAGAAACTCTCACATATTTATATAATCCTAAATCACTCAGTTGGGTTAATTGGAGACAAGATCTGTAAAAGATACATAATCCATCCTTATTGATCTCTATGTATGTGTGGAGATATAGGTTCATTGTTTGCATCCTCACTCAGAGTTTATTCAAAGAAATATCCCCAAATTAATTGAGCTTTGATGCATTATATATTCAATTGTATGCAACAAGAACTACCTAATTGACAATGGAACAAGGTATAATTAAAACAAAATAGTGCTTAAAATACATAGTTATGAGCAATGGCTACCTATACTACAAGAAAAAGCTAGAGAAAGGCTAACTTAATAGGGAAATACTTGAAATAGCTTCCTAACACTCGATATCCACTCACAAGTATGATTCATACACATATACATGGTGAAGAAGTTATCCTACAATGTAGGAGGAATTTTACAGTCACCCACTTATGATTAGGTGAGCTATGAGTTAGGAAAGTGGCTCATAGCTAAACTCTTTACTTTAAAGCCTTTAAATAATAGATCCCACTTTATCATCCAGACCCTTGAGCTTTGAGCTAAGGTTTGAGGAATGAATTTTAACATTAGTGGCTAAGAAAACAGAATATTCTTTCACCCAATATGACATATTGACTCTCACCTTAACTGTCTTGGATTTTACATGTTTTGAATCTTTAAGAGAAGGAAAATTTAAACGAATTAGAGAATTTTCTTGATGAGTTCATGATAGATTTTCAAAGAGAGGGATATAACATGCAACATCCTCATTGATGCATAGCTTTTAGCAAGACCCAAACAATTCGGTACACTTTGTTCTCTGTCATTTTAAGCAGTACGTAGAATAATGAAAAGAAAAGGGAAGGTAATCCATACCTAAGAAAATATCTTTGTTCACAAAAGGAATAAATAAAGGTTAGCTTAGAGCTATCATGTATATGCAAAAATGTTAAAAGCTTGATTGTTTCATTCAAGGGGCAAATGACAATGATGGAACGGATTTTTCTACAAAAGAGGATCACTAGAAGACCAAAAAATGACTTCATGATCAATGATAGAGATAGAACAACTACTCGCTAGAAAAATAGATTGAATATTGAGAGGAACTGAATTGGCTGTCGTCAGCTCGTGCCGTAAGGTGTTGGGTTAAGTCCCGCAACGAGCGCAACCCCCGTGTTTAGTTGCCACTTTTCATTATTGACATACGGCAAATTACTTCCAAATCGTCCTTCATTGCTTTTTCCAAGAATTTTCCGAACATCCGTAACGGTAATTACTTTTTGAACGTTGCGTTGCAAAGGCTAGACCCAGCTCAAAGATGCTTCAATTGTGATAGAGAACATCTTGAACAAATTCATCCTCGCCTAAGACAAAATGTAGCCTATGAAAAGAGGCCATTGCACTATTACATGTTGGAGAAAAAGAGGGAAAATATTCCCGCTAAGGAATGTGTCTACAATAAATAGGATGTGAAGAGAGAATAGAGACCTATTGCTAGCCAAGAGAAAAAACCAATAAAAGGGTAGAGACATACAAACAAGCATCCTAGGCCTATTTTCCAATAGCAACCATCCTTGCCTATAATTCAATGCCTATTTAATATTTAGCCTTAGAAGATCTAGTTAAAAATGCTTTAATCCCTCTAGATAATGAGTACAAATATCTATATTATTGTGATGATTTTAGTCTAGAACATTTGGAATATACTAAGAGCTGAGACCTCTTATGGAGTATATCCACTCCTAGTTGCAGCATAAGAATGATAGGCACTTTTTAATACTAAAAAAAGACAGTATGGGCTTTCCAACAAGCCAAAGGTCACTCAATTTGGATAACGTTAGAGGTATCAACCTCCCTTCACAGGATAGACTAGAAATTGTCCAAATTGGTAGCTTGCACCTGTGTGTACCTTCCAATACACATATACTTGGGAATATGCAGAGATCAGACTAGAGTGCTTTCAAGCTCAAAAGAAAGCTTACAATCATAGGAACAAAATGAGCTATCTTGCAAATGAATTGGACTACTACATAAAGAGATATGGGTGATCAAAGATCACTTCCTATGAGAAAACTCCAGCAAGCAAGGGGCTTGCTTAGCTAGGGGCTAGCTGAGACCTAGAGTAAAAACTCCTAATGAGAGATGAAAAATGCTCAAATGGTAGAGGAGGATGGCAACGACTTTGTTCTATGTGTTTTCTTATATAATGCTCAAAAAGCTAGTTGTAGATTTGAATTGAAAAATGCCCTCCAAATGATCCTGACTTTTCTCCATCAATTAAGGGAGTAAAGAGATGAGAAAACTCGTCAAAATGTGGTTGTATATCCCACCAAAAAGTGTAAGTGATGTGGCACTTCAATTTGGCATGAGTTCCCACACTTGAGATTGCTAAAATTCTAACACTCACCCTCAAACTCAAGTGTTAGTCTCCATCAATCTCCTTCAAGTTGAGGTTGATCTTGAACTTCTCCAACTTGCTTGCATCCATAAACTTGGTCATGATATCTGCTAGCTGATCCTTGGTGTTGATGTACTTGATGTCCACTTCTTTTGTGAATACCTTCTCTTGGATGAAGTGATAATGAATCTCTATGTGCTTGCTTCTTGCATGGAACAAAGGGTTGCTTGCTAGATGAATGCTTGACATGTTATCTCCAAATAGAGTAAGCTCTTTGACCTCCACATTCAAGTCTCTAAAGAGCTGCTTGAGCCACATGATCTCACATGTAGCAAGTGCTAAAGCTTTGTACGCATCCTTAGTAAATGCTAATGCAACTGTAGGTTGCTTCTTGGACATCCATGAAATGACTCTTTGAACTAGCATAAAGACATAGCTAGATGTGTTCCTTCTATCCTCCTTTGAACCAGCCAAATTAGCATCACTAAAGGCTTGAGATTGAAATCCATCTCCATAAGGGTAGTACAACCCTTGGTTGATAGTGTGCTTGATGTACCTAGGCACTCTCTTGGCTGCATTCATATGAACATCGGTCGGTGAATTTAGAAATTGAGAAAGAACTCCTACAACATAAGACAAGTTAGGTCTTGTGATGGTAGCATAATTAAGGCTTCCAATTATGCTTCTTATATTTTGAAATATGTTCAAGAGGTTGTCCTTCACCTACACATAACTTAGTGTTTGGATCCACATGTTGTGTGAGTGGATTACATCCACTCATACCATACTTATAAAGTACATCTAACAAGTATTTCCTTTGAGCAAGGTAAATGCCATTTTTCACATAAATAACTTCAATCCCATGAAATTATTTAAGAACTCCAAGATCTGAAATCTTGAATTCATTTCCAAGAATCTGAAATCTTGAATTCATTTCCAAGCTTGGCCTTGATCCATGTGATACCTGCATCATTACTTCTTGTTATAATCAAGGCATCCACATATATGCATACATAGACAACTAGTCCTTCTTCCTTCTTGAGGTATAAGGAAGGATCTCCATCACTTGGCTTGTATCCATGCCTACACAAATACTCACGAGCCTTTGATTCCATGCCCTAGGAGCTTGTTTGAAACCATACAATGCTTTTCTAAGTATACAAACAAAATATGAATATTTAGGGTTCTGTTAGACGGCCGCCCGAGTAGGACAAATGTATGCCGAATGTAACGGAGTTTTCGAAATTGGCGCGAAAAGTTGGTACGCGCATCCTGTAAACATCTTTATAAAGCAATGGAAAAAGAGTGGTCGAGAGCCCGTTTTTCTGGACTTGCCAGAGTGATTGTCGAAGCCTGTGTGATGTATTGTTGTGTAGTCTGAGTCTTGTTAGTGTTCTGATCATTCCGCCTCGCCAACTGATACTGTGGTGCATAGTAACGAATTGTAAGTAAAAGGTTGTGTGTCTGCTTGTTGGCGTTGTGTTCGGTTGTATAAGTTCCCAGGGTTTACGTACTGTCAGTCATTTCTTTGCAAAATCTAATTGATAGTAGGATTTCCGAATAGATAACTGGAAGTGTGTTCTCGTATGCTCTGTTGTGCTACCGGATTGAGTACCTTCGGTATCATTCTCTGGTAATCCCGATTATGAGGAAGAGCTAGTACCTTCAGTAGCATGAATAAGTTGATTGAAGAGTACTGATAAGTTTTGTGATGAATGAATCTATCGATTATAGTATCTTCTGGTTGATTTACTGCCTACTGTGAGTTTGTATGCTATCTGGCATATATACCTGTCATGAAGAAGTTGTGTGTTGATTTACGAGAATATAATACCTATTAGTTGTTAGTATTGTTGTAACACTCGGACTACTGCTCTGTCTCAATAACTAGTTTAGTCTGTAAGAGTTAGATACACAGATTCCCAGAAATCGGATATTGTTTGATGAAGGCTAATAACTGAGCTAAGACGTGTTAATGGTTATTTACTGCTGTGCAAAGATTTGGGAAATTAGTACAGGGCCTCTGTCTAATAGACCCCTACCACTCCCAAGAACCCACGTTGTTTCGGTGACGATACTGGAAGTTTAACACAGTTTACGGTGAATCACTGTTTTACATTTGTTCGGTAATGATTTCGGCTAGCAGTAACACATCGTACGTGTAACACTTTAACACTTATTTAACACTTGACCTTAACACTTGGCGCCGTTTGTGTGAAGGCATCAAGATTGCCAGTCGTTTGTTAGAATCGCACATCCAGATTATCGTTTGATTGGAAGTAGCAACAGAACCTGATTGTTGCAAACTATTCCGTTAGTAATACTACGCGATTAGTACAAAAAATGCTACATGTCGGTTACTCGATCCGGTGAAACGTATCCCAAGAACCATCAGTCTGGAGTACTTAATGTACTAAAGACAACTCTGGAAGGTAAAAGTACAACTAGGTCTGACCCAGTTGTCAAGAAAGTTAAGAACGTTAAAACTGATTCCGGTCATATTCCGGTGGAACCTGTTACGCCTCTGGTACATTCCGGTACTATTTCGGCACAGTCTGTCGAAGATATAGTAACTCCAGAACCTACTAAGACGCAGTTGGAATCTAGTTTAACAATCTTGGAAAAAGATTCAGATTCATCTACGATTAGAAACACTCTAGCCAAAGAAATCGGCGAAGGCGAAAAAACGCCAAATTCGGGCATAATTTTGGTTCATTCCGGTGATATTTTGATAAGAGAATCACAGTTTTTCGGTGAAGATTTAGCATTTTCTGCTGAATCTTCAGCCCAATCACCGTGCTTGGAAGCGAGTTCCCATACACTAGACATCAAGAAGGAAGTAAAGTTGTTCGAAACAGAGATTCGAAGCATATTAAGCAAGATAATCGCACCGAAAAGTGCGCCATCTGCCGATACAGATTCCGGTAGTTCAGATATTCCGGCCCGAGATACAAAAGGAAGGTATAATACACTCACGATGAACGGACAACAACAATGACAACAACAACAACAGTTATGCCCACCCAGGTCACCTCCAACGGGAGTGACATACACAAAGTTTGGTGGATTTCCAGGAGATGATCCGGATGCTCACGTACGCACTTTCGAGATAAGCTACGCAGTTCTCAACCACCCACCGGATCAGGCCTACAAAGCCATTGTCTTCCAATCTACACTTGTTAATGAAGCAGCTAGAGGGCTTATAGAATATGATATTAATCATTTCGGCACCTACGAAGCAGTACGAGATGCTTTTCTGCAGCGATTCAGGTTAAAGAAGAATCCAGCTGAAATTTTTGACTATCTGCAAAACAATAGACAGAAACCAAATCAAACCGTATAGGAGTATGCCACTCTCTTCAGAACACACTTAAGGCAGCTACGACCGGCCCACGCTAACTTGCCAGATGACGTTATCACTTAGTGGTTCATCAATGGCTTGGTTCCACAACTTAAGCAGATCATGATCATAAGATGTGTAGGAGCCATGTCCCTCGATGCAGTCATTGCAATGACTCTGCAACTGGAACACAAAGTCGGTGGATTTACAGAAGATTTGGAATGGTTAAAAACAAACAAAAATGTTGCAGAAGATATGACTAGACAAGTATACTGTAACACATGCAAAAATTCAGGACATACCAGTGCCAATTGCGCACTTAATCAGACATTCTGTGCTATTTGCAACACTGCCGGACACACCACCGAAAACTGCACATAGAATGCTAGAGTACATGGAACAGCGACTGTCAATGCAATTATCTAGGAACAAGGGCAGCCAACCAACCACTATGTGCCTCCACAAATGAGAAACAACCAGCAGCAAGGATATCAAAATTACCGAGGAAAGAGGAATAACAACTATAATCCAAACCGCTGGCAGAACGGACCACCACCGGAAAACCCCAATTTACCACCACCACGCTGTCATTTTTGTGGTGAATTTAGACATATTAGGAGATTTTGCAAGGATGCAGCTGAGTATGATCAAAGGAAGAAGGAACGTCAAAATCCAATGGCCAACATGGTAAAAATCACACTGGTGGAGACACAGGCTGCTGCAGTCCAGACCCGTTCCGGTAAACAACTGCAACCAGCAGCAGAAATATTTGAACCAGGGATACGTGAACAACACAGAATGTCCTACAAGGCTAGTCAATGGACCACAGCAGAACCACCAGTCTTCCGAGAACCTATTCCGGTAACCCAGCCCTCGTTAACAAAGGAAGGAACACAACAAAGGGAGTTAGCAGTAGGAACATCATCAGCAGCAAATACATTACCAACCGTAGACACCTCCGCATCAGCAGAGGCATCAACTTCAACATCAGTAGAGTCTATCAATCAATCTCAACAGGCCTGGGAAATCTTATCTAAGGCATCTATCACTCTGCCTCTAGGCCAACTAATGGCATTAGTACCTGGAATTCGCCAACAGTTCCAACAACAGTTCAGTCCGGTACCTTCCTGTATTCCGGCGACAGCAGCAGTTCAACCGGAACCTGATTCTAGGGTTGATCATTCAGTCCCCTTGATTACAGTATGGTATAAGAATCATAAGATTACGCAGGTATTAATTGATGGAGGCTCTGGTGTTAACATTGCGACTACGGCAGTATGCAAAAGATTAAGATGGACCGAAATCGAACCAGTTCAATTTTTTGTCAGAATGGAAGATCAATCAAGAGTCCATCCCGTAGGACTTGTTCGAAATGTACCCATCACTTTACAAGGTACGACCTTTAAAATGACCTTTGTTATACTAGATTTGCCGGAATCCACTTTGGATTACAACCTTCTTTTCGGCCGACCTTGGCTGAAGCATGCGAAGGTAATACAGGACTGGTCTGCACAAGAGCTTACGTTTAAAGATGCCAATCGTAGATATGTGGTAAAATTAGATGCTATACAACCTTGCGAGCTACATGCTAGACCGTATTTTGCTGAACCAGTCCATGTGCTAGATGGATTGTCAGACGATGAAGAAGAAGAGTTTCTGAAGAATAACGCTGATTTAATTTCCTTAGGAACTATTGATCTACAGACCGTTGTAGATAATTGGAATGCTTCAGTTTTTACAGTAATACCCATCACAGAAGAGGCTAAGAAGGAAGACACAAGCAAACACCTCAACACATATCAAGGGAATGTATAAGAAGATAATCATTTTAAATTGGGTTATTCCATCACACTAAAAAAAATTAGGGAGCATAGAAACTTAAGCAATGTCCACGTATGCTACCCAAACAGAGAAGTTATATTAATAGAGAGTTTTCAAATTAGGAGTTTCTTCATGGGAAACGGAGTTTGGGGACTAGTTAGTGGAACTAATCTTAGACCTAATTATGAAGAGCCCTTCACTCAAGAACAAGAAAGGGAAATGAATGAGTGGATTTACGGACATAAAAGAATTCATCCTATTGTGACACATTTGTAACAAAAGGATTGACCATATTCAAGACTCGAATTCATCCAAGAACATATGGGAGTATTTGTAGAGATTATACTCCACCTCTGCAAAGGCCCTTAAGATCCAATTCAAGAATGAATTGAACACCTTAAGGAAGTCTTACATCAATGATTATATCCTTGTTGGAGGTGGAGACTCATGAAGCATGTTTTGATGGCTAAAAGAGAGGGAGAGAGAGAAGCTTGCTAGGGTTGTTTCTAATAAAAGCTAAAGAGCAAGATATACATATCAAAACAAGGATCAAGTCTAGGCCATAAGTTTTGTAGAGTTCTTCATCTGTTTGGCCATTTACAAAAAATAATAAATTTCTAAAAATATGTATGAATATTAATTCTTGTAGGAAAATTCCATAACATGCAAGTTGAGGATTCCTTGAGCTGAAGAGTAAACCTCTAGCATTTTATACGATGTTTACACACTTTATTTGAATATCGAGTGAGGATCCTGATCCTATTTTTAAGTAGGATGGGCATGAGAGTGTGAACAAGGTCACTTTTTAAAACAAGCCTATAAAAGTGAACTTACACTCATTTGTGAGCCTCTTGTTTTGTCTCATTCTCTTCTCTTATCCATTTTGAGTCTCTTAGGATCACTTATTATTTCTTCATGAGTGAATCTTGCTTGTATGGTCATATGCACATGCTTTCGTACGCATGTTTGGCTCCTCTTGGGTGTGTGTATCCATTCACATGGTGAAGGTCTTCATACTGGTGACGCACCTTTGAGATTGACAATTTGTGGGAAAGGGTTCATGGCTTAATGCTAGTGTGGTATGTGTGTCTTGCTCATTGGTGTATAAATCAAAAAACTTTGGCACCATTTGGGGGAGGTACCTCCTCTATCATCATGTCCATGGATTCTAGTTTTTAGGGTAGGTGCTCAAGGAGCTCTCTAACCATCTTCCATTTTTGTTTTTTGATCAATTTTATATGTAGAGGTGAGAGAAATAATATAAGGTTGATATGACGATTAGGAAGAAACATTCTTTTGCCTTATTTGATCTTCCTCCTCATTGTTCCATTAGAAAAATGGTAGCTCTCTGTTTAGTTTCTTGTGATAATCCTTTCATTCCATATGAACAATCTGAATAGTTTAATTTTTCACTTTTCTTTTTCAATTCCTGGGACACTTAAGTGTCCTGCTTTTACACCAAATTGATTGATTTTTCTTGATGACACCCTTGAGGCTTTGATGGCATACTGACTTGGATTTGATATCCCACATCATGTACTTTTAGAGAAAATATAATATTTGACATTTTACAACTTCACATGGGTTATTAAATGAAGAAGAAAATGGGGATTTTTGAAAACTCAACTTTAAGCATAACTGAAAAAATAACACAAGTCAAACATTTTGACAAATTGGATATGTTTTAGGAAATGGAAAGCTATTCATGGACTTTGGCAGTGTAAAGCAAGTGTCTAGGGATCTTTGGAGAAGGTTGAACACTTACATAAGTGATAAACATAGACTCAAAAATTTTCTTCTCTAGAGCACTGCCATTTATCGCACCTTTTAAAGAATGGCTCACTATAACTTGTGTGTAAGTGAGATTGCAGAGAATTGGCAAGTTATCAATGGATAAACTTCATACTAATTGAATGCATATTTTTATTCAAAGTTAGAAGGCATCCACTTTGAACTAGTAGCCATTCCATTTGGTGCTACCTTCATGCTGAATTGGCAAAGCATATATTTCTATGTCCACAAAAAGAACATAGCTCCAAAGGTGGAATAAAAAATTATGATGAAAAATAATAATTATTAAATGATATTGTAAGTATTAAACCTTCCAAAATATGTTTTCATGCCATGTTTCATTCTTAATCTCATCAAATAATATGTGATCCGCAATGGTGATTGTGGTAAGAATGAAAATAATTGGCATACATATTTCATTTGACAAAAAGAAGAGGCATCCATGATGGAAATGATGAAATGTTTTCAAATGATCCTTATCATTTTATGATATCAAAGATTATATCAAAGACTTTTGAGTATGTGTCCACAAACTATTCATGATTGTATCTATAGAATTCGGTTCATGCCCACACAACAAAAGATTCTTGGTTCTGTCCAAAGACATGAAAATTTTGGTGGATTTCAATAAATTATTTAGCCTTGTATATGTAAGCTTTGGTTTGTTATGTCACACACATTTTCTACTTGGTAACTTGAATGTGTACACCTTGAATGATGTCCATAAATTCTTTTGAGTCATATATGTAGGCTTTAGTTCTCTATTTTTGGTGACTAGAGTCATATCAGTTGCTTTTATATGTGTATACCTTGGTTGTTGTCTTCATAACTTGTTTGATTGTTGGCACATTTGTACACTTCTATGGATTCCCATAAGTTTTTTTGAACCATAATTAGAACTAGTTGCTGTTTTTGGTGTACAAAGCCAAAATAATTGATTTTATTTGAATTGAAATGATTTTTCTAAGTGAGTTTGAGGTTCATACCATGTGATCTATGTTTCAAGGAATGTGTATAATTTTTTCTTTCATATGATGAATTTTTTTCTTTTGATAAAAATACATTTGATCAAGAATTTTCATCCTGTTCACTACCATAGCATGTTGAGAGGCTATTTACATGAACACAAAACATGATTTATTGTGTTTTATAATTTTGCATTAACCTTTGAATTATATTTAAAATGTGTGTTAAAGGATTTTCTCAAATTCTCTTTGTAGAAGGTATGTGATTTTTTGGAAAATTATCAAAAAAGGACACTTAAGTGTCCTGTTTTGGTACCAAACTAGTGTTAATGGAATCCAAGAAAATGTAAAAACAATTCTGATTTCTGAGAAGAACTTGAAAAGGGAGTAGGAAAACTAGGGTTTCTTGTATCTAGAGTTAAATAATAGCATTTTCAATGATTCTTGTGCCTAAATGTGGCATTTTTCATGTAGATTACAAATATCAACTGAGAGATAAATTTCAATGCCTATATCACCCAGATGAGACAATCATGACTCTGATAAAATTGAGAATTTCCATTTCTAGCAATGATCTCATGCATCTAATCACTCAAGATACTAATAATCACCACAAACTCTACTTGGTAATACACAAGTTAAACCAACAAGTTCCATGGATAACACATGAAAAAGACTAAAGAATCAACCATGAACACTCAAAGAAAAGCAAGTTACGACTTTCAAACTGAAGCTCTTCATTCACATGCCAGAAGAGTACAAAATATAGCAACCCTTACAAAATACAAAATTTTTTCCTTTATACTTTTTCAAGTGTCCCTTTTCACACTTGAAATTTGGTCCTTTTAACTTCTAATATAAAAATATGTGCTTGAAGAGCTTCTAAAAAATCTCAAAAAAATACATATGGTTTCTCTACATATGGGGAAGAGTCTTCCTCATTTTTACATCATTCTAATAAATATTTTACAAGATAATGGGTTTTTTTACAAAAAAATCCTATTCTAACATTTTCTTCCCCTCGTGGACTCAGTTGCAACATGTGTGCTTGCCTGTTTCTCCATATCTTTTGTCTCCTTCAACTCATCCTGTAACTTTTGAACTTCTTTCTTTAGTCTTTCTAGCTCTTCTTGATCATCACTAGTTGCTTGGTTGTACACTTTTATTTGTCCTTCATCCATTAAGAACTTGTTGATTTCTTCATAAGCTCTGACCATTATTTGATAAGACTCTTGCTATATTTTGTACTTTGTCTCCATTCTCTTCAATTCACCTTCCACTTTAGTGATGTGTTCAGTCTGCTTTGCACACTTTTCTTCTAAGAATTTGATTTTGTTTTGATACTGTACCTCCTGTGCTTCCATATTAAACAATCTTTATAACGGACTATCATTCTTTTCTTGATTTTCTTTTATTTGTTTACTCATCTTCTCTTTCTCCTTCTTTTGCTCCTCTATGACTCTGCTTCCTTTTATAAATTCAGACTTAGCAGCCATACGTGATATGATCATATTTCTGCTTGATGGCCTAAAGTGCTCTATATTGTTCATGATTACTTTGCAAGCATTTTTGATGTCCTTGGGTATTCTTTCCAAGCCATAGCTAATGTCTAACTGTTTGAGCTCAATCTGTTTTTCTTCTTTAATTTTTTCATCTTCCTCGGCTTCTTCATAGGTAGGCACTTTATCTACTTTCACGTCTAATTCTTTTTCTTCTTCTGTATCCTCTTCAACCTCTTTATTGGGTTCAACTCCTTCACACTCATCTCTAAATTCCTATGTCTATTATGTTTCTGCATGTTCGTCTTTATTTGTTTCTTCTTCACCTTGTTGCCCTTGTTGATTCTCCTTTGCCTGCCTTTCTTCTTCTTCTTCGTAGTCATCTCCTGTTACTGTATCATCCACATCCATAGGTTCATATGCTATTTCCTGGTTATCTGCTTGCTCTTCTTCTTCTATCTGTTTTCCCAAGTCCAATAAAACCTCTTCAATTTTCTTACTCACCTCTACCTTTTCTTCTTTCTGATGGGCTTCTTCTTTAATCCTTTCTTGTCCCTTATTTTCTTCATTCTTTTGTGCTTCAATCTCTTCCACAAATGGCTAGTAATGGGGTTGTTCTAAAGGTTTAGTCCATATAGGCTTAGCCCCTGTATCTATTATTCCTTCACAAACTCCTTCATTCAATGTGATTTCTGCTTCTATCAATTTTCCTTTGCCTTTCAGCTTCCTCCTTTCTTCTTCAAGATTGACACTCTCTATATGTTCTTCCACAATCTTAACTCCTTTTGAGCTTCCAACTGATTTCTCTACTAATCCATCTGCTTCCAATATCTGTGCAGTTTTAATTGGTGTGCTTGGTACAGATAAATTTAGACTTCTTATTAGAAACTCCTCTATGTCAATATCAGAATTAGATGACAAAGTTGTTTCTTTGCCTTTTCCACATGTATCATCTTGTTGAATTTCAGCCAGCAGTTGTGGAATTGATTGTTCCACTACTTTCCCCTTATTTTTCTTGGTTGGTTTCTTCTTTTGAATGATCTTCCTTGGCAATCTTTTCCTTGCCACTACAGCGGTCCTGATCTCTAGAGGCCCTTGTAACTCTTTGAAGTATGTTAATAGCTCAACTTCCTTTTTGACAAACATCTCCTCACTCTGTGCAGACATCATTTGATCATGCAGTTCTTCATAATGTTCTATTTCTTCTTGCCTCCAGCCAATGGCCTTGTCTGAGTAGTTTTCCAAATTTTTTTGATATTGGGCCTCATGCTCTCTTGTCATTACCTTGAGTTAAATAAGTATATAATTGTTCCTTACTAGCCTGAGGTGGATGTGGTTCCTTATAAGCCTTTATTTTCTTCTGAGCAGCTACAATCTCTTCTTTAGTGGCCTCTTCCTGTTCCAACTCCACCTTCCTTGGATTTGTTCTTCTTTTCTTGCTAGGTACCACTTCCTCAATCACAATTTTCCACTTCATTCCTAATCCTCTCATTCCTATTTTTATCCCATATTCTCCTGCGTGAAGAACTTTAGATGGACTTTTTATTCATGTCATTAAACTTATAAAATATTGGGCTTCAGGTGCCAGCTTTAGTTGATCTTCCATGTCCAAGATGTGATATATGATTCTTATCAAAAACTCGGCTCCATTCATAAATTTCTTCTGTTGCCAGTGCTTTGCAGCTTCCTTCAACTGTTCATGAATGTATGGTGTCAGATCCATAACTCCAAAAGGTTTAGATTTATCTTTATTATTCAGCATGATGAGAGTGATTGGTTTGTCAGGCATAGTATATCTAGGCAACTTAGGAAAGCAAAAGAATTGTAAAAACATTCTTGTAGAAAATTCTTCATTCTCCTTGCCTTTGAAATCAGCAAACTTGGAAAATCCTGCATAGGTGGCTACATTATTTTTAACAAAGCGGCCATCCAGTTTGGTTCCCATTCAATAGAACTTCAATGCTTCTCTGATATGCTCTACCTTGATCATGACTTGTACATCCTTTCCCTCTTTATCTTTCACAGAGCACATAAAATAGGCTTTATTTCCTTTTCCAAGTTCCACCACACTGGACATTACTTGAGAAACCCTCTCAAAATCTATGAAGAAGATTGGTTCTTCCAATATTTTTTGGAGTCCCATAGCCTTCCATCTCTAGTAATTGGCAGTTACCCTCTAGAACTTGTAGGATTCTTGACATAACATTGTATACTTGTTGATCCCACCTTCTTTGTGAATATGTGTTGACCAATTATTCTAATAGTCTCCTTAAGCTCTTTGATTATATTGCTCTACCTCTGG
Organism: Ceratopteris richardii; assembly: GCA_020310875.1. Lineage (NCBI taxonomy): Eukaryota > Viridiplantae > Streptophyta > Polypodiopsida > Polypodiales > Pteridaceae > Ceratopteris > Ceratopteris richardii. The sequence goes on along the minus strand of CM035408.1, from coordinate 15,115,848 downwards.
AAGATCTTGCTCTGTATCAAATTCTAATTCAAGGACCTCCTCTACTGCTTCACTATCCAAGAACCATTGTCCCCAGGATACAGTCACTGATTCAGCTTTGAAATCATGAATAGTGAGCTCCTTGGTATTCACCATCCTGTTAACATTAAAAAGATACACCACACACACACACTTCTCCACCATGAGTCATGTTCAAAAGAAAAGAAAAGAAATTCTTCAAAACAACTTGAATTCTGGAGTGTAGTACTCCAAAACACCAATGTGATTTACATGATATAAGTGTCCAACAAGTAATACAAAGCTTTTGCTTTGTAGTATACGATGTGTTGTGCTATTAGCTATCCTACCAGGTCCAATAGTCAACAAAGGTACTAATGTTATTGCCCAATTGGGAATGCTTTCTACCTTGAATAGGTAAGCATCTGGCAACTCATCATCTATAGGAGAATCTTGCTCTTTGGTTTGTATCCTAGACAAATGTTTTGCTCTCATATGTATTTTCCCTTGCCTCACTACTACTTCAAAATCAAATTCCATGAGGAGTAAGAACAATCTCACTATTCTTCTTATGTGGCAAGGTTTATTCACCAAGTATAATAGTGCTTGGTGATCCACAAAAAATTTGAACTTGTTGGCTAGAAGATAATGCCTATACTTTTTTTACAGCAAATAGCATTTGTAATTGCTCCCTCTCAGTGGTTGTATAATTCTTCTCAGCTTGGTTCAATTGCCTACTAGCATAAGAAATTGGAAAATCCAACTTGCTTCCTTCAATAGGTTGTGCAAGAACACATCCTAAAGCAAAATTAGAGGAATCAACGTGGACATGAAAAATTTGATCCCATTGTGGGGTTTTCAAAAGGGGTGTTGTAACCAAACAAGTGTTTAGGGTTTCAAAGGCTTTGTCACATTCTTGGGTCCATTCAAACTTTGTAATTAGTGCATAAAGAGGTTTCACAATATCTGCAAATTTATGCACAAATTTCCTATAGTATCCACAGTGACCCCTTCCCTTAGCTTTTGAGGTATAAATAATCTCTACCCCAATCTTGAACTATTTGCATCTGTCTCATGAAAGGTCTTCGAGGATAATTTCATAGGAGGCTGGTTATGGGAACTCAACTACGGCAAAGGTATGCTCTATTTCTATTCCACATATTTCCACAATAACTTTTTCCCAAATTCCTAGAGGTACTTCTATGTGCCCATCTGCAAGTTGTAGTCTCATCTTGGTAGATTTCAATTTTTTTCCCCCCATTTTTTCCAAGTTTCTTTTGTCATGATTACCACTCCTTATCCACTATCAAGGATTGAATTTACATAATTATCACCATATTGCACCTTCAAAATGGAGTTTCCTTCCTCACCTTCACAATAGCCTCCTATCTTGTCAATAGTTATGTACATCAACTGTTCTATATCCTGAGGTTTTGTATGTTTCCAATGTGAGTTTCCTACCCAGTTAGTTAGGTTGTGATGCAACGGTTTTCGCTTTATTAACTCCTTCCATGTTGTTTGACATTGGATTTTAAAATGTTCTGCTAGATTGAATTGAACTATTACACAAAGTTTTGCAGTGTCTTCCTCCTCCCCCATCTTCTCATTACTTCCTAAGTCTTTCCTGTGTGGTTGTGAATTTGAATCAACAAATGTCTCCATTTGATTTTCAGTCTACTCCAAATTATGTTGAGTTTCTCTAATAATTTATTTGCACCTCTGCATTCTCTCTTCCTCAATATCTAGCATAGGATAGGCTGTAATATGATGTGTTTGGTACTTCTTCTATCCTACCTTTATAAGCTTCCATCAAGGTGTTCAAGTACTTTGAGTTCTTACCTTTTCCTATTTCCTCTTTGTTTTGATGTTTTCTAGAGTTTCAATCATCAACTGGTTCCTCATCTGGTGTTAGAGTTTTTCCTACTCTAGTCTTTCTCTCCCTTCTACCCTTTTGTATATTTTTCCTCTCCTTTGGAGATAGGTTTTTATTATTGTCCAAAGAATGTGTGTCACATATCATGCCCTGCTCCTTGGCCTATGTTCTAGTTATTGCATGTAATGCCATTGGCTCACTTCCACTCAAGCCTTCTTGTTCCACTATATGTACTACTTTCAATGGTTTGTTCTTAGATGTGCTCTGTTGTTTCTGGGGATTTCTTGGAAAATCTTTGATTAGATGTTCCTTGCCACAATCCTTACAAAAAGCTCCTTCTACTCTCAATGTTGGAGGTTGTGGACAATCTTGAATGAAGTGTTCTCCCCCACATCTATAACATGTTATATTTTCACTACCCTTAAATTGGAATCTTTGATTGGTCATATAATTATTAGTTATATACATGAATGTAGTTGTGTCCATTTCAATTCTTCCATTACCCAAGTCTAAGGCTTGTAAGTTTGGTTCTTTTAAATCACTATCTTCCCATACTTCCTGATATCCCTTACAAGAGTGATATTCATCTCTATAAGTTTGGTCTAGGTCTTGGATTTTCCTCTTCCACAGGAGTACTTTTGTACTGGCCTCTAAGGCTTTTGCAATAGCTTTTGCTAACTCTTCTGTTGGAGGTATCCTATCTTCATTTGATCTTTGCTAGCCAAATGCCATTAGATCTTGTCCCTTGTTATCCTCTAGATCTATTGGCCTCTTTGACACAGGCTCCTAAATCAGGACATCTTCTATAATACACCAGAGTTCTCAATTGTGCACCTCTCAGTCCCTCTATGAACAAGGAAACTTGTCTAGCCATTGAAGGTACTCAATCTTTAGGACATCTATCAATGTATTGCTTAAATCTTCTACCTCTCTCACATTTTCATCTTTTTGTTGCTTGAAACTATGTATCAAATTTATTGTACTATGCTTGATTCCAATTTTGGAAAACTCCCCTATAAAGGCTTCAAGAAATGTCTCTATGTCAGGGTACATTTCCTTTCTTAATGGAATAAACCAAGACAATGGTGTACCAGTTAAGGTCAGGGCAAAAACTTCAAATTGAACTTTATAGTTCTCTAACTCTTCAGCCCTAATCAACTGTCTGAACTCGATAGCATGTGCATGAGGGTTTGAGTATGTTGAAAATCAAGTCTCAATCATGTAAAAAGGTTAGCTAGATTGTAGGAAAAGTAAAAGTCTATATAAGCATCATCCCACCTTTGTTTCTTGAGTTGTATGCATTCCACGGGTTTCCCACTTAGTTTAGTGAAGTCATAAACTCCAAAAAGCAACCCTCTTTCTTGCTTACCTCATTTTCTCATGATTTTGCTCCGCTCTATCTAGAGGTCTAGTTAGGCTTTTCCAAATCTGATTGTACTAGATTGCAGAGCATTGTTTGCTCGCTGATTATGCTCATTTTCATTGATTTCAAGTTTCATTTGGTTTCTCATATTGTGCCGTGAACGTTGCCAAAGATTCAAGTTATTTGGCTGAGTGAGTTGTGAGAAATTGCCAACTTTGTGAAGGTATATCTCTCCACATAGGCCGAGAGTGTTGCAAACAAGTAGCTTGTTTTGTAGAGGGTGGTTATCCCTATTGGAATATCTATTTGGGATTACTTAAAGCTTGTTGGGTATCTCTTGTAGTCTTCTACAAGTCTAAAAATTTCATTTTAAGTCTCTATAGTGGTGCAGAGAAAAGTTCAGAATAGTGAGCATACATCACTGCTTGTGGACCTAGTGGAGGGCAGACATCTTCCATTTTTTGCATTGGTGTGTTAGAATCATCCCCATCAGTGGTATCAAATCCATTTTGGAGGATTGGAGACATCAATGGCATCATATTGAAGACTTGAATGGATCAAGACAACTGGTGGAACCACAAGGAGGACTCATCAAAGCAAGAAGACATCAAAAGGGGGCTATGACGATCGAGATCTCAACTAGTCGAAGGTTAGCAAGGGAGAAGCTATCAAAACGTAATATCCACACCTTCTAAAGCATACAAACACTTAAGGAGAAGCTAGAGGAGCATCTAAGAGCTCAGTATGGCTGAGTATAATGCACAAATATAGAAGTTAGAGAAAGGCAATTATCAACCATGGAAATTTAGAGTTAGCAACTATCTTATGGGCAAAGGATTGTGGGGATTAGTGAGCGGCACGGAGCCAATGCCTCATGTACATGATCCACCACTTCAAGGGCAGGTCAAGGCACTTAATGAATGGATAGAAAGGGATAGGAGATTCATATTCATTCTATCTAAACACATAAGCAATAGCATGATAGGGCATATACAAGACTTGGACACATCCAAGAAGGTTTGGCAGACCTTGGAGAGATTGTACTCTTCATCAACCAAGGCAAGGAAGATTAAACGCAAGAATGAGCTAAATAATCTTAGGAAATCACCAAGTACTAACATAAATGAGTACATTTTGAAGGTTAAGGATAGTCAGAAAATGGGAACTTGCTTATGATGTATGGTTCAAGTGAAAGAGTCAATTCAGATTTTACATGGTACATTGATAATGGTTATAGCAACCATATGAGTTGCAATAAAGATGTTTTCTTTAATTTACAGTCACCCATCACTCAAGCACATGTAGAGATAGGGCAATTGGAAATAAACAGATTGCAGAAATCGACTTATGGCATAAAAGAATTGGGCACATAAACTTACAAAGGATGAAGGACATGCAAAGGAAGGGCTTGGTGAGTGGTCTACCTGATCTTACATCTTAGAATATGCAACATTTGTGCCATGCTTGTCAATTAGGAAAACAAAACAGATTGCCATTCAAGAAGGGAGCACATGTGAGCAATGAAGTGTTGAATCTCATACACACAGATGTATGGGGACCTACAAGGGAGCCATCCATTGGAGGTAATAGATATTTTGTCACATTTATAGATGATCATTCAAGGTTTGTTTGGATGTATTGCATGAAGTCAAAGTTAGAGGTGTTTTACCACTTCAAGAGGTTCAAAAACCTAGTGGAGAAGGAAACAGGGAGGTATATAAAGACTCTTAGATCAGATGAAGGGGGAGAGTATTTTTCAAATGAATTTTCAAATTTTCTACATGACCGTGGCATCAAAAGGAAATTCACTTGCAGGTATACACCTCAACAAAATGGGGTGGCAGAAAGGAAGAATAGATACATAACAGAAGTGGCTATATCTTTGTTAAATGAAATGAATGTTCCTAACTCTTATTGGGCTGATGCAACAAATACAGCCATATACATTATGAATAGGTGTCCAATCTCAGGAGTACATGGAGTTACACCTTATGAATCTTGGTGTGGTAAGAAACCCAATCTTTCACATCTCAAAGTATTTGGTTGTGTGTGTTATGTTCACATACCTCAAGAATTGAGACACAAGTTAGACCCAAAGGCGGATAGGTGTATATTTCTTGGATATTCTTTAGAGAAAAAGGGTTTTAGATGCTATAAACCTTGCACCAAAGAGCTTAAGGTATCTAGGGATGTAATATTTGATGAGTTGCTACCTTGGTATGGTCGCAAAGATGTGTTATAGGTTGACGATGCATATGAAGTCAAGAAGAAGTTCAAAGAGCAACAACAAAGCATGGAGATAAGCGGTCCAACCACATCAAGCACACCATCAGAGGAGAGTACTACATCAGCTTGGCATGGAAGGACAAGGAATGAAGCTCATTCAAGTGAAGGGATTAGCAAAGGAAAGAAAAAGGCAAATGACGAAGACCATCGATGGGTAGACATGGAATCTACAAGTGATGAAGATATGGAAAAATTAGAAACTCTAGGATTTAAAGCATCTAAACCAAGGAGGAGGAGATTACTACCATTTAATGGTGAGGTAAGGTCATCCAATAGGGTTAAATACCCTGTTCAAAGCTTAACTTATGATTCATTCATTGCAAGACACTATGCCTACATGAGTCAAGTTATAGCTTGTGAAGAAGCTAACTTTTTTGAAGAAGCAAATAAGCATAGGGAATGGATTGAAGCCATGGAGGAGGAAGTCAAAGCACTTGAAGAAAATGATACTTGGTCATTGGTGCCAAGAACAAAGTACATGAAAGTCATTGGCAACAAATGGGTGTACAAGGTAAAGAGGCATGCAGATGGGAGCATCTCTAGGTATAAAGCAAGGCTGGTTGCCAAAGGTTTTGCTCAAACCTATGGCATAGACTTTGGGGAAACATTCAACCCACTAGCTAAGATGTCCATCATCAGAAGTTTGATTGCAATTTCAGCCTCAAAAGGTTGGAAGATGTACCAGTTGGATGTGAAGAATGCTTTCCTAAATGGAGAGCTTGAAGAGGTAGTCTTCATGGACCAGCCCCAAGGCTTTGAAGATGAGAGGTTTCCACATCATGTATGCAGGCTAAAGAAGGCTCTTCATGGAATCAAGCAAGCACCAAGAGCTTGGAACCAAAGACTTGTGGACTACTTAGTAAAATGTGGATACAATCAGAGTCATGCAGACCCATCATTCTTTGTGAAGAAGGAAGGTAGCAAAATTGTTTTCATTTGTATATATGTTGATGATTTGATCATTACACGGGATGATGAATCCAACATCAAGGACATAAAGAGGAAGCTTGGATGTGAATTTAAAATCTCAAATTTAGGGATTTTAAGGTTCCAAAGATGACAAGAGGAGCACTAGTGGATATGTTATCATGCTAGGGAAGAAGACCATCTCATGGATATCAAAGAAACAACCAACCGTGGCTCTTTCATTGATCGAAGCTGGGTATAGAGGCTTAGCATAAGTTTCATGTGAGCTTATGTGGCTCAAGAAGTTGTTTGTCAATTTTGATTTGCAGGTTACGCAAGTACCTATTTTTGTGACAACATAAGTAGCATATGCTTGGCTCAAAATCCGGTGTTGCATGCAAGGTCGAAGCATATAGAAGTGCATTACCACTTTATTCGAGAGATGATCATGTCAAAGAATGTCAAGGTGGAGCATGTTAATACAAAGGACCAATATGAAAATATGTTTACCAAAGCATTGGATGGAGTAAAGCTACAACACTTCAAGGCATGCATTGGAATGAAGGACATAGGCATTGAGACTTGAGGGGGAGTGTTGAAAATCAAGTCTCAATCATGCAAAAAGGATCAACCACGAGTTTTTCAAGTGGACCAATAAAAACGAAGGACCCAAAGTCATCGAATAAAGTTAGAAGCTCCACCAAACTCAATCGAATTCAAATCTCATCAAATCAGCCACCAAAAAGTGCACCTAAACTGATTGGTGGGTGGTTAGCTAGATTTTAGGAAAAGTAAAAGTCTATATAAGCATCATCCCGCCTTTGTTTATTGAGTTGTATGCATTCCACGCGTTTCCCACTTAGTTTAGTGGTCATAAACTCCAGAAAGCAAACCCCTTGCTTGCTTACCTCATTTTCTCATGATGTTGCTCCGCTCTATCTAGAGCTATACTTAGGCTTTTCCAAATCTGATTGTACTAGATTGCAGAGCATTGTTTGCTCTCTCATTGTACTCATTTTCATTGATTTCAAGCTTCATTTGGTCTCTCATATTGTGGCCTGAACTTTTCCAAAGTTTCAAGTTATTTGGCTGAGTGAGTTGTGAGAAATTGCCAACTTTGTGAAGGTATATCTCTGCACATAGGCAGAGAGTGTTGCAAACAGGTAGCCTATTTTGCAGAGGGTGGTTCTCCCTGCTGGAATATCCATTTGGGATGATTTAAAGCTTGTTGGGTATCTCTTGTAGTCTTCTACAAGTCTACAAAATTTCCTTTTAAGCTCTCTAGTGGTGCATAGAAAAGTTCAGAACAATGAGCATATATCACTGCTTTTGGACCTAGTGGAGGGCAGCCATCTTTCATTTTTTGCATTAGGGTGTTAGAATCATCCCCCATCAGAGTAGCCCTCATACTGGTTTTTCATGCACTTAGCCACCTGATAGGGTATGAGCATACTACCTTGGTTTTGCCATTGTGGCCTCGTTCTAATTGGAAATTCAGGCATCTCATCTCCTTCCTTTTCAAAAGGATTAGGAGAGGTATATGCTCTTCTTTCCTTTGTTGTCTCAATGGGAGTGTGATTCCTACTTGTTCTTGGCATATCAATTTGCCCTAGGTCTTGATCCCAAGGTCTCTTATCTGCACATTGACCAAGATCATTGGAATTTTCTAGATCATGTGAAAATATGTAGACACGTCCTTGTCAATCCTCATACGTGCCATCTCTGAATTGTGCCACTAGCATTAGATTCAAAGGAATCTCTAAGTTTCTCAACCTAATGAGAGACTTATGCATGCCATCCTAGTACACATACACTCCAAACCTATTTGTATAAATGTATTTGAGGATATTCCTATAGTCATTTATGTCTAGATTCTCATTTTCCATGTTTAGGTTTTCCATGTTGATTGTGTGATTTAACTCCTCCTCCTGATAATCACTCTGATCTGTGTTCCCTTTTGGTTGCAACTTTGTTTGAAGATGTGATAGTTTAGTGTGTGATCTCAAAATCATTCAAAACAAAAAGACAAGATTTCAAGTGTAACGATAAGCTATGAGGCTCGCCTACACTAACTTATATATGAATGTCAAATTACAATGTGTGATACAAACTGACAATATCTATATCTTGACAAAAATAGGAACTAGATACAAGAGATTGTGTGCCTAAGAGGTACCAAGAGTGTATGTGTGTGTGTGTGTGAGAATATGGAGAATAAGAATAGTTTAGAATTGTTGTACAATAAACCCAAATTTTGATCAACCTAAATCAGAAACGATTGACCTAGCAAGTAAGAACAGAAATAGATGTGACACTCATAGTAAATCAACAATGGATGTTGATGGTAAGCTGGCAGAATCTCCTCCAAATTATCACCAAGATGTAGAGCAAAACTCCTCCAACTGTATGTAAACACTCCAAACAAAGAGGGCCTCCAAGATTCCTTCCTTGCTCCTTGAGAGTGAGAAGAAATCTCCTTGATCACCAAGTATCTTGAACTCTCCTTGAGTGATTGCTTGAGTGATAAGTTGAGGTGGACTTTGCTTGTTATTATATAGCTTTGGTTGAAGCTCCAAAAGCTCTCTAAAAAGCTTTCACCATGCATCAAATATTGAAAAGCAAAAGAAAACAACGATTGTTATCGGAAAACTCCATCAATAATACATGTTTCCAGTTTTAACATACAAAAGCTTTTTGTAGTTGATCGTTGGTGCCGTCCATGAGATTTGAACCCATGCAGGCTCTTTAGAAGGATTTTTTGCTATCCACTTCGCCCGACGTGGCTTCTTGAAGAAAATTCTAACTTAATTATCATATGTTGATCTTATTGAGGATTTTTGGACAAGTTGTGCACATTGTTTCCAACAAATCGATCAATTTGAAAATCTCCAATTTCATCGATCTCTTGAATTGGTTGTCTCTAGAAGATAGCAATCTCATGGATAATACCTTGTACAACAAGCAAGCTCAAGGAGAAGACGACTTAGTGATATTCGTAGAAGAGGGTTGAAGCATGAAAACTGGTGGAAATCGAGCCGGTTATGTCACAAAAAAATGGCAAAAATGAAGGTAGGAGCTTAAATAGGTCTCACTTCGAGTTGATTGTACATGCTATGTGGAAAGATCTGATTTGTATAGCTCATTTAGCCATTGGAAATCCCAACATGAACTTCCACGTGTCAACATCCAAGTGGTCCACATCATTTGACCATTCAAATTTCAAATTCAAATTTGCTATGTGGTGCACGCTCATTTGTCCACATCATATGATCGTTACTTTCTCTCCTCGCCTATAAATACTAGTTGGCTTGCTCATTTCTGATTTTCAACCTTCATCAAATTTCTATCTTCATAGCCAAGCACTCTGAGCTCTACTTCTATAGGCAACCAATTCAAATGATCACACCTCTTTGACTCCTTTGATTGTGCCTATTCGCTTGTATCGGTCACCCTTTGGGATGGAAGAGAAGGATGTTATTATTAGTGTTTCTCCATGTGAAAAACTGCTAAATTTTATGGTTCAAGAGGGATTGAGGGTGGATCAATTTTCCGATGCAATGAAGATCTTCAATCCCAACTTTGATTTTGAAGCACTTGTGGAGAAAAGGAAGGAATTTCTTTCGGATGAATTGGAGAGATTCAATAGGATAGTAGATGTCAAGAAGTTATCATATCTAGGAAAACTTATATCCACCGAATGATTTTTGGGTAGGATTTATTTGGATAGGGCCAGAATCACTAGAAAATACAGGAAGATTTCCCCCTTGCCAGGCAGGATAGATATTTTCCCAAAACACCAAAACAATTGTTGTTTAGTGCCCTTGAGCATAGGGTTTCTCATCTAGCTGGATCACATCTCAATTGGTCAAATTCAAGAAAAGGAACATGAAGAAAAAAAGGAATCCCTAGAAGTTTCACTTGAGGAATTTTCAGAAAGTCAAGTCAATGAGATTGTTGAAGAGATTAACCTCAAAGCAGAAGAAGAAGAGGTAACGAGCTTTGATATCGCTTCCTTTAGAGCAGAGACCACCATAAGAGAGCCAGAAGGAAAATATTAGAGAAATCACTACTCCTTCCAAATCTCCCATATTACTTTATCTTTGGGAAGGATTTTGTTCCTCTCTATTGCATTCGAGAGCTTTTTTACATAAGAGAAGACTACTGCCTTGCTGTTATAGCTGAATTAGAAGAAGTTGCAAGGAGGTTTATAAATGAGAAGGATGAAATTAAGGAGGAATTTTTGAAGTAGGACTTATGCTTGTCAAATAAACAGTTCAAAGAATTGTCCAAAGCTCTCTCAACCTGCTATAAAAAAGTGCTCTCGTAGAAGCCAACCCTTGCAGACAAGGATTTTGACCAACAACAAAAAGATTTAGGAATTTACTCATTTGGACAAGGATATTCGTTTGTGGAGGTAGCTGAGGACAAAGGAACAATAAGCATTGATGTGAAAGAACTAACTCACGAGGAAGATCATATAAGTTCATTTTTGTCCCGATGCGTTCTCTAATATTGCTTTCTCACAATTTCCATAGTTATCTATTTTGGACGAGGACAATTATCTTGGCAGGGGCAAGGGCACAAGAAAAGCTATACAGAGTAAAGGAAAAACAAAATTGGATATACATTCAGTCATTCAATATCTTCCAAAGTTAGATCCAAATTTATTCTATGTCGTACATAAGCAGTATAGTGAGGACCCTAATTTTGCATTATTCTCTCTTAAGGCTCTTTCAAAGTACATGGGTTTTTCCTCACCACCATTTAATGTATATAGGATTTTGTTTCTTGAGAGAACTACAACATTGAGGATTTTTGGCCATGCTCCAGGGCTCAATGCTTCTAGAACTAGATATTTCCTATGTTATTCAAGCTATGCAATGGCTGCACAGGTGTCAGATGTACAAAGTATTGTTGGCTACAGGAGAAAGGAGTTCCTTAGATACATAGGAGATTTGCCAGATTCAAGCTCAGAGTGAAAGAAGAATAAATATTTCATTTTAAAAATTCATGAGTTTCAGACACTGTATATACATCCATATGTATTTTTTTCCAAAAGAATTATTTAAGATATTCTGAATATTATAGCTTCAAGTTAGAATGAAATCCCATTCTTTTTTTGTAAACCCATGTCCTAGAAGACATCTGGCGATAGTCCTCATTGACATGATATGTATAGATTATCTAATGATGATATCTGGCAAGTGCTCCTTTGTAATTATCTTCTAAAGAACCAATAAAAAAGCTCTTTGAAAGCATTACTTTTTGTGACTCCTCCTCCTTTTCTTATGCATCTGAAGAAGCTTGTTCTTGCTTGATAATGATATTTTTCCATGCCCTGGGTGTTCCATGTGGCAAGTGTTTCCTATTTGTATGTTATATAAACATAAAGCTAAATATCAAAACACACCAAATATATTGCTAGAGTAAATTTCTTTGATGAAACTCACCAAGTAGTAAGTTATGTCTTTGAAACTCCAAGCCTATGTGATGGTTTCTATAAGCTCTTTGATAGTGCTTCTGAATTCAATCACATAGGTATCTGATGTAACTTGTTGTCTCATGACCTTCAAAAATTTATCTAGTCTGACCCAAACCTCCATTCTATTTTTTGCTATTTTTTTATTGCTTTTTACATTTGTCATACACTTGCAAAATTGTTTCCAGCAATTCCACATTGCATTTAGTTGTTTTCCATCAGTGTTGCTGAAGAATCTTCTTGCTTTTGCACCTCCCATTGACACGTCCTATAATACATCACCTGTATTTGTGAAAGCTTTGGATCTTTCCTTTGAACATCACCACCATGAAACCCCATTTCTGAAAGCAGAGATTCACACTTTTTTATGCATTCATATGCAAATGGAATATACATAATGCAAGTGAAGACAGAAAAACTTATCAATGATCATTAACTCTGCATGCAACGTACATATCTGTACATTAATCAATTCTATTTGAAGTATGGGATCTTGTACCTGGACTTTGCATGCAGTACAAACAAGGGTATTTACAATTTGCACCCCCGCTTATACCAAACATGCATTTAAGAGTCTCCAGGTCTTCACTCAAATGCCACTCAATTTTAAAGCTTTTGTAGTTGCCCACATTCAATAATTCTCCTGATTGATGCCTTTGGATAACATTTGGAATGTTTGTCTATAAGAATGACCACTTAAGTGTTTTATGATTCTGAGATGGAAGTTGAGCACACCCAACCCACCATAGCTCCATTTTTTGTTGTATTTTGAGAGATGGATTATCCAGCTTTCCAAGGCTATAGTCAAAAGCTCCATTCATCACTGCAATACTTATTTTTCCAACTTTTGATGTTTTTTAATTTTAGCTTCATCAATTTTTATTACAAATTTCAAAAGTCTAGAACATTCATGTTGTTTTATATTATAGAATTGAACCATGTATGCCTGAAGTCTAATTATATCTATCCATCATTTGTTTAATGCATTGTAAGTGAAGTGTAAAGTTTGTTTTCCTACCTCATAAGGCATGTTACCATGAATGTGTTTATAGTCACCAAATATAGATATGACATTCTTATTCAAGCAGAGCTGATATTTTCCTACATGATGAGGTCTAGGCAATCCAAAGCATTTACTTTATTAAATTTAAAAAATTCACACCAAACTTTTGAAATTGCTCTATAACTTTTTTTACTCACTCCAACTCCATCACAAACCTCCTGAATTTGAGATGGTTCTAGCAACAAATTCATTTCTTTTCTGAGTTTTTTCAAAAATAAACCATTTCAAGCAAACATTTTCATTCAGTTTCACTAGTTTCAAAACGTCATTCTGACTCATAATTTCATTACGAAAACGAACATGCCCAAAACTGCTCAACATGTTTAAACCTAGCACATTTGATACATGATCTCTTACAATTTACATTCTCTTTATTTTTTGGCTAGATTTTTTTAGTCAAATCTAAAAATGGTTTTACCCGTTTAGACCGCATTCTCAATCATATAGGAGTTTCTTTCATTTGTTTGAAAGTTTCTAATTGAGAAGACAAATTCGAAAACTTTTTTTCTAGATCCCTCTGATGTAAGTCTCTCTGATGTAGTACATTTTGTAGATATTTTATATATTGCAAATAGTCCTTTGACATCTCAGAAAGCTTTGAACAATAGCCACATAAACCATCATCATCTCCTATAAATCTAATCAGATCATGAAGATTATGAAAAGCTGAATACCTTCCAGTTTGTGGATCAATGAGATAAACAACTCCATCTGTCCATATGTCGACATGTTTTTTTCCTTGTTTGTGCAATCTATCAACGTCACAAGGTTGAAGAGCTCTTCGGAATACCTTTCTTGTTGTTGCATACTCATGACTGATTGAAATGTTGATATGGAATTTATCACACAAACTTCAAATGGATGAAAGGTCAGTGAGAGTGGTTCTCCATGGCGAAATTGTTCAAATTCACAAGGAAAAGAGAAGCAGGTCTACTATGAAGAGGAGAGTAAAAAAGTGAAGAATGTCCTAAACACACATCATTAGGGGAAAAAATGGACCCCACATGGTCCTTTTAGATTAAAGTGATTAGTGATGGACCAATCGGAAGAGGGTGGTGACCACAGTCTATGCCCTATAAAATACTAGGCTGAAGGGGGGAGAGGGGACATATTTCTCCCTTATTTAATGAGCTGGCTCTAGAGAGAGAAGGAATCTTGTAACTTAGTTAGGCCCAAAAATTCAAAATTTCTAAAAAGTTAAAAAACTCATCATAATACCTGAGAATGGACCCCCCATTAGTTTTTAGGGGCGAAAGTACTCATTTTGACCCCAAATTCAAATCCATGCATGTTTTGAGCTAAAAAAATGGCTTTTTTCAAAAATACTCAAAAAAGAGTTATTTCCCTCCTAGATCTCACATTTTCATACCCAGGTCCCAAAACATCATCTTTTCCCACTACTTTCACTCTATAGCACACCATTGAAGCTCCTATTTCTACACTTCAACCTACCTGCATCTCTTATCTCGAATTACTATTGTAGCTTGAAGACCTTTAGCTTCAATGGCAACATCTAAAGCTTCTAGGCGACCAAAAGATGAAATCCTCACATTAAGATGTCACAATATCAAATCCATAGATGGACAATGGCTATCACATGAGTACTCCAAAGGTGCATGGGTGTACATGCAACCCTCTAGAGTTGGACCTCATTAAGTTAGAGATTGTGGAAACTTGGATCTTCATTAGAAGGGAAAGTTACTTGGCTTCAAGAAGCACAGAGACAATGGGATGGTTTTTATTGTACAACATGTTTTACAATGGAAACTATGAAACTTGAAAACTCTAACAGAATGAGATATCCTGTGAATTTTAAGTATTACTCTACAATATTGTATGTTTTCTAGTGTTGAATATATTTCTGAACTATTTAGATATGTTTTTATTTGTTTCAGATATATTTCCTTCTACTTTGGTGGAAGAGCAACCAATTCATATTCTTATAGGTACTTTCCAAGCATTGCATGCAGATGTTGGTGCACTAGTCTTTCTAGAAATATCTCCTACTCAACTTTTCCATGATAGAGTTTTCTTTCACACATAGATATGTTTACCCTCTACAATGAATGGTTTTGGAAGGTTAGAGAGAATTGAAGTATATTCTCTTCTTAGCTTGGAGTGGCCAAAACCTGATATATGGTCCATATCATCTTTGAAGCACAAGATGGACAAAAGTGTCTAGGTTTGTAGGTTTGCACTGGTCTTTTCCCATCCAATTTTTTCTATATTTATTCCAAGGATTCTCATTCCAAGAGACTTCCACCATGTTCATGTGTAAAGATATCACATATGAGCAAGTCAAAAGTCTTCTTGGTGAAAATTGGGGTTTGATAGAAGGAATTGCAAAAGGTGATAAATATCTTTGTAAAATAGGTGGAACAGGTATAGGATTTTGATATTTGAAACAACGTACTTCAGTATACATTAGATTCTATTATTATCATTGGATGTGCAAACTTGGCAAATGGATACCATTTCAAAGTTTAGAGGGATCTTGAAATAAAGCTTAGATTGCCCAACAATGAAACAGAAACTATTTTAATGAATAATCATGGGACCTTGGCTAATATGAGAGAACACTTGGTGATTATGGGGTTTGAAGGACTAACTCAATCCAAATTCAAAATACAAGGACATAAGATGAGAAATGTTTTGTGATTTTGTTAAAGTAATCTTTTCATTATTGCTTATTTTACTTTTAAGCCTTCAATTTCTTGCAAATTGATTATAGGTGGTGTTTTCTTCTAATGCCCAAGGAAAAAGTGATTATACGAGACTTTATTTTGTTCAAATCCCTCGGAATCGGTCCAATTGGATTACCTGGAGCCCATAATTATCCCTCGAGGAATCCTTCCTTTGTATATGTACTAGTTCATATGCTTCTCGGCAAATGCACCAAAATGTTTTCTTCTAGTCCAAGGGAAAGTGCTTACACACAATGATGTTTTACCCAACTTTCCTGATACTAGGTCAATTTTGGTTTCCCCTAAGTCCACAAGTTCACCCCAAAGTTTTGATGGAGGAGGCGAGAAAACGCATGCGCAATTGGATATCCACATCCAGTGGTCACTTCCTGTAACCTCCCTTTCCTCATTCAACCCCCTCCTTTCACGTCGGGTTCACGAGGTATGTCACGATATTGTGGAAAGAGGGAGAGTTTAACTTCTAAAATTTGATTAGGGAGATCATGAAGCACATAACAGAGAGGGAAATTAAGTTCTAATCGATTGCATTTGTCTCAATTAAGTGATCCAAGCCTAGCTATATGGGTAGTTCAAAAATGATTGAACTTCTTTAAAATCATGCAAACATCCAAGCTCAGATATTCCTCTTTTTTTTTTCTTTCTATCAGCTGTTGAAGAGTGTTGTCCATGCAATGAAACGAGGCAAGACCACTATACGGTTCTAAAATTGGCCATATCGTAGTGAGTCTTCTGAACAAATAGTTCAACGCTCAGAAGAAGCACCATGTATATTCTGAGCATACAAGAACATTCATTGTAGCTTCAGTTGAGACGTCTAATCAGTAAGAACTAGTTTCAGATTACACATGGTATGTGGACTACCTCGGTATCTAACAGCTAGTAATAAAGAAAAAGTGGAAAGTTTTATCGATGCGTTAACTTATGTACAACCTTTCATGAGTTTGGTGATTGTGCTTCGAGCATGAGTGGTCGGAAGAAAATGCAAGAAGTGACAATACCATTGTTCTTTCTTTCTTTTTAGTCTAATTAATCTTACTCCATAACACACACACACAAAGCGGTTCATTAGCAGATTAAAGAGCTGGAAAAGTTACACAGAACTTAAAGCTAATCATCGTTATTTAAATCTGCATTTACGAAGGAAAAAAATACAGATACATGAAGGCTAAAGACTGCACATCAAAGCAAAGCGATCACTACGGATCTGTTCCCTATTATGATTGCCAGCATATCAATTAGAATTCCCTTTTTCTATCGGTTAGAAGCATCCAAGATACTTAGAAATTTCCATTATGCGTGCATGAACGGAATTCACATAACTAAACCAAGCAAGGCCAATGTACTTCTTTGTTCGATTGAATGGAGCAACATTTTTTTTTTTGAAGTGCAAACCTTTAGGTTTTAATCGTTCACAGTATAGGTATTCTATCCACGCTTTACTAAGATTTTTACCTATCTGTAGTAATTTTGCTTTACAGAACATTCAACATCCAATTTTTAGGGAAACATCAAACACAATATTCTTGATCAAGATTTTTATCCCCGCACATACGCCCAGTCAATAAGCCTTTATTGTGAGTACTGACCATAGCCAATGTAAAATCCATACTTTACTATAATGTATCTGCACATTAATAACAGACAAACGTATGTAAAATCCTTCTTGTGAAAAACTATAACATGAAGCATGAACATTTATTGGCAAGAAAATGTCAAAGGAAACCTTATGCTAGATCGTGAGCTCGCAGCAAGCATCGTCAGAAATTTCCACAAACATAGAAGATTATGAATAAAGTGATGATATGCAGCGTACTAGATATTCAAGATTTCTAATAGCACGCAGCTTTGAGGTGATTCTAAATAGCCTGAACCTATCTGTTTTTCTTTGCTTCTAAAGATCCTAGACTCATACCTTTTTATTCTTTTGCTGATGCCCCTTCATCAGAAGCACAACATGATCTCTTCCGCTTTCCCTTCCAAAAGGTTCCTACACTTTTCTTCCCCCTTGGCTATTGCCTTTGGACGCTTTCACTTAACACCTGGAGGAGCGCTTCTTTTTACCAGATGAAAAAGCATGACTTCGTGTCTCAACAATCACCTCGGTTCTCTTCTGAAGATCTTCGTGATATTCATGAATCTTTTCGATCAGAAGGCATATCTTTTCCTCTAAGTAGTGAGTATAACCTTTGACAAAGTCTCATTCCCCAGCAAGATGACCTGTGTGCGCCTTGCAATCATCCCTTCTCTTTTGAAGGCGCTCCATCTCTTGATGCTTGCCTTACAAGAGCACAACAGCCTCATTTTGGGTTTCTCGCCAAATCTACCAGTCCCCTTCAGTTCAAAACTCAGCGTTCAGTTCTGAAAAACTTCGCTGCTTCTCCTCTGTCCTCATCTTTGATTAAAAGTCCTTCTCTCATCTTTTTCAGCCTTCGTCCATTTCACAGAAGATTTCTTGAATATATCCTCTCTATGGTGCCGCCTTGGCATAAAAAACTTGCGAGGATAGCATACGAACGCAGCATATCTAGGTCCTATGCTCAACGCTTCCTGTTGTCTGCTGTCAGCGGAACCCTTTTGAAAAGAACCAGAAACTACAGAGTGAGCATGCTCTACTCCACCGTGAGCCAGCTCTTCCCTGCTACGCCATTATGTCCCCTTTTTTCTGCATAACTGCGTGTGCATATCGAGATACACCCATCTCCTCTTTCTTTCCTGTCGAGGACAGGATCCGCCTTCATTTCCTGCTAATTCTCTTCTTCCCCTCGATCAAATTCCTGCATACGAAAAAACAGAGAGAGAGGAGGAGAGAGACCATGAAATATCCCTCCATGTGCAATCACAGTGCCATAGGCTTGAAAAGAGGGCAGAAGTGCTCGAAGCTCGCCCGAGGCCACAAAGTCATAGAGAGGATGGGAGTCTCCCAAGAAGAGTTTTATTGCTGCATCCCCTTTGGGAGATAGACATCTCTTGAATCTTAGAAGTTAGCGCACAACGTAGTTCATTGAATCTGTCCAAAAACGACGAAGATGGCAAAAGCAGCCGATTATGATGGATGGCTTCAACAAAGTCCAACCATATTTGGATCATGGCTTATTAGAGATTGACCGCTGATCACGTGAAGGCAATAAATCTCTTCTCCATCGTCAGAGGCACCTACAAAACGTGACCAGATGCACTAACTGTCCCACGTCTGATTACTAAATGGAGCAGCCATGTCAGAGGTGGATCTACTTGAATCTGGAAAATCACTTCCGTAACCTCTGATGTCATTTGGTTTGAAGTGGGGAATGTATATCTGCGGATGATATGATCATTAGACTAGATGCCTAGGTGTGCTGATGCACTATTGTCAGCAACATCCATTGGTTCACGATTTTTTCACACGTATTTTATATCAGTAGACATTAGAAGGACTCAAGACACACCACTTAAGATTTCAACATTTTAACCTGCACATAAACTATCTCAATGATATGCCAAACATGGATGGCCTTTTGTAAAGGGATTAGACACTGCCACCCCAAAAGTGTGATAAGACCTTCCCTATGAGCTCCACATATGCTCTCTCATGAACATGGCACCTCATGTCCGTAGGAGGGGCTCTACACACTCCAAATACTTCTCATCCATCATCAAATCCACTCTTCAAGTACCTGAAATTAAACGTATTTTCCTGCCAAATAGACCCACATTAGTGCATAAAAACCAACCATTTTGTGATCTAACAGGCGGGCAGAAGATTGGAATACAAAATGAAAGTCCTTGTAGATTAGAGAAAAAATGGAATAGAACTCTCATTTTCATAGTTCTTTTGCAACCTGATAATGTCACTTTTGGGTCCTAGTCATTGTATCTCATGGTTTTTGCACTTTCAAGAACCTTGTAAAAATTAGGACAAACAATTCATTAGATATTGTATATACTTCTTATTTGCAATGGTAATTTCAAAACTTTTGGAGTGTCAAAAAGTCTATGTTCACTGCCTTGAAATGTGGTTGCTCATATTTTTGTTTTGTTATGTTTAGAAATTTGCTTTGAAGCGAAAACATTCATATCCTTTGGTATTCTGTGCATTATTTTGTCATCAGAAACAATACTTTTAAAAGTGAGCCCAGTCACTTTAAAAACTTGAAACGACTATAAAAATGGGCTCTATGTGCTCATTTCTCACATTTGCACTCACAAAGAGCTAGAAAGCATAGACCAACCAATATAATTCTTGCGCGCAAGCAATGGCTGCTAGCACTTCCACTCCCATGAGTGTAAATGGGTCCCCTATGACCTACTTTTGTACATTCATAAAAGAGATGAGGTGTTTGCAAAGCATTTAAAGTGTTTCATGGTTGTTGCTGAGGATGCAAGGCACCTGTTAGATGACATCGTGCCCTTAATTAAGCAATTAAATAATAAGAGGAAGATGGGAAGAAAATATTTTCCTATGTTGCAACAACAATCTTTTTTGTCAATGAGGAGCCCAAACCTACACCCATGGACCTAACCCATCTTGTCATTGGGGGTTTTGTAGATAACAACAGGAACCCCAGATAGACGGTCTCAACTTATTAGAAGAGAGTCAAAAAATTTGCAAAGAATTTCCACAAGGGGTAGTGGAAAAATTAAAGGAAGCCAGTACATAGAATAGTCCACCCTCCAACTTAGAGCCTGTGGAACCCACTCTACCAGGGGTAGAGATGGAAATGTTTTCAGTGGTACATAAACGAAGAGGAATTTTTGTTCCTGCATGATATCGAGAAGGCATTCGGTCCATGCCTCAACAAATGCCTAAGTATTTTTTGCTCAATCTCGGATGTTCCCATGGAAAACACTTCCCACATAATTGAAAAGACAACAATTCCACTTGGTGATTCAGTTGCAGACACCATTGCATTTGTGTAGTGAAGAGATTTTGAGTGATGCCAATCAAAATTCCATTGAAGAAGATCAGGCTACAGCAAGGGAAAGAATTTTGGAGAAGAAGATTCCAACATACCCTATTGTGGAGCAAAACGGCATGACTCACTCTTCAATTCCACTAGATTCAATGGGAAGAGGAGAGGATGAAGATAGGCTTCAAGATGTAAGTATCTAATGACATTTATGATTGTGTCATATTCATACAAGATGTATCTAATGAATTTTATGATGGTCTATGTGCAGAAAGCAATTGAAGTGTATAAATTTGCAACAAGGAGTGGTGGTGACCGTGTTGCCCATGGTAGTGGATCTTCCTTGGCACATTACATTGGGAAATTGCCAAAGGAAGATTTTTTATATAATCCACAAAGACTTTTCCCCTCAAGGACACTTCATGACTTGGTGTCTGAAGGCCTTGAGCAAACTTTTGTGCCAATCTACAATAATGCAAGGGACCAATTGTGTAATTCTAGTTAGGAAGTCCTTTGCCCTTACTAACCTAGGAGTTAACTTTAGAGGAAAAATATTAGGTCAAATAGGAATAGCTTTAGGTCTTGGATTGACAGACCCTTAGTTAATATCCCAATCAGTTTTGACTTACCAATTGCCACTATCTTTTCAGAGAAGAAAGAATGTAGTGGAGAGGCTCAAGGCCAAGAGCCAATTGTAAAAATTTTATAATACCAATTATTGTTTTTTCAATTTCCATGTGCATTCAATCCATTGTGTCTTTATGTTTTTTACAATCTCATAACTTTTGAATAATTTAATCACTCTTTTTCCAGCATTTCTTGTAAGTGTTGTTGCCCAAAATGCATGCAATGGCCTAGGAATGCAAAAAAAAGGCTTGCCACCAAAACACGGGGATGGGCCTTACAAAAGTTTTGTAGGGCCCATCCTTGCATTTGTGTGGTAGGCCTTTTTTTGCATTCCTAGGCCATTGCATGCAACAGTTGCCCAATATTGGAAGTCTATGTCCCTCAATTACAACCTAAACTTGGGGAAGTGTGGAAGACTCTACTTATGTGCAATGATTAGAGAATATCTAGACTCCTTCGGGTGCATATAAGCATGCAACAATGTATAACTACGTTTGAATGTTCATCAACATTGTTTATGTATTGGTCAGAGGGTTTTCATGAATTGCACCCTATCTAAGGCCAATCATATGATCCAATGTGCATGGCATATGGCTTCATGGCTTAGAAATGCAAAAAAAAGGGCTGCCACAGAAACTCAGGGATCGGCCCTGCAAAAGTTTTGCAGGGTTGTTGACGTTGTAGCATCACAACTCATACTTGTCAAACCAGGAAGCATCTCATGAGACCCAAATGTTTGCGTAGAAGCACTCAGCAAATGTAATGGCGCTTCATCAACGTATGATTAACAATGTTATTAACAAGAAGATACAACATAAGCATCGTGAATGATGCACATAATCGTAATCACAAGCATAATAGCGACGTAATCATACATCAACGTGTCACAAGCGTTAGACAAGAAGAGAACAAGCACGCATGCACATCATGACGACAAAAGAGCAAGAGTCTAACTACAAACTAGCATTATCTCATTACTTCTAAAAAAGCTCTCCCCAAAAGAAGAGGTGGAGACCTCTTTATATACAAAATGGCAAAAAAGCATGGTATGTGGGATTTCTAAACTGAAAGGAGAATGAATCCCACTTATTCTCTAGTGTGGCACTCACACACACCTATACAAGAGTGCTTTATTAACTGAATGAAAGGTAGAAAAAGGTACAAATGATGATGAAAAAAGAGTGGATCCAAGAAATATATGTTGTATCTTCAACACTCCCCCCTCCTTGACTTTGTCGTCCTCAACAAAGCTTTTGCAAGTATGGAGCTTTTGTGGAAGAGTGTGTAGGAGTTCCTTTTGATTTGCATGGTCCTTGCACCATTGGAGTGCTTTGCTTTGTTGCTTTTCTTCATCTTGCTTTTTTTTTGGAGTCGAATGCTTTATCTTGGTTCTTTTTGCCTCATATAGATGGGAATGAATATGCTAGAATGCTTTGTTTTTCTTTTCTTTGTTTCTCTTTTCTTTTCTTTTTTTTTTGTGGGAATGGATGGATGATGTATGAGAATGATATGAAAAAATGTAGATGATAGATACAAATAGATGAAGTTAATTCATCTCTTCTTAGTCCATATGCATGAGTGGGGACTAAGGGTGCATGGGCGGAAAACAAAAAAGTGTCTATGCACAGTCTTGTAATGTGACCCTATCTTATGCATACTCTAAAAAATGCATACAAAAAACAATGGTGCAAAAATGGATGGATCTTGAGCAAAGTGCTCAAGGGTAAGGTGATGATGAGGCTTTCTCCCAATGTCCAACTCCAAGAGCCGCTTCTTTTCCATCAACCATTTGAAATGGATGATACCTTTGTCCACCAACCTGAAAAAAGAAAAATGAAAAGCAAATTTTTGAAATCTATATACATGTGCCCTCTTTGCGCCTAGGTTAAACTAAGTGTGCCTAATGCTTGGCCTTTGGATGAGGCCCTATTCGTGTGCATACTTGGTGTGCATCTTAAACATATGTTGTGCATTGGGCAAGGTTGGGTTCGACACTCATGGATGCTGCACAAAGAGGTTTTAGGCCGCCAATATGTCTTCGCTTCGTTGGTCTTAGCCTTGAGGTTTCTCCTTGGATCTTTTCTGAGTGTTTGCTTTATTGTTTTGGATCCCTTTGTCAAAAGTGGTCGTTCATGATGATAAGGCATGGTGAATCTAGACTGTAGATTATGAATTCTAGTGTGAGAGGGTTGCGTTTGTATAAGAGCTTTCTTTGGTACCCATATCATAGTGCAATTTGGTTGGGCTCTAAGTAATTTCTTGGCCACCCAAATTTGTTTGACATTACAAAGGGAAGGTGATTTCTTCTTTTTGGCATAAGGGTCTTTTGGGCCTTCTATGTGAGTCTTTAGGGATAACTCATCTTTACAAGGGGAATCCAACAAAGGTTGAGTTTTTTTACATACATCATGCTCATCCAATGGATCATAGGGTTGTGTGGTTTGAGATTGATCTAGAGATTCAACGATGCATTTATCCTTATTACACATAGAATCTCTAGGTATACCAATAGGTGATGGATTTTCATGATATAATGGATCGGACATCATTTTCCATAGCGTTGTTACAAAGTATTTTTTTATCCTCTTCTTGATGAGCCAAATTTAGCACATCCTTGCCCATGGATTCATAAGAAGAATCCAAGTTTAGAGGAAGAGAGGGCCCTTCCCTATCCATCAGGCACTTGGAGTCCTCCACTTCATCATTCGTCAAGGTTTCCTGCGGCTTACTCAAAGAAAGGTTAGATGGAAAAGCATGAGTGGAAAGACTATTTTGTGGATTAAAAGTACAATCTTTGAATAGATGATTATGTCCACAATCCATACAATGAGAATAATCATCAGGATTTCCAAAAGACTCACTAGTGGGGATGGACATAATAGATGGACAAGATGCGTCAAACCCTTGATGTTCAAAAAACCTTTGAGTGCCTATGACCAAGTCTTCATCTATTCCTTCCATAACAAAAAATGTTTCCAAAAATTTCATAGCATTCACCACAATAGGCAACATAACTTGACCCATGCAATCATAAGTTTCACCATTCATGAGGATAGAGGAATGAGTGGTTAGTTGAATGTTACCCAAAATAATTGTCACTAAATCAATATGAATTAAATTCCACTCACAATTAGGGTTAATGTAAGCACTCATATTTCTATGGTCATGACCAATGAATACTTTTACAAAAGTGTTGCTATGTTCCCTAGTCGCAAGTATGGAACCCACCCTTTAGACATTCCACCAATTTCCTCTACCCCTTGCAAATTTTCTCTATTTGTTTCACCTTGATCATGTGTGATTAATGCATGCATTTCATCTTTTTCTTCCTTCTTTTGTGCAACCTTTTCCCCCTTCCTTCTTTCTTTTGCCTTTTTCTTTCCCATGTTGAGACAAATTTTTGGTTTTTTGAAGTGTTTTTTAATAATTGTTTTGTTTTTTTTTTTGTGTGTGTTTTTGAATGTTTTTTTGGACTTTTAGTTTTTTGTTTTTATGCAAACAATATGTGAAATAGGGGTTCACCAAGCAAGAACAATGAAGTATTTATCATATTTATATTACCAAACAAAAACAATGAAATGTGCTTATGACAAGAAAGTGTGCCTCCCTTTTTTTTCATCATAAAAAGTGGAATTATATCATAAGGGAGAGACCCACACATTGAAACATAAAGTGTATCGTCTTAAAACCCAACGCTGACACTGAAAGAGATTCCATGTGACATTTGACAATGCGAAATATCCCATGTGAAGCCATACAGTATGCAAGATTTCCCTTAAATCACTTAGGGTAATTAACTTCCAAGGATTTTTTCGAATATCATCTTAAAAATAGAGTCATGGGTTTAATTAACCTTCCTTTCCTCATATCGTAATTTCTTATAAAGTTCGGGAGAGCAAACATGTGTACATTCATATAAAAAACGAGGGAAAGTGCTGCACATGAGATGCCATAAAAAGCCGTAAGTCATCCAAGAGAGGGTTTCATGAACTTCCTCGTTCCTCTCTTTATAGGTTATTGTTCTCCTACTTCACCCCATCATATTTCTTAAAAAAATTTCTCAATGGTATAGCCAAGACACTCATTCCTAAATATGAGAATTATGCATGCATTGGTTTTTTCCTTCCCTTCGTTGTTCCCTCCAGTAATGACAACGTCTACCTCTTGCTTTATCTAATGAGGCATTATTCTAACTTAAGCCTTCGAATGAGTGAATTCAACGTAGTTGTGATTGCATTAACCAAACGTAATTTCTTTAGGTCTTTCATTTAGTGGGATCACCTGTTCTACGCATCAGATTGATTTTCTACGTGTCAGATTGAATGCTCTAAAGGTCGCTCCTTTATATTCCACTAGCATTCCAACAAAAGAAAGAATCTATAAATGGTTTGCTTTAGATAGGCCATGTAATCGCATGACCTAAGATTACGAGCTTCACTATTTTCAAGAAAGAAAAAGGCGCATGAACTAGTGCAGCTTTACTAAATATGTGATTCACCTTTCAATGTGGATAAAAAGAGTGCTTTGTTGGCATTGTTTCAGTCGTTAATAATGCTGAGGATAGAGAGTTTGTGGGCTGATGAACGGCATGAAGGGCGGTGCGCAAGCATCAAATTAGCTGGGCATGTCAGAATAAAGGCCCACCTAGAAATCAGATTCCAGCATTTACTCTGAAATCTCCTGATCATCTACAACAAACTGCGCCTCTACCAAACTCACAAAAAAAAGGCTGGTTTGCAACCCCCCCCCAATGTTTTGTGATCGCCAATTTGTGTATACAATAATCTGTGTTTGCATATGACCCTGGCCACTTGACTTCTTTAGAATATGCGATTCGCGAAATCAACCTCCACTTAAGATGCTTCATTTCCTATCCACCTGCCTTCACGAATTCCATGTATGCTGAAATGTTACTGATTAACAACGTTATTAACAAGAAGATACAACATAAGCATCGCGAATGATGCACATAATCGTAATCATAAGCATAATAGCGACGTAATCATACATCAACGTGTCACAAGCATTAGACAAGAAGAGAACAAGCACGCATGCACATCATGACGACAAAAGAGCAAGAGTCTAACTACAAACTATCATTATCTCATTACTTCTAAAAAAGCTCTCCCCAAAAGAAGAGATGGAGACCTCTTTATATACAAAATGGCAAAAAAAGCATCCTATGTGGGATTTCTAAACTGAAAGGAGAATGAATCCCACTTATTCTCTAGTGTGGCACTCACACACACCTATACAAGAGTGCTTTATTAACTGAATGAAAGGTAGAAAAAGGTACAAATGATGATGAAAAAAGAGTGGATCCAAGAAATATATGTTGTATCTTCAACAAGGGTCCATCCCCGTGTTTCTATGGTAGGCCTTTTTTTGGCATTCCTAGGCCATTGCATGCATTTTGGGCAAAAACGCTTAAAAGAACCATTGGAAAAAGAAAGATTAAACTATGAAAAACCCTTTAAAGAACTACTAGAAAAAGACACTTTTAGATACATAGGAGAAATAGACTTCAAAACATGTACACTAAGCGACAAACACTTGGGAGAGCAAATATAATAAGAAAAAGATTATATTAATCATTTGGGATATATAAAAGGTTCTCCAAACAAGAGAGTACAAATCTAAAGGGTTATTCCCTCTAATTCTTTTAGATAGCTGCATATCTTTAGGTTGTATTGTCACTCTCTTTGCATGAATGGCACATAGGTTAGAGTAATCCAACATTGAGATAAGATACACCTCTAGAGCTTCTTGGAGGGCTTCAATGGCTATCCCTTGGATACAATGTTTAGCGCAATAGCTTTGGATCTCTTCGTTCACAACTCTTGCAAATGACAGTGGAATAGGAAGCTCCATAGACTTTTGATAATGTTGAATCTCTACAAAGGCTTTTGTTTGCTTTTTGCACCTTTGTGGTGCTCTTGCATTTAGGGGGATGTTGGATTGTGGTCTCTGTGGTCTACAATGTGGTTGATAGTTTCTTGGAAGCAGCCAAAGGCATAGAAGACGCAGAAGCATGTAACAACGGAGCAGGGAGCCAGTCGAATCTTTTTTCAAAGAATTATGTTTTCAAATACCTTCAAAAAACCTCCAACAGTGATTTTTATCACTATTGTAACATATGTAACATAAAAAATCCCATTTTGTAATCCATAGCTCCATTTTGTGCAAGCCGAGGAGTCCTCGAGCTTGCGGAGCTTAGGAAGAACAAGCATATCAATTTTTGTTATTTTTAGACACCGTTTACCCTTCCAAATAGCATCTACGACCTAATTTTTTACTATGCCGGTCACTAGATGTGAAACCGGTCAAAACTAGTCTAGAAACTATAAAAAGAGCTAGAGAGCTGATTTTTTAGGTTAGCTTGTTTGAGTATAGAAGAGCTTAGAGCTATTTTGAGATTGTAAGAGTGTTCTTGAGTAATAGAGTTAATTTCTCACCTTCCATTGTGTCTTGCTTGTCTCTTCATTGTGTGTGTGTGTATGCGTGTGTGCATTTCTATACTTCTCACCTTCACTCTCACTTCATCTCACGTTCACGATCTTCATATCACTCCTATCTCTTCCATGGATCGACATTAAGGAGGTGGAGCTTCTTAACGTGGTTCTCACCATTGTGCTAGAGCAACACCAAATTTGGCGCCATTGCCGGGGATCGAGTCTAAGACGAATGTGTGATGGTAAGAGTATAGCAAGAAGTAGCGTTGGAAGGTAAAAATTTCAGTTTTTGTTGTTGTTTTTACTTAGTTTTTAGTGTTTTTCACCTCCCCCACACTCCATCTTCATCACCGCATCATCATCTTCATCTCCAAAAAAATCAGAAAATTCACCATATCCACCCATTCTCCTCATTTGTGCATGCGAGAGAGTGAGAGAGAGCTTTTGTGCTTGCATGTGCTTTTGTTTTCTTGAGTTTTCTTGCAGGTACAGAGCTCTAGTGCATCAGAAAAGCTTGGAGAAGGTAAAATGTTTGGTTTCTGTCAGAGATTTCCATCTGTGTCAGACCATCGCGATGGTCTGCGAAGTGCGGAATTTTTGGTAAGCGACCACACCACGGGATAGGCGACACAAGCGCACACACGAATCCACAGACGCATTTGCAAAATTCTCATTTTGGTGGACCATCGCGACGGTCTCAGACCATCGCGATTGTGTCACACCATCGCGATAGGCTCACACCATCGTGACGGCTCGGTTGGACCATCGCGACGGTCTCACGCCATCGCGATAGTTCATTTGGACCATCGCGATTGTTCGCGGACCATCGCGATTGTTCGGTTGACCCCACACCATCGCGATTGGCTCACGCCATCGTGCCGACGCTGCCACGTGGCAAGCTAGACCATCGCGACGGTTCACACCTCACGCCATCGCGACGACACCCTTACACCATCGCGACAACTCGAATTTTGGACCATCGCGATTGGCTCACGCCATCGTGCCCTAACCATCGTGATTGGCTCAAGCCATCGCATTTGTGGCCATCGTGACGGTTCACTTTGGACCATCGCGATTGTTCACGTTGACCGTTGACTGACACCATCGCGATTGTCCGCCTGATCGAGCCATCGCGATTGCTCACTTTTGGACCATCGCGACCGTGCACTTCAGACCATCGCGATTGCTCACCTTCACGCCATCGTGACGGTCCCAGACCATCGCGATTGTCTCACGCCATCGTGATTGTGCACCCCCATCGCAAATTTTAGGGTTTCATTTTTTGGCCAATTTTGAGGCTATTTTTGGGAAATTTTTGCGTGATTATACTCATAGGAGACCCCTTAGCTCATATTTGGAGAAAAACCTGTTTGCCAGTTTTTACCCCCCAGGGCCTGAACGGTCATAACTTTTTCATCCGAAGTCTGTTTTTTGAGCTTAATAGCTCGTTAGAAAGCTCTTTACGAGTACTACGTGATCTCAACTGTTTTCTTCTTAAAGAATACGTCTATTTTTAAATAAGATATTTTGAGGTTGACCTAGTGTGGGACTAGAAAGCTAGGAGGCAAGCATTAAAAAGTTTGGCAAAAGGGGAAGGGACTTAAAAGGTGTATATACTCATGTGCTTGATCATCCAACTGTGAATTGGTCTAATATTGGATTTTTCCAAGTCTAGCAAGGGCAATCAAAGGCAACCAAAGCAAGGCAGTGAAGGGCATAAGGCTTGGGAAGCGTGGCTTCTTGGGCATCAGAGCAACCAGAAAAGCTGACTCAAGGTTGGAAGATTACTCAACCCCCTCAGTCAATTCTTAGCTTAGGATAAACGGTAGCATTGTGGAGTAAAGACGATAGGAACGCCTCAAGTTCAAGAGAATTAAGTTTATCAAGTTCAAGACTAAAGTAAATGTGTGTGACACGAAAACCTAAAGGAAAGAACATAAGTCTGACGGAACGAGAACTCAAAGTACCACGGAAAGTCGAATTCCTGACGCATACATTAAGACAAGAATCTAGAGAAATTTAAAAAGAATCAAGAAAGTAATAACAAAGAATCATTGACGATCTGAGCGTGTACTGAGTGTGCAAGGAAGAAAATTAATGAACTTGAGATCGGGCAAACATATAGGCAAGTCAGACCGACGAAGCCTTATATCATCAGAGGCAAGTGTAAGAACTACTGCACGATCGTGGGCTCAACAATTGAACACTAGTTATCCCTACGAGAGCTCAGATACTAGCGAATCAGAAATGGCATTTAGCATAGACAGACTAGAAGGAGGGTCGAATGTAGCCTATTTAGAAAAACGAGAAGGACCCTATAGAACACAACTAGAGTTTCTTCGAACCAACCGATTAGGTGCTCGCATCTACGAGGATGGTTTGTGAAGGCAAGTGGTGCAAATGCACAACCCCGATCAACCCATTGGATTGGAATGTCCAGTGGTGAAATTTGAGAGAGACGCGTACATAGACAAGGAAGGAACAACGTACATCTTAAGTACGCAGCCAAACAATACCAACGAGTTTGGCGTGATTCAGCCAGAGACGGAAACTAAATCTCAAGGAAAAGAACCATTAGAAGAGCCTAGAACACCTAGAGGGAAATCTGTACTAACACGAGTACTAATCCCAGAATGGATCCCTCAAGACAACAGAAGCATAGAGATGTTTGTAAATAAAGAAACTGATGAAGCCTTTTGGAGATACAAGACAGAACTACTTAGTGAAGTAGGTATCATCACGATATACGAGTTCAAGGACCCGGATACACCTGGAAAAGTTGTATACCTGGATGAGACTTCAGGAAGAGTCTTTGTGGTGCCTGACCACGCTAAAAACACATACACATGGAGAGGTGAATTGGTATTCCCTCCATCTAGAACGAACATGAATACAAGTCAACAAGGGGCAAGAACATCATCAGCCCATAGAAAGCAAAGAGAGAAAAATAAAGAGAGACCCGAAGTAAGCTTCACTCATCCCATAGGGAGAGATAGAACAACCACAGACACTAATAGAGCAGATACACAAAGAGATCATGGAATACCAGGTGTAGAGATGATTTTCCTCTACCTAGACCACGTGAACACGCAAGAATATTGAGACCCACTCAGTTAGTAAAATCCATGAAAAATTATTTTGATAGGACAGGAGATCCCTATGACCATGTCGCAGAATTCAAGCAAGTACTAAGAGCAGAACAAGTCGAAGACATGTTCACGCAATACAACGCATTTGGACTAACGTTAAAAAATACCGCTTTAACTTGGTTCCAACCATTGCAACAAAGGCAATTTAGGGACATCCATCACTTTTTAGAGTCATTCATCACTGAATTATCTAAAAGTGGGATTAGACATGACACGTCTTCATTGATTCATAGCTTCAAACAGACCCCTCAAGAAACAGTTAGACTCGCAGGACGTAGGTTTAGACAATATGTTGAACGATGTCCAATGCAAGAGCTACCCTCACAGGCCAAGCAAGTGTCATTGTTTCTAGACGGCTTGTTGAGCTCTAAACTACGCTCCTATGTGTACCTAAAAGAACCCAGAACGCTAGAGCAATGTGTGAGAATATGCATAGACATTGAGGACAACTTAGGAGACGAGTTGGAACTCTCAAAGGTCTACAAGGACTCAGACTGTTCATCTCTAGCATCCACAAAATTGTCTAACTCAATAGAAGACCTAGCAGAAAAAGTGGCCCAGAAACTAGGAGTTTCTAGTAAACCTAGGGTGCTAACAAACAAGCATTGTTACACCTGTGGTGGTGATCACATGGCAAATGTGTGTCCCAATGCACCACAACCACAGGCCAACCCTAGTGGCCAATACTGTACAATTGAGAGAAGATACACGAATCATACGGCTCAGGACTGCCTATAGAACAAACAAACCGTGAGACAGAACTACCCGCAAGCATACCAGCAGCCAGGTAGGTATCAAGGCCATTACAATGCTCAGCCTTATTACTATAGGCCTCCTCAGAACTACCCATACCAGGCTCAATAGAGACCTCAACCTGTCTTAGCTCAGCAGCCATCCCCACCAGCGAATGTCATCTCAGTCAAATACGCTGCTGCAGAAGAGAACCTAAGTAGGGCTTTAGTGCCTTCTTCACCTTTGATCACAGAGAATGACCCGAACTCAAACAGTTTTGACTCTACGCATGTAGATAGTCCACCCGCTTATTACACAGAGTCACCAGAACACGTGGAGACATATCATTATGATAGTCCACCAGTGGAACCTAGTTGGGAGCCCGACTACGCTCATGTGATGTACACCAACCCAAATCCACGGCCCCAATTGAGACAACAAAGACCACAGGGCCCTAGAGGACCATGCTTTAGGTGCCAAGGAGATCACTTCATTAAGGATTGTCCACATCCCCCGATATCACGACAATCACAATACTATAACATCCAAGGCTTTTGTGCCGATTGTGGCAAAGAGCATATAATCAAAGATTGTCCTAAGAACCCTGTTAATGCTTTGAATGTGACACTGATCAACGTGATAGGTATTGTAAATAAGGCAGATGGATCCAACCCTACTTATGTGCATATCCAAGCTATAACAAGAGCCCAGGCACTCTTACAGAACCAACAGCTTAATCAGGAGAAAGTAGCCGGAACTAGTGAAGTTGTAGAATCTAGCAGTTAAAAGACAAAATCTTGGAAAGATTCTAGAGAAAGAATAAAGAGAAAGTGGAGTAAAAAGATAACTGAGTTGGAAGGAAGTTTAAAGGAATCTAGAGCCAAAATCCTAGAATTGACTTCTCAGGAATTGAATCAAGAGAATCCAGCTCAGAAATCAGGATCAGTTTTAGCGGAACCCATACCAGAAGATCTAGACATGATGTTTCATGCATATCAGGCTAGATTAAAAGAGGGACCTCAAGTAGCTGAAATGAGTAAAAACTACCCTCGAGCTGATCTAGAAATTGAGAGAACTAAACTTTGCATGAAGATGGTAGAATTAGCACAAGCTTTGTTCGAAGCCTCTAGATATATTAATTGGAATAACATGGCAAAACCGGAACTACCTAGTGTCCCAGAGACTCAGGAAAGGAATGCACCATCCCTGTCTCAAGTACCCAATACAGAAAGTCAAGACAATTTGTCTTCCATACATAGGTACTCTCATGAATTTTTGAGAGAAATCCAAGAAGAGAAATGGAGAAAAGAACAAGGAACTCATCCTCCTATTCAAGAAATAAATGACTTGCAAGAGCAATTTCCCCAAGACATTCCCTCTATTTACGATGATGTAGAGGAAGAGCAACTAAGTGAACACACAGGATTTGAATCTAATTCTTTACAAGAATTACCTCAGTTCACAGGACCTTGGGAAGCAAAGTCTATTAATATGAGAGCACCCACGATAATAGTGAGGAATGAAGAATCAGTAATCCCTAGAAACACGGAAGTGATCAAGAATACCAAAGTACAGTGTAATCTCACTCTAGAGGAGTTGTTAAAGGTAAAACCAGAATTGTGGAAGCATGTAGCAAATCAATTCCCTGAGCTTGCTACTACTCCCTCACAAATAGGATCACAAAATAAGGTACCAGAGATACCCGTGGAAAATATTGGAGATGTGAGCGAAGGAGAGGAAGGTAACACTTATCTTCCGATAACCCATCAGGGCTACACCACGAAAGCCATCTTAGATTTTGGAGCCGGAGTAGCCATAGCTACCACCGCTTTATGGAAACGTTGGGGTAAGCCAGCATTAAGACCTACCAGGATGAAGCTACAAATGGCTGATGGACACATAGAAAAACCATTAGGCTTACTAGAAGGCATATCTCTCACCACTTGTGGTGTAGAATTTGAGCATACCTTTGCCATTTGTGACTTTGCAAAAAATCATGCTTATGAGATGATATTGGGACGACCATTCATGCGTCAGTTGCAAATTGTACAAGATTGGGGAACTAATTCTTTGTACTTGCAACATTTAGGAGTGACTACCAAAGTCAATCTTAAAGACTATTCACATAGAGACGTACTCCCAATACAATGGAATACCATCCATAAGACTCAGGTAGAGACAGAATCCGTGCACTCATTAGAATCAGATCCTTCTTGGTTGCATGAGGAGACTCATTTATGGATGTGTAAAGTTGCAAAACAAGAGGAAGAAAGATTAGAAGCAAGGACCTTAGGTGCAGAACAACATCCACGAACCCTTCAAGATCCAGCCTACGCACCTGTAGGATTCCCTGACGAAGAGTTTGAACCCCATGGTTGGGCAGAAATCCTAGCAACCATGGATGTAGCCATCAATGAAGAACAATGGACACCCCACTGTGACGAGGATGGCTATGACATTTCAGTTTTTACGATAGAACCAATCATGTGCGATGCAATTTTAGAAGAGTGTGAACCTAACACTGATGCATTTGAGGATGCGAGTGATTTCGATTTAGAATCAATTATCATGGACTCACCCTTTGCATCAGAGGAAGAATATTTTTTTGAAGTAGAAACTCACCCTCAGAGACAGGAAGAAGTTATGAATGATGTGAGAATCGCCACTCAAGTGACTAACAAGAGTGAAGGCAAGAAAAGAAAGAAGAAAGAAACCATGTCAGAAAAAGAAGAATCTTTGTTTGAAGTACCCAAGAATTTCAAGAAATATGAAATCGAAGATAGAAGAATCATGGTACGAATGCCTAATAGAAAGGCGAATGACGGACAAGTATATGATAACCGAGAGAAAACCAAGAAAATAATAGTTGCTATAGAAGGAGAAGAAGAAAAATGTACATACATAGGGCATGTTTTGACGAAGGAAGAAGAAGAAGAGCTAGTGGCCCTATTGCACGAATATAGAGATGTGTTCGCTTGGAGTTACAAAGATTTGAAAGGAGTAGATCTAGATATATGATCTCATAGAATCCCTATGACTCCAGATGCAAAACCGACAAAACAGAAACCTTACACGTACAATGATAACTACGCTGCGAAGATTAAAGAGGAGATAGATCGGCTGATAGAAGCAGGATTCATTTACGAGGTTGAGCATACCGAATGGGTATTCCCTATTGTGGTAGTGCCCAAGAAGAATGGAAAATTGCGTGTGTGTATTAACCTTAAAAAAGTTAATGCCACCACAATTAGAGACAGTTATCCTCTTCCTATCACGGAACACTTATTGGAAAGAGTTGCGGGCAAGGAAGTTTACAGCTTCCTTGATGGTTTCTCAGGCTATAATCAAGTAGCCATTGCTCCAAAAGATCAACACAAGACGGCTTTTGCCACTGAATGGGGCATATTTGCATTTCGTGTAATGCCTTTTGGGCTAACAAATGCACCCGCCACTTTCCAGCGACTCATGTGTCATGTTTTTAAGGAATTCTTACGCAAGAGTTTGGAAGTTTATGTCGATGACATATGTGCTTATTCTAATATCAGGCAGACGCATATCCCAGAGTTAAGGCAAATATTTGACAAATGTCGAGAATATCAGGTTTGTTTGAACCCAGAAAAGTGCGTTTTCATGGTCAGACAAGGCAAAATTCTAGGACACATTGTGTCAAAAAATGGAATCTCTATGGATGAGGAAAAAGTGAAGGTGATTGCAGATCTATCTAGGCCGACGAACATCAAAGAGGTACAGGCATTTATGGGCCATTGCGGCTATTATAGGAGATTCATACACATGTATGCAATCATAGCCAAGCCTTTGTACTCTCTTTTAACCAATTTTGAATGGACAGATGAATGTGAAAATTCATTCAATGAACTTAAACGACGCTTGTGCTCAACACCTGTATTGACTACCCCAGATTGGAGTAAGCCATTCCATGTACATGTGGATGCATCCAATTATGCCATAGGATGTGTGTTAGCACAACCCACGAATAAAGGTAATATAGATCTCCCCATAGCTTACGCGAGCAGACAATTGAACGCAGCATAAAGAAATTACACCACGACGGAACGAGAAGGATTAGGGATGATCTACGCGGTAAAGAAGTTTAGGCACTACTTGTTGGCCAACAAATTCAAGTTCTTTACAGATCATCAAGCCCTATTGTACCTAGTCAACAAACCATGTAACACAGGACGACTAATACGTTGGTTTCTATTACTCATGGAGTATGATTTTGAAGTAGTAGTCAGGAAAGGAAAGACACATCTTAGAGCTGACCACCTTTCGAGATTAACCTCAAGAGAAGCTCCTCAAGGAATAGCGGATGAATTACCTGATGCTTATTTGTTTAATCTTGAGATAGCACCAGAATGGGCTAAACCAATAGTCCCTATTCTCACATATGGACCCAAGGATCCTAGGATAAAGATCAAAGAAGGAGAGATTACCAAATCTCAGAAATATCAAATCATAGCAGGAAGTATATATAAACAGGATAATCAAAAGATCCTTGCTTGTTGTGTAGATGAATCAGAATATGCAAATTGGTTGCAATTAGCACACATAGGTGCATTAAAGGAACATCATTCGAAACATCGAACATTACAGACTCTGCATAGACTAGGAGTATATTGGCCTTCGATGGAAGCAGATGTCTACAAGTTGTGTAAAGAATGCCATGATTGTTGTGAAAGACCACCAATAGAGCATGCTACATTACATCACGTGTCTCTCACACCAGACTGGAGTGAACCTTTAGTGACACACTTGAGGACAAAGACATTCCCTCAAGGAATGACCTTAGCTCGACAACGCAGTCTGGAGCAGGAAGCTCAAGACTATTCACTTATTGGCGATAATCTATACAAAAGAGGACGAGATGGATATCTAAGACAATGTGTTCATGAAAGCGATTATCTGAGCATACTAGAGACTGCACACCAAGGTGTTGCAGGAGGTCATTTTGGACCAGTAGGATAATCAAAGCCATCCTCTTTGCAGGATTATGGTGGCCCACTCTTCACATGGATGCTCATACCTATGTAAAGAGATCTGATGTGTGCCAAAGAACTCAGTTTCCTACTCGCAGAGATGAAATGCCATTGAAACCCATGATGGGCGGACGTGCATTCTCTAAGTGGGGTATAGACTTTGTAGGACCCATTAACCCCCCTGCAAAAGGTACACATGCTGAATACATTATTGTTGCCACAGATTATCTTACCAAATGGGTAGAGGCAAAAGCCACAAAAAAGAATGATGCACACACAACTGCAAAATTCTTATTTGAAAATGTCTTTACAAGATATGGATTGCCTATAGAGTTAGTGAGCGATCGCGGAACTCACTTTCTAAACCAAGTCATTGAATATTTGTTACAGGATTTTATGGTGATTCACAAGAAATCCGCACCATATCATCCTCAGGCCAATGGTCAGGCTAAAAGCACTAATAAGATCCTTTGTAACGTACTGACGAAACTCGTGAACAACAAACGTTCAGATTGGGACAAACAGTTACATCATGCTATTTGGGCATATCGAGTGGCCTACAAGACCATACTCAATGCAACTCCCTTTCAGATGGTTTTTGGTCAGAATGCAGTGCTTCCTTTGGACTTCTTGATACCGACCCTTAAGGTTGCACAAGAACATCAATGGACCGGCCATGAATTATCAGCAAGAATAATGGACTTGGAACGATTAGGAGAAACCACGCTAAAGGCAGCAACAGCAATATATGCAGCAAAGAAGCGACAGAAAGCATATTTTGATGCACATGTGAAAGATAAAGGCCTAAAAGAAGGAGATTTAGTTCTAGTATATACGCTAAAGCAACACGCACGGAAGTTAGAAAAGCGAGGTTATGGACCTATGATCATTAACCGACTCTCGACAAGTGGAGCAGTACAGTTAGCCACCTTAGAAGGAGACATAATGCCTAATTACATTAGTGGCTGTAGAGTCAAGTTCTATCAGGAACCTCTTACTGAGGATATGCTTAGACGACTCACGTTGGCAAAGAAACGTAAGGAGGAAGAAAATAGAATACGAGCGGAAGCTCAGGCAGAAGCAATAGAACGCATTAAGCGCATGAAGCTAAGAAGACAAGGACTAGGGAGAGAGCAGTATAACCATCTGGAAACAACAACCAGATATCCCATGGCTATGTGTGAGGTAAAGTCACGAACTCATCCTAGCATAGTGGACAGGAGACCATTCATTACAGTTAAGCTAGAGCATGACAACCCTTGCCAAGAGCTCAGGGCTTTAATTGACTCAGGTGCTGCGACTAGTGCGATTAGATGGTCCCACTATAAGGATTCAGGAGTAGAAATGCGGCCAATTGAGGCATATCTCATAGGGCTAGGAGGCATGGAAACCCCTTGCATGGGCGAGGTGGACCTTCCTATCCTCATTAAGGATGTGACCATGACAGCGAAGCTACTAGTGTGCCATGATGATGACCTAATAGAACCCCTAATCCTTGGCCAAGATTGGCTATACGATCACTTAGTGGACCTAAATCTTAGACAAGGCTCCTTACAGATTGGAACCTTAGAGCAGAAGCGAGTGATACCGCTCGACTTCCCTAACGGCATTCCAATTGAGGTTTGTAACCCTAGACCCTATGAAATACATGCGACAGAAGACCGGAAGATCTTGGGTCAGCTCAGTCACGTTACATCTACACCAACCCACTCGGGCTTGGCTAGGGACAATTGTCAATCAGAAGGACGACAGGAGATCTTCCCTGGGGCTTCCTGCAAACTAGAAGGGGCAGCTACCCAACCGCTAGGGCAGATGGACACAATCAGCGGTCAGGTGGGTTGCATCAGCGGCCAAATGAGCACAACACCCTGCGGTGCTCATCCTTCCAAACTTGCTGCGCACTGGCCTAGATTAAAGATAAAGAATGAATCACTTCCTAATGGGCAAGTCACGCAAGTGTTGGATCTCCCTTCTTTTCCAAAGCAGAGCATCCAATGGACCTCTCAAACCCAACCACGAAGGAGTCGACCACGACAGAGGAACCCAGACCGACGACACCACCAGACAAGGCAAGGAAAGCAGCAGTATCAACATCACAGAACAAGTGGCACGAGACAAATATGGGTGCCAAAAGAACAGAAAGCATTGATAGATTTCAACAACTTAGACATTGATAAGAAGAAGTCAAAGCAGAAGCAGAGTCAGTATTCAAAGTCCCCTCGATCTTCTTCTACAAGTACAAATACTCGACAGATTTGGATCGCCAAGAAGTATCTTATCAATCGACCCACACCCATGCAGATTTGGGTACCCAAACAATGTACCATAGCCCAACCCTCAAACCATGTAATATATACCCCTCAGAAATCTTTCCATCCTTCAATACCACCGAACGGGATACCACTTTTTATCCCTCAGCAGAAACACACCACCCACTCAAAGACTCTTAGGAAATGGATACCGAAACGTATCCAGACGTCTTCTTGTACCCCATTATCTAACAATTCTCCCACCCCGTTTAAACTCCACCATTGTAATAATTCACCCTCAACCAAACCTTGTATGAATTCATACACCAAAACCCCACATCATGCATAATAAAAGCTCATCAAGAAATGTATGTATAATCTGACCATGTAGGCGTCTAGAGACCTGCATTAGTTTTGCAAAAAAAATCATAGCATCAATCACTTCACAACACCTGGCTACACGGGTTACACATCGGTTATGGAAAGGGATTGCGATCTCACCTTAATGGGATCATAATTAATTTCCATGCTAATGTGCTAATCTTTTGTAGCAGATCTTTTCCATTAGCTCGTCAGTCATCATGCAAACCGAAGAAGGACCATCAGAAGCTGGCCCAAGCACACCAATGGCCAATATTGGAGAATTACTCGCGGAATCTTATCCTACGATGCAACCACCAGAGTTTCAAGGTTTTCCAGGACCCATGCCAATAGACGATCCTCCTAGAGGATACACTGAGAAGATTCATCGTAACTCTCACTGGTTTCAAGGCCTAGCAGGACCATTAGCAGAAGCTGATTTCATATTTGAGGCCAATTTTGCATTTGATTTACGCACATGGGCCAAGTACCAGTTCTTTTCACGAGAATTTGAAGGACTGCAGGATACACAAGATTTAACGCACATTTGGGCACGAGCGGGATTTACAGAATACTTTAGTGACCCTCTCCCTAAACTCGATTTTTACCGATGCTTTTACCTAGTAACCACCTTAACAGCTTCAGAGAACAAGGATCTACCTGGCACATTCATGTTACCATCCTTGGTAAATGACCCTCCATACAGAAGGTTTTACTTGTCCAAAGATTTAATTCGCACAGCTCTCAAAATACATGGAACACACACTCCAACGGAGAGAGAACGGCTAGTTCCAGAGCCGATGAAGCGTGGTGACGTTACTAAGTGGGAGGATATTTCAGCTATAACCCCTGAGCTCTCCAAGCCATTACGGATATGCATGCAGCACTTTGCTTTTCCCGCTCAGGATTGTTTTACCATGCCCCACAAAAGAATCTGGTTTGGATTATACTTAGCATGTACTGGACCTCAAACGGTTGATCTAGCTAGTTGGATAATTGATCAGCTCTATTTGGCACAACATAGATGGGAACGAAAGAAGGTCATCAATGGATGTTGTGCACTTACAAGGATTATATATATGTGCTTGGCATATGATCTGCCGATTGAACGTGCATTGACCAGTGAGGAACTGAAAGCATTCAAAGGGACCACTAAGAAGGCTAGAAAGTCTAGCAAAGGCAGAGCCGGAAAGCGGATGAGAGGCACTATCCCGTGCTTACAAGTCCCGGAATCACCCTCACCACAACCATCTCCAGAGCAGTCACCGACAGCAGCCACTCCCACCGTACAACCTATTCGTATCAGATTATCAAGACCAGTGGTAACGGAGGGCACCACTAGTACTGTTGCACCTCAAGCAGCCACAACCCCAGAACCTATCACCAGGGCAGCAGAACTTCCCACCACTATTGGTGCGGAAGCGTTCTCTTTTCCAATACCACATTTAGAAGCAGAACAAGCAGCACCCCTGAACACAACGTTCGATTTTGAAATGCCCGATGCATTCTCCAATGAGTTCCAATTTTTACAAGGACAACTGTTTTCTCAAGAATATGAAAGGCCTAGCTACCCTACCACACCCAAGGATCAGCCACAAGGACAGATTATGTCTAGCTCTGATGACGAAAGAACAACAACCGATGACGACGAAGGAGATGACGAAGCTAGCCAGGGAACTCAGGAATCCCAAGAGCATGAACAGACAGATGGCCAAGGACAACAAACAGACACACATGGTGATACAAGTACCCATGAAGATGAAACTTACGAAGCAGCAGCTTACACACTGGCTATTAAGAAGCTGTATAGAACTATGGAAAAAGTTTGGGCATGCAAAAAGCTGACTGAGGAAGAGAGTCAAGCAATAATAGAACAGGAACTTGTCACAGGCGGATTTGAAGACGCATACATCAAAGGATTCCGCGAGCTAGTCAAATCAGTAGGCTCCAACAAAGCAACTACCACAGTTTGACCCCCATAGAGTACGACTACTTTCCAAGCCCGGCGAATACATTCGTGTACCAACAGGAGCACAGTCTTCAGAACAAGCGAGGGAGGCACGCCTCGTCCCCGAAAGTTCATTGGCAACAGAAACCATCCTTGTAGATTCCCCACCCCGCGCTACAACTGCACATACCTCAGTAGTCACTAAAGTACCGACCACCCCAACCGCTCCTCCATCACCGCCCGTCCATCCAGCCTCCCCCCTTCACCCTCCTTCCCCCCGACTAACATCTTCTATCGCTGGTGGCGTAGCAGAAATCGTTTTTACGACCACTCACCCCACAATTCCTGCACCCATTAGACCTAGTCTACCCCCTCACACATCCACCTTTCCATTCAACCCATTTCTCCATCCAGCTTTTCCATCCTTCCCCACAACTCCAAGACCCCTTTTCCCATTCCCACCGCCATTAACCTTCTCCCCAGTCTCACCTCCCCAACCCACTGTAACCCCTATTTCCCCTTTCCACCAAGTTGCTCCAGCCAGCCCCCCTGTAAATTACTCATCAACCTTGTGCTTTACACTAGCACAAGCATCCATAGTCACACCCATATTCACAGTCACCGCACTGGACATGTCCAATGACATGGACATCTCACCACCCACTGCACCCTCACTCACTTCACTCACAGCACAAACATATTTAGGCACCTCACAATTTTCCACAATCACCACAACATCCACCTTCCCACCCCCATTCCCCGTTCCCTTTGCATCTACACCCACTGCATCTTCATTTAGCACCCCATTAATACTATCACCCACTGTAGATAATGCATTTCGACAGATGTTCATGTGTATGACGCAAGTAAGAGATGAGTTCACATCTCTTGGCGATAATTATCAGCAGCTGCAGAAGACAACCATTGACTTACAGTCGCAGCTTAATTTATTGTCTATTGAGAATGTCTCACTGAACAGCCGCTACCAAGAATTACGAGAAGCCTATCATAAATTAGAACTAGAAAGCGAAGACAAGACCAAGGAAGCCACTACTGACCTGGATAACTTATTAAGAGCCCAGACAGTCCGCAATGCAACGCTAACACGAAACATGGGCTTACTCAGAAGACAAATAGCAGCAGCAAAGGAGGAAAACCAGCGCCTACAGGATCAGAACCGAGAAAACTTAGAAGCAGCTCTTGACCACCCAGACCAACCTTTGAGTCCTAGTCGGTTCAAAGCCATTCCCTCAGACTCAATGAAG
This sequence comes from Ceratopteris richardii, assembly GCA_020310875.1. Taxonomy (NCBI): domain Eukaryota; kingdom Viridiplantae; phylum Streptophyta; class Polypodiopsida; order Polypodiales; family Pteridaceae; genus Ceratopteris; species Ceratopteris richardii. The sequence goes on along the minus strand of CM035408.1, from coordinate 15,073,511 downwards.
ATGCTGCTAGAAGATCATGTAAGACTGCTAGATGAATATGATCACATGAATGAGGAGTTACAGAAACTCAAAGAAGATCATAAATTACTCCAGTTACGAGCACCGACACAACCAGACATACCAGCACCTGTGGACCCCTCTCCTAACATCTTAGAGGAACTCAACGCATTACGGGCCTAGGTATCAAACCTTGAATCAAGGATTGCAGTATATGAAGCACCACCCAGGCCAGATTCCCCACCTGAGCTTCCAGCTGAGGAAGAAATTGTCACCGTCCCGGTGGAGGAAACGTTTGAAGAGGCGTACGAGCCACAACCCATCCCAGGCGGACGCGTCACGGTTGAAGGCCAGATGACTTACGAACTCCCAACCCCCGCGTGGATGAAGACTATTGAGGAACTTGGGACAATGCACTCAGCTAGAGTAGAGGCACAATTACATGCCATGGTGATGATAGAAGAAAGAATTTTACAGTCTTCATTCTTTGCTCATTTGGCCCCGCGACGATACATATCTGGGCATGAGCTACAGTATAAACCGTATTTTATGTTAATGGCTGAATACCAGTTAGCCATTGAGAAAGAGACAGGTAAGAAACCATCGCATGCAACTCAATTCGAGGAGGACGATCTACCACTCGATGCGCAGCAAGGAGAGATCTATCAACCAGAGTGGCGAAAAGATTTACTACAGAAGTATCCAGAAATGATGAGTACATGGGTAAAGGCACCTTTGCACTTAAAGTACAACCCATGTTGGGGACCAGTACCACGATGCCGCTCCTGGACAGCCTTTGCTATTAAGGTACAAAACAATAAGCAGTGCCAGGATTGGTTGAATTACCCCTATTTTAAGCCACCCATTGAGTTACCAACTATAGGCTACATGATGGCTACAATTCGCCACTAGCTCCCTAGATTAAAGCATATGGATGATATAGCGGCGCACATGACTGTCAAAATCTTTGACATGATGCAAATGATTTTTAAAGTCTTCCGACGCGTCAAGGCACCTCATGTAAACACCCCGGGCTTTGAGCATGGCAATTTCGACCTGGTATATGATATGAGTACAACGCCATCGCTACGGGTGTGTTATGCCTGGCATTGTAGAATAAAGTACCTACCGGCGTGCTACAAGCAGACTTTCGAAGAGATGTTCACAACCGGCTTCTGGGAATACCATTCAGAGGTACTCATAAGCAGGCCTACACATTTATTACACTTATTTGCCTGTGAACGAATGGTCTATTCCACACACTATCAGCTCCCACCACCGGAAGAACCGCAACAATAGACTGGGAGAAACTCGAGGCCGATCTGGCCCACGGCATTCGTATCTCCGAGCACACCCTCGCTCAAGACCTCCTACAGAACTATATCCGGCAGACCTCACAACAAGGTTCTGTCAGGGACGACAGAAGCGAGAGGGAGGGGGGTGTTGGAAGCAGCCAAAGGCATAGAAGACGCGGAAGCATGTAACAACGGAGCAGGGAGCCAGTCCAATCTTTTTTCAAAGAATTATGTTTTCAAATACTTTCCAAAAACCTCCAACAGTGATTTTTATCACTATTGTAACATATGTAACATAGAAAACCCCATTTTGTAATCCATAGCTCCATTTTGTGCAAGTCGAGGAGTCCTCGAGCTTGCGGAGCTTAAGAAGAACAAGCGTATCATATTTCGTTATTTTTAGACACCGTTTACCCTTCCAAATAGCATCTAGGACCTAATTTTTAACTATGCCGATCACTAGATGTGAAACCGGTCAAAACTAGTCTAGAAACTATAAAAAGAGCTAGAGAGCTCATTTTTGAGGTTAGCTTGTTTGAGTAGAGAAGAGCTTAGAGCTATATTGAGATTGTAAGAGTGTTCTTGAGTAATAGAGTTAATTTCTCACCTTCCATTGTGTCTTGCTTGTCTCTTCATTGTGTGTGTGTATGCGTGTGTGCATTTCTATGCTTCTCACCTTCACTCTCACTTCATCTCACGTTCACGATCTTCATATCACTCCTATCTCTTCCACGGATTGACATTAAGGAGGTGGAGCTTCTTAACGTGGTTCTCACCATTGTGCTAGAGCAACATAGTTCTTCTTTCTTCTTGGAGCGTGCCTAGATGGTCTTGCCTCATCATTTACTTGCTCTGTGTGACTTTTCTCTCTTTCTTCATCGGTTGGTCTTTGTCCTTGTCCTGCGGGAGTGTCTTGCCTCCTTGTGTTACATGATGGTTCACGGGGATATGATCATGGGTCCATGGTGGCTCCTTAATACTTTCTTCATCCAAGGAACTCTCTAAATTTGATGTTGTCTCCAATAGAACTGGTCTCCTTCCTCGCTGCTTGGGCCTTGCCTTGAGTGATGTCCTATGTGGGGCTCATCATCAGATATAGAAGGGGAATATTGCATTTCTTGTGTTACATATCTCTCTTATGAAGCTTCATCCTTCGGTGATGGAATGCTACCAGAGTGTGTCCTTGCACCCGAGTTTCATCTAGAAGAGTGGCTTGTGGGTCGATGCTTCTTGTGGGGTGTCATCCATGTTGGGCGATGAGTACCTTGCACATGGCTAGGGTAGATGACATGATCCTTTCTAGCAGTCTGCTTTGTGCGTGCCATTCTCTTAGGATGTAAAGTGGTAAAATGAAGAAGGACACCTTTATTTATAGCCTTTCATTTAAGGATTGTCATGTTCACATTTAAATGGATAAAAATTATTTTTAAAACATTAAAAGTATATTCACAAAAACATTCAAAGTTTATTTGAAGTGAAAGGAATTATAAAAACGTTGAAAAAAATAATACATTTTAAGAGTTGGGAAACTATTTCCAAGTAGAACCCTCATGGACTCTTTGTGCATGCCATTGGGCATGATGTGGTGGTCTTGATGATGACATCCACTTGTCGCTTGCAATATCATGTTGTATCTTTCTTGTAATCTTTGCTATTTGTGAGTCACATGCTCGTTCCATTACATATTTTCTACCGAATGTCACATGAAAAAACCAGTTGAACATTTCTTCTAAATAGTTTGATTGTAGTAGACCACCCCCATGATGAGTGTTTTTAAAGTAAACACCTCTAGCCCTATAATGTGACTTCTCCATTCCTTGTGTACTAAAAATGTCCAGTCATCCATATCGATTCATAAAATATGCTCCATGTGCAAAACAAATATGCTATGATCTGGTCAATAAGATATGCACATGGTATTTAAGACCAAATAAAAAAATGTAAGCAAAACTTACTATGTAATGTGTAATGTTGCTTTCTCCCCAAGATAAGATGAAGGACCATGTAAACTCCTTCAAAGTCAGTTGGAATAATTCTTGTTGTGAAGCATTCGTGGAAACCAAACCCATCAAATGTAACAATTGATCTAACGATGAACAAACCTTCTTTTTCTTATTAATGAGATCAACCTGACTATCATTGTCTATTGTAATCGAACAGAGGTCCTTCCAAAGCTCCCATTTCCCATCTTCTTCACTATTCACATCTCTTTTAAAGAAGCGTCTTGCCTTCTTCCCAGTCATTGAAACTTGTTGTAAAATCTCTTAAGACTCACCATACTTCTTAACAACTAAAGATACATGGCCACCATGATAACCAATAGAATTTGAAAGATCTTATATTTTTTGGATTGCTATTGTAGACCTCTCTAGTGGTTTCATTGAAAATGCATATTCAACACGAAGCTTCAAAATCCTATCAAAGATCCTCATGAATGCATGCAAAGTACAAAAGTAAACATTGACTAATGGAAATGGAATAATGGGGTTCCAATCATTGCTTATTTTATCATGAGTTCGTTCTTGTAACATTGGACACCTCAAAAGTGATATCTCCCATTCCTTGCGATTCCATGAGTCTGTTTCATCAATTTCTTTAGAGTCATCAACTCTCATCAATACCCTTGCATGTTTAGACTCTCTTCAATCCTTTGTAACCTTGTGTACAATATGGGAAAGGATAGAGAGAAGATGCTCCTTGTTTACAACCTAACATGCATTTTATACTCTTAAGGTCTCCACCCAAATGTAATTCTACCTCAAAATCACCTATATCATCTATAGAAAGCTTTTGCCCATGTATTTGAGAAGAGATTGCTTCTGTAATCCATGGAGTCCTATTAAAAATCCATGAAATAACATTGTTTGTTTCTTTGGGAACTTATATAGCACCTAACCACCAAATATCTCTCTCTGATTGCACACTATAGTAAAATGGGAAGTGGATCCTAAAGTTTCATCACTCATTGCATGGTCCATAACTTCATTCATTAGCGTCACACTCAACCTTTCCCATCACTGACCCTTTATGATTTGGCACTCATCAAGCTTTAGTATGAACTTTAACTTAACATTACAGTCTGCACAAAAGAGGAAACATTATCTTAATATTCTTGATATATTTAGGTAGTGATGTGTGTGAACACACTAGGAACGTGGGGGCACTTTTTTCCCTATTTAGGAGGTTTTTTCCCCCGGCTTGTATATATGCCTATTGCCCTAATGGGCTACTAATCTTTGCACATTCTAGTGGTAATACATTCACTATTGTGTTGTGCTCCAAGCTTCTTCTTCTTCCTTGTGTTGTTCGCGTGCTTCCAAAGACGTCTAACTCCAACAATGGGTATCAAAGCAGGTCATCGCTTCATCTAGGGCATTGTCTACACCTTTGCGGTTGCAATCTCAAAATTGCACAAATTTTGGTGAGCATACTCAGCAAGTTTTTGAGATCAAAATACCTTCATTGTGTGGTGCCAAAATTCCGATATGAGCTTGTTTTGGCCTCCAAATGCACTATCACAGCACTTGTGCAGCTATTTCATCTTTTTGTGCCAAAGCTATATACCAGTTTTAGTTTGTCAGTATAAGCATCTCGAAGTATACTATAGGTCTAGAAGAATTTGTCTCAGGACTTCTGTTCAACTTTTTGAGATACAGTTAAGTTTTTGCATCAAGGTATTTTAGTCACCGGCCATGGTTGAAAGCAGTGATGTATTCCGTATCTTGGTTGTTGAGGATAAGTTGGATGGTACCAACTACCCATTATGGGCTTATATGATGCGACATGTATTGGTTACAAAAGGACTATGGAACATTGTGTAGGCTATTCAAAAACATCCTATCACACCTGCAACTGTTACAACTGCAGGTACTGAAGCTGATGTAGAAGGTGTTGAAGATGATGATATTTTGCATATTCTTGTTCGTGCTGCGGTTTCTACTCCACCTTTTGTAGAGAAAATTTGTTGGGATGGCAGAGATGCCTAGGCACATGCATTGATAGCTTTGTCTATCAAATGTGCCATTATTCCTCACATGCGCTATTGCAGAATAGTTAAGGATGCTTGGGATACGCTTACCGTATTGTACCAAGCTAGGAATGAGGCTCGTGTTGCTTACCTCCAAAAATAGTTGGAGAGTGATCACATGAATGAAGGTGATTCTATGGACAGTTTTCTAACAAAGATCAAAGACCTTAAGGAACAATTGATTTCTGTCAATGAGGTTATACCAGATAGCTCACTTGTGGAGACCGTTCTGAATGGTCCCTAATTCATATCAGAGTTTTTCTTCTACTCTTTGTTTGATGATGAAAGGAAATCCAAATGCCTTGTCATTTCAGGAGTTAGTCTCTGTTCTGTTGCAGGAAGATCAGTCAAGGTAGAACAGGTCCATTATGCGTGTTGTAGATCAAGCTTTTCTAGCTAGTCAGAAGGGCAAAAGAAAATGGAGCTCTTCAACTAGTAAGCAAAAATCTGCTAATACTGCACAAGCAAAGAGGGAAGACAAAAATGAAACGAAATAAAAAAGGAAGAAATTGTTTTGTAAGTACTATAAAGGAAATCATCATATCATAAAGAATTGTCCAAAATTGGCTGCTAAAGAGGCAAAGAAGAAAGAGGCTAGAATGGTTGTTGTAGAGGCCTCTACACCAAAAATAGAGTCTGCTAATCTTGTGCAGGAAGAAGAATGGGTGTTTACTATTGTTTGCAGTTTTGACCCATCTTCTCATGAGCAGTGCATATCTATAGTAGCCTCAGATGTTTTGTACTTTGATAGTGGGGTGACCAAACATATCACGTTGCAGTAGAGTTTCTTCACTTCACTCGAGCCTACCCCTACATGGAATATTGTGACATGTGCCAACAACTCCTCTTATCCTGTCATGGGAGTTGGTAAGATCATTTTGACTATTGTTGATGGTAGTTCTTTCACTTTGTCAGATGCTTTATTTGTGCCAGGGATCAAGAAGCATTTGTTATCAGTTTCATCTTTAGCCAAGATTGGCTTGGTTGTGAAATTTTTTTATGAGAGGTGTAGAGGTCATGATCTGTCAAATGGCACTGTGATTATTGCTTCTGGCATTTTATGTCGTGGGTTGAATAAGCTTATAGACTATGAAAGATCTGTGAATCATTTCACATGTGCAGTACATGATTCTCAGGCTATGTCAGATGCAAAGCTTTGGCATGCACGCTTTGGTCATCTAAATTTTGCTAGTTTGCTACATCTGCAGAAATCTTAAATGGTGTCCTCTTTGCCCAAACTTGAGGCACCTGGAAAACATGTTTGTGAAGGCTGTATTTTGGGCATGCAGCGTTCCTCATTTCCAAAAGATGATTCAGTTTGGGCTACTCAAAAATTGCAGCTTGTACATAGTGATGTCTGTGGTCCTATGCAGACACCTTCTTTTGGAAATTATCTTTACTTCATGACTTTCATTAATGATTTTTTCAGGCATGGGCATATCCATTGAAAGCAAAGTCCAAAGTGTTCATGTGCTTCAAACAATTTTTGGTTTTGGCTAAAAATCTATGAGCATGTAAAATGGGCACCCTCCATTCTGATCAAGGGGGGGAATATATGTCTTCTGATTTTAATGCATTTCTGGATCAACATGGGATAAAAGACTAGTGTATAGTGTTGTATACACCTCAACTAAATGGACTTTCTAAATGGAAGAATAGGTGACTCATGGCAATGGCAAGGTGTATGGTATAGAGTTAGGCTTTACCACTTAGTTTTTGGCTTGAGGTTGTCATGTGTGCAACATATGTACTTAATAGGTGTCCCACTAAAGCACTATAGTTTATCAGTGGCATGATCGCAAGCCATCTATTGCTCATCTGCATGTTTTTGGTTGTCTGGCATATGCATTAGTTCTTGAACAGCATCGCAAAAAATTGGATGATAAAGCAGTAAAATGTATTTTTCTTGGTTATAGCTCTGAAAGTAAAGGATATCATCCGTATCATCCATAGGCTTAACACATTCTGGTTAGCCATGATGTTGTTTTTGTGCTATTCAGCCATTGCTTTCATGTACTAAGGAGACATATGTTAGCTCCAAAGACATGTATGATACTTTGCTGCCTCTTTTTACAGGTGGACAGTCTAGTGTTGGTCCTAAGGAGGAAACATCTCAGCCTTTGCAGGTTTCATGTGATGATGCAGATCATTCCATTTCTGATGCAGATTTACATGATGCACTTATTAATGAGAGAGCTGATATTGAGCAATCAAAAAATATACCAAAACGGCTGATGCAAACCTTGCATGAAAGCAAATCAGATGCACCTCTATCATAGCATACTTGATCAGGCTCTCATAGTGCCTCCTTTGCATCAGATTTCTATGTTATGGCTGCCTCTAGTCTCTGTCATGAGATTGAACCTGTTTCGTTTCATGAAGCACAAAATTCTGAACATTGGATGTTTGCAATGCAATTTGAATATGATGCTATCATGCAAAATGGTACTTGGCCTTTATGTGACTTGCCTCCTAGCAAGAAGGCCATTATCACTCGTGGGTATACAAGTTGAAGCATAAACCTGATGGAACAGTTGACAGGTATAACTAGGCTTGTTGCAAAGGGTTATGCATAGGAAAGAGGCATTGATTTTTATGAAACCTTTGCTCCTACTTGCCGAATGACTACTGTTCATAGCATTTGTGCACTTGTAGCTCATCATGGTTGGAATGTACATCAATTGGACATTATAACAACATTTCTGAATAGTCACTTGCATGAAGAAGTGTATGTTTTTCAGCCCCGTGGCTTTGTGCAGAAAGGGCATGAAAACCAGGTGTGCAGGTCAAAAAAGGCATTATATGGTTTAAAGCAAGCACGACGTGCTTGGTATGAAAAGACGCATGCCTATCTGATTGCACATGGTTTTGAGAACAATCCAACTGAAAGGACCTAATATGTTAAGTGTGCTAATGATGTATTTCTGATCATTGTGGTGTATATTGATGACATGCTGCTCACGAGTCCTCATGACACGCGTATTGTTGATTTTGCTGATTTGCATGCCTCATTTGAGATGTCTGATTTGGGGCATTTGCATCACTATTTGGGCATTCAGTTTATGCGAGTTGATGGTGGAATGGCTTTGTGTCAAACGAAATATGTTGACACATTATTCTAGCATTTTGGGCTTGAAGACTGTAAGCCTATTGCCACTCCTATGGAGATAGGTTTACGATTGAGTCTTCATGATGCTGGAGATGCATTTGATGTCGTTCTGTATCAACAGGCTGTGGGATGCTTGATTTACTTATGCATTACTCGTCCACATATTCAGTTTGTTGTCTCATAGATGATTAGATTTATACGTTGCCAAGGGGTCAAGCATTGGCAGGCGGTTAAGCGCATCTTTGCTACTGGAGTGGTACTCGGCTACTTGGGTTGTTTTATCCCAAGGGGGGATCACTACCACCAAATTTGCATGCTTTTTCTCACTCTGATTGGGCTGGTTGCTATGACACTCGTGTGTTCACTAGTGGTTTTTGCTTCATGCTTGGTAGCTCATGTATATCTTGGTTGAGCAAGAAGCCGCCTATTGTGGCCACTTTCAGTTGTGAGGCTGAGTATAGGGCAGCTTTCACAGTGAATGTTGACTATGTGTGGCTCAGAAGTCTTATGGCTGATTTGGGTGTTGGTTAGTGTTTTGTCACCACCATTTTCATTGACAGTGAGAGTGCATTGGTAGTTGCGAGGAACCCTATGTTCCATGCTCGCACTAAGCACATTGAGGTGCATTATCATTATGTCAGGGAGAGGTTCTTTGCTGGGGAGATCAGCTTGGTATATGTGCCCACATAGGAGAACATTGTAGACCTTTTCATGAAGGCTCTGCCTAGGGAGAAGTTTGAAGCTTTTCGCAAATCTTTGGGCTTACTTCCTTTTGTGGAGTGGTTTCCACATAGCTTGGCACTTCCTTATACATGAGTGCCAACTCCTTGTTCACCGCATCACTCCCAGGGGGGATGTGGTTATATATTTAGGCAGTGATGTGTGTGAACACACTAAGACCGTCGGCACACGTTTTCCCCTCTATAGGAGGTTTTTTCCCTCGGCTTGTATAAATGCCGATTGCCCTAATGGGCAACTAATCTTTGCACATTCTAGTGGTAATACATTCACTATTGTGTTGTGCTCCAAGCTTTTTCTTCTTCCTTGTGTTGTTTGCGTGCTTCCGCAGACGTCTAACTCCAACAAATATGACACTTGAATGCAATAAAACTTCAACACCAAATAAAATGTAGTAGGGGTACCTTTGATTGTTGAACTAAAAAAGTGAACCATTACTTGTTGAAGCTTCTAAAGATCCACAAATATCTTGTTGAATTTAGTATAAGTAAATCCTTGTGTAGATAGCATCTTTAATTGCTTCTTGGGAATATTTGGATGATAAAAAGAGGCAGGCACAGTGTCTTCTATGAATAAATATTGTCCAATAGTATGAGTCACATCCTCATTTGAAGTTTTTTTTTTATAGACACTTTATATGGGCATGGAAATATACTTTGAGAAATACCTTGTGCTTGTAAGGCTTGCCTCAGAAGGGTGTACACTGTAGTCTACGATAGACAAATACAATGGACAATAGATGAGGGTCTCTATCCATCACAATGGACAAGTCTATTGCGATAACATGTCTATGGCAATAGAGTTGTCCATCACTATAGACAACCATCCACAATGGATTCTGTCCATCGGGACAGACATGGAAAATGGAATTTCAAGGATTTATCATTTTTTTTTCATGTTTGCCTAGCTTTTGCCTAATTTTTTGATTTTTGTAGATGCTTGGAGCTATGAAGGGGTAAGCAAGATACTGGTGTTTTGCAAGCTTGGGAGCATGCACTAGGAGCATTTGAGCATTAACAAGGGTATTCAACACAAGGATGAAAGAATTCTCAAACCTCTCCATCTATTTTCTAGCTTAGGTTGTGCAATTAGTGGGTTTGATTGATTAGGGCTATGATAGACACAAAACAAGTTCAAGACACTTTAACTTCTAAAGTCCAAGAATAGATAAATGTAATTTGTGGAAAACACTAGCTCGAGAGAACATACTCTAATCGATTGCACATCAAAGTACAATAGAACTCAAACATTTTTTGATTGTGCATATTGTAAGACAAGATATCAAATAAAAAAAGACTTAAATTGAACAAGTGGCTATTACAAAATGTTTTTGGAAATAGAAAGCCTAAAATCTTGGCATTTAGATTATGTATTACTCTCATTAGTCATCCCATTTGAACATGGTCATGAGAACACATGCTTGTAAAACCTGTAAGGGTAAATCTTGTTAATTTACTAGATCATTTGTAATAGCTAAAAGCAGCAAGGTATCTTGTGATTATAGGATGATGAATTCATGAATCTTGTAGTTGGAAACAAAGTTTTATCGTCCCAAAATCTAGGATCACTTTTAGATGAAGAATCAATCTCATTCAAATTCAAATTTATGCATAAATACATTCTCTTCAAGTTGCGAAATATCTCAAGTTATTCAGAGAGCTTTGGACTGAGACTTGAGCCTTAATTTTACTCACTACAAGTGATAATATTCTTCATTACCTTGAGTAAGTCATTCTCTATATGTTGATACAGTACATTCATGTACACGATGAACTTGTTTTGTCTATTTCTTTCAATGTGAGCATCAAATTGATATAACTTTGCTTGGCTCAATTATATTTTGATTTTGTTGTATGGATGTATCAAGTGTTATCATCATTGGATCACTAGATTTCAAGATATGAATGTGCAGTTGAGCAACTCATCTTGTTCCTGAAAATTTAGGTTGACCCCCTAGCTTGTTAGATTTATTTCTCATTGTCTCATTCACCTAAATTCATCAAATAACTTGAATTAGTTAGCTATACACTTCAATTAGATTAGTGGAAGTTATTTTTTTTATGCAAACATTTGAAAATGATGTTCCAAAGGATGTATATGTCTTTGTGCACATTTGGGAAACTAAAGAACTATACTAAGCATTCCCTAGCTTGTGTAGAACAGGCTCTTTACAACACTACCTCATCTTTGCACATATCCCATCATCTATTCACAAGTTTATGAGAGAAAATAAGTATTATGGGTGATGGATTCCCCCCATATATTGAAAAACTAGATGGAGGAAATTACTCACCCTGGTCATTTAGAATGGAAGCATACCTACAAGGTAGGAATCTTTAAGGTTACATATCTCGAGATGAGATGATGCCAATACTTCGAAGCAAGGGCCAACCAACACATTGATGAGGAAAAGATTGAATGCATGGTGCTCAAAGGATGCTTTGGTAAGGTCATAGATTCTTAACTCTATCTCTAATTCTTTACCTTCATGCATTAGGAATTTCAAAAAATCACAAGAGACATGGAATCCTCTTTAGGCATTTTTCTCATCAAGCACCAAGGAAAGGAAGAATCACTTAGAGATGGAGTTTATAACACTCAAGAAATTGCCCAAGGGGAGTGTTACTAATTTTTTCACTAAAAAGGACATTGAAGGCCATCTTGGAAGCATTTGAGAAGTTATTGATGAAGAACATATAGTGAGGCAAGTCATCAATGGTATTAAGGCTGATAACAAATGGGAAGCCTTCACCACAGCTATGGATCTCTACATGGACATGCAAGTTCTTGACTTCAACACACTAATGGGACAATTGTTCACACATGAAGCAAAGCTTATGAACAATGTATACAAACAAATAAGTAATCAGCCCTCTACTCTCTAGATAAAAATAAAAGCAAGGATAACAAAGGCAAGGGCAAGAGGTATGATGATGAAGGTAGTACCTGTCAAGAAAAATTTGTAGGTAGAGGTAGAGGCTCAAGAAGAGGTAGAGGAGGTTGACAAAGTAGGGGGAGAGCTCAAGGCTCATCACCTTGTGCCATATGCGTTCTGATTAATAATATTACTACGAACTATTTCACGAATCCAAGAAACCAAAAAGGAGGCTATGGAAGCTCAAGAGGAAGATTCAACAACTCATATGTATACAATAGCAACTCATAAAACAATAAAAACTACCAAGGTAGATACAAAGGAAGGAGAGACTACAACAACTATACAGATGATCAAGCTCAAGAAGACTCATTTCTTCTCATGAACATGACATGAAGGAAGGTAAAACAGATGAACATGTGTTTTATATAGATTGAAGATGTTCAAGTCATGTGGCAAGCAATGAAGCTCTACATTCGGAAGACCCAAGGAATAGGCATGAAGTCCAAAGTAGAGATGAAAAAACGCATTGAGTCAAGAAGATAGGTAATTTAAAGGCTTCATATGGCAATATGAGCCTACTAAGTAGAGTACTCTATGTGCCAACTATTACCAAAAACTTCATAAGTGTAGTTCAAATTGTTGAGAAGGGATTGTAGCTTAGATTGACTAAGCATGAAGTATTTGTTGAGGACCCACATCAAGGATTCAAGAAGATAGCAAGAGGAGAAAAAACAAGTAGATTGTTCATCTTTGAACTTTAAGACAACAAGAACACTACATTGTTCCACTATGGAACCTAAACTCTATGAGAGTTAGATATTTGGAGTAAGATATTAGCTCACATAGGTGAAAGAGATCTCAAAAAAAATCAATAGGGATCAAAGTGTACTTGGTCTACCAAATATATCCAAACCACATATGATTTATAAATGTGGTGTTTGTCAATTTGGTAAGTCACACAGTTCACCAAGAAAGGCTACATACATGGAGACCTATTGGAGTTAGTCCACACGGATGTATGGGGAGCAAACAAGGAACCTTCAATCTTTGATCATTGTATTATGTGTCATTCATTGATGATTATAGCAGATGGACTATCTTGTACTTGATGAAACATAAAGATGAATTTTTTTCATGTTTAAGAAAATATCTAGCTCTTCTGTAGAATCAAATAGGTAAAATCCTAAAGAGACCAAGGTCAAATGGAGGGGAAGAATATTTATTCCATGACTTTGATTCCTATCTCCAAGAGAGATGGATCGGAAGAAAATTACTTCTAGATATACCCCTGCACAAAATGGAGTAGCAAAAAGAAGGAATATAACAATTGTGGAGGCTACAAGATCAATGCTCAATGAAAAGAAATTCCTCAACTACTTGTGGTCAGAGGTAGTATCAATAGCTACATATTTGATCAATAGAATTCGATCAAAGTCTTTGGATGGCATGACACCATATGAGGCTTGGAATCGAGGGACACCTAGTCTTGATTATTGTAGCATCTTTGGGTGCATTGCATATGCACACATACCTTTGCATATTAGAGACAAATTGGCCCCTAAGGCAGAGAAATGCATCTTCATTGGCTATGACCTTAATCAAAAATGTTATAGCTTGTATAATCCAAGACAAAAAGGCTTTATTGTAAGTAGAGATGTCGTGTTTGATGAAAACAAATCATGGTTTGAAGAAGATTGCAAGAAAAACAAATTGCCTTATGACCTAGAGGAGGAGTTTCCAATTCTATCAAAGAGGAATGAGCACACACTTAAAGCATAAAGTGAGTCAAAAGATGATTAGAAGAATCCCAGAAGATAAATCAATTTTTAAAACTCTAAAGGCAAAGCCAAAATGTAGGAATTGAGAGATGTGGCAAAATTCTCTCAACAAACCATTAGAAGTTCAACTAGAGAAAAGAGAAAACTAGAAATGTATGGGTATGACGCTTCATTTTTTACTTAACATTCAATATATCTAGCATAGGACTCAAAACTTGAAGAGCCTTCATCATATGAAGAATCCAAGAAGAAGCCTGAATGGATGAATGCTATGGAGGAAGAGATAGATGCTCTACAAGACAAACAACTTGGGAATTGGTGCCCATGCGAAAGGATGAGATGACATTGAGACCCATAATGGGAGCACGGGTATTCTGAAAGTGGGGAATATATTTTGTATATCCTATTAATCCCCTAGCTAAGAGTTCACATGCCAAATACATCATTATCACAATAGATTATCTAACCAAATGGGTTGAAGTAAAAGCAACAAGGAAGAATGATGTGCAAGCAACTACCAAGTTTCTATTTGAAAACATATTCACATGAGATGGGTTGCCTCTAGAATTGGTAAGTGATCATGGACCCACTTCTTGAAGGAGGTCATTGAATACATATTACAATGTTTCATGATCATTCACAAGAAGTCTTCCTCCCTATCATCCTCACACAAATGGACAAGATGAGAGCACAAACAAGATCTTGTGTACAGTTTTCACTAATCTCATTAATGATAAGTGTTCTGATTGGAACATACAACTTCACCAAGCTGTTTGGGTGTATCGAGTTGTCTATAAAATGATACTCAATGCCGCTCTCTTTTAGATGGTGTTTGACCAAAATGTTATGCTTCCTTTGAAATTTTTGATACCCACACTCAAGTTGGCACAAGAGCATCAGTGGACTGGTCATGAACTATCTTCTAGAATCTTGCATCTACAAAGGTTATGTGAGACAAGATTGAGAGTATCCATAGGCATATACACAAACGAAAAGAGAAAAAAAGCATACTTTGATGCACATGTGAAAGACAAAGGATTGAAATCTAGTGATTTAGTATTGGTATACACCCTAAAGCAATATGCACATAAATTAGAGAAACATGTTTATGGACCTATGATCATCAATAGGATATCAACAGGTGGAGCACTTCACTTACCCAACTTAGAAGGAGATGTATTGCCAAACTATATCAACAGATGTAGAGTCAAAGTCTATCGAGAGCCTTTGATGCAAGAGATGTTAGGTCAACTTAGCATAGCTATGAAACACAAGGAAGAGGAGCTAAGGATATGGGAACAATAACAACCAAAAGCTTTGGAGCATATTAGACATATGAAGTTGAGAAAAAGCATACATCAGCCTAGGTACACGAATCATGAAGCCCCAAGGTATCACATGCCTATGTGCCAGGCTAAAAGAAATCCATCTCATAGCATCATGGATAGACAAACCTTTATCTCTGTTGGGGAGTTCTTTAGTTGAAAAGGATTTGAGACTTTGTAGGAGAAGAAGAAAAAATGCAAATACACCAAAATCCTATGTGTTTTGATTTACAATATGAATTACATTATTCTTGTCTAGAATCTCATAAAAAGGGTTCTTTCTTCATAGCACATAAGCCACAAAGCACACATGCACACACAAGTATACAAGATACCAAAATTCCTTGAGCAGTCAACCTTCTCTATACCATACCTCCACCCCCTCGAGTAGCTTGCTCTTGTGCACACCTTGCACTCAAGCTTCCAATAGGGTTGGAGGAAGGGCCACCTTCTCCTGACATGCAACACCTCCTCACTGGTACCTTTTTCCAGCTTGATGGCCTACTTTAGTGGCTCTCTATGCACTCTCTATGCACACTTGGTCACTATCCTTGCAGACTCTTCTCTCCCTTTGCTTCTCTATGTACACACTAGTTCAGAGTGTCGCTAGCCCTTTTCTTGCTCTCTAGAGTAGAGTATGCTTTCTCTTGCTTAGTCTAACTCCAAGAATGCTCTCCTTGATGTGTCTAGCTAGCTGTGTCAAATCACTTCATGTATGTTGCTTTTAACTGCTAGTGTGTCTTGGTCCTCCTTTGTTGTCCCAAGAACTACTTTTTAAAGAAGGCCAACGAATGCCTATTTAACTTGTAGTGACCTTAGGAGACTCAGAAAAAATTTAAAATGGGACCACACATAACTCTTGCGTACCGCTTCACTTCATTTCCCTTTCCCGTTTTACCTTAATTTCACTTAGATGATAATTTCTCTACTTTATGGGCATAAGAAAGGGTTCCATTAATCCCTTCTTGAACATTTAAAAAACCTTAAAAATACCATTTTGTACACCATTATTAGCAATCCATTTGTACACTACCTATGCATCATGGTATCAGCTAGAGTGGCATTCTCTGCAATCGATTATATAGCAACCCAATTGAACTAGAAGAATTGATGACAATGGCTACCACTTATGAAGAACTTGGAAATAAATGGCCATCTCTACATTAATTTAGTTTGCAACCCAATTGAAATAGAAAATAATTTTCCATCTAAGTTGGCAACCCAATTGAGATAGAAAACATGTCTTCACATCAAAATGCCCAATATTATAAGCTATTCTCATCGTGGTTCATCATTCTTCCTGCCTTCTGTGTCCTCCCAAGAATGACCATAAGGGTCTTGAAAAGCACATGCACCACTCATGATATGTAACTTTCAGCCATGTTTAAAGATGCTTCTCTCACTTCATATCTTGCATTTCTTCCATCAAATGAGCAAAGTTGAGCAACTCTGAGAGGGTAAAAAATGCATTACTTAAAAGTTTCTTGTACAATAATTCCCCAAGCTAGCCCAAGAATAAGAACTCCATTGTCATGTAGTGCACTATTCATTAATATCTTCATGCCAAGTCACAGGGAAGAATTGAAGCATATCAAAAGCAGTGTCTATTCCTGTTACTAATGAATGTGAACCACTACTTCCATGCTTGGACTAACATTTGTAGAGGTTGACAATGGTTCCTTAGCAGCTTCAAGATGTGGAGGGGGGTAGGTAGAGTGATGTGGAGGGGGGTGGGCAAAGTGATGTGGAGGGGGATGGGTGAGTGATATACTCGAGGGGTGGGTGGAGTGATGTGGACGAGGGTGGGAGGAGTGATGTGGAGGGGGATGGGGACCATTTGCACTCTTTGAACCTTTGTTTTACATTGTGCCCTAGCTTCACCTTCTACATGTATACCATCCAACTTACGTAATTATTGCATGAGCAATTCTAAAAGCATTCCAAATGTGTTTTTTGCGATTTCATTTCCATTTCCAACTGATGTTTACGAGCGTTTAACTTGAACAGAAAGTTTATCAACCTTTACTCTTACAAGAGCCACTGCTTGACAAGCCTTTGGTATGCGCTCATTTTGTCATTACTTCCAGTGACTTTCTTCTCTTTGCTTGTTGGATTATCAATGGAAAGAAGTTTTTGAGTAGTTTTGAACTCCAAAGGCACGGAGAACATCGCCACCTTCATTCCGCTTCCCCTTAAACAGTAGCCTTTATTCATTGGGGCACAAACCAGCCAAAGGTGCAACTCATTTTGAGAGAAAAGAAAGAGAAGGTCAACCGGGAAGAACTCGTCGTTTTGGAGCTTCACAAAATCTCCCACCCTCAATTCCTTCCAGCGCTACTTCCTGAAGAGTTCGTGTAACCTAATACACGAACAAATCGATTATTTACATCTTTATCTGCGCATTCATGATGGAGGTCGTCTAATCCTTCTTTCACCACTGCTACTCCAATCACAAAGGCAAGAGGAGGAATTGTTGTGAATGGATTGACTGGTGTAATAGGTGTCAGAGTAATACTGCCATGAAATGCAAACTACAAGTTTGCAACACGGCAAAATTGCTCATAGAGTCCCTTAGGCATGAATGAATACCATGAATGAATACCATGTGTACTTGGTTGTAGAAACCAAATGTGGGAACTTCTTTCTTTTTCCATCATGAGTTGATCCGTGTCTACATTCACAAATGTTATATTTATGGAGGGAAATGTAGGCGGAGGGGAAATGTGGATGGGAATTTCGGATACAATGCACGATGCTATTGTGGGTGCAGGCAATGTTGGTAGAATGGGAATGGGGGAAAATGTTAGTGTGGGGGGTGGGGGAGGTACTATGGGTGGTTAAATGTCCATAGGATTGGATGTGGAATTGTGTGATGGTTCTACCATACATAAGGGTATGGTAGGTGTGGTGCGGGTGGTGTCAATGAAAAGTGAAGAAGATGTAATGGTTGTGGGTCTTGAGAAGATCTAACGTGCCACAAAATATATTGAGCTATTGGTCGAAACATAGTTTCAAGAAAAGAAGCCCAAGGAGATAGGGTAGATGAAGGTGGTGGAGGTGGAAAAATTGATGATAACGTGTGTGAGAAGGGGATGAGAGGAAAAGCTGGTTGGGTTGATTGTAGGGAAAGATAGTCTAACATGGTGGAAGTGGGAATGGGGTGACCCATCACAAGGTGTTAGAGTGGGTGACCTACGGTGGCTTCAACCAAGCAAGAGGAGGTATTGTACAAGGGACAAGTGATCGATTGGGAGAGTTGGGAATGGGATACTAGGGCTTGAAAGCTAAATGTGGGTGTGGTTATGGGTACTATGGTTTTTAAAATATCTTTGATGCAAGCGGGTGAGCAGGGTGGGGTATGGAAGATTGGCTCCTTGCATTGGGTGACTGCTTCGGCCATGGTTGTAGATTGAGATCTATGATTTCTAGTGGAGAATGGAGGGTGAAGTGGTGAGAGTGGGGATATTTGGACAAAATTCTCAACAGTTAGATCGATGGTGGTTGTAAAGATAGGATTCGTGGCTATCGTGGTCACTTCTTGAGTAGTTGTGGCCACTTCGACTTGCGTGATTGGTATCTATATATGTTTAACTTGTCTCTATCTGGTATTGATGTGTCTCTCATGATATTGTGGTCGGGGGTGATTGGAACATATAATCAATTGCTTTTACAACTCCAAAGAGCTCTATTAGGCGTTGTAGATCCTCGATGAATTGCGGGTCCACTCCTTCTACCAGAATTTGATTCATTAACATGCGGATGCTATGCATAGAGATTCTTCCTCTAGATTGAACACTCTTAATGGTCTCTTGTAGTCATCAAAGCTCAACCTTCTTCTTCATTGTCTTCCTCTTCTTCTTCTCCTTCTTGTCTTTCTTGTTGCTACTCTTGTTGTTGTTCTTCTTCATTTTGTTTTTTGTTGATGTTACCCTTCCTCATCAAATTTTGAGCCAAATTTGACCTCTTTGAGAAGTTTCTTGAAATCGATCTTGTTGAGCTCTTCTAAGCCAATAGGTCCTAGAAATTCAAAGTGAGAAGGTTGGGATTGCACCACCTATTAAGCCATGGATGTCCCATCAGTGCTTCATTTAGGAAGCAAAGATGTAAATGGCCTTGGAATCATCTCTCTCATCATCTTGGATTGCCTTATGAGTCCATCTGTGGATAGCAGCATGTATTTGTCCAATGATCCAAATGGGGAGATTGATGGTCATGTTGCTTGTTTTATCTAGGTACAGACTTATCTAGGTATAGACTAAGCCGAATCTTATCTTGGGGTTGGATGAAACGGTCTTGCCATGTAAAAGAAAAGTGTTGCATACATAGCCAGAGGGGGATTGCTATATTATGGGTCATTGATGCCATATCCTTGAGCTTCATGAGGTTCTAGTTTTTCATGTTATCTAGTACCATCATCTCTTTTTCTACACAAACATGCATTCCTTTCATGTCCAGGGCCTCTCAAACTAAGTTAAGGGAGAGCCTAAACTTCTTTAGCTCATTGTTGCATGTGAGGGCGGGAATGGCAAAGGTACTTGGTACATTCTTCACATTATTCGGTTCTAATGTGTTGATAAGATAGTAACATTTCATAAACTCTAGTTTGCATAATCTTGCACTAAAGTATTCAAGTAAACCTGCTTTCTACCAGATGAGTTGAGCTTTTGGGGTGTTTTGCTGCTCAAAATCTAAGGTGAAAAACTAATAATTGCCCCATATGTTATTCAACTCATGCTT
Source organism: Ceratopteris richardii (assembly GCA_020310875.1). NCBI lineage: Eukaryota > Viridiplantae > Streptophyta > Polypodiopsida > Polypodiales > Pteridaceae > Ceratopteris > Ceratopteris richardii. Next base: position 15,053,627 of record CM035408.1, on the reverse strand, counting down.
AGCTTGCCAAATATAGGCAGCATCCTCTAGAGGTCCAACCATTTTGTTGAAGTGCTTTAGGCCTTTCTTTGGGATGTTCAAAGATAGGTAAAGTGCTAATGTCTACTCATTGAGAGCTACTACCTACTTCAACCATGGATTACTATGGTAGTAGATGTGTTTTGCAACATGATGCCCCTGACCCATCTGTGCATGTGTGTGGTTAATGCGTTTGTGATTGAAGTGTGAAGTTGGTGTTGGTGAGAGTTAGCACTATTAGTGTGCAACCTAGATGCACACTTGGGAAATGCAATGAGCTCGGCATGCATCTAGTAGTATACAAATATATTAAGGAGGTTGATCTGATGGTTTGTTAGAAGACTTGACTTTCCAAACTTCCCTTATGGGATTATAAGTTTTGTCTTTAGGTAGAGGCATGAGGTTCACAAATGACTTGACTTGGTCATGGGACTTTTTACGTACCCATTTCCAAGTTACTCTAGGGTTTCCTTTACATGATGATGTAGTTACAATAGCTTTCATTGTAGAGATCTAAGCTCATAAGGAGGTCTTAGGCACCCAAAGTTTTTTAGGGTTGTAGTCAGCCTTCATCGACCACTTTGGTACCCAAATGGAGAGATCACTTTAAGGATAAGACCTTTGATGTTTTCTAATTGGTTGCATTTGCTTCTTGGGTAATTTTTGTGCCATTAGGGGAGTGGTTGTGTGCTTGCCCTTTTTATCTAGATCTACTTCATGCTATGAATTGTTTTTCTTCTATATCATGTTGTTCTTCTTTGTTTGTGAGTCTTTTCTTGCTACTTATCATGCTTCTCAGATCGAGATACAGAGGCCACAATTATCTTTGGAAAAGAAGGGAGTTCAGTCATCTCTCACACATGTTCCCCAACAGTTGTATACCTCTCCATCACATAACTTTGGAGAATAACAACATCATGTTCTTCATGATTAATCATAGACAAGCTAGGAGCTTTCACAGTGCTTAGATAATTGATTATGCAATTTTCTAGTTCTATCATGACATATTGCTCATGTACCCAAACTTGAAGAAGTCTACTTCATATATTTAAGTTGACTACATGATCATAGATCCAATCTTGACCCAGGATGAAAGGCCTAGTGAGGTCTTCATCATGCCATACTAGTGCTTTAATTATCATGGGACATCTCGAATAGAGATGGGAAGTTTCACCTCACCCATGCAAGGGGTTTCCACTCCTCCTAAACCTACAAGGTAAGCTTCAATAGGATCAATCGAAAGTCCCATGTCCTATCAACAAGAGTATCACATGGCACTAGTTGCTACTCCGAAGTCAATAAATGCTCTGATTGTCTTAGTAGTCATGCTGTATCCTAATTCTATTGAGATTGCTGACTTGGTCAATGGTAAAAGTGATGACTTTGGAAAATGGTGCACAGGTGATGCACAAGTAGCCAATAGCATGGTGCACATGCAACACATAAATGGGTTGCTCAAAATGCTTTACAAAATGGAGGTTTTAAGGGTTTTTAAGTGTCTAGGAAGGGGTCAATGGAACCCTTTCTTATGCGCATAAATTGGCAAAATTAAGGTCTAAGTGAAATTAAGGTCAAAAGGGAAATGAAAAATGAAGCGAAGCGGTATGCAAGATTTTATGTGTGGCCCCATTTTCATTTTCTTGAGTCTCTTAAGGTCACTATAGGAAGTTTTTGGCTTTCTTTAAAAAGTGGTTCTTGGGACATCAAAGGAGGTCCAAGGCACACTAGCAGCTAAAAGCAATGCACATGAAGTCAATGGACACAACTAGGAAGACACATCAAGGAGAGCATTCTTGGAGTTAGACTAAGCAAGAGAAAGCATAGTCTACACTAGAGAGCAACAGAAGAGCCAGAGACACTCTGAACCAGTGTATACATAGAAAAGCAAAGGGAGAGAAGAGTGTGCAAGGGAGGTCACCAAGTGTGCATAGAGAGCAGAGACCCACTAAGGAAGGCCACCAAGGTGGACAAAGGTATCCGTGAGGAGATATACCACATCTAAACTAGGTTGCCCTTCCTCCAATCCTATTGGAATCTTGATTGCAAGGTGTGCACAAGAGCAAGCTACTAGAGGGGATGGATATATAGAGAAGGTTGACTCCTCAAGGATTTTTGGTATCTTGCATACTTGTGTGTGTATGGTCTATCACTTATGCACTACGTACAAAGAACCCTTTTTGTAACATTCTAGAAAAGAATATTGTAATTCTTATTGTTAATCAAAATCCAAAGGCTTCTAGTGTATTTGCATTGCTGCATCTTCTCCATTCTTCTCCTACAAACTGGCAAGTCCTTTTCAACTAAAGAACTCCCCAAAAAAATTTTGCACGCTCAGTGGGACAAGTTGGCTTGAGCATATGAGAACCAATATTACAAAGTGTAGAAGAAGTGCAAAGTGCAAAGGTGTCGGCATGTACTTAGAGTTAATTTTTCTTGTACTTGAAATTCTCTTAGCCTAAGGAGGAGGATCCACAGCTCATGACCAGAACCCGGTCTAAAACTTGAAGGTCCCATGCAAAGCAACAAGAATAAAGGCTATTTATAGGTCAGCTAGCCCCATTTCATCCACATCCTCAATAAGAAACATGGTGCTACAAAGAGACCTAGAAACTCTACTTTCAAGGATAAATAGCAAATTTCCCTCTTTTAGAGGATTAGCAGACGAAGATCCTGATGAGCATGTTAGAAGATTTTTAGCCCTCTGCAAAACAAGGGGGTTAATGGGAAGGGAAGATGGATTTTTAATTCTTTTTCCAACAAGAAATGGAAGGATTAGCAGATAAGTGGTTCAGTCAATTCGCTAACAAACATTTTACTAATTAGGACTTAATGAAGGAGGCCTTCAAGATAGACTTCAACAAGGAAATACAATAGAAAATATTATTGAATAGTCAAAAAATCTATGACTAGATCCTAGGAGACATTTCTAGAATTTGTTACTAGAGCCAAAGCATTGATGGCTAGATTACCAGACCCTCCCCATGACTTCTTCATCAAGATGTGGCTGGCTAAACCACTTCCAATCTCAACATAGTGTAAGATTAAAGAGTTAGTGATCCCTACAACAACAATTCAAGAATTCATAAATACAAAAACAAGATTGGAGTAGATTAGGCATCAATATGGGATTAGTTCTTCTAGTCTTTCATATCCTATAGAATTTGAGGATCTAGTAACTCATTTAAGGAAGGAACTTGAGAGCTTGAAAAGAAAAATACCCCACAAAGTGGAGCAAAGCGCTGTGAATCAGTTAAGGTAAGAAATTGAGGCCTTAACACTATAAAAAGAAGAGGAAGTCTAAGCAGAAGAGTTGGCACAACTTTGGCAAGAGCTATAGGAACTCTGGGGAGGTGGCATCAAAATCACCATGTGTAGCAAACAAGGACATGTGGTAAGTGTAGCTCAGTGATGAGTAGCACCTCCTTTAATGTCAATCCGGGAAGACATGAGGATGGTATGAAGACCACGAGCAAGTGGAAGCACAAGTGCGTGAGTGAGAAGCACACAAGCGTGCACACACATACACACACACGCGCACACACGGTAAGAACAAAGAGAGTAAGACAATGGAATCACTTCTATTGCAAGAAAGTTCTCATACAAGCTCAAACTACAAGAAGCTAGCCCCAAAAATGAGCTCTCTAGCTCTATTTATAGTTTTTGACTAGCTTTGGCCCTGTCCAGACCTAGTGTCCGGCCTAGTTAAAAATTAGGTTCCAGGGCTTATTTGAGGGCTCAAACGAGATCTAAAAATTATGAAAATTGACAGGCAACTACTTCTAAGGCTCCCCAAGCTCGAGGACTCCTCGGCTTGTACAAAATGGAGCTACAAAAAGGTGAAATGCTATTTACAAGGGTTTTTAGTGACGAGAATCACTTAAAAATGATGTAAGGGTTTTGAAAAAAAATGAAGGGTTGCCTTAGTGCTAGATCTGCATGTGTGTCCGTACTTGCTTCTTCCCGTATACTGTCAACAGTAAGTGATTGACCTCTTCTAAGCATTACTTTCTAGTTATGTAGGAAAGCTAAACATGAAGCTCATGAGTGTCACGCAAGGGGATGCTGGCACAAACATATTGGGGATAAGGAGGAGCCCAACCACCAACTAATTTGATTGAAGTTGTTGGTATTCTAAGGTCTGAATACCATATGTTGGAAGTGGTAATGGGCCACAATAAGAATAAAATCAAAGGTTTATAGGATATTCCAACAGATGAACCTTAACATACACACCTAAAAATAGATGAGTAAGAGATAGAGAGATAATAGACAAGATTTCAAGTGTAATGGTAAGCTATGAGGCTCACCTACACTATCTATATATGAATGTCAAATTACAACATGTGTATATGATACAAACTAAAAATATCTGAATCTAGGTAGAAATAGGAACTAGATACAAGAGATTGTGTGCCTAAGAGGTATGAAGAGTGTGTGTGTGAAAATATGGAGAATACAAATAGTTTATAACTGTTTTACAGCAAACCCAAATTCTGATCAACCTAGATCAGAAACGAGTGACCTAGCAAGTAAGAACGGATATAGACTTGCTACTCACAGTAAATCAACAATGGATGTTGATGGTAAGCTGACAGAATCTCCTCCAAATAATCACCAAGATGTAGACCACAACTCCTCCAAGAGTATGTGAACACTCCCTCCAAGAGGGACTCCAAGATCTTCTCCTAGCTTGAGAAGATTGATCACCTCCTCCTCCTCCTTAGCATTGAGCACTTGAGCAATTCAGTGATGATTGATGATACAATTAGTAAGAGGCTTTATTTATATAGCCTTGCATGCTTCTAAAAAACACACTATGAAAAGCACGATAAATCTTTCACCATGTTTCACGAAAATCTACCACAAAAACAACCTCTATTAAATTTAGCGATCGCTACATGAAAATCAAAACGGCATCGCTATTCGAAAATCCTAAAAAAAAGTATCCGCTAGAATGATGAATCTGCTATTGCATTAAACGGGAATCGAACCTTGGTCATAAGCATGAGAATATTTTCTCTTAGCCACGATGCCATCGTTATTATTGTCTCCAACAGAAGCAACACCCAATCAAGGTAACACTTATAATCCACGACCTCGAGCTGACTTTGGAAATGGTCCTAGAAGGCCGATCATTTGTTTCAGGTGTGGGGAATGTGGGCACTATCAGAGCAAATGTACCCTATTAGAAAATGCTCCCCCTTGTAGGAGTTGTCAAGATAGCAGAGATCACTACACAAATTGTTGTCCAAAGAACAATGCATCTACATCTAGGCTTCACATCCAAATGATCTCTATGAATAAAGAAAGATTAGTAGAAGAAGTCAATGTGCCACCACCATCTCCTAGAATAGTAGAGTTAGAAGAAATTGAATCCATGGTTATGCAGACAAGAATTAAAGGGAAGGTTCAAGAAGAAACATGCCAAGGGTCAAGTGCTATTGGAATGAACAAGGACAAAAGGATAAATGAGGACACAATGACTACATGTGAAGATACAAGACAAAAAGAAGAGCTTATAGGTACCAATGATGTAATTGAGAATGCATTTAGGAGGGCTCATAAGGGGTTTGAGAAGGCATACATCAGCCATACTCCTATGGAATCTAAAGCTTCAAAATTATTTAAATCCATCGAAAGAGAGGTTACTATCTTTGAACTATTGAAAATGGATGAAAAGTTTAGATCACAAGTCCTGCAAATTATTGATGAAGCATCCAAATCCACTTTTGTGGCAAAGGGTATGGATATGGGGGAAGGTAAGGTTATAGGGGAACCCCCCTCATAGATTATAAAAGCTTGCGGCTCACAGTAACTATCAATGGGCATCAATTACAAGGGGTTATGGTGGATGGTGGCTCACACATTAATTTGATGCCAAAACACGCAATGGAAAAGCTTGGATTCCACCCATCAAGGCTAGCTAATTTCATTGTCATGTTCACTGACCAAAGCAAAGTGAGGCCAATGGGAGTGGTCCCCCATGTCCAAATTGAAGTTCAAGTTAATATGTTCATTTTGGACTTTGTTGTATTGAGACTACCACAAGTAGATGGCAATTTCCCTCTGTTAAGTGGGAGACCATGGTTAAGACATGCCAATGTTCTACATGATCAGGGCAAGGATACTACGTGGGTGAAACAAGAAGGAAAGGAGTTGCAATAGATATTGTTAGAAGGACTAGATAACTAGAGACATACTAACATGATGCAGACAATTTGTATTTCTATGGAAAAAGATATGATGGACAACCCAAAATCGGATTTATATGAGGATGAGGAGCTTTTGGCATGGATGCAAGCAGGAAGCTCATCTTCTTGCTTTGGATATTTTTCTAAGCATTGACACGCTCTTGTAGTGTTGCTGAGAGGGTGCAAAGCTGTTTGTTATTTTCTTCCAATAATGTATATTCCTGCTTAAGCTGAGTGGCAGCTTCGAGCATGGTGTCGAGTGCAAGACTAAATGAGGTGGATGCGGGGGTAAGGATGGAAGATGCAGGGGGTTGGGAAGTGGGAATGGGAAAAGTGGATGTTGTGCCTATCGTGTGTGGAAGTGGTGATGTGAGTGTAATAACCTGTGATGGTGTTGTGAGAACAGTGGTAGTGGGTGACCCAGCGGATGGTGAGATGTCCATGGGATCGGACATGAGAGAGTGTGATTCGTGAAATGTGAACACCGGGATGGTGGGTGGCGTGATAGTGGTGGCTGTGAATGTGGGGAAGTGAATTTGGGGAAGGGACTTTTTCTTATGTTCATCAACCTGTTGAAGAATGTTTACAAGTTGGGTCCAGAAGGAGGGTTGGGTGATTAGTGTGGTGCCCGAGGTAGTTACAAGGGAGGGGGTAGGTAGAGTTTGGGAGGGAGGGAATGGAGGGGTGGAGGGTGAAGAAATGGAAAGAGTCTGTCTAGTGACAGATGATTGTCCAAAGGCATGGGGGAAGGAAGGGTGACCTAGTTGGGGTTCAAAAATCTGAGTGACGGAGATGGATGAGGGTGAAGGAAGGAAAGTGGAAACGGGGGTGTGTACAATGGTCTCACTATAGGAGGAGAATGGTTGTGTAGAAAGACACGTGGAGAGAGGCTCTGAGGGTGGGATAGGAGATGATGGGGGGAATGGTGCATGCGTAATGTCCTCCGGTTCATCATTGGGCCTAGGGCTAATCATGTGAACATCTTCTGATGTGGACGTAGCTAACGCGATAGATACTTCCATGTGAATCATCTTTCCTTGCCGCGGCCGTCTATCAATTCTTCTTTGATCATAAGCAGGGTTCTCTTGATAGACCAAGGTTCTCATTGCTTCACTGATGCCACAGGTGTCCGCCAAAAGATTTAGCGATTCTACAAAATGGGGGTCGATATGCTCTGACTGCAACATCTGGTTTACTAGGGCCCTATTTGCTTCTTCTGACATTTTATGGCGTCGTTGTACTTGCTTGATTGTTTGGTATAGTCGTTTGAGTTGTGCCGTATATGCAGGGGCTTCTTCTTCACTCTCTTCCGGGTTATCTCTTGGTGCCTTTTCCTGAGCTTGTGTGCTTAGTCTTTGAGGAAGTTGTGCCACTCCTATCTCCTGTACACTGCTTGTCTCGCCTCGTGCATGTTCTCTTTGGGCTGATGTCCCTGGATCGACATTGTCAGGGCAACCTTCACTGTCTGATAGATGAGCCGTCTGCAGAAATGTTTCAAAATCAAAGTTTGGGTCCTCGGTGAAGGTGGCCATCGCTGCAAATTCTGCATCGGTAGGTAGTGGAGGGGCAGAAGGAGTGGGCTGTACCCCCTCTCTTGGTTGAGACTCTTGGAGATGGATTGTGATAGGTGCCACCTAGACTTCCTCTCTAGTGGAGACTTCGGCGGTGGTTACTGGAGGGATCAGGACCTGTGAAAGAGATCCACGCATTCTTTTTGCAGGCTGACTCCCTGACTTTCGCCCTTTAAACAGTTCCAGGTGTGCATACTTTAGGGCTCGAGCAACTGGCACATCATATGCCAGACATCTGTAGATGATTCTTGTTAACGCACAACAACCATGTAAAGTGGGCTTCCTCACCCCCCGCTTGCCTGCCTCATACACCTGATCTAAGATCCATACCGGCATCTTAATGGGCAAGTTTCCGGTCTCTGCTAAATACAATCCGTACCATATCTTCTTGTGAGGTTGAGTGAAACGGTCCTGAGCGGGAAATGTGAAGTGCTGGAGGCACATCCGCAGAGGTATGGCGATGTTGGGGGTGAGGGCGCACATTTCTTTGAGCTTCTTGACTCTATTGCTTTTCATTGATTCTGGTATCAAGGGGTCGCGATCTGAAGGCACATGAGTTCCATACATTTGAAGGGCTTCCCTGATTAACGTTACATTTAATTCAAACTTCCTCATCTCCTCCAGATTAGATAAGGAGGGCACCCAGAATGTGCCTGAATGATCTTTATCCCCGGTAGGTTTCAACGTAGCAATCAAGTAGTAACACCTGAGGAAGTCAGGTTTAGGTAGAGCTTCACTGAAGTAAGTTTGAAGTCCTGCCTTTTGCCAGATATCTTGAAGTGGAGCTGCATTTTGTAAGGTCTCAAATTCTCTTGAAAAGAATTGGAAGGTCCACCAAACCCCTCCACACTCCATCTTGGACTCCCAGATGTGATCTGCGTCTCCCAAATCCCCTGGCATTTCATTGAACCAATGGGAGTGCCCTTTTACTCTTTCGGTTAGTCCACTGGGTGGATCTGGAATAGGAATCCTTCGCACATTCAAGAATTCTTCAGGCCTAGCTGTTGGTGGAGCTTCCACTGGCATGGCATCCCAATTGATAGGAGCACCAGATCCTGCCTGAGAGCTTGTGCCTGCCGCTGTTGCCATGAGAGTAGGTTGCTTATCTGCTGGAAGACGAAAGGCACATTAGTGTTGCATAGGAAACAAGATGTAATGGTGTTCCCTTCACAATACTAACATGACAATCCCGGAGGTCAGTGGTTAGTGGTGAGGTGTTTATGATATGTGTGAGTGGTGATTAAAGGTCAGTGTCATCCTAGATGCATACTTTGGTTATGCAATGGGCCCGGAATGCTTCGGTGTTAGTGTGGACGGATTTACAGAATAGGGTCAGGGGGTTTAGTACACAGTTTAATTCTCCACACTTTGATACAGGAGTCGTAGCTCTTAGAGCTAAGGACAGGTGAAGATTTCGGTCTGAGAGTGTGATGTATTTGGGACCTTGTGGGTACCCATTTCCAGACATTCCTGGGGTTGATGGGAGTGGGGACAGTGAGAGGTGTAGGTATCTTGTCATTTTCTGAGTTGTTGGCCAAGAGTGCTTGAGAAAGTTGCTTCATCCTAGTGCCTGAAGGTGAAGTAATTTGGGCTTGTAAGCAAGCCTTGGGCACCCATATCTGTCTAGCATTAGGGGTGGCCTTCATTGACCGCTTAGGAACCCAAATAGAAATGGTATGCCTAGGGGTTATCCTAGGGGGCTTCTTCACTTTGTTCCTTGATGGTGAGGCTCGTTTCTTGTCTCCTTGAGAATCTGCTATTGGAGCTGTGGGTTTTCCATCCTTGCGTATCCAGATCTGCTTCACGCCACGATATGCTCCATGTTGCACGGGTTGGCGCTCCTGCCTCTTGATCAGCGGCCTCCTTCGTGTAGAGTGATGTTCGGTCTGCTCGTTTAGAATCTTCTTTGGATCAGTTATGAACTCCTTCTTGGCCTCTGAACCTTCAGTAAGATTGACATTCCTCTGCACCATAGAAGTTTGGACAAGCACAACAGTGTTATCTTCATGTGGATTCCTGGAGGGACCAGGAGTTGGTGCCTGTTCTATTGGTTTGAGTGCTTGATTTTCTAATTCAATCGTGAGACGGCTTTGGCCTACCCAAACCTGAAGAAGTCCACTTCTTAGGTTGAGGTTGATTGCATGATCATAGATCCAGTCTTGGCCCAAGACAAGAGGTTCGGTCAGATCCTCGTCTTCACACACTAGCACTTTTGCTGGCATGAGGACCTCTTGTATGTAGAGGGGAAGATCCACCTCTCCCATACAAGGGGTTTCAACACCTCCTAATCCTATCAGATATGCTTCTAGGGGATTTACCTCCAATTGCAGCTGCTGTCAATAAGAGAGCCGAACTGCACTTGTGGCTGCTCCTGAATCAATTAAAGCCTTCACGCTTGTTGTGCTGTCTCTTTGTCCTATTTCTAGGGTCACAAAAGGTCGTCGGTCCACTATCTTATGGGTACGTTCACCTGAAGCCTCACACATGGCCATGTGATAGCCTGGAGACTCTTGAGTGTCAGTCATAGGCTGGTCCCTTCCTTGTCTCCTCAACTTCATTCGTCTGATACGCTCTAAGGCCTCTGCCTGTGCTTCTTCTCGAATTCGTTTTTCCTCCTCTTTACGTTGCTTAGCAGTATTGAGTCGGCTTAGCATCTCCTCCGTGAGGGGTTCCTGATACAGCTTGACTCTGCATCCGCTAATATAGTTTGGGAGGACATCCCCCTCTAAAGTGGCTAGTTGTACTGCTCCACTCGTGGAGATCCTATTAATGATCATAGGTCCGTAGCCTCTCTTTTCTAGCTTTCTTGCGTGTTGTTTCAATGTGTAGACTAACACTAGATCTCCTGCTTTCAAACCCTTGTCCTTCACATGGGCATCAAAGTATGCCTTTTGCCGTTTCTTTGCAGCATAGATGCCTGCTGCTGCTCGTAGCCTCGTCTCACCTAAACGTTCTAGATCAAAGATCCTAGAGGACAACTCGTGTCCATTCCACTCATGCTCTTGTGCTACTCTTAAAGCTGGGATTAGGAAATCTAGTGGTAGCACTGCATTCTGTCCGAAGACCATCTGAAATGGGGTGGCATTGAGTACCGTTTTGTAAGCAACTCGGTATGCCCAAACAGCATGATGAAGTTGTTTGTCCCAATCCGAGCGTTTATTATTTACAAGTTTCGTCAATACGTTACATAGGATCTTATTCGTGCTCTCGGCTTGTCCGTTAGCTTGCGGGTGATAGGGTGCAGACTTCTTATGTGTCACCATGAATTCTTGAAGGAGATTTTCAATGACCTCATTCAAGAAGTGCGTACCTCTATCACTAACCAACTCTATTGGTAACCCATATCTAGTGAACACATTTTCGAATAAGAACTTAGCCGTCGTTTGAGCATCATTCTTTGTCGTGGCCTTTACTTCCACCCACTTTGTAAGGTAATCTGTGGCTACAATAATGTATTCTGCATGGGAGTTTCTAGCTGGGGGGTTGATGGGACCTACAAAGTCTATACCCCACTTTGAAAATGCACGTCCTCCCATCATTGGCCTTAAGGGCATTTCATCTTTTCTTATCGGATATTGGGCACGTTGGCATGTGTCGCAACTCTTCACATAAGAGTGTGCATCCATATGAAGAGTGGGCCACCAAAGTCCCGAGAATAGAATGGTCTTAATTACTCTGTCCGGCCCAAAGTGTCCACCTGCAGCACCGCTGTGTGCCGTTTCTAAGACTTTCAAATAGTCTGATTCATGAACGCACAGTCTTAGGTAACCATCCTTGCCTCTTCGATATAGGTTGTCTCCTACTAAGGCATAGTCTTGAGCCTCTTGCTCCATGCTCCGTTTTCTTGCAAGACTAGCCTGATTGGGCAATGTTCCCGATCTCATGAACTCAACCAATGGGGCACTCCAATCTGGGATTAATGATACGTGATAAAGAGTGGCATGCTCCACTGGGGGTCTCTTCTGGCACACTGGACAATTGTGGATCCACTCTTGTATTTCTTTGTCCATGCTAGGCCAATACACCCCTAAACGTTTTAGATTCTGCAATGTTCGTTGTTTAGGGTAGTGATTTCCTAGCAGTCCCTCATGGGCTTGTTGCAACCAACTAGCATGTTCATCATCCTCGACACAACAAGCTAATACGCCCTCGGTATCTTGCTTGTACATACTTCCGGCTAATATTTGATACTTTAGCGATTTTACAATTTCCTCTTTGCTTGTTTTAACATTTTTATTTGCAGGCCCGAAGGTTAGGACTGGTACCAACTTATTTGCCCATTTAGGAACAACTTCTAAATTGAACAGATAAGCATCGGGCAATTCATCAGACACTCCTTGCGGTGGCTCTCCTGAAGTGATGCGAGAAAGATGGTCTGCCCTAAGATGGGTTCTACCTTTCCTGACAACAACTTCAAAGTCGTATTCCATTAGTAAGAGGAACCATCTTACTAAGCGGCCTGTATTGCAAGGTTTATTGACCAAATATAGTAAAGCTTGATGATCAGTGAAAAACTTGAACTTATTGGCCAATAGATAGTGTCTAAACTTCTTCACAGCATATACCATACCTAGGCCTTCTCTTTCCGTTGTGGTATAATTTCGTTCAGCTGCATTTAATTGCCTACTAGCATATGCTATCGGCAAATCTAGGTTTCCTTCACCTGTGGGTTGTGCTAGCACACATCCTATTGCATGATTGGAGGCATCTACATGGACATGAAAGGGTTTGCTCCAATCCGGAGTAGTCAATATTGGTGCTGTGCACAAACGTCTTTTCAGCTCGTTGAAAGAATTCTCGCATTCCTCGTTCCACTCAAAGTTTGTTAACAACCCATAAAGAGGTTTAGCTATGATGGCATACATGTGGATAAACCTACGGTAATATCCACAATGGCCCATAAAGGCTTGTACCTCTTTAACATTCCTTGGTCTGGGCAACTCTGCTATTGCTCTCACTTTGTCTTCATCTGTTGAAATTCCATTCTTAGAAACGATGTGACCTAAGATCTTACCTTGTCGTACCATGAACACACACTTCTCTGGATTCAGACACACTCGATAATCTCTACACTTGTTGAAGATTTGCCTGAGCTCAGGGATGTGGTAACTTCTTTCTTGGGAATGGGCGCATAAATCATCCACATATACTTCTAAGCTCTTCCGCAAGAACTCTTTGAAGACATGACACATGAGTCTTTGGAATGTTGCAGGTGCATTGGTGAGCCCAAATGGCATCACACGAAATGCAAAGATTCCCCATTCTGTGGCAAAGGCCGTTTTGTGTTGATCTTCGGGGGCAATGGCTACTTGGTTGTAACCTGAAAATCCATCAAGGAAGCTGTAAACTTCCTTGCCTGCAACACGCTCCAAAAGATGTTCGGTGATTGGAAGTGGATAACTATCTCTGATCGTAGCGGCATTGACTTTTTTAAGGTTAATGCACACCCGCAATTTCCCATTCTTCTTGGGCACCACTACAATGGGGGACACCCATTCAGTGTGCTCAATCTCATAGATGAATCCGGCTTCAATCAGCCTGTCAATTTCCTCTTTTATTTTGGCCGCATAATTGTCATTATATGTGTAGGGTTTTTGTTTGGTGGGCTTAGCATCAGCGGTCATCGGAATCGTATGAGAGCAAATCTCTAGATCTACTCCTTTCAAGTCTCTATAATGCCATGCGAACACATCCCTATATTCCCTTAATAGAGCTACAAGCTCTGCTTCTTCTTCTGCACTTAGGTCGTCTCCTATGTACGTACATCGCTCTTCGTTCCCTTCAATGGTCACTACAATTTTTTTGGTCTTTTCTTTATTGTCATATGCTTCTCCTATAATGGCCTCTCTCTTAGGCATTCGTACCAAAATTTTCCGGTCTTCCACTTCACATTTCTTGAAATTTTCTGGTACTTCAAACAATGATTCTTCCTCTTCTTGTCTTACTGCTTTTCTTTTCTTTTTCTTTTGACCTCCTTCACTTCCTTTCTTTGAACTTATCGTTTTAATACTTGCAAGAGGTTCTTCTTCTTTTTGGGTTAACACTCCTATGTCTTCTAAGTAGTGTTCCTCTGAGTCAAAGTATGTATCCATCACAATGGATTCTAGATCATCGTCATTCTCTTCTTCTTCTATGAACTCACTAGGATCACACTCTTCCAACAAGGGCTGACACATGAACACTGAAATATCATAACCCTCCTCATCACAATGGGGTGTCCATTGTTCCTCATTGACTGCAATGTCCATGGTAGCTAAGATTTCTGCCCAACCATGAGGCTCAAATTCCTCATCTGGAAATATCATTGGTGTATAGGCTGGGTCTTTTATTGGTCTATCCCCTGGGGAAGTTCCTTCTTCTCTCGCTTTTAGGCGCTTTTCCTCTTCCTCTGCGACCTTGCACATCCACAAGTGAGTATCTTCATGCAACCAGGATGGTTCAGGTGAACTTCCAGAATGCACGGAGATAGAGTCTTCTTTCGCTTTGTGGATAGGATTCCACTGTAGGGGTGGTACATCTCTGAAGGTGTGATCCTTCAGATTGACCTTGGTGGTGACCCCTAAGTGCTGTAAGTACAAGGAGTTGGTTCCCCAATCTTGTACTATTTGTAATTGTCGTAGGAAGGGTCTTCCTAGGATCATCTCGTAGACATTATTCTTCTCAAAGTCACATATAGCAAACGTATGTTCAAACTCTACACCACAAGTGGTTAGAGTTATCCCTTCAAGCAATCCTAGAGGTCTTTCAAAATGACCATCTGCCATTTGAAGTTTCATTCTCGTTGGTCTTAAGGTGGGTTTGCCCCATCGCTTCCACAAGGAGGTGGTCGCAATAGCAACACCAGCACCCGAATCCACAATTGCTTTGGTTGTGTAACCTTGATAGGTGATTGGAAGATAAGTGTTACCTTCTTCACCTTCGCTCATGTCTCCTACCTTGTCGAGAGGTATCTCTGGTACTTTTTGTTTAGAGCCTACTTTTGGCATATTGGATTCAAGTTCTGGAACCTGATCCTTCACATGATTCCAGAGCTCAGGTTTTGCCTTGAGCAGCTCCTCTACAGTGAGATGACATTGAACCTTAGTGTTCTTCACAACATCAGTGTTCCTGGGAATCACTGAGTCTTCATTTCTCACCAATATTGTGGGAGCTCTGATCTGGAGAGATTCAGATTCCCATGGGCCTGTGAAATGAGGCAACTCTTGTACAGAATTAGATTCAAAATCTAATCTCTCATCCTCTTGTTGCTCTGTTTGATCTCCATAGATAGACGGAATGTCTTGGGGAAATTGATCATGAAGATCATCAATCTCAGGAATAGGAGGGGAATCACCCTTCTCCTTGGCCCATTTCTCTTCTTGTATTTCCCGCAAGAACTCTGGAGAGTACTGTTGTATTGAAGGAGGTATTCCAGCATCCGTGGAATTAGGAACATAAGCTCCCTTTGGTGGTGAGCTTCCTCTTTCAACAACTGGTTGAGCCTGTGGAGGTAAAGAAACTTGTGATTTGTTTACCAACTGCTCTAATCTTTCTAGTAAGCCTTGGAAATGCAAATCCGGCTTGACAGAGTTTGTCTGATTGAACTTTTGACTAGTCTCAAGTATAGCTTGAGCTTGTTCTACCATTTTCATGCACATTTTCATCCGTTCAATCTCTAAATCTGCTCTAGGGTAACTCTTGTCTAGGTTTGCAGCTGTTGGCCCTTCTTGAAGTCGAGCCTGGTAGGCCTTGAACATCATGTCCAAGCCTTCAGGAGTGGGGTCAGCTAATACTGATCCTACTCGGGGTGGTGGGTGGGTTACGAGGGGTGTGTTAGAGGGTGGAGAAATGGAGGGTGACGGGGATGGTAGTGGTGGAAGTGTGTGGGAGTGTGGTTGAGATGTGATTTCTGTGATTTTTGCCTTGGTTTCTCTCACGCTTTCTTCAAGTTCGTTTATCTTTTTTGCCCATTGCCTCTTCATTCTTTCACGACTATCCTTCCAGGCGCTAGTTCTCTTTTTGGGTATGCTCTCTGTTTCACTCACCTCGGGGCTCTTTTCGGGACCAACACCTTGGTGTTGTTGAAATGCCTGGGCTCTTGTGATCACCTGCACAGGTGCAGTGGAAACCACACTCCCTGTGGAGTCTACAACTAACCCAACAACATGGATAGGAGTGATTTTAGGCATGTTATTAGGGTTCTTCGGGCAATCTCGTAGGAGATGCTCTTTCCCGCAGTCTTGACAGAAGCCCTGAATGGTTACTGGTTGAGGCTGTGTAGGGGCAGGTAGTGGACAATCACGTATAAGGTGATCTCCCTGACATCTGAAGCATGGTCCTCTAGGAAATGGAGGTCGTACCTGCCTAGGTTGAGGTCTAGGGTTGTGGTTTGTGTACATGACATTAGAATACTCCGGTTCCTCACTAGTTTCACTTGGGTCCTCATAATAGTATGACTCGTTATGCTCGGGTGACTGCATGTAGTAAGCATGTGGGCTATCAATATGTGTGGGGTCAAAACTATGGTCACTTGGATCACTGTCTGACAGCAATGGGGTGACTAGAACTATGGCTCTATTCGGATTTTCTTCAGTAGATGCATATTTCACTGGGATCACATTGGTTGGAGCAGGGGGTTGCTGCACTAGGACTGGTTGAGGTCTCTGCTGCCCTTGATAAAGTGGCTGATAAGTTTGTTGTGGTCTGTTGTATTGTGGTGATGGGTAATTATTCTGGTACCTACCATGTTGTGGATATGGCTGAGGATGATTTTGCCTAACAGTGTGCTTGTTATATGGGCAGTCTTGTGCAGTGTGGTTGGTGTATCTGCGGTCTATGGTGCAGTACTGGCTACTAGGATTCGCCTGTGGTTGGGCCATAATGGGGCATACACTTGCCATATGTTCACCGCCACAATTGTAACACCGCTTAACTGGGGCAAATCTCGGAATTTGCTTGCTAGAGACGCCTAGTTTTTGGGCTACCTTCTCTGCAAGTTCCTCGATGGATGTGGATTGACCAGATGTCTGTTTACTAGAGCTATCAGAATCCTTATAGATTTTTGATAGTTCTAACTCCTCACCTAGATTGTCCTCAATGTCTATGCACATGCGCACGCACTCCTCTATCGTTCTAGGGTCCTTCAGGTACACATATGACCTGAGCTTAGTGCTCAACAATCCGTCTAGGAACAAGGCCACTTGTTTGGCTGGTGTGGGTAACTCCGGCATAGGGCATCTCTCCAGGTACTGTCTAAATCTTCTTCCAGCTAGTCTGACCGTCTCTTGAGGTGTTTGTTTGAAGCTATGAATTAGTGAGGAGGTGTTATGCCTGATTCCAATCTTAGAAAACTCAACAATAAATGCCTCTAAGAGTTGGTCTATGTTTCTGAAATGCCTCTCATTCAGTGGTTGGAACCACGTAAGGGCAGTGTTCCTAAGGGTTAGACCGAAAGCGTTATATTGTGTGAATAGGTCCTCCACCTATTCAGCTTTCAACACTTGTCGAAATTCTGCCACATGGTCATAAGGGTCTCCCGTGCCATCGAAATAATTCTTCATGGACTTCACCAGTTGAGTTGGTCGTAGGGCCCTAGTGTGTTCTCTCGGCCTTGGCAAAGGAAAATCGTCAATGTCCCTGTGATTCCATGGGGTTCTATGTCTCTCAGGTTCCACTCTATTCCTTTCTGTTCCCGTTCTTTCTCTTCCCGGGGAGTTGGCGAAACTTACCTCAGGTTTGTCTCTACTTCTATCTCTCTGAGCCCCATGAGCTTGGGAGGTCCCAGCTCCTTGGTGACCAAAGGACACAGTAGACCTTGGTTGGGGAAAAACAAATTCTCCCTTCCATGTGTAGGCATGTCTGCCCTGCTCAGTGACCACGAAGATTCTCTCTGATGCAGTGTCTAGGTAGGTTACTTGGCCTGGACTATCAGGGTCTTTAAACTCGTAGATTGTGAGGGTATTCACCTCCTGAGGTTGAGAAGATCTATATCTCCAAAAAGCCTCATCGGTTTCTCGATTTAAAAGCAGATCTATGCTTTTATTATCTTGTGGAATCCGCTCAGGAGTCATGATTCTGGTCAAGACAGACTTACCACGGGGGGTTCTTGGCTCTCTCTCTAAGTTCCCTTGCTCTATATCACCCATGTCGGTCTCCGCAATCACATTTCCAAACTCATCAGTTCTATCAGGAAGAGTGGTGACTACATATATAGTCCCCTCTTTATCTAGGTATGCTCCATTCTCAAACTTGACTACCGGGTGGTCTATTCCATGGGGTTGATCGGGGTTCTTAATCTGGACCACTGATCTTCTCAGTCCGTCTTCGTAGATGCGAGCACCTAGACGATTCGTCCTGATATATTCCAATTGAGTCTTATAAGGCCCCTCTGGCTTTTCTAGATAAGCCAACCCTGAACTACCTACTGGTCTCTCCATGTGATAGGACATTTCAGAATCACTGGTTTCTGATCTGGGAGTGTATGGGTAATCACTCAACTGCTGGGCCCAAGACTTGGCAGTGTGATTGACACTAGCTTCAGAAGATCTGAGGCTCCGTCTGTCTCGGCCTAAGTGTCTGCCTGATCTAAGGTTCATATGCCTGATTTATTTACCCCCTGGAACCCAAGCACGCTCTCGTTGCAGGTTGATTTTGCACCAATCACTTTGTTCTTTTTAGTTGAATATTATGTTTATGGTCTTGTCTGAAATTGCGTCGTCAGGAGTACTTAAATGAATTTCCGCACTTGATGAGTGATCGATTCCCGTTTACCTTTTGTCCCTTAGGGTTTTCGCACTTAAGACCTATTTATTTCTTGCACTTGGTTGCTTAATGCTCTTGGACTTGATTTGTGCCTAACGTTGCCCTAATTATTTACCACACCTAAGTCGTACTTAGCCTAGGCTAGGAATTGACAAAGGAGGGTTATGAGATCTTCCAACCTCAATTAGCTGGTTGACCAGACAGCTACGCGAGCCAAGGAAGCCTTCTCCCAAGCTCGGTACTCACCCTTGCTAGCTTGCTTTGATTGCCTTGAGTGCCCACAAAGTTCCTGCAAAAACTCACCAGTTAGTATAGATTTATTGCCACAAGTATTTGAAAGACACACTTCAATAATTTTAATCCCCTTGGGGTAGCTCACTGCACCCCCTGACTCTGAGATTCACTTAGTTCCACCTAAAGGTCAACTTAAAAATGCATGTTCTAAAACTCCGCGTATGATTCTTACAAAAACCAGTCGAGGTCCATGTAGGATTCTCAACGAGCTTTCCAACGAGACCAAAATCTCATCAATCGGAGTTCGTATGGTCAAGTTATGACCATTCAGGCACTAAAGGGTCAAAACAAGCACTCAAGGTTCAGAAGATCCCTCTCTGGTTTCTAAGCCTTTTGCCCACTTCCCAGGTTCTAAAGTTATACCAAGGTGCCTAAAATTAAGCTCAACTACCCTTCCAATCACTCAAAAAATTAACCCTCAATTTTTATGCGTTAAAGGCCGTGTATCGCGATAGGTCGGGTCGAAGTGTCGCGATAGGTGGGAAGTGTCGCGATAGCTCGGAGTGTCGCGATACCTCGGAGTGTCGCGATACCTCGGAGTGTCGCGATAGCTCGGAGTGTCGCGATACCTCAGAGTGTCGTGATACCTCGGAGTGTCGCGATACCTCGGAGTGTCGCGATACCTCGGAGTGTCGCGATAGCTCGGAGTGTCGCGATACCTCGGAGTGTCGCGATACCTCGGAGTGTCGCGATACCTCGGAGTGTCGCGATACCTCGGAGTGTCGCGATACCTCGGAGTGTCGCGATACCTCGGAGTGTCGCGATACCTCGGAGTGTCGCGATACCTCGGAGTGTCGCGATACCTCGGAGTGTCGCGATACCTCGGAGTGTCGCGATAGCTCGGAGTGTCGCGATACCTCGGAGTGTCGCGATACCTCGGAGTGTCGCGATAGGTCGAGATATGGTGAATTTTTCTGTTCTATCTAGTGTTCCTGGGAGCTCTAGGCCTGCGCAGTGTCGTGGTGCACTCAGAATCGTGATTGGGTGAAATTTTCGGAGTGTCGCGATAGCTCGAGCTCAACGCCTCGGGGACTGTGCAGACAATTTCTGTACCTGCTGAGCTTGCTGGAGATGATGATGGAGCTGCCACCTGCAAGAAACATGCAAAAAACACACAAATACAAGCACGCACAATCGCTCTCTCTCAAACTCGCACACAACAAATGAGGGAATGATAGGGAAGAGGGGATATGTAGTGGAGAAGGAGGTGGAGGTGGAAATGGAGAATGAGGTGAAGATGAAGATGTAGATGGAAAAAAAATCAGAAATTTACCTACTACTTACCATTCCAACGCGTCCTCTCTACGTCTTACCATCACACGCTCGTCCTCAAAGCTCGATCCCCGGCAACGGCGCCAAAATTTGGTGTAGCTCAGTGATGAGTAGCACCTCCTTTAATGTCAATCCGGGAAGACATGAGGATGGTATGAAGACCACGAGCAAGTGGAAGCACAAGTGCGTGAGTGAGAAGCACACAAGCGTGCACACACATACACACACACGCGCACACACGGTAAGAACAAAGAGAGTAAGACAATGGAATCACTTCTATTGCAAGAAAGTTCTCATACAAGCTCAAACTACAAGAAGCTAGCCCCAAAAATGAGCTCTCTAGCTCTATTTATAGTTTTTGACTAGCTTTGGCCCTGTCCAGACCTAGTGTCCGGCCTAGTTAAAAATTAGGTTCCAGGGCTTATTTGAGGGCTCAAACGAGATCTAAAAATTATGAAAATTGACAGGCAACTACTTCTAAGGCTCCCCAAGCTCGAGGACTCCTCGGCTTGTACAAAATGGAGCTACAAAAAGGTGAAATGCTATTTACAAGGGTTTTTAGTGACGAGAATCACTTAAAAATGATGTAAGGGTTTTGAAAAAAAATGAAGTGTTGCCTTAGTGCTAGATCTGCATGTGTGTCCGTACTTGCTTCTTCCCGTATACTGTCAACAGTAAGTGATTGACCTCTTCTAAGCATTACTTTCTAGTTATGTAGGAAAGCTAAACATGAAGCTCATGAGTGTCACGCAAGGGGATGCTGGCACAAACATATTGGGGATAAGGAGGAGCCCAACCACCAACTAATTTGATTGAAGTTGTTGGTATTCTAAGGTCTGAATACCATATGTTGGAAGTGGTAATGGGCCACAATAAGAATAAAATCAAAGGTTTATAGGATATTCCAACAGATGAACCTTAACATACACACCTAAAAATAGATGAGTAAGAGATAGAGAGATAATAGACAAGATTTCAAGTGTAATGGTAAGCTATGAGGCTCACCTACACTATCTATATATGAATGTCAAATTACAACATGTGTATATGATACAAACTAAAAATATCTGAATCTAGGTAGAAATAGGAACTAGATACAAGAGATTGTGTGCCTAAGAGGTATGAAGAGTGTGTGTGTGAAAATATGGAGAATACAAATAGTTTATAACTGTTTTACAGCAAACCCAAATTCTGATCAACCTAGATCAGAAACGAGTGACCTAGCAAGTAAGAACGGATATAGACTTGCTACTCACAGTAAATCAACAATGGATGTTGATGGTAAGCTGACAGAATCTCCTCCAAATAATCACCAAGATGTAGACCACAACTCCTCCAAGAGTATGTGAACACTCCCTCCAAGAGGGACTCCAAGATCTTCTCCTAGCTTGAGAAGATTGATCACCTCCTCCTCCTCCTTAGCATTGAGCACTTGAGCAATTCAGTGATGATTGATGATACAATTAGTAAGAGGCTTTATTTATATAGCCTTGCATGCTTCTAAAAAACACACTATGAAAAGCACGATAAATCTTTCACCATGTTTCACGAAAATCTACCACAAAAACAACCTCTATTAAATTTAGCGATCGCTACATGAAAATCAAAACGGCATCGCTATTCGAAAATCCTAAAAAAAAGTATCCGCTAGAATGATGAATCTGCTATTGCATTAAACGGGAATCGAACCTTGGTCATAAGCATGAGAATATTTTCTCTTAGCCACGATGCCATCGTTATTATTGTCTCCAACAGAAGCAACACCCAATCAAGGTAACACTTATAATCCACGACCTCGAGCTGACTTTGGAAATGGTCCTAGAAGGCCGATCATTTGTTTCAGGTGTGGGGAATGTGGGCACTATCAGAGCAAATGTACCCTATTAGAAAATGCTCCCCCTTGTAGGAGTTGTCAAGATAGCAGAGATCACTACACAAATTGTTGTCCAAAGAACAATGCATCTACATCTAGGCTTCACATCCAAATGATCTCTATGAATAAAGAAAGATTAGTAGAAGAAGTCAATGTGCCACCACCATCTCCTAGAATAGTAGAGTTAGAAGAAATTGAATCCATGGTTATGCAGACAAGAATTAAAGGGAAGGTTCAAGAAGAAACATGCCAAGGGTCAAGTGCTATTGGAATGAACAAGGACAAAAGGATAAATGAGGACACAATGACTACATGTGAAGATACAAGACAAAAAGAAGAGCTTATAGGTACCAATGATGTAATTGAGAATGCATTTAGGAGGGCTCATAAGGGGTTTGAGAAGGCATACATCAGCCATACTCCTATGGAATCTAAAGCTTCAAAATTATTTAAATCCATCGAAAGAGAGGTTACTATCTTTGAACTATTGAAAATGGATGAAAAGTTTAGATCACAAGTCCTGCAAATTATTGATGAAGCATCCAAATCCACTTTTGTGGCAAAGGGTATGGATATGGGGGAAGGTAAGGTTATAGGGGAACCCCCCTCATAGATTATAAAAGCTTGCGGCTCACAGTAACTATCAATGGGCATCAATTACAAGGGGTTATGGTGGATGGTGGCTCACACATTAATTTGATGCCAAAACACGCAATGGAAAAGCTTGGATTCCACCCATCAAGGCTAGCTAATTTCATTGTCATGTTCACTGACCAAAGCAAAGTGAGGCCAATGGGAGTGGTCCCCCATGTCCAAATTGAAGTTCAAGTTAATATGTTCATTTTGGACTTTGTTGTATTGAGACTACCACAAGTAGATGGCAATTTCCCTCTGTTAAGTGGGAGACCATGGTTAAGACATGCCAATGTTCTACATGATCAGGGCAAGGATACTACGTGGGTGAAACAAGAAGGAAAGGAGTTGCAATAGATATTGTTAGAAGGACTAGATAACTAGAGACATACTAACATGATGCAGACAATTTGTATTTCTATGGAAAAAGATATGATGGACAACCCAAAATCGGATTTATATGAGGATGAGGAGCTTTTGGCATGGATGCAAGCAGGAAGCTCATCTTCTTGCTTTGGATATTTTTCTAAGCAACTCAAGCACAAAGGAAGTTTATGAAGACACGGAGAAAGACAATACCAATGGCCATCTAGTTATGGATAATTGCATGGATAACATCTTTCATGATAACCTTTATGGCAATAAGTACAGGGCATTACAAGGATGTGAAAGGAGTACCTCCATGCTTTAGGGAACATAGTATTCCATGGATTGAAGGAGCCAAGGTAGTGAGAGGGAAGTGCTGTGTATTAAGTCCAAGGGTCATTGGAACCAAAAACAAGACAACCAAAATGAGATGCAATGCAGTTAGAGATTCTGGATGGTGAGGCTCTACCACTAGTCAGATCTCCAAGCTCAAGGCTTACCATCAATAACTCTGAGTCTGAGGGACACCTAGAACTGCAAAATCTCTCCAAGTTGTACATAGCACCATGTTGTTTTGCTCAGTTTCTTAGTTTCATCAATTGTCGTGTGTTTTTTCTTCAAGTTTTTCATGTAATTTGGTGATTGCTTTGTTGCCTTGTTCATAAGAACATTGTTGGATTTTTTCTTGAATTTCCTAGCTTTGTTAGGTATTTTGTGGAATTAATTATTGATAAAATAGATTAAGAAAAGGAAAACGTCTAAGGTTTTGAGTGTTGAAAGTGTCTAGAAGCCGTGAAAAATTTTGAGAGTTTTTTATTTTTTTGGATTTTTTTATTTGTTTGATTTTTTTTTTCTCATTTTCTTGGGCTTTTCCATAAAAAAGCCCCTTATTTTTTAATTTGTTATTCCAAAAATAATAATAAGAAAAAAATAAAAACAAAAAGAATAAAAATATATTAAAAATTTTTAAAATTAAAAAAAAATTCCCCGTTGCATTTTTTATTTATCTATTTGTTTAAAAAAATATAATAATAATAATAATCTCTCTCTCTCTGTCTCTCTCTCTCTACCCCCCTGCAGCGCTCAGAAACCAGCCCCCTCCCACGGTCCCACCCTCCCGTGGAACTCCCCAACCGCCCCCTCCCACCCTCCCATAGCCCTTCGCCCACCCGCCCCCTCCCACATGTATCCTCTACTCGTCCTGGGAAGAAATGGCATCAAATTAGCCTGAAACTCGGTACCATCAACATTCAAAACCCCATCAAAATGTAGTGAAGTGATCATCGAGGAAATGACCCACGATACGATACAATTTAGATTCATGTAGATCGGTATCTCAATGTCAAGGGAATGATATCAGATATTGCTTCGTTATCCAACACAAGAGATACATCGGTATGCTCGAGTAGAGAGTGAGTAGAAAGCACGCTGTTATAGGGCTCTGTAATGGAAGTAGACACTTGCGGAGATGGATATACAGGGAATCCTAACTTGCTCTTCTTTCCGTAATCGACAGATCAACGCCCAAGAAGAAGAGATGCAAGACCGGACCCAATGCCGCCACCAACAGCATGGAACAGAAGAAATCCTTGCAGACCTGTACAATTATCCGCAAGCTTCCTTATACGATCCAAACATAGGTCGAAAGTCTCCTTCGCAAGTGTAGTGGCCTCTAGCAAAGTTGTGGGCTGCATCCTCCTCCCCATTGATAAGCTGCTCAGGGTGAAACAACTGCCTGTAAGTCCCAGTCCTAGCTTCATCGATCACGGTAGGCTCCAAGTCGAGGAAAACAGCACGAGGCACATGCTTCTGAGCATCGGTCTTGCGGAAGAAGGTATTGAATGCATCGTCTTCACCTCCCACAGAATGATCGCTGGGCATTCTCCCGTCGTTCTGTATTCCATGCTCCAGGGAGTTCCGATCCCAGCATGCATTGCCGACTTGGATTCCAGCCTGGTTGATATGAACCTCATGATGTTAGCAGGTAGCCAATGGAATGCAGTAGCAGATAACCCGCAGGCGAGGAAAACATTTCAAGCGAGAGAAAACGTATACGAAGACGTCTTCTTTCACTGCGTCATGACAAACAGTTGAGCACCTCTATTTAGCTGGCTATCGCGGTCGTATCTTCTTCTTTGAGCATGGTGTGTGGAGACATAGTCTTGAACCTTGCGAATTCAGCTTTCAGGACGACCTGCTCTTTGATATTTTGACCTTTGAGATCCTATTGCCTGCTCTGTGAACTGTTTCACAGCGCTCGAGAAACATGAAGCAGGGAGTGTTTTTGGCTCAGTTTTACTTAGGGCTTTTCAGGTTGTTTCTTTGTACAAGTTTTTGGTGGTTTCTATGGAGACAGCAAAGCAAGCACACTACCTCTGTTTCCATTGTTGTTGTTGTAATAAATTAGCATCTGGGCTTCATCATATGGGTTTCCTACACTGCATACATGATAAATGGCAATGGCAAAGAAACTTGGAAAAGTTTCGTATTATTGAGAGACACTACTCTTAATATGATGATTCAATGTGCACACCTTAGACAGGAATATTAGCACCTATAAGCACGCAATGCAATGATCAATGCCACATTTACTCGGCTACAGGAAAGAGTCCGAGAAATTAGAGGAAACCAATAAAGCATTCCAAGACCAGTACTACACCTTGTAGCAATCCAACAATGAGCTTGAATCCAAGCTTCCGAATATTGACCAAGAAGCCTCGCACAAAATTGAAACCCCCTTGCACACACATAGATGGCAAATCTTGAAGATATGGTGTTTCATTTGGAGTACTTCCAGAATCTCTCTCATTGATGACTGGGGATATTCTTGAGCATGTGCAAAGAGGTAATATATTTCAACCCAATAGGCATTCCAAATTACTAGAGACCTATCTGGAATTGATGCGAACACGGTCCAATTTACTCATGAACATCATCTAAAATTGATGTTAGAGCCCATTACCAAGGACAAAGACAAGGTAGACTTTTGCAATCAAAGACTGAAATAGTTCATGGCATTCACATTGGCTCAACTATCCTTACTTTGCTCCACCCCAAGGACCACCTACTCTATTCTACATGGTGTCCACAATCCATCATTTGACTCCACTCCTAAAGAATATTCTAGATAGAACAAAAAAGTTTTACATGAAGATATTCAAATTAATTAGAGTTCCCTTCAAGATGTTAAGGAAACTCAAAGCTCCATACATCTCAGCACTTGCCTTTAATGAAGGGAATTTTGACTTGGTCTATGATATGAGCACTACATCCTCTATCCAAACTATATATGCTTTTCATACTCGCGTAAAGTAGTTATCCACATATTACAAATAGACCTCCAAGGAAATCTTCTCAACTGATTCTTAGGAATATCATTTAGAGATATTTATATTGAGACCTACCCATCTTTTACAAATATTCACTATAGATCAAGCCATCATTTCCACTTAAGTAAGGGTGCCACATCCTAAACTTGTTGGTGCAATTAAGCCCAAGCCTACACACTTGATCACCTCACATAAGCTTGATGTATTGGCATTAATATTGGAAGGAGTCATATGTACAACCTCTTGTAACTTGGCTTCACAATTACCCATTGTAAAAGGTCAAGAAACCCACAAGGAGTCAGCTACAAAGTTTCATTAATAATGCTTCTCGTGATCATAAGATATTAATCAATCTCCGCTCACTAGTTTGTGACTATCAAGGCTTGTAAAAGTCCGGATGGATGTTTAATTTGCTAAAAATATTTCCCTACATATAGTTCATCATTTTAGATGATTTCACTCATGATTGGTAGCTTGTTAAGCTAATTGAAGTCCCTCAAAAGGAATTCTATTAATTGCTAATGTACTCAGGGAATGGTACAAAACGCTGAGTAGGTGTCTCAACCAAAATAGTAAGTCTTGGACCTTGGATCATATGCCTATCTATTTATTCTTTTGATCCTATCATTAGTGCATCATCTTCCAAGAAACATATGTGATTATTTATGCTTAATAGCTAGTTAAAGAGCCCACAACACTCTCCAACCATCACTCATAGTAGGTGGAAGCAAGTTTTGGCTACACCAGTCCATCTCTTGTGAGTTTCCACCATCTCCTCCAACAGTGGCATTAGAGAAAGTTCAATCAAGATGGGAGATAGATTTTGGATAGGAACAACTACTCAACATGGTCCCTAAGGATGCAAGCATACCTTCAAGGGAGAAGCTTATATGGATACATCTCAGAAGATGAGGAAATGCCAATCTTCAAGAGCAAGAATCAGCCAATAAGCAAAGACCAAGAAAGAATGACTACATGGTGTGCAAAGGATGCTCTTGCCAGTTCATATCTATTAAACTCAATCTCTCATTTCTTGTTAAAACCTGTTAGAAATTGCAAGACCTCCCAAGAGACTTGGGAAGTGTTCTCATCATACTTCTCCTCAAACACAAGATCTAGGAAAAATCAGTTGTGGATGGAATTCACAACCCACAAGAAACAACCAAAGCAAGGAGTGGCTGATTATGTAGCCAAAATGAAAGATGTAGCAGATAAGCATGCAAGCATTGGAGAAGAGATAGAGGAAGAGCACATAGTGAGGTAGATCATCAAATGGAATTAAAGCTGATGACAAGTGGGAGTCCTTCACCACAGGAATGGATCTCTATATGGATATGCAAATACCTGATCTCAACACTTTGATGGGACAACTCTTCACCCATGAAACAAAGCTCAATTGAAATGGTGAAAACTCAAGAGGTAACCAATCTTCTACCCTTCATACAAATAAGAATAAAGCTAAGGATAAAGGTAAAAGTAAGAAACAAGAAAAAGAGGCTTGTATCTCTAAAGCTAATTATAAAGAAAGAGGAAGAGGTGCTAGAGGAAGGGGCAGAGGAGGAAAACAAGGTAGGGGGAGACCCTATAACAATTCACCATGCAACATATGTGCTCTCAATAACCACACTACAGAAGAATGCTACAAAAATACAAGGAACCAAAGGGGAAGAGGCTCCCATAGAGGAATCTATGGACAAACTAGAGGCAGATACAACAATGGTCAAGGCAACTACAATCATAACTATAATCAAGGCTACAACAACAACAACAACAACAACTATCAAGAAGGCTTTAGAGGAAGAAGGGACTTCAACAACTATACTGAAGATCAAGAAGACTCTCTACTCATCATGAACATGACATCCAAGCAAGGTAAAGATGATGACCATCTCTTCTACATTGACTTAGGTTGTTCCAATCATGTGGCAGGAAATGTAGCTTTATTATCTGATCTTGAAGAACCCAAGGGGAAGCATGAAGTACAAATAGGTGATGAAACTAAACATTGAGTCAAGCAAATTGGAAAATTCAAAACATCTGATGGTAGTATGAACCTTTTGAGAAAAGTTCTGTATGGGCCTACTATAACCAAAAACCTAATTAGTGTTGGGCACATTGTAGAGAAAGGTCTACAGGTTAGATTCACTAAGCATGGAGCATATGTGGAAGAACCCCAACAAGGTTTCAAAAGAATTTCCAAAGGTGAGAAGTCTGGTAGATTGTTTACTTTTGAAATTAAAGACCCAAGGAACATAGCACTATTAAGTTATAGAGATCAAACCTTATCTGAGTTGGAACTATGGCACAAAAGGCTAGGGCACATAGGTGAGAGAAATCTGAAGCAAATTTGCATGGATCAAAGTGTGCTTGGCATTCCCAATGTGAGCAAGAGGCACACGATATACAAATGTGGAGCTTGCCAATTCGGCAAGGCGCATAGGCAACCATTCAACAGGAAAGGATACATCCATGAATATTATTTGGAGCTTGTACACATTGATGTGTGGGGTTCTAGCAAAGATCCATCCATCTTAGGTTCAAGGTACTATGTCTCATTTATTGATGATTACAATAGGTGGAAAATTCTCTATTTCATGAAGCATAAGAATGAGGTATTTACATGTTTTAAGCAATATTTGGCACTAGCTGAAAATCAAATAGGAAGGCGCTTGAAAAGAATCAAGTTTGATGGAGGTGGTGAGTAATTTTCACATGAGTTTGATCTATTTCTATAGGACAGAGGCATAAAGAGGGAAGTAAAAACCAGGTATACTCCTGAATTGAATGGAGTGGTAGAGAGAAGGAACATGTTAATTGTTGAAGCAGCTAGGTCTATGTTAAATGAGAAAAAATTACCTAATTATTTATGGGTAGAGGCTATTTCCACAACCACCTATTTGGTCAATAGACTTCCATCCAAATCATCATGGTATGACAGCATATGAAGCATGGAATAGCAGGAGACCATTATTGGATCATTGCAAAATATTTGGGTGCATTGCATATGCACACATCCCATCACAAATCAGAGGGAAGCTTGACCCTAAGGCTAAGAAATGTATATTTATTGGGTATGACAGCATATGAAGCATGGAATAGGAGGAGACCATTATTGGATCATTGCAAAATATTTGGGTGCATTGCATATGCACACATCCCATCACAAATCAGAGGGAAGCTTGACCCTAAGGCTAAGAAATGTATATTTATTGGGTATGGTAAGAATCAAAAGGGATATAAACTTTACAATCCCGCTAAAAATGCATTCATACTTAGTAGGGATGTAGTATTTGATGAAAATAATTCATGGTTTGAAGATGATTGCAAGAAAGTCACGTTACCATATGATTTGGAAAATTATTTTCCAACTCTCACTCAAGAAGGTCAACACCAAGCAGAGGACATCAAGTGAGAGGATGAGGAGAAAATTGGTTTCAAAGCTTGGAAGTGAAGAGGCAAGTTCAAATACAAGCAATTAGAGGATCTACACGAGTCTTCCAATCAAGCTTTAAGGAGATCACAAAGAGAAATCAAGAAGCCCATAAGGTATGGATATGATACATCCCTAGTCCCAAAACACTCTGTGTATATCACTAAAGATTCCATGGAAGAGGAGCCTTCTTCATTTGAAGAGGCTAGAAAGAAGAAAGAGTGGAGAGAAGCCATGCAGGAACAAGTGGAAGCATTGCAGGAAAACCACACTTGGGATCTAGTTCCCAAGAAGCTAGATATGAAGGCAATGCGCTCAAGGTGGATATACAAAATTAAAAAGAACTCTAATGGTTCTATAAATAGATATAAGGCAAGGCTAGTGGCAAAGGGATTTGCCCAAACACATGGAGTAGACTATCAAGAAACATTTTCACATGTGGCAAAGATGCCAACAATCAGGGTATTGGTAAGTCTTACTGCATCTAAAAATTGGAATTTATATCAGTTAGATGTCAAGAATGTATTCTTAAAATAGTTGGATAACAGAAGGTGTATATGGCACAACCACCACGTTTTGAAGATGAAGAAAAGGCAGGTTATGTATGCAGGCTTAGAAAAGCACTCTATGGTCTCAAGCAAGCTCCTAGAGCTTGGAACCATAGGCTTGTTACATATTTGCATGATCAAGGCTTTCTGGCAAGCAAGGTCGACTCTTCTTTATTCGTTAAGAAGAATAAATCAGAGGTCATCTACTTATGTGTCTATGTGGATGATATCATTATTACAGGTAATGATTCTGATGGTATCAAGCAGGTCAAGGCTCAGTTAATGAAGGAATTCAAAATCAGTGATCTAGGTTTATTAACCTACTTCCTTGGCTTAGAACTTGTGTACACAGATTCAGGTATATTCATCACACAAAGGAAGTACATACATTATATGTTGATAAAGTTTAAGATGGAGAATACTAAAGTTGTAGGTATTCCTATGGAGATCAACCATAAGCTAAGTTCACATGAAGGTGAACTACTTGAAGATGTTACAAGTTATCAACAACTTGTGGGTAGTTTTAATTATGGAGTATGGTACAAAACTCTAAGTAGGTGTCTCAACCAAAATAGTAAGTCTTGGACCTTGGATTATATGCATATCTATTTGTTTTGATCCTATCATTAGTGCATCATCTTCCAAGAAACATATGTGATTATTTATGCTTAATAGCTAGTTAAAGAGGCCCACAATACTCTCCAGCCATCATTCATAGCAAGTGTGAAGTAGGTTTTAGGTACACCAATTCATCTCTTGTGAGTTTCCACCATGTCCTCCGACAAAACTACCATGTGCTATAGACTTGGAATGACTTATGACTGATCTTACACAAGGACTCAGGCTAAGGGAACATGAATTGGCAAGTTGGTATAGTATTATGGAGACTCACCTCCCCAACAAGGGTTTGTCAAGGAATTTGATAGGTGGGAGAGAGGGGGGAGTGTTAACAGTGAAGTTGGACTAAGCCACCAAGGAAGTATGGGAGAGGGGAGCCAAGGACAAGATAGCCAAAGGGATGAACAAGGAGGGCAAAGCAAATAGTGCAGTTAAGGCATATCAGGCAAGTAATAGGCTTAATTATATTTTTCCATTCAATCATGTATTTAAGAGTGATTCTCATTACTACACATGATAACAATTATTTGTTTTGATATTTTCCTCTCCATTTTGTTCACACAAAAGAGTCCTCAAGCTTGAGGATTAATAGAAGAACCCGCCTATCCATTTTAATAATTTTTAAAGCTCATTTGAGCCTACATAATAGCTTAGAAACATATTTTTGAACTACGCAAGACACCACATCTAAACTAGGCCAAAGCTAGTCAAAAAACTATAAAAACAGCGCGAAAGCTCATTTTTTGGGTTAGAGAGTGGGAGAGTGGACGCATTCTTGAGCTTTATATACTTTCTTTGGTTTTTTCTAACGGATGATTCCATTGTTTCCCTATGTTTTACCTTGATTGGACATGTGTGTGTATGTGTGTGCATGTTAGTGTGCTTCTCACTCACACACTTATGCATTCCACTTGCTCGAGGTCCTCATACGATCCTCATATCCCCATGGACTAAAAATTAAGAGGTTGATCGCCTAACATGGTTCTCACCATTGTGCTAGAGTGAAAATGCACTAAATGAAGTGTCCAAGTTGATTTCCATCTTTCCATCTATATACAGGTCCACATAATGACAAAACAATGATCTCAAAGCCACAAGGAACATGAAAATGCTCCTCAATGAAGAGGCCATTTAATTTCTCCATCAATTGTGAATGGAAAAATCAGATCGCGATTTCCCCACAAATGAAGAACCTCTCTATCAAGTTGAAGAGACCCTCTTTGACATCATCCATATCTTCTGCGATCATATGTCCACATTGAAAGTTGGAAACAATATTCAATGCAAAATCTTCAGGCTATTTTATCTCTTGCAGTTGATAGTGCATGATTGCATAACATGTGAAAGAGCTATTTACATCATTGGTGAAATCATCTTCACGATTGTGTGAATATGTCTACACATAGAATATTATAGTGACATTAGGTATACTACACTCTTAAATATAATAAATAAAACCAAATTCCCAAAGTAGATCGCATACAAAAATTTGAACTCTACTAATCAAGTAGTGATGCTCATGAAAAAGTCCATAATCACTCTCATGTGGACTCTGATATGTGCATACTTGTTGTGGACTTTGATATGAGTACAACGATATATGATATACTTTTTACAATCGTGATCATCATATTATTTCTCCTTTTCTTTTATATATGTTTGGGGCATATGAGTAGGAAATGATGGTGTACCCTTTGACCAATTGGAGTCTCATCTTCAAAATATATATATATGTGTTTGGGGCATAAGAGTAGGAAATGATGGTGTACCCTTTCACCGATCGGAACCTCATCTTCAACAAAAAAAAAGCTACCTATATTGAGTAAAGAGAAATCCAGAGAACCGATATTTACAGAGAAATGACATCCATGACATTAAATAATTCATGATACGATAAAGTCCAAAGGAGTTAAAAATTCCTTCTGCCTAAAGAAACATGGAAACACATTTTTGTTTGAACCAAAGAAAATAGCTTGTGTTGACTCGAAGGTGGCTCCCATGATAAGTTTCAACGCTCCACACATTCTGTTGAATTAAAGGTCAACAATATCGATATATTTAGGTAGTGATGTGTGTGAACACTTTAGGATCACTGGGGCACATGTTTCCCTCTTTAGGAGGTTCTCCTCCCGGCTTATATATACACATATTGCCCTAATAGGCTACTTATCTTTGTACATTCTAGTGGTAATACATTTAGTATTGTGTGTTATGCTCCAAGCTTCTTCTTCCTTGTGCTATTTTTGTGCTTCCGCAGACATCTAACTTCAATAATTGATATTAGAGCAGGTCGTCGCTTCATCTAGGGCATTGTTGAAACCTCTCCGGTTGGAGTCTCAGAATTGCACAAAATTTGGTGAGCATACTCAGGGTGTTTTAGAGATCATTTCGGCCCCCGAACACACTATCGTAGTGCTTGTGCAAGCTATTTCCTCTTTTTGTGCCAAAGGTATATACCAATTTCGGTTCGCCAGTATAAGCATCTCGAAGTCTGTGACATGTTTAGCAGAATTTCTTTGTGCAGTTCTATTCAACTTTTTGAGATATACCCAATTTTTTGCATCAAGGTATTTTAGTCATCAACCATGGCTGAAAGCAGTGATGTATTTTGTATGGCTATTGAGGATAAGTTGGATGGTACCAACTACTCGTTATGGGCTTATATGGTGCAACATGTATTGGTTGCAAAAGGACCGTAGAACATTGTGTAGGGTGTTGAAAAATGCCCTATCACACTTGCAACTATTACAGCTGCAGGTATTGAAGCTGATGCAGAAGGTGTGGAAGATGGTGATATTCTGCAGATTCCTGTTCGTGCTTCTATTTCAGTTGCACCTACTATAGAGAAAATTTGTTGCGATTTGGGATGGTAGAGATGCTCATGCACACACATTAATAGCTTTGTCTGTCAAACATGCCATTATTCCTCATATTTGCTCTTGCAAAACAACTAAGGATGCTTGGGATACACTTACCACATTGTACTAGGCTAGGAATGAGGCTTGTATTGCTTACCTTCAAAAACAGTTGGAGAGTGAGCACATGAATGAAGGTGCTTCTATGGACAATTTTTTGACAAAGATCAAGGATTTGAAGGAACACTTGATTTCTGCATATGAAGTCCTTCCTGATAGTTCACTTGTGTAGATTGTTTTGAATGGTCTTCCCAACTCATATCAGAGTTTTGCTTCTACTCTTTGTTTGATGATGAAAGGCAATCCAAATGCCTTGACATTTGAGGAGCTAGTTTCTATTTTGTTACAAGAAGACCAGTCTAGGTAGAACAGGTCTATTATGCGTGTTGTAGATCAAGCTTTCCTAGCTATTCAGAAGGGCAAATGAAAATCGAGCTCTTCTACTAGTAAGCAGAAATCTGCAAATGTTGCACATTCGAAGAAGGAAGTGAAAAGAAATTAGAAAAGCAAAAATTGTTTTACAAATACTGTAAAGCAAATGATCATGTCATTAAGAGTTGTCCAAAACTCACTGGTAAAGAGGCAAAGAAGAAAGAGGTCAAAATGGTTGTTGTAGAGGCCTCTACATTGAAAGCAGAGTCTGTTAATCTTGTGCACGAAGAAGAATGGGTGTTTACTATTTTTTGTAGTTTTGTC
The DNA here is from genome assembly GCA_020310875.1 of Ceratopteris richardii. NCBI lineage: Eukaryota > Viridiplantae > Streptophyta > Polypodiopsida > Polypodiales > Pteridaceae > Ceratopteris > Ceratopteris richardii. Next base: position 15,019,133 of record CM035408.1, on the reverse strand, counting down.
CTATCATCTCATGTGTAGTGCATGCTTGGAGTAGACTCGGATGTTTGGTGCTTTGATAGTGGGGTGACCAAACATATTACCTCGCAACGTAGTTTCTTCTCTGCACTCCAGCTTGCCCCTACAACGAATATTGTTACATGTGCCAACAACTCCTCTTATCCTGTTATGGGAGTTGGTAAGATCATTTTGACTACTACTGATGGTAGTTCTTGCACTTTTTCAGATGCTTTGTTTGTGCTAGGGATCAAGAAAAAATTGTTATTAGTTTCTACATTAGCCAAGATTGGCTTGGTTGTGAAATTTGTTGATGACAGATGTACAGTTCATGATCTATCAAATGGCAACATCATTATTGCTTCTAGCATTTTGTGTCGTAGGCTGTATAAGGTCATAGACTATGAAAGAGCTGTAAATAATTCCGCATGTGCAGTACATGATTCTCAGGCTATGTCAGATGCAAAGCTTTGGCATGCACGCTTTGGTCATCTAAATTTTGCTAGTTTGCTATGCCTATAGAAATCTGAAATGGTGTCCTCTTTGCCCAAACTTGAGGAACCCGGAAAACATGTTTGTGAGGGCTGTATTTTGGGCAAAATACAGTGTTCTTCCTTTTCATTTCAGGCTACTCAAAAATTGCAGCTTGTACATAGTGATGTCTGTGGTCCTATGTAGACACCTTCTTTTGGGAACTATCTTTACTTTGTGACTTTCATTGATGAGTTTTCCACGCATGCATGGGTATATCCATTGAAGGCAAAGTCCAAAGTGTTTATGTGCATCAAACAATTTCTGGTTTTGGCTGAAAATATGTCAGCATGTAAAATGGGCACCCTCCATTCTGATCGAGGGGGGAATATATGTCTTCTGACTTTAATGCATTTCTGGCTAAACGTGGGATAAAATATCAGTGTATAGTGTCGTATACACCTCAACAAAATGGAGTTGCTAAACGGAAGAACACGTCACTCATGGAGATGGTGAGGTGTATGGTCAAGAGTGAGGTTTTACCACATAGTTTCTAGCTTGAGGCTGTCACATGTGAAACACATGTACTTAACACGTGTCCCACTAAAGCGCTGCAGTCTATCACCCCATATGAGGCTTGGCATGGATGCAAGCCATCTGTTTCTCATGTACGTGTTTTTGGTTGTTTGGCATATGCATTAGTGCCTGAACAACATCACAAAAAATTAGATGATAAAGCAGTAAAATGTATTTTTGTTGGGTAGTGTTCTAAAAGCAAAGGCTATCGTCTGTATCATCCACATACTAAATGCATTTTGGTTAGCTGTGATATTGTTTTTGTGGAAGATGCTATTCAACCCTTACTTTCATGTACTAAGGAGACATCTGTTAGCTCCAAAGATATGTATGCTACTTTTCTTCCTCTTTTTACAGGTGGAGAGTCTAGTGCTAGTCCTAATGAGGCAACTTCTCAGCCTTTGGAGGTTTAATGTGATGATGTAGATCATTCCATTTCTGATGCAGATTTACATGATGCGCTTGTTGATGAGAGAGCTAATATTGAGTAGGCAAAAACTATGCCAAAATGGCTGGTGCAGACTTTGTGTGATAGCAAATTAGATGCAGCTCTGTCATATCGTACTCATTCAGGCTCTCATAGTGCCTCTTTTGCATCAGATTGCTATGCTATGGCTACCTTTGGTCTTTGTGATGAGACTGAACTTGTTTTGTTTCATGAAGCACAAAATTCTGAACATTGGATGGCTGCAATGCAATCTGAATATGATGCTATCATGAAAAATGGTACTTGCTCTTTATGTGACTTGCCTTTTGGCAAGAAGGCCATTGGCACTAAGTGGGTATACAAGCTAAAGCATAAACCTGATGGAACAGTTGACAGGTATAAGGCTAGGCTTGTTGCAAAGGGTTATGCACAGGAAAGAGGCATTGATTTTGATGAAGCCTTTGCTCCTACTTGTCGAATGATTACTGTTCGTAGCATCTTTCCACTTGAAGCTCATCATAGTTGGAATGTACATCATTTGGACATTAAAACAACATTTTTAAATGGTGAATTACAGGAAGAAGTGTATGTTTTTAAATGGTGGATTGCATGAAGAAGTGGTACCTGGCTACTTGGGTTGTTTTATCCCAAGGGGGGGATCACTATCCCCAAATTTGCATGCTTTTTCTGACAGTAATTGGGTTGGTTGCTATGACACTCGTGTGTCCACCAGTGGTTTTTGCTTCATGCTTGGTAGCTCATGTATATCTTGGTTGAGCAAGAAGAAGCCTACTATGGCCACTTCCAGTTGTGAGGCTGAGTATAGGGAATTTTTCATAGCGACAGTTGAGTGTGTGTGGCTTAGACAACTTATGGATGATTTGGGAGTTGGTTAGTCTTCTACCACCACCATCTTCACTGGTAGTCAGAGCGCATTGGCAAATCTAAGAGAACACGGTGATTATGGGGTTTGAGGGAAAAACTCAATCCAAATTCAAAATAAAAGGACATAAGGTGAGAAATGTTTTGTGATTTTGTTAAAGTAATCTTTTCATTATTGCTTATTTTAGTTTTATAACTTCAATTTCTTGCAAATTGATTATAGGTGGGGAGAAGATTGGAATACAAAATGAAAGTCCCTATAGATTGATGTTGAGCACTCATTGTCATAGTTCTTTTGCAACTTGATATGTCACTTTTTGGGTCTTAGTGATTGTATCTCATGTCTTTTGCACTTTCAAGGAACTTGTAAAAAGTAGGACAAACAATAGATGTTAGATATTGTATATACCTTCTTATTTGCAATGGTAATTTCAATACTTTTTGAATGTCAAAAGTCTATGTTCACTACTTTGAAATGTGGTTGATCATATTTTTTTTGTTATGTTATGTTTAAACATTTTCTTTGATGTAAAAAAATTCATATCGTCTAGTGTTTTGTGCATTATTTTGTCATTAGAAACTCATTTTTTAAACTTTCACTATTTTATTATGTACTTTCAAAAGTGGGTAGACACATATACATATTTTAGGTTTAGGTCTTTAGGATTATGTTTTTTAGGTTTAATAAGAAAAATCAAATGTTCTAAAATGTCCATATTGTATCAAATGGCTAGTTTGGATGCGAAGGAGAGAATGGCATGTCCTTGCACTTAGTGCAAGTATCAAATTTATCATAAATGACAGATTTGTACTCCACATGTTAGAGAATATGGATCCTTTGATAAAAGTCGACTACAAAACCTATGCTACCATGCGCATGGTCCCCCTGGTGAGCAGCTGGACCCAAACGACATTGCACCAGTAACCTCTCATGGAATCAAACACTTGTACGTACTAATTTGTATTTATTTTTTTGCTATGTTCTTGTTTACACTACTAATATTTATCTATATTACCTTTATTATCATATGCTAATTATTTAAGTTCTTTTGTTACAAAGCACGATGGGAGACAATCCTCTAGTCATTCCACATTCCATGACAGAGGAGCAGTTCTTGGAGTTTATATCTCAAGTGCCTCCCACGTATATGGTTGCACATCACAGTACAAGGTCGCTCGTGGTAGCACTCTCCTCGGCCTCACTCTTGTCGGCCTCACTCTTGTCGGCCTCACTCTTGATGGGCTCACTCCTATCGGCATCACCCCCACTAGCATCATTCCTTCCCATGTCACTCCTATGGGTGGTGCTACTTCTGCCAGAGGTGTGTCTCCTAGCTTTATGACTCCACCACGGCCATCTTCTCAGCCATCCCCTAGTGGCTCTAGTAGTAGACTTGTGCGTTTGACACCTTAGCATGAGGTGCTGGCCCATCCCATAGGTCGAGGTCATGCTCTAGAGGAGGAGGTTCTAGGAGTGGATCTACAGGTAGCTCTGGAGGAGGAGGATGTTTTGGAGGCAGTGCGACGGATGGTGTGTCACCCATTTTACTCCTAGAGCGAGTACCTCAGATATAGGTATGCCATGTGGTACACCACATGGAACACCACATACACCTTGGGGTACTCATGACCATGATGAATCCAAGGTGTATAGTATCCATGATGGAGCTCCACTAATGGATGCAACCGGAAAGGCCATGCGTCAATGTATACGACAGCTTTGCGCCATACATTTTGGACACTCTGTCATGTTAAAATGGAGTGAAAAAGATAAAGATTGTAAAAATTGTATCACAGAGACGATCTATCAGGAGTTTTGACCAACACATGGGCATCCTATTGTTAGTTCAAAGTGGATTCAACAAATCGCACATGAATTTATGTCCCATCGATGATCCGAGGCTTGTGATTCTTTTAGAACAGGCTTACAAAAGCTTGTATGGTTAGATGTTGAGGAGTGGGATATGATTCGTGATAAGCAGTAGCAGACTCTTGACCGATATTGCCAACAGTGAGATGTTGTAGCCACACATCTAGATATGGTCGGACCATCACATTTGGGCAATGATAGATATGATAGTATGCATCATGAATTTGTAAGTATCATTTGGTTTATTGAATTTTTTTGTGTTAAGCATGTCATGTATGTTCATCTAACCTTCTGCATATTTGTTGTAGGAGCTGGTAGTGGGTCATTCTCCAACATGAATGGAGGAGGCTTATGGATCTCATCGTGGAGTGGCTGTACTATTGGAGGACTTGGAGGGACACAGTGCGGTCATTTCATGGGAGCATCTACGATGAGATGATGAACTTAGAAACTTGGTTTTTACTTGTTGTTTGTAAATATCATGTTCATTCATCTCATTTCATGAATGTTCTTTGTTGCAGGACTGCTCCTATAGATGTTTCGATCCTTCTTTGCATGTGTATGGTAGTGGTGTGCCATAATTTTGTATTTGGCTCATATATGGTAGTGGTGCACTAGAATTTTGTATTTGATTCTTATATGGCACTGCTTTGCCACATTTTGTATTTGGCTCATATATGACAGTGGTTTGCCACACTCTTGTACATGCTTCATTTATGAAATATATAACTTTTTTTGTACATGGTTCATGGTTCATTCTACTCATCTCTTTTGTGTCCAATAGTATTTTGCTTTATGAAATCATGTTTTGATTGCCATTAGAGTACACCACATGTGTTGCTCTAGCACAATGGTAAGTACCACATTAAGAAGCTCCACCTCCTTAATGTCAATCCACGGAAGAGATAGAAGTGATATGAAGATCGTGAATGTGAGATGTAGTGAGAGTGAGGTGACAAGCATAGAGATGCACACACACATGTAGGAGACAAGCAAGACACAACGGAAGGTAGGAAAATATACTCTATTGCTTAAGATCAATTACAAGCTCAAAATAGCTCTAGGCTCTTCTCTACTCACACAAGCTAACCTAAAAAATGAGCTCTCTAGCTCTATTTATAATTTTTAGACTAGTTTTGACCAGTTTCACATCTGGTGACCGGCATAGTTAAAAAATAGGTTCTATGTGCTATTTGAAAGGGTAAACGGTGTCTAAAAATAGCCAAAATTTCTAGGCTCGTTCTACCTAAGCTCCTCAAGCTCGAGGACTCCTCGGATTGCAGAAAATGGAGCTACAATTTACTAAAAGGGTTTTTCTATGTTACATATGTTACAATAGTGATGAAAATCACTGTTGGAGGTTTTTGAAAAGTATTTTGAACATATTTGTTTGCAAAAATAATTCAACTAGCTCCTAGCTACTTCATTTTGCTCTGTCTTCACATGCTTCCACGTCTTCTATGCCTCTGGCTACTGCCAACACCCCCTCCCTCTCGCTTCTGTCGTCCCCGACAGAACCTTGTTGTGGGGTCTGTCGGATATAATTTTGTAGGAGTTCCTGAGCGAGGGTGTGTTCTGGAATGCGGATACCTCTTGCTAGATCAGCTTCTAGTTTTTCCCAATCAATGGGTTGAGGTTCCTCTGGTGGCGGGAGTCTGTAATGTGTGGAGTATACCAGTTGTTCACATGCAAATAACTGTAGTAGATGTGTAGGCCTGCTTATGAACACTTCTGAGTGATACTCCCAAAAACCTATGGTGAACATTTATTCAAAGGTATGCTTATAGCACACTGGTAAGTATTTGATTCGATAGTGCCAAGCATAATACACTCGGAGCGATGGTGTCATGCTCATTTCATATGCTAAATCTTGGTTGCCATGCTCGAAACCCGGGGTGTTCACATGTGGTGCCTTGACGCGATGGAAGACTTTGAATACCATTTGCATCATGTCAAAGATTTTGACAGTCATATGTGCTGCTACATCGTCCATATGTTTTAAGCGGAGGAGCTAGTGACGAATCGTGGCCATCATATAGCCTACTGTGGGTGGTCCTGTGAGTGGAGTGAAGTACAGGTAATTGAGCCAATCCTGGTATTGCTTGTTGTTCTATACTTTAATGGAAAATGCCTTCCAGGAGCGGCGATGTGGCATGGGCCCCAACATGGGTTGTACTTCAAGTGGAGAGGTGCCTTGGCCCATGTGCTCATCATCTCAGGATATTCCTGTAATAAATCTTGGCACCAAGTTGGTTGATATATCTCTCCTCTTTGTACATCTGTTGGCAAATCTTCAAGCTCAAACTTGGTCATGTGGGAGGGTTTCTTGCCTGTTTCTTTTTCTATGTCCAGGTGATACTCTACCATTAACATAAAATATGGCTTGTATTGTAGCTCATGCCCAGATATGTATCTGCGAGGGGCCAAATGACCAAAATAAAGTGATTGGAAAATTCGTTCTTCTATCATGGCCATTGCATGTAACTGAGCTTCTACACGTGCTGAGTGGGTTCTTCCAAGTTCTTCAATCGTCTTCATCCATGCAGGAGTAGGAAGTTCAAAAGTCGTTTGGCCTTCAGCGGTGACTCGTCCGCCTAGGATGGGTTGGGGTTCATATGCTTCTTCAAAAGTTTCCTCCACCGGAATAGTCATGGTTTCATCCTCTACTGGTAGTTCCGGTGGGGAGTCTGGCCTTGGCAGTGCTTCATATACTGCTATCTATGATTGAAGAGTTAATACTTGGGCCCATAATGCGTTGAGTTCCTCGATGATGTCAGGGGATGGGTCCACAGTACTTGGTGGTTCTGGCTGTACAGGTGCTCGTAACTACAATATCTTGTGTTCTTCTTTGAGCTTTTGGTATTCCTCATTCATACTGTCATACTCCTCTAATAATCTGACATGATCTTCCAATAACATCTTCATGGATTCGGAGGGGACAGCTTTGAAGCGACTGGGACTCAAGGGCTCGTCAGGTTGATCTAGAGCAACTTCCAAGTTCTCTCTGTTCTGTTCCTGTAGATGTTGGTTCTCTTCTTTAGTTGCGGCTAAGTGGCGTCTGAGTAGTCCCATGTTTCTCATAAGCATGGCATTGCAAATAGTCTGCGCCCTTAACAAGTTGTCTATGTGTGTGATGGCCTCTTTTGTCTTTTCTTCACTGTCTAGTTCAAGTTTATGATATACCTCTCGTAGCTCTTGGTAGCAGGTGTTTAGTGAGGCATTCTCGATGGATAGTGAATTGAGCTATGACTATAAATCGTTGGTTGTCTTCTGCAGCGTCTGGTAACTGGTTCCAAGAGATGCAAACTCATCTCTTACTTGTGTCATACATGTGAACATCTGACGAAATGCGGTGTCTATAGTGGGTGATAATATTAATGGTGTGGTGAATGCAAATGCTGTGGGTGTAGGTGTTGATGCAAGGGGAAAGGGAAATAGGGATGGGAAGGTGGATGTAGTGGGTACAATGGAAAAATGTGATGTGCCTAAATATGGTGGGATCATGAATGAAGTGAGTGGTGGTGCAGTGGGGGTGATATATCCATGTCATTAGATGTGGTGTTGAGGGCCGTGACTATGAATAATGGAGTGATCATGGGTGCGTGCGTGGGTGTAAGTATGAGATTTACAAAAGTGGCAGAGTAATGTACAGATGGGGTCTCTTGTACTGCTTGGTGGAAAGGGGAAAGAGGAATTACGGTGGGTTGGGGAGGTGAGACTGGGGAGAAAGTCAATGGAGGTGGAAATGGAAATAGTGGTCTTGGGGGTGTAGGGAAGGAAGGGAAGGATGGATGGGGAAATGGGTTGGATAGAATGGTGGATGTTCAAGGAGGTAAGCTAGGTTGCGTAGGTGCGGGAAGGGTGAGAGGAATGGATGCAACAAGGGCTTCTGCTACAGCACTATCCAAAGACGTGGAAGGCTTGGGAGAGGCAGGGTGTATAGGAGAGACTGGATGGATGGGAGGTGAAAGAGGAGCGGTGGGTACTTCAGTAACAATGGTGGTATGTACAATAGTAGTGTTGGGCGGGGAGTCGATGAAAATAGTTTCTTCTGCCAAAGAGCCTTCAGGGATGAGACGCGCTTCCCTATCCTATTGTGATGACTGAGCATCTGTCGGTACACGAATGTATTGAACGGGTTTTGTTAGTAAACGATCTGCGTGGGTCAAAATGCAGTAACAAAATTTTGTTGCAAATATCTTAATGTTTCATTTGTGCGTACCGACTTAACTAGTTCTCTGAAGCCTTTGATGTACGCTTCTTCAAAGCCTCCTGTGACAAGTTCTTGGTCTATAAGCACTTGGCTTTCTTCCTCAGATAGCTTTTTGTGCACCCAAACTTTTTCCAATGTGCGATATAACTTCTTGATCGCTAGTGTATAGGCAGCTGCTTCAAATGTCTCATCTTCATAGGTACTAGTGTCACGTTGGGTATCAGTGTGTTGTTCTTGTTCATCCATCTGCTCATTCTCTTTAGATTCATGAGTGCCTTGGCTAGCTCCATCATCTCTATCTTCATTATTTGTTTCTATTCTTTCTTCTTCTGAGCTGGATACTACTTGTCCTTGTGGTTGATCAGGTGGAGTGCTAGGGTAGCTTGGTCGTTCATATTCTTGAGAGAAAATCTGGCCTTCAAAAAACTGAAATTCATTTGAGAAAGCATCCGGCATTTCAAAATCAAACGTTGTATCTATGGGTTCTGCTTCCAGGTCAGGTATCAGAAAAGAAAATGCTTCCACACCAATGGTGGTGGGAATTTCTGCTGCAGTGGTGGGAGGACCGGGGGCTGAGGCTACTTGAGGGGCGACTGTGCTGGTAGTGCCCTCCATTATAACTGGTCTGGATAACCGTATGCGAATGGGTTGTACAGTTGTAGTGGCTTGCATAAGAGACTGTTCAGGAGAGGGTTGCGGTGACGGTGATTCCGGAACTTGTAGGCATGGAATGATTCCTCTCATGCGCTTTCCTGCTTGTCCTTTGCTAGCCTTCCTAGCTTTCTTTGTTGTCCCTTTGAATGCCTTCAACTCCTCACTTGTCATTGCACACTCGATTGGCAAGTCATATGCCAAACACATATATACAATTCTCATAAGAGCGCAACATCCATGGATTACCTTTTTTCTTTCCCATCTATGTTGTGGTAAGTACAACTGATCAATTACCCAGCTTGCAAGATCAACTGTTTGGGGTCCAATACAAGAAAAATATAGCCCAAACCAGATGTGCTTGTGGCGCATGGTGAATCGATCCTAAGCTGGGAATGCAAAATGTTGCATACATATCCTCAATGGTTTAGAGAGCTCAGGTGTGATCGCTGAAATATCTTCCCACTTGATGACATCTCCACGTTTCATTGGCTCTAGAATTAGCCTTTCTCGCTCTGTCGGAGTGTGCGTTCCATGTATCTTGATTGCAGCTCTAATCAAATCTTTTGTCAAATAAAACTTTTTGAATGGGGGTCATTCACCAAGGATGGTAAAATGAATGTGCCCGATAATTCCTTGTTCTCAGAAGCTGTCAAAGTGGTTACTAGATAATAGCATCTGTAGAAATCTAGTTTAGGTCATGGATCATTGAAGTATTCAGTGAAGCCATCTCTTGCCCAAACATGCTTCAGGTCTTCTGTGTTCTGTAGTGCTTCAAAATCCCTTGAGAAAAACTAGTACTTGCCCCACGTACGGGTATCAAAAGTCAAATTGGCCTCAAAAAGGAAATCTGCATCCACCAATGGGCTTGCTAAACCTTGGAACCAATGGGAGTTGCGATGAACCCTTTCAATATATCCCCTATGAGGATCGTCAATTGGCATAGGTCTTGGAAATCTGTGAAATTCTGGTGGTTGAGTCGTAGGATGTGGTTCAGCTAGTAATTCGCCAATATTTGCCATGGGTACACTGGGGCCAACTTGAGATGGTCCTTCTGCCTGCATGATGAATGATGCGAATGTGTAGCAGATCTGCTACAAAAGATTAACACATTAGTATGGAAATTAATCATGATCCCATTAAAGTGAGACCGCAATCCCTTTCCATAACCGATGTGTAACCCGTGTGGCCGAGTGTTGTGATGTGGTTTATGGAATGATTGTTGCAAAACTAATGCAGGTCTCTAGACACCTACATGCTTCAGATGATGCATGCATTTCTTGATGAGATGTTATTACAAGTGATGTTGGGTTATAGTGTTGGAGATAGACGTCTGCGGAAGCACGCGAACAGCACAAGGAAGAAGAAGAAGCTTGGAGCACAACACACAAGACTGAATGTATTACTAGAGAATGTACAAAGATAAGTAGCCCATTAGGGCAATAGGCGTATATACAAGCCGGGGGAAAAAAACCTCCTAAAGAGGGAAAAAAGTGCCCCGGCGGTCCTAGAGTGTTCACACACATCACTACCTAAATATATCAACAAATCCCCCCTAGGAGTGATGCGGTGAACAAGGAGCTGGCACTCATGTATAAGGAAGTGCCAAGCTATGTGGAAATCACTCCACAAAAGGAAGTAAGCCCAAAGCTTTGCGGAAAGCTTCAAACTTCTCCCTAGGTAGAGCCTTCGTGAAAAGGTCTGCAATGTTCTCCTGCGTGGGCACATATGCCAAGCTGATCTCCCCAGCAGAGAACCTCTCCCTGACATAGTGATAATGCACCTCAATGTGCTTAGTGCGAGCATGGAACACAGGGTTCCTCGCAACTGCTAATGCGCTCTGACTGTTAGTGAAGATGGTGGTGGCAGAAGACTGGCCAACACCCAAATCAGCCATAAGGCGTCTGAGCCACACACACTCAACAGTAGCTGTGAAAGCTGCCCTATACTCAGCCTCACAACTGGAAGTGGCCACAGTAGGCTGCTTCTTGCTCAACCAAGATATACATGAGCTACCAAGCATGAAGCAAAAACCACTGGTGGACACACGAGTGTCATAGCAACCAACCCAATCTGAGTCAGAAAAAGCATGCAAATCTGGTGGTAGTGATCCCCCCTTGGGATAAAACAACCCAAGTAGCCGAGTACCACTCAAGTAGCGAAAGATGCGCTTAACCGCTTTCCAATGCGTGACTCCTGGGCAATGCATAAACCTGCTCATCTGTGAGACAGCAAACTGAATATCTGGCCGAGTAATGCATAAGTAAATCAAGCATCCAACAGCCTACTGATAGAGAACAACATCAAATGCATCTCCAGCATCATGAAGACTCAATCGTAAACCTATCTGCATAGGAGTGGCAATAGGCTTACAGTCTTCAAGGCCAAAACGCTGCAATAATGTGTCTATATATTTCGTTTGACACAAAGCCATTCCACCATCAACATGCATAAACTGAATGCCCAAATAGTGATGCAAATGCCCCAAATCAGACATCTCAAATGAGGCATGCAAATCAGCCTTAAAATCAGCAATATGTGTCTCAATAAGACCAGTGAGCAGCATGTCATCAACATAGACAACAATTATTAGAAGCACATCATTAGCATGCTTAACATATAAGGTGCTTTCAGTTGGACTATTCTCAAAACCATGTGCAATCAGATAGGCATGTATCTTCTCATACCAAGCACGTGGTGCTTGCTTTAAACCATATAATGCCTTCTTTAACCTGCAAACCTGGTTTTCATGCCCTTTCTGCACAAAGCCACGGGGCTGAAAAACATACACTTCTTCATGCAAGTCACCATTCAGAAATGTTGTTTTAATGTCCAATTGATGTACATTCCAACCATGATGGGCTGCAAGTGCACAAATGCTGCGAACAGTAGTCATACGGCATGTAGGTGCAAAGGTCTCATCAAAATCAATGCCTCTTTCCTGTGCATAACCCTTTGCAACAAGCCTAGCCTTATACCTGTCAACTGTACCATCAGGTTTACGTTTCAGCTTGTATACCCACTTAGTGCCAATGGCCTTCTTGCCAGGAGGCAAGTCACATAAAGACCATGTACCATTCTTCATTATAGCATCATATTCAGATTGCATAGCAGCCATCCAATTTTCAGAATTTTGTGCTTCATCAAAAGAAATAGGCTCATTCTCATCACAGAGACTAGATGCAGCCATAGCATAGCAATCTGATGCAAAGGAGGCACTATGAGAGCCTGAACGAGTACGATATGACAAAGGTGCATCTAATTTGTTGTCACGCAAAGTCTCCTGTAACGACATGTACTGCAAATACAGGTGTTGGAGCTGATGAAGATGGTGTCAAAGATGATATTCCGTAGATTCCTGTTCGTGCTGCTATTTTTGTTGCACCTACTGCAGAGTAGATTCGTTGGGATGGCAGAGATGCCCAAGCACATGCATTGATAGCCTTGTCTGTCAAACGTGCCATTATTCCTCACATTCGCTCTTGCAGAACAGCAAAGGATGCTTCGGATACACTTACCACTTTGTACCAGGCTAGGAATGAGGCTCGTGTTGCTTACCTCCGAAAACAGTTGGAGAGTGAGCACATGAATGAAGGTGATTCTATGGACAGTTTTCTTACAAAGATCAAAGACCTGAAGGAACAATTGATTTTTGCTGATGAGGTTATACCAGATAGCTCACTTGTGCAGACCGTTCTGAATGGTCTTCCTGATTCATATCAGAGTTTTGCCTCTACTCTTCGGTTGATGATGAAAGGCAATCCGAATGCCTTGTCATTTGAGGAATTAGTCTCTGTTCTATTGCAGGAAGATCAGTCCAGGCAGAACAGATCCATTATGCATGTTGTAGATCAAGCTTTCCTGGCTAGTCAGAAGGGCAAAGGAAAATGGAGCTCTTCTACTAGTAAGCAAAATTCTGCAAATGCTGCACAATCGAAGAACCATGATAAAGATGAAAAGAAATCAGAAAAGCAGAAATTGTTCTACAAGTACTGTAAAGGAAATGATCACATTATAAAGAACTGTCCAAAACTGGCTGCTAAAGAGGCAAAGAAGAAAGAGGCTGGAATGGTTGTTGCAGAGGCCTCTACACCAAAAACAGAGTCTGCAAATCTTGTGCAGGAAGAAGAATGGGCGTTTACTACTGTCTGCAGTTTTGACCCATCTTCTCATGATCAGTGCATGTCTGTAGTAGACTCAGATGTTTGGTACTTTGACAGTGGGGCGACCAAACATATTACCTCGCAGCGCAGTTTCTTCTCTTCACTCGAGCCTACCCCTACAGGGAATACTGTCACATGCGCCAATAACTCCTCTTATCCTGTTATGGGAGTTGGTAAGATCATTCTGACTACTGCTGATGGTAGTTCTTTCACTTTGTCAGATGCTTTATTTGTGCCAGGGATCAAAAAGAACCTGTTATCAATTTCTGCATTAGCCAAGATTGGCTTGGTTGTGAAATTCGTTGATGACAGGTGTACAGTCCATGATCTCTCAAATGGCGATGTGATTATTGCTTCTGGCATTTTATGTCGTGGGCTGTATAAGCTCATAGACTATGAAAGATCTGTGAATGATTCGGCATGTGCAGTTCATGATCCTCAGGCTATGTCAGATGCAAAGCTTTGGCATGCACGATTTGGTCATCTGAATCTTGCTAGTTTGTTACGCTTGCAGAAATCTGAAATGGTGTTCTCTTTGCCCAAACTTGATGCACCTGGAAAACATGTTTGTGAAGGCTGTATTTTGGGCAAAATGCAGCGTTCTTCCTTTCCAAAAGATGGTTCAGTTCGGGCTACCCAGAAATTGCAGCTTGTACATAGTGATGTCTGTGGTCCTATGCAAACACCCTCTTTTGGAAATTACCTTTACTTCGTGACTTTCATTGATGATTTTTTCAGGCATGCATGGGTATATCCACTCAAAGCAAAGTCCGAAGTGTTCATGTGCTTCAAACAGTTTTTGGTTTGGCTGAAAATCTGTTAGCATGTAAAATGGGCACCCTCTGTTCTGATCGAGGGGGGGAATATATGTCTTCAGATTTTAATGCATTTCTGGCTGAACGTGGGATAAAACACCAGTGTACAGTGCCGTATACACCTCAACAGAATGGAGTTGCTGAACGAAAGAACAGGTCACTCATGGAGATGGCGAGGTGCATGGTCAAAAGTCAGGCTTTACCACATAGTTTCTGGCTTGAGGCTGTCATGTGTGCAGCATATGTACTGAACAGGTGTCCCACTAAAGCGTTGCAGTCTATCACTCCATATGAGGCTTGGCATGACCGCAAGCCATCTGTTGCTCATCTGCGTGTTTTTGGTTGTTTGGCATATGCATTAGTGCCTGAACAACATCGCAGAAAATTGGATGATAAGGTAGTAAAATGTATTTTTGTTGGGTACAGTTCTGAAATTAAAGGCTATCGTCTGTATCATCCACAGACTAAACCCATTCTGGTTAGGCGTGATGTTGTCTTTGTGGAAGATGCTATTCAGCCATTGCTTTCATGTACTAAGGAGACATCTGTTAGCTCCAAAGACATGTATGATACTTTGATGCCTCTTTTTACAGGTGGACAGGGTAGTGCTGGTCCTAATGAGGCAACTTCTCTGCAAAAACTATGCCAAAATGGCTGGTGCAACTTATCCTCAACAGCCAACATACGGAATACATCACTGCTTTCAGCCATGGCCGGTGACTAAAATACCTTGATGCGGAAAATTGACTGTATCTCAAAAAGTTGAACAGAACTTCCCAGACGAGTTCTGCTAGACCTGTAGCAGACTTCGAGACGCTTAAACTGGCGAACAAAAACTGGTATATACCTTTGGCACAAAAGGATGAAATAGCCTGCACAAGCACTGCGATAGTGCGTTCAAAGGCCGAAACGAGCTCAGATCGGGATTTCGGCACCACAGAACGAAGCTGTTTTGATCTCGGAAACACCCTGAGTATGCTCACCAAATTTCGTGCGAATCTGAGACTGCAAACGGAGGAGTGTCGACGGCGCCCTAGAAGAAGTGACGACCTGCTCTGATACCAATTGTTGGAGATAGACGTCTGTGGAAGCACGCGAACAGCACAAGGAAGAAGAAGAAGCTTGGAGCACAACACACAAGACTGAATGTATTACTAGAGAATGTACAAAGATAAGTAGCCCATTAGGGCAATAGGCGTATATACAAGCCGGGGGAAAAAAACCTCCTAAAGAGGGAAAAAAGTGCCCCGGCGGTCCTAGAGTGTTCACACACATCACTACCTAAATATATCAACATATAGTGTGTGGATTTGTACAAGGTTCAGTTGTGAATGAGTTATTACAAGGGTAGTGTTTAGTCGGGATGGGAGTAATGTTAGATAAAGGGTTCAGAGAAGGTGTCTGGATACGTTTCGGTATCCATTTCCTAAGAGTTTTTGAGCAGGTGATATGTCTCTGCTGAGGGACAAAAGGTGATATCGGATGTGGTGGTGTTGAAGGGTGAAGAGATTTTTGAGGGGCATATATTACATGGCTTGAGGGTTGAGCTATAATACACTGTTTGGGTACCCAAATCTGCATGGGCATGGGTCGATTCATAAGGTACTTCTTGGCGATCCAAATCTATCAAATGTTCGTACGCGTAGAAGAACGTCGAGTAGACGTGGGATACTTCCTCTGATTTGTCTTTAGCTTCTTCTTATCCTTGTCTGCATTGGTAAAATCTATCGGTGGTTTCTGCCCTTTTGGCACCCATATTTGTCTCGTGTCACTTGCTTTGTGATACTAATATTGCTTTCCTCCTTGTGTCATCTGATATGGTCGTCGGTCTGGGTTCCTCCGTTGTGGATGACTCCTTTGTGGTTGAGGTTGAGAGGTCCGATGGACAGTCTACTTTGGAAAAGAAGGGAGGTCCACCACTTGTGAAACTTGCCCATTAGGAAGTGCTCCGTTTGTACTATTAATCTAGGCCAGTCCACAATAAGTGTGGAAGGATGGGCACTACAGGGTGTTTTGCCCATGTGGTTGTTGATGGAGTCCACCTGACCACTGATGCAACCCACCTGACCTGCAATGTTCCACATTTGTCCGCTGTTGGGGAGCTTGCTTAGCTGAGGGATTTGGCCAAATATCTTCTGGTCCTCTGTCGCAAGCGTTTCGTAGGGTCTAGGGTTACATGTTGGTGTAAATCACAAGCCTACACATTTGGCTTGGAAGACATCATGAAGACTCCACATGCATGAAGAACCATAAGAACATATGCTAGTGGTTTATTACCACTTTACCTCATTGTAAAAGTCTAATTTGACTTAGAATCTTTTGTAATCACCTACATAAGTGATTCGTGGAAAAGTAGATCACTTGATTGAGAGAATATCTCCAAACTTTTAGATGCTTGATCATAGGAAGCCAAAGATTTGAATTTGAATTCAAATCCTAAGTCATTTCCTATAAAATTGGATGTAAAAAAGTCGCGGGTAGATCACTCCATTCCCGAGGCTCATTCTGTTGAGCTTGAGTGTTTGTAAGGACTATACCATAGCCTACACCTCTCTACACCATTTTGCAATGCTAGACATGCCAATGGGATTGTACACAATTGTTAATCAATAGATACATTTACATCATTCATCTCTGTATTCACTGCTTGTCTACTCCAAAGTCTATTAACTTGTCAAGGGCATATCGCAGTCAATACTACTCCAAATTCAGTGATTCAAAGCTTGTTGGATTCAACTCCAAGTCATCTACATGTGGACAAAGTTTGAAGTGATTTTGTTCAGCCAATTCAGAGAAATCGTCATCGAGGTGCTCACTGGTCTATCTCTGCTACAGTCCTAAAAAGTCGGAGGTATAGCTAATTTTGCTAAATCAATTTCTCTGAGTATAGTTTGTCATTTTACATCATTCCACTTGAAAATGTTAGCTTACTAAGCTAATTGAATACCCCTAGAAGGAATTTTATCAATTGCTACTGTGCTGATCACACTGAGCAAAACATTGAGCAGGTGTCAAGACCAAAATAGAAGGTTTTCTTGACTTTGTGACTTCCAAAGCTATCTGTTTTGATTCAATCATTGCACACATCATTTCCAAAGGACATAGGCTATTTCTTGGTGTCATTGGGAAGCTAAGGAAGTCTACTAATCAAGTATGAAGCTAAAGAGGGCTGGTACAAAGCAGGTTTTAGTAGTACCTACTCAATCTCTTGGATCATCCTTCCATTTCTCCCAAGAGTGGTATCAGAGCAAATAAGGTAAAATGGGAGATGCTTTTCCTTCATTTATTGAAAAATTGGACAAGAACAACTATCAAGCATGGTCTCTAAGGATGAAGACCTACTTACAAGGAAGGAGTCTCTATGGATACATCTCAGGAGATGAGGAATTGCCCTCATTCAAAGCAAGAGGTTTGCCAACCAAGGAGGAGCAAGAAAAACTCAACACATGGTGTGCAAGGGATGCATTGGCAAGGTCCTATTTACTCAACTCTATATCTGACTTTCTTTTACCTCATATCAAAAATTGTAAGACTTCCCAAGAGACTTGGGAAACCTTGTCATTATATTTTTCCTCTAATACAAGGGCTAGGAAAAATCAGTTGTGGATTGAATTCACAACACTAAGGAAGCAACCTAAGCAAGCTGTTTCAGAATTTGTGACCAAGATCAAAGATGTTGCAGATCAGTTAGCAAGCATAGGAGAAGAAATTGAAGAAGAACAAATTGTAAGGCAGGTAATTAATGGAATCAAGGCTGATGACAAGTGGGAAAGCTTCACCACTGCAATGGATCTCTACATGGACATGCACACTCCAGATCTTACAACTCTCATGGGTCAACTATTCAAACATGAAGCAAAGCTTACCAAGAGTGGAGATACTACCAAAGGTAACAACTCTTCTGCCCTATACACTGATAAGAAATCTAAGGATAAAGGCAAGAGTAAGAAGGTGGAAGATAAATGCTCTACCTCCCAAGCCAACTATGCAGGGAGAGGTAGATCTTCAAGAGGTAGGGGCAGAGGAGGTAAGCAAGGTAGGGGGAGACCCTATAACTCATCACCATGTAACATTTGTGGTTTGTCAAACCACACCACAGATGAGTGTTACAGGAATTACAAAAATCAGAGAGGGAGAGGCTACCAAAGAGGTGGATACTCTCAGTCTAGAGGAAGGTTCAACCATCATCAAGGCCACAACAACTACAACAACAATTACAATGGCAACTACCAAGGAGGATTCAGAAACAGAAAGGACTACAACAACTACACAGAGGAGTAGGATGACTCTCTCTTGATCATGAACATGACTTCAAAGTCAGGTACAAATGATAATCACTTATTTTATATTGATTCAGGGTGTTCAAATCATGTGGTTGGTAATGTGGCACTACTCTCTGATCTTGAGGAACCAAAAGGTAAACACCAATTCCAAACAGGTGATGATACAAAGCACTCTATAGTTAAAGTTGGAAATGTGAAAACTTGTGATGATAATCAGAATTTGTTGAGCAGAGTACTTTATGTACCTACAATTACAAAGAACTTAATGAGTGTTGGTCAGATTGTAGAGAAAGGGTTGCAGGTCAGATTCAATCAGTATGGAGCATTTGTGGAGGACCCAAGACATGGATTCAAAAGGATAGCTAAAGGAGAAAAATCAGGTAGACTTTTCACTTTTGAATTGGAAGATACAAAGAACATTGCATTATACAGTTATAAAGATCAAACACTTTCAGAACATGAGATTTGGCACAAGAGATTAGGGCACATAAGAGAAAGGACCTTGAAGCAAATGTGCAGGGAGCAATGTGTGCTTGGGATACCTAATGTATCCAAGCAACATATGATTTACAAGTGTGGTGCTTGTCAATTTGGTAAGTCTCACATGTTACCCTTCTCCAAGAAAGGATATATGCATGAAGACTATCTAGAGCTTGTACACACAGATGTATGGGGACCTAGCAAAGACCCCTCAGTCTCAGGTTCAAGGTACTATGTGTCTTTTATTGATGACTATAGCATATGGACTGTATTATACTTTATGAAGCACAAGGATGAAGTATTTAATTGTTTTAAGAAATATCTTGCATTAGTTGAAAATCAGACAAGAAGGAATTTAAAGAGGCTAAGGTCAGATGGAGGAGGTGAGTACTTCTCCAATGAATTTGAGGACTTCTTGTAGGACAGAGGCATCAAAAGGGAAATAACCACAAGGTACTCTCCTGAACAGAATGGGGTAGCTGAAAGAAGAAATAGGTTAATAGTTGAGACAGCTAGATCTATGCTTAATGAGAAGAAATTACCTAACTATCTATGGGCAGAGAGTGTCTCTACTGCCACCTATCTCATAAATAGGTTACCATCAAAGTCACTTGATGGTATGACACCATATGAAGCATGGCATGGTAAGAGACCATCATTGGATCACTGCAAAATTTTTGGATGTGTAGCATATGTACACATTCCTTCACATGTAAGAGGAAAGCTAGATCCAAAGGCTGAAAAATGTATTTTCATTGGATATGATTTAAATAAAAAAGGTTACAGGTTTTATAACCCTACCAACAAGGGATTTATGGTAAGCAGAGATGTGATCTTTGATGAGAATGATTCTTGGTATGAGAATGAATGCAGGAAGGTCAAACTACCCTATGATTTGGAAGAGGAATTTCCAAAACTTACAAACCAACTCAGAAAGAAGACTCAAGTTCAGATGATGAAGATACAATCAACCTTGAAGAGTTCAAGGCATGGAAGTCCAAAGGCAAAATGAAGATGAAGAAGCTTGAGGACATACCAGAATCTTCAACTCAATCAATCAGAAGGTCTCAAAGAGAGAGCAAAAAACCTATCAGATATGGGTATGATACATCTCTTGTTACTAAACATTCAATTTATCTTGCAAAGGATTTGCTAAATGAAGAACCAAGATCATATGAAGAAGTAATCACAAAATCAGAATGGAAGGAAGCTATGGATAAGGAGATTGAAGCACTCAAGGAGAGTGATACATGGGAGTTAGTACCCAAGAAGGACTCCATGAAGGTAATAGGATCCAGATGGATCTATAAATTGAAAAGAAATTCTGATGGCACAATTAACAGGTACAAGGCCAGATTAGTAGCCAAGGGTTTTGCACAAACCCAAGGCATTGACTTTGAAGAAACATTTTCTCCTGTGGCCAAGATGCCAACAATCAGAGTGTTGGTGAGTGTGGCTGCATCAAAGAATTGGAACATGTACCAATTGGATGTCAAGAATGCTTTCTTGAATGGATGGATTTCAGAAGAGGTTTATATGTCACAACCTCCTGGCTATGAAGACCCTAAGAAGGTAACTTATGTTTGCAAATTAAAGAAGGCTTTATATGGATTGAAGCAGGCACCTAGGGCATGGAATTACAGGCTAACTACATACCTCCAAGACCAAGGTTTTGTCATGAGTAAGGCTGACACTTCTCTATTCATTAAGAGAAGTAATTCAGAGGTAATCTATCTTTGTGTTTATGTTGATGACATCATCATTACTAAGCAATGATGTAAATGGAATCAAAAGCATCAAAAGCCAGATGATGAAGGAATTCAAGATCAATGATCTTGGATTATTGAAGTATTTTTTGGGACTTGAATTAGTTTACACTAATTCAGGAATATACATTACTCAGAAGAAGTATGTGCAAGACATGTTGAAGAAATTTCACTTGCAGGATGCTAAAGGAGCTAGTACTCCAATGGAGGTGAACCTAAAGCTAAGTGCCCATGAAGGTGATGAAGTCCAAGACATTATAG
This sequence comes from Ceratopteris richardii, assembly GCA_020310875.1. Taxonomy (NCBI): domain Eukaryota; kingdom Viridiplantae; phylum Streptophyta; class Polypodiopsida; order Polypodiales; family Pteridaceae; genus Ceratopteris; species Ceratopteris richardii. The sequence continues at coordinate 14,998,281 of CM035408.1, read as the reverse complement.
GTTATCAAAGTATGGTAGGTAGCTTGAACTATGCTACCTTAACTAGAATTGACATTGCATATGGAGTTAGTGTGCTAATTCAATTTATGCACAAGCCAAGGATACCTCACTTAGAGGCTGCCAAAAGAATCTTGAAGTATCTCAAGGGTACACAGAACCATGGTTTGTACTTTCCTTACACTTCAGATATTGACATAAAAGTTTATTCAGATGCAGATTGGGCAGGATGCAAGGATGATAGGAGAAGCACTTCAGGATACATTTCTTTTGCAGGTGACAAACCAATTTCATGGTCTGCAAAGAAGCAACCAACTGTTGCATTGTCTTCTACAGAAGCAGAGTATAGAGGGCTAGCTAATTCCACTCAAGAAGCAATTTGGATTAAGCTTTTGTATTCAAAATTGGGCTTATATACTAGGCCTCCAATTATCTTTGGAGATAATACAAGTTCTCTTCACCTTGCAGCTAATCCTATCTATCATGCCAGGACCAAACACATAGAAGTTCATTATCATTATGTGAGAGAGAAGTTGCTAAGCAAGGAAATTCAGCTGACCTATGTGTCAACCAACATGCAATGTGCAGATTTGCTGACTAAAGCTTTGGATGGGACCAAACTTTGCAGGTTCAAATCTATGATTGGATTACAGGATGTACTTGAAGATTGAAGATGAAGACTTAAGCCAAAGTTTTTGGCTTGAGGGGGAGCTGTTGGTGTAAATCACAAGCCTACACATTTGGCTTGGAAGACATCATGAAGACTCCACATGCATGAAGAATCATAGGAACATATGCTAGTGGTTTATTACCACTTTACCTCATTGTAAAAGTCTAATTTGACTTAGAATCTTTTGTAATCACCTACCTAAGTGATTCGTGGAAAAGTAGATCACTTGATTGAGAGAATATCTCCAAAATTTGATGCTTGATCATAGGAAGCCAAAGATTTGAATTTGAATTCAAATCCTAAGTCATTTCCTATAAAATTGGATGTAAAAAAGTCACGGGTAGATCACTCCATTCCCGAGGCTCATTCTGTTGAGCTTGAGTGTGTGTAAGGACTATACCATAGCCTACACCTCTCTACACCATTTGGCAATGCTAGACATGCCAATGGGATTGTACACAATTGTTAATCAATAGATACATTTACATCATTCATCTCTGTATTCACTGCTTGTCTACTCCAAAGTCTGTTAACTTGTCAAGGGCATATCTCGGTCAATACTACTCCAAATTCAGTGATTCAAAGATTTTTGGATTCAGCTTAAAGTCATCTACATTCTGACAAAGTTTGAAGTGATTTCATTCAGCCAATTCAAAGAAATCGTCGTCGAGGTGCTCACTAGTCTATCTCTGCTACAGTCCTAAAAAGTCGGGGGTATAGCTAATTTTGCTAAATCAATTTCTCTGATTATAGTTTGTCATTTTACATCATTCCACTTGAAAATGTTAGCTTACTAAGCTAATTGAATACCCCTAGAAGGAATTTTATCAATTGCTACTGTGTTGGTCACACTGAGCAAAACATTGAGCAGGTGTCACGACCAAAATAGAAGGTTTTCTTGACTTTGTGACTTCCAAAGTTATCTGTTTTGATTCAATCATTGCACACATCATTTCCAAAGGACATAGGCTATTTCTTGGTGTCATTGGGAAGCTAAGGAAGTCTACTAATCAAGTCTGAAGCTAAAGAGGGCTGATACAAAGCAGGTTTTAGCAGTACCTACTCAATCTCTTGGATCATCCATCCATTTCTCCCAACATTACATACCTCAGGTGGAGTGTTGTTAGGGAAGTGAAGCGATATCACTCGCTATTGATCTAAGGTTCCAATCTCCAAGGAGCCTTGTCTAAGATTAGGTCCACTGAGTGATCGTATAGCCAATCTTGGCCAAGGATTAGGGGTTCTATCAGGTCATCATCATGGCACACTAGTATTTTTGGTGTCATGTTCACGTCGTGCATGAGGATAGGAAGGTCCACCTCACCCATGCAAGGGGTTTCCATGCCTCCTAGCCCTATGAGGTATGCCTCAATTGTCCACATTTCTATTCTTGAGTCCTTATAGTTGGACCATCTAATCACACTAGTCGTAGCACCTGAGTCAATTAAAGCCCTGAGCTCTTGGCAAGGGTTACCGTGCTCTAGCCTGACTGTAATGACTGGTCTCGTGTCCAGTATGCTAGGATGAGTACTTGACTTTACTTGACACATGGCCATGGGATATCTGGGTGGTGTTTCCAGATGGTTATAATGTTCTCTCCCTAGTCCTTGTCTTCTTAACTTCATGTGCTTAATGAGTTCTATAACTTCTGCCTGAGCTTCAGCACATATTCTATTTTCTTCTTCTTTATGCTTCTTTGCCAACGTGAGTCGTCTAAGCATATCCTTAGTAAGAGGTTCCTGATATAACTTGACTCTACAACCACTAATGTAATTAGGCATTATGTCTCCTTCTAAGGTGGCTAATTGTATTGCTCTACTTGTTGAGAGTCTGGTAATGATCATAGGTCCATAACCTCGCTTTTCTAGTTTCCATGCGTGTTGTTTCAGCATATATAATAGGACTAAATCTCCTTCTTTTAAGCCTTTATCTTTCACATGCGCATCAAAATAGGCTTTCTGTTGCTTCTTTGTTGCATATATGCCTATTGCTGCTTTTAACCTGGTTTCTCCTAATCGTTCCAAGTCCATTATCCTTGATGATAATTCATGGCTAACCCACTGATGTTCTTGTGCAACCTTAAGTGTCGGTATCAAGAATTCCAAAGGAAGCACAACATTCTGACCAAAAACCATCTGAAAGGGAGTTGCATTGAGTACGGTCTTGTAGGCCACTCGATATGCCCAAACAACGTGGTGTAATTGTTTGTCCCATTCTAAACGTTTGTTGTTCACGAGTTTCGTCAGTACGTTACAAAGGATCTTGTTAGTGGTTTCTGGTTGACCATTGGCCTGAGGATGATATGGTGCGGATTTCTTGTGAATTACCATAAAATCCTGTAACAAATATTCAATGACTTGGTTTAGAAAGTGAGTTCCTCAATCCCTCACTAACTCTATAGGTAGTCCATATCTTGTAAAGACATTTTCAAATAAGAATTTTGCAGTCGTGTGTGCATCATTCTTTTTTGTGGCCTTTGCCTCTACCCATTTGGTAAGATAATCCGTCACAACAATAATGTATTTAGCATGTGTACCTTTTGCAGGGGGGTTAATGGGTCCTACAAAGTCTATACCCCACTTAGAAAATGCAGTGCTCCCATCATGGGTTTCAATGGCATTTCATCTCAGCGAGTAGGAAACTGAGCTCTTTGGCACACATCACATATCTTAACATAGGTATGTGCGTCCATGTGAAGAGTGGGCCACCATAATCCTGTAAAGATAATGGCTTTGATTACCCTATCACGGCCAAAATGGCCTCCTGCAACACCTTGGTGTGCAGTCTCTAGTACGCTCAAATAATCGCTCTCATGAACACATTGTCTTAAATATCCATCTCGTCCTCCTTTGTATAGATTGTTGCCGATAAGTGAATAGTCCTGAGCTTCCTGCTCTAGACTTCGTTGTCATGCTAAGGTCATTCCTTGAGGGAATGTTTTCGTCCTCAAGCATGTCACTAAAGGTTCACTCCATTTTGGTGTGAGAGACACATGCTATAATGTAGCATGTTCTACTGGTGGTGTTTCACAACAAATAGGGCATTCTTTACAGAACTTGTAGGCGTCTGCTTCCATAGAAGGCCAATAGACTCCTAGTCTATGCAGAGTCTGCAATGTTCGATGTATTGAATGATGTTGCTTTAATGCACCTACATGTGCTAATTGCAACCAATTCGCATGTTCTGATTCATCTACACAACAAGCAAGAATCTTTTGATTATCCTATTTATATATACTTCTTGCTATTATTTGATATATCTGAGACTTGGTAATTTCTCCTTCCTTGATCCTTATCCTAGGATTCTTGGGTCCATATGTGAGAATAGGGACTATCGGCTTAGCCGATTCTGGTGCTATCTCAAGGTTAAACAAATATGCATCGGGTAATTCACCCGCTATCCCTTGAGGAGCTTCTCTTGTGGTTAATCTTGAAAGGTGGTCAGCTCTAAGGTGTGTCTTTCCTTTCCTGACTACTACTTCAAAGTCATACTCCATGAGGAATAGAAACCAACGTATTAATCGTCCTGTGTTACATGGCTTATTGACTAAGTACAGTAATGCTTGATGATCTGTAAAGAATTTGAACTTATTCGCCAACAAATAATGCCTTAATTTCTTTACTACGTAGATCATTCCTAATCCTTCTCGTTCCGTAGTGGTGTAATTTCTTTCTACTGCATTCAACTGTCTACTCACATAAGCTATGGGGAGATCAATATTACCTTCATTCGTGGGTTGTGCTAACACACATCCTATGGCATAGTTGGATGCATCCACATGTACATGGAATGGCTTGCTCCAATCCGGGGTTGTCAATATAGGTGCTGAGCACAAGCGTCGTTTAAGTTCATTGAATGAATTCTCACACTCATCTGTCCATTCAAACTTGGTCAAAAAAGAGTACAGAGGCTTGGCTATAATTGCATACATGTGTATGAATCGTCTGTAATAACCACAATGACCCATAAATGCCTGTACTTCTTTTACGTTGTTTGGTCTAGCTAGATCCGTGATTACTTTCACGTTTTCTTCATCTGTCAAAATTCCATTCTTTGACACAATGTGTCATAGAATTTTGCCTTGTCTGACCATGAAAATGCACTTTTTTGGGTTCAGAAAAACCTGATATTCTCGACATTTCTCAAATACTTGTCTTAACTCTGGGATATGTGTCTGTCTTAGATTTGAATGAGCACATAGGTCATCGACATAGACTTCTGAATTCTTGCATAAGAATTCCTTGAAAACATGATACATGAGTTGCTAGAAAGTGGCGGCTGCATTTGTTAAGCCAAATGGCATCACACGAAATGCGAATATGCACCATTCTATGGCAAAAACCGTCTTGTGTTGATCTTTTGGAGCAATGGCTACTTGATTATAGCCTGAAAATCCATCAAGAAAGCTATAAACTTCCTTGCCTGCAACTCTTTCCAATAAATGTTCCATGATAGGAAGAGGATAACTATCTCTAATCGTGGTGGCACACACAATTTTCCATTCTTCTTGGGCATAGCCACGATGGGGGATACCCATTTGGTATGCTCAATTTCATAAATGAATCCTGCTTCTATCAAGCGATCTATTTCTTATTTAATCTTCGCAACGTAGTTATCATTATACGTGTATGGTTTCTGTTTTGTAGGTTTTGCATCTAGAGTCATAGGGATTCTATGAGAGCATATATCCAAGTCTACTCCTTTCAAATCTTTGTAACTCCAAGCAAATACATCTCTATATTCCCGCAATAGGGCAACTAATTCTTCTTCTTGTTCAGTCGTCAAATCATGCCCTATGTAGGTACATTTCTCTTCTTCTCCTTCTATGGCAACCATTATTTTTTTGGTTTTCTCTCGATTATCATATACTTCTCCAACGTCAGCTTTTCTCTTAGGCATTCGTACCATGACTTGTCTATCTTCTATTTCATATTTCTTGAAGTTCTCAGGAACCTCAAACAAAGATTCTTCTTTTTCTGACATGGTTTCATTCTTCTTTCTTTTCTTACCTTCACTCTTAGTGGTCACGTGTGTGGATAATCTCACCTCATTCGTAATTTCTCCATGTTTTTGAGGATGAGTTTCTACTTCATAGAAATATTCTTCATCTGATGCAAAGGGTGGGTCCATAATAATTGACTCTAAATAAAAATCACTCGCATCCTCAAATGCATCAGTGCGAGGTTCACATTCTTCATGAATCGAATCACACATGATTGGCTCTATCGTGAAAACTAAGATGTCATAGCCATCCTCGTCACAGTGTGGTGTCCATTGTTCTTCATTGATGGCTACATCCATGGTTGCTAGGATTTTTGCCTAGCCATGGGGTTCAAATTCTTCATCTAGAAATACTACAGGTGCATAAGTTGGGTCTTGAAAGGTTCGTGGATGTTGTTCTGAACCTAAAGTCTCGGCTTCTAACCGTTCTTACTCTTGTTTTGCTACTTTACACATCCATAGAGGAGTATCCTCGTGCAACCATGAGGGATCTGATTCCAATGAGTGTACTGATTTTGTTTCTTCCTGTGTCTTATGGATGGTGTTCCATTGTATTGGGGGTACGTCTCTATGTGAATAGTCTTTAAGATTGACTTTAGTAGTCACTCCTAAATATTGCAAGTACAAAGAGTTAGTTCCCCAATCTTGTATGATTTGCAACTGATGCATGAATGGTCGTCCTAAAATCATCTCGTAAGCATGATTTTTTCCCAAAATCACAAATGGCAAAAGTATGCTCAAACTCTACACCACAAGTAGTGAGAGAAATGTGTTCTAGTAAGCCTAATGGTTTCTCTATGTGTCCATCAGCCATTTGTAGCTTCATCCTGGTAGGTCTTAATGCTGGCTTACCCCAACGTTTCCATAAAGCGGTGGTAGCAATGGCTACTCCAGCTCCTGAATCTAAGATGGCTTTGGTGGTGTAGCCTGATGGGTTATTGGAAGATAAGTGTTACCTTCCTCTCCTTTGCTTACATCTCCGATTCTCTCTACAAGTATCTCTGGTACCTTCTTGTGTGTTCCTATCTGTGAGGGAGTAGTAGCAAGCTTAGGGAATTGATTTGCTACTTGTTTCCATAGTTCTAGTTTATCCTTCAACAATTCCTCTAGAGTGAGATTACATTGTACTTTGGTATTCTTGATCACTTCAGTGTTTCTAGGGATTACTAATTCTTCATTCCTCACTATTATAGTGGGTGCCCTCATGCTAATAGACTTGGCTTCCCAAGCTCCTCTGAACTGAGGTAATTCTTGCAAAGAATTGGATTCAAAACCTGTGTGTTCACTCAGTTGCTCTTCCTCTACATCATCGTAAATAGAGGGGATGTCTTGGGGAAATTGCTCCTGCAAGTCATCTATTTCTTGAATAGGAGGATGGGTTCCTTGTTCTTTTCTCCACTTCTCTTCTTGTATTTCTCTCAGAAATGCATGTGAATATTTATGTATGGAAGACAGGTTGTCTTCACCCTCTGTATTGGGTACTTGAGACAGGGATGGTGCTTTCCTTTCTTGGTTCTCTGCGGCAATAGGGTTCCTATGTAGATTCTTTTTCTTCTTGCTTTGGAACAAGTATTCTAACCTCTCCAATAGTCCTTGAAAGTGTAATTCAGGTTTTGCCATGTTATTCCAATTGAGATAATGAGAGGCTTGAAACATTGTTTGTGTTAATTCTACCATCTTCATGCAAAGTTTAGTTCTCTCAATTTCTATGTCTGCTCGAGGGTAATTCTTGTTCATCTCAGCTATTTGAGGTCCTTCTTTTATTCTAGCCTGATATGTGCGAAACATCATGTCTAGGTTTTGTGGTATGGGTTCTCCTAGAATTGATCCTGATTTTTTGAGCTGGATTCTCTTGATTCAATTATTGAGAAGTTAATTCTAGAATTTTGGCTCTCGATTCCTTTAAACTTCCTTCCAACTTAGTTATCTTTTTACTCCACTTTCTCTTGATTCTTTCTCTTGAGTCTTTCCAAGATTTCATCTTTTTATTGCTAGACTCTCCAACTTCACTAGTTTCAGCTATTTCCTCAAGATTAAGCTGTTGATTATGTAAGAGCACATGGGCTCTCGTTATAGCTTGGATAGGCACGTATGTAGGGTTGGATCCATCTGCATTGTGCATAATACCTATCACATTGATGGGTGTCACATTTGAAGGATTCCCAGGGTTCTTAGGACATTCTTTGATGATATGTTCTTTACCACAATCAACATAAAAGCCTTGTATGTTATAGTATTATGACTGTCCTGCTATTGGAGGATATGGGCAATCCTTTATGAAATGATCTCCTTGGCACCTAAAGCATGGTCCTCTAGGGCCCTGTGGTCTTTGCTGTCTCAATTGGGGTCCTGGATTCGGGTTTGTGTACATCACATTAGCGTAATCGGGCTCCCAACTGGGTTCCAATGGTGGACTATCGTATTGATATGTTTCCACATGTTCTGGTGACTCTGTGTAATACGGGGGGGGGGGGGGGGGACTATCTACATGAGTAGAGTCAAAACTATTTGAGTTCGGGTCACTTTCTGTGATCAAGGGTGATGAAGGCACTAAAGCTCTACTTAGGTTCTCTTCTGCAGCAGCATATTTGACTGAGATGAAATTCGCTAGTGGGGGTGGCTGCTGAGCTAAAATTGGTTGAGGTTTTTGTCTAGCCTCATAAGGATAGTTCTGAGGAGGCCTATAGTAATGACGTTGAGTATTATATTTGCCTTGATACCTATCTGGTTGCATGTATGCCTGTGAGTAGTTCTGTCGCACTGCTTGTTTGTTATATGGGCAGTCTTGAGCTGTGTGATTCGTGTGTCATCTCTCAATTGTACAATATTGGCCACTAGGGTTGGCTTGCGGTTGCGTTGCATTGGGACACACATTTGCCATGTGATCACCACTACATGTATAACAATGCTTGTTTGTTGTTAACCTAGGCATCTGTTTACTAGAAACTCCTAATTTTTGGGCCACTTTTTCTATTAGGTCCTCTATCGAGCTAGAAAGTTTTGAAGATGCTAGAGATGAACAATTTTGAGTCCTTATAGACCTTTGAGAGTTCCAACTTGTCTCCTAAGTTGTCTTCAATGTCTATGCAAATTCTCACACACTACTCTAACATTCTCGATTCCTTCAAGTACACATAGGAGCGTAGCTTAGAGCTCAATAGGCCATCTAAAAACAATGACACTTGCTTGGCTTGTGAGGGTAGCTCTTGCATTGGGCATCTCTCCACATACTGTCTAAACCTATGTCTTGCAAGTCTAACTATTTCTTGAGGGGTCTGTTTGAAGCTATGAATCAACGAAGATGTATCATGTCTGATTCCACTTTTAGAGAATTCCATGATGAATGACTCTAAAAAGTGATGGATATCTCTAAATTGCCTTTGTTGCAATGGTTGAAACCAATTTAAAGCTCTGTTCTTTAACATTAGTCTAGATGAATAAAATTGCATGAACATGTCGTCTACTTGCTCTACTTGTAGCACTTGCTTAAATTTTGCAGCATGATCATGGGGATCTCCTGTCCCATCAAAGTAGTTTCTCATGGATTTTACTAATTGAGTGGGTCTTAGAACCCTTGGGTGTTCGCGTGGTCTTGGTAGAGGAAAATCATCTCTACCACCTGGTATTCTAGGTTCCCTTTGTCTTTCCACTCTATCGGTGTCTATGGTTGTTCTATCTCTCCCTATGGGATGAGTGAAACTTACTTTTGGTCTCTCTTTGTTCTTCTCCCTTTGCTTAGCATGGGCTGAGGATGTTCTAGCCCCCTGATGGCTCGTGCTTACATTTGTTCGAGATGGAGGGAAGACTAAGTCGCCTCTCCATGTGTAGGTATTTCTTGCGTGGTCTGGCACCACAAATACTCGTTCCGAAGCATCATCTAGGTATACAACCTTTCCAAGAGTATCTGGGTCCTTGAATTCATAGATCGTGATGGAGCCTACCTCACTAGGTTATTCCATTTTGTATCTCCAAAATGCTTCATCTGTCTCTTTATTCACAAACAACTCTATGCTTCTGTTGTCCCGAGGGATCCACTATGGGATTAGCACTCTTGTCAGTACAGATTTCCCTCTAGCTGTCCTAGGTTCCTCTCCTACTGGTTCTTTTCCTTGGCTTCTTGCTTCCGACTCTAACTAAATTACGCCAAACTCATTGGTATTATTTGGCTGAGTACTTATGATGTACATTGTTCCTTCTTTGTCTATGTATGCATCTCTCTCGAACTTCACCACTCGACATTCCAATCCAATGGGTTGAGCATGGTTGTGCATTTGCACCACTTGTCTTCGCAAACCATCCTCATAGATGCGAGCACCTAAGCAGTTGGTTCGGAGAAATTCTAACTGAGTTCTATAGGGTCCTTCGGGTCTTTCCAAATATGCTATGCTTGACCCTCCTTCTAGTCTTTCTGTGCTAAAAGCCATTTCTGATTCACTCGTATCTGAGCTCAACTCCTAAGGATACCTATTATTCAATTGTTGTGCCCACGAACGTGCAGTAGTTCCTACACTTGCTTCTGATGATCTAAGGCTTCGTCGGTCTGACTTACCTATATGCTTCCCTGATCTAAGGTTCATGAATTTTCTTTGCGGCACTTTCTGATCGTCAATGGTTCTTTTTTCTTTATTGCTTGTTTCTTTTTAAATGCTTTTAAGTTCTTGTCTTGTCTAACTGTATGCGTCAGGAATCGATTTTTTGTGGAACTTTTGAGTTCTCATTCCGTTAGACTTTAATTCTTTCCTTTAGGTTTTCGTATCACACAGCTTTACTTTAGTCTTGGACTTCAAAATTAAATCTCTTGAACTTGATGCATTCCTATCATCGTTAATCCACAATGCTAATGTTTAGCTTAACCTAGTAATTGACTAAGGGGGTTGAGTATTCTTCCAACCTCAAGTCAGCTGCTTTGAGTGCTCTGATGCCCAAGAAGTCGCACTTCCCAAGCCCTGCGTTCTTCACTGCCTTGCCTTGGTTGCCCTTGATAGCCCTTACTAGACCTGTAAAAATTCAATATTTAGGCCAATTCTCAAATGGATATTCAAACATCTGAATATATACACATTTAGGTTCTTTCTTCTTGGCCCAAATTTTAATGCCCCCTTTCTTTTCTAGTCCCAAAGATGGTCAACGTCAATTTATCCTCTCTAAAAAACAACGTCTTCTTTTTGAAAAAAACAGTTGAATTCACGTAGTACTCGTAAAGAGCTTGCTAACGAGCTATAAAGCTCAAAAAATGGACTTTGGATGAAAAAGATATGAGCATTTAGGTCCTTAGGGGTGAAAACTAACAACCAAATTTTTCTCCAAATGTGAGCTAAGGGGTCTCCTATGACTGCAATCACCTAAAAATTTTCAAAAAATAGCCCCAAATTTGCCAAAAAAACAAACCCTAAAAATTGCATTTAGGGTGGACAATCGCGATGGTCTGGGACCGTCGCGATGGCATGGCGCATGAATTGTCACGATGGTCTGAAATGAACTATCGCGATGGTGCAAAAATGAACCGTCACGATGGCTCGATCGACGAACAATCGGGATGGCATCGATCAACGGTCAACGCAACAATCGTGATGGCGTGAGCCCATCAGGATGGTCACGAGGCCCGATGGCTTGAGCCAATCGTGATGGTCTAAGTTTGAGTCGTCGCGATGGCGTACCTGGTACCGGTGCAATGGCGTGAGCCAATCACGATGGCGTAGGGTCGATGGAATCATCACGATGGTCAGGGACCGTTGCGATGGTTCAAGTGAATCGTCGCGATGGTGTGAGACCATCATGATGGTCCGGTCGAGCTGTCGCGATGGCGTGAGCCAATCGCCATGGTGTGACAATCGCAATGGTGTGAACCAATCGCGATGGTCCACCAAAATGCAAATGTTCAAAAAGCAAATGTGGATTCCTATGTGCGCAAGGATCGCCTACACGCTGGTGTGGTCGCCTTCCTCAAATTCTAAGTTTTCCAGACCATCACGATGGTCTGACACAGTCGGCAATTTTTGACAGAAAGTACATTTTTTACCTTTTGGAAGCTTTTCTGATGTTCTAGAGCTCTGTACCTGTAAGAAAACTCAAAAACACAAAAGTACCCACAAGCACAAAAGCTCTCTCTCTCTCTCGCATGCAAAAATGAGAGGAAATGAGAAGAATGGGTGGATATGGTGAATTTTCTGATTTTTTGAGACAGGAAGAAGATGATGCAGTGGTGACGGAGTGTAGGGGAGATGAAAAACACTAAAAACTAATGAAAAACAACAACAAAAATTGAATTTTTTTTACCTTCCAATGCCACTTCTTGCTATACTCTTACCATCACTTACTCATCCTAGACTCGATCCCCGACAATGGCGCCAAATTTGGTGTTGCTCTAGCACAATGGTAAGTACCACGTTGAGAAGCATAGATGTACACACACATACACACACATGTAGGAGACAAGCAAGACACAATGGAAGGTAGGAAAATAGAATCTATTGCTTAAGATCAATTATAAGCTCAAAATAGCTCTAGGCTCTTCTCTACTCACACAAGCTAACCTCAAAAATGAGCTCTCTAGCTCTATTTATAGTTTTTAGACTAGTTTTGACAGGTTTCACATCTAGTGACTCGCATAGTTAAAAGATAGGATCTATGTGCTATTTGAAAGGGTAAACGGTGTCTAAAAATAACCAAAATTGGTAGGCTCATTCTACCTAAGCTCCTCAAGCTCGAGGACTCCTCGGCTTGCACAAAATGGAGCTACAATTCACAATAAGGGTTTTTCTATGTTACATATGTTACAATAGTGATGAAAATCATTGTTGGAGGTTTTTGAAAAGTATTTTCAACATATTTGTTTGAAAAAATAATTCGACTGGCTCTCGGCTACTTCGTTGTGCTCTGTCTTCACATGCTTCCACGTCTTCTATGCCTCTGGCTACTGCCAACAACATGTACTTGGTTTTTTTTTGGGCAAAGTGTATTATCTTTTGCTAGACAACATCATGGTAATGTTGCTGCAGCAAGAGACAACACATTCTACCAAAAAAAAATTGTAGATATGGTCATCGGTATGCGTGATGATACTCCCAACATGGCCGTCGGTACCACGACGGTATGCCCAGTAGCACGCGAGTATAGGTGTCGATATAGGCATCGGTATAGGCATCGATATTGGTGTCGATATGCGCATCGATATGAGCATCAAAATTTCCAACACTCGTACCGATGTCCATACTTATGCCTATACCGGTGCCTATTTTGGCGGTTTAGTTTCGATGCCTATGCCGACCCTTACACCGATGTCAGGGCAAAATCCAACCCATGCATTTTCCTTTAGAAGCCTCGATATACCCCTGATATGTTGTAGTGCTTGTGGATGGAGAAGAATTTTTGTTCTTACATGATATTGAGAAGGCATTTGATCTACGCCTAGAGAAATGCCTAAGTATTTTTTTGGTCAACCTTTGATATTCCCATGGACAACACTTTTGACAGAATTGAAAAGACAACCATTTCATTTGGTGATTCAGCTTCACACACCATTTCTTTTGTGTGTCAGGAGATTTTGAGTGATGCCAATAGAAATGCCACTGAAGAAGATCTGGCTACAGCAAGGGAAAGAATTTTAGAATAGATGATTCCAACATCCCCTATTGTGGAGCAAATTGGCATGGCTCACTCTTCCATTCCAATAAATGCATGGGAAGAGGAAAGGATGAAGATAGGCTTCAAGATGTAAGTATCTAATGAAATTTATGATTGATTATGTTTCCCATTTGTATAGGATGTAAGTATCTAATGACTTTTATGATTTTCTATGTGCAAAAAACAATTGAAGTCGATAAATTTGCAGCAAGGAGTGGTCGTGACCGGGTTGCCCCTAGCAGTGGCTCTTCCTTAGCAAACTACATTGGAAAATTTCCAAAGGAGGATTTTGTAATTATCCACAAGGGCTTTTTCCCTCGAGGACACTTTATGACTTGGCATCTAAAGGCCTTGAACAAAATTTTATGCGTATCTACAATAATGCAAGGGACCAACTGTGTAATTTTGGTTAGGAAGTCCTTTGTCCTTACTACCCTAGGAGTTAACTTTAGAGGAAAAATATTAGGTCAAATAGGAATAGCTTTGGTTCTTGGATTGATAGACCCCCATTCAATATCCCAATCAATTTTGACTTATCAATTGCCATATCTTTTCAAAGAAGAAAGTGGAGAGGCTCAAGGCCAAGAGCCGATTGTAAAACTTTATAATACCAAATATGCTTTTTTCAATTCCCATGTGCATTCAATTGTCTATTGTGTCTTTATGTTTTTGACAACATATGTTTTGCATAGTTAAATTAATCTTTTTTCAGTGTTCCCTTTAAAATGATGTTGCCTAAAATGCTTGCAATGGCTTAGGAGTGCAAAAAAAAAAGCATGCCATAGAAACATGCGGATGGGCCTTGCAAAAATTTTGCAGGGCCCATCCCGGTGTTTCTGTGGTAGGCCTTTTTTTTGCATTCCTAGGCCATTGCAAGCACTATGGGCACAATATTGAAAGTCTATGTTAATCAGTTATAAGCTAAACTTGGGGAACAATGTGGAAGACTCTTCTGATGTGCAGTGGTTAGAGAATATCTAGACTCCTATGGTTGCATATAAACATGCATCAATTTATAAGTACATGTAAGTGCGCATCAAGCTTATTGCTCTATTGGACAAAGGGTTTGCATGAATTGAACCTTAGATAAGGCATACCATATGCTCCAATGTGCATGACATATGGTTTAATGATCTACAATAGCATAAAAAAGGCCTGACATAGAAACACAGGATTCGGCCCTCCAAAACTTTTGTAGGGCCCAATCGTGCATTTTTGTGGCAAGCCTTTTTTATGCATTCTAAGGCCATTTCAAGCACTCTAATCACAAAATAAACACCCCATGTACATGAAATATTTGCATAACTTGATAAAATGTGTGGAAGACTAAGATATCCATGTGCAATGACTTGAAAGACACTTTTAGATACTTAGGAGAAATAGAATTAAAAACATGTACACTAAGAGACAAACACTTGGGAGAGCAAATATAATAAGAAGAAGATTATATAAATCATTTTGGATATACATATGCACATAAATGATTGGGTGACTATGCTTCCTATTTGTAGAGTTGTCCATAAAGTGAAGCGAGCTAAAAGAGATGACACAAAAACCATTGGAAAGGTCATATTCTCAGTTTTAAATCAAAGAGACGTGGCTAGTTTGCAAGAGTTCAACATGTGTACATTGCTAAGAATTTGGTGCTAAACAATCATCTGCAATTCCTATCATACTAGAAGTGAAGTTCAACAATGCTCTTTAATCATGGTTAGTACAATTGCACTTCTCTTGAGTTTGACTCTATGAGGCAAAAGATGTATTATTCCTACATATTGCATTTTAGTGCTCTGTCTGGATTACAGTGTTGTTTGTTTGTGTGTTATGGAGTCCTATAACTCTACCATTGATTAACTTCTTACTATTTTCCCATATTCGTCATCGTCTTCATAATAATGTAATGTTTCACAACTAGTGGCACTTGTTATTTTTTCCTTGTAATATATTGAAATTCCAAATTTTTTCAGGAAATTTATAAACTGAGAATTATGGAAATGTTTCACAGTTCTAGACTCCATCAAAAAATGGCTGAGGTTAGCTGTCATTTTTAGGATTAAAAGCAGTTTGCAGACTTTGTATGATTTCATCTCATTGTGTGTGTTTGGTCTAGGATGAGTGTGCATTGATTCTTACTTATGATGTTAGTGAGAATGTCATAGTACTCAATTGATATCTCATCATTATGTTTGTAATTCCCTTGACTCAATTTTGATGTACATATATCTATATACATCTAGCAAGAAAATTTCAGCCAACTTTGAGCTTTGGTTTGACATGCTTCATCAGGAATACATGTCAACCCATGACACATAAACATTCCCATTTGACCATCATGCCCTCTCCATTAGAGTAAGAAATGGCCAAAAAGGGTCCCTTTGCTAATGAAGGATTATGAAAATTGACAAATAGGGTTTTTCCACATGTACAAAAAAATGACATTCTTGTCTCTTTTAATCCTATGAAGAAAGGTTTCTTTTTAGTAAATATGCTCTAACAGTGCTGCTAAGGCGATGGAATTTGTAAAGTTGACCTTCGCAACTCTAACCTCTCAAGAACCTCTCAACTCTAACCTTTGTTCAAATCAATAAAAATGACCCTTGTCGATATGATTCAAGACCTTGCAAGTCATTGTGCAAACTAAGAGTGCAAGTGCACAACTCTCAGAAGGCTTGCCAATAAACAAGAAAACTAGCATGATCAGATCTGTCAAGTTGAAGTCTTCTACATAAATATAGCAAGCAAATTTCAGCCTACTTTGAGCTTTGTTTTGACATGCTCCATTAGAAATACACGTCAGCCCATATCCCCATGACGCATAAACATTCCCATTTGACCATCATGCCCTCTCCATTAGAGCAAGAAATGGCCAAAACGGGTCCCTTTGCTAATGAAGGATTATGAAAATTGACAAATAGGGTTTTTCCATGTGTACAAAATATGATAGTCTTGTCTCTTTTAATCCTACAAAGAAAAGTTTCTTTTTAGTAAATATGCTCTAACAGTGCCACTAAGGCAATGGAATTTCTTGTATTTAGTGTACAATTTCTTGTTTTCATACAAAAAAAGGATATTTTGCACACCTCACAATGAAAACCTTTAAATTTCCAAGAGAGAAAAGATTTTTGAAGATAGAAAATATTTCTAGTTTCACAAAATTCTATGATATTTGGGTCATAATTGATACATCAAATCACAATTTTCTGAATCTCTTCCACATATACATCAAAATATTTTGTCTATAAATACTTGTGAAGTTTGTGAATCTTAATTTCCCACTTTGATCATTCTCTACTGTTTCTCTGAGTGTTTGATGATTTAGATAGGTCTACTAGTTCTTTTTCACTTAATTTATTAAGTGAAAGTGAATCATCAAATGCTCTTCTCCATGAGCCCATAGAATTTGAAAAAGTAGTAGCATTCTTGGAAGCTTCTTCACGGAACCTCCTAAAAGAATAAAAAACAACCAATGATGTGGAAATTGTCATATATGCCTCAATCCTATTCAATCTCAAAAGGACAAGCTCTGAAAGCTTAATAAAAGGGCCATCCAATGATGATGAAGTAATGAACCTAGTCTCGGAAAAAAAAACTATCTAGCACAACGGATTGCACTTGAATGCTCAGCCTAAACATATGGATAAGAATGTGAACATATGGTCATCCTACTCACATATTAATTTTTTGGCAAGTCTTCAACAAATCCTATCTAGCTCACTGAATTCAGTGCTCATTATACATGTAGATATTAATATAAATATATGATCTTCCTACTCATATATCTATGTAATGGGTGAAACTTGCATGCCCTTAGAATGCCCTTAGCCAAATGTAAAAATATATTTTCTTATTAGGTAAGTAGATAAGTTCCTAGAAAATATGTAATCATTTCAATCTCTTGAAGAAGAATGAAATTTTTGGAGCACAGAAGAAAATCTATTAATGAGGGAACAATACATTACCAGGTAGAAGCTTTGATGATATAAGTTTAGAAGAGACTCTCTCTCATCCAAAGCACAAGTCTATCTAAGCATCATTTATTTATCAAGATACAAAATCAATGAAATGGGATCCACCTTATCTCAGCTTGAAGACATCCACAATTCCAGTACTCTTTCACATTGGTTATCTCTATACGACATAGAAAGTCTATACTTTACTTTTGAAGTATCTTTTCTTTATTCCCTTTCCCAAGAACTCTCCCTAGATGCTTAGATATCAAATGAAAGATCCAAACTTAGCATCCAACACTCCATTCAACCTCCTACAGCTCGAGAACCATGTCTAAGGTCTATTAACTCATGGTAGGCATGAAAGAACTTGGAGAAGCTTGTAGGAGGTAGAAAAGTGAGTTTCGAAGCAGTTTGGTACAGCCAATCAACACAAGACCATCCCTTGAGCTTATGGAGACTCAAATAGACCTTATAGGCATGCGATAAGTGTAGTAAAATGTGCTATGTACTTTGGAGCATCAAGTAGAAAGAGTTGATAGAAAACAGATAGGTTTGCGCATTGACTAGCTCAAAAAACTTACTATCTATGGAAGAGACAATGAACTTCAAATGCTCATAGTGACCAGCATGATTACAATTAGAAAAAATCCTTTTATCAGAGTGTTACACATAGGGTTGAGTGTATAGAATGCACAAAATTATAAGGAATAAGAAAAATATGCTATAGGAATGAATTAGACACTCAACGGGGGTACCTCCTATTTTTCAAGAATATGTAGAGAATGACCCTCAGACAAAAAAACTATAATTTCTCCCAGTCAGCAAAACCAAATGCTATGAAAGTTTCCAGGCATAAACTACATTCTTGTAAATTCTCAATGATTCATGTTTCATCCAATTTGGAGCTCTGTAGGGAGAGCAATAGCCTCTACAAGCTTACTATTGGCAAAGAAGATGATGAAGAGAAATGAAGGAGCAAGACCATGATGGTCACAAGTGTATATATATTGCTTCCATGTATTTTACAAGTGATTTGAAGTCTTTATATAGATTCTAGAATTGATCCATGACTTCTCGAAGTGGATTTTGAGTTCAAATGAAGGTGAGAATGGTTGTTGAAGGGAAACCATTCACTTTCCTACAATCTAGGAAAAGTGAAGATGTCATTTGATCTACTTTTAGGTGATTGATTGATTGATTAAATGCAACTCAACTACCACAAATTCATGGAATTTGGGTTCTCACTTTCTAGTTTTACATGTGTAAAACTCAAGGCTTTTACAATGGTAAAAGATCCATGGAAAATCTTTTTAAAAAATACAATAAATGAGCATAGTAAAAGAACTCTCCAATGGATACTCTTTGGACGTAATCCAAGCAATAGTTTTTTATCTAGATCAAATACACCTCAAGAATAGTGTAAGCTTGATGTTCCAACAGCTCCCCCTCAAGCTAGAGTATGCTTGAGTCTTGATTCTCTAATAGGTTGAATACCTTCCATAGCTTTGAATCTACAAAGCTTTATTCCATCAAGTTCCCTTGTCATCATATTTGCTACTTGCTTTTTAGTAGGAATAAAAGAAATGTCAATCTCCTTTGCCATGAGCTTCTCCTTGATGAAGTGGTAATGAAATTCTATGTGTTTGGTTCTCGCATGGAAAATAGGGTTCGCCACTAGATGCATGGAACTTACATTATCTCCAAATATGTGAGTTTTGGAACTTACAAATCCCAAATCTATATACAATGCTTTTAACCATATTGCCTCTTGATTTGCTATGGTCAAATCTCTATACTTTGCTTCAGTTGAGGATAAAGCAAGTTTAAGTTGCTTCTTTGAACTCCATGACACTAGCTTTGAATGTGCCAATGCTAAGTAACCAGAAATACTTCTTCCATCATCCTTAGCTCCTGACCAATCTACATCTGAATAGATTTTGATATCCAAATCTGAAGAGTAAGGATAGAATATACTTTCATTGATTATGCCTTTGAGATACTTAAGTACTCTCTTAGCTGCATCCATGTGTGGTCTTCTTCGGAGTGCATGAATTGACTAAGCACTCCAACACTATATGAGATTTCTACCCTTGTATGAGTAGCATATATCAAGCTACCTACCAAGCTTTGATACTCTTTAATGTCCTCAATTTTCTCACCTTCATAAACACTAAGTTTATGATTTATTTCCAAAGGCATACGTGCAGGTTTAGTATTCTCCATTTTAAACTTGAGAAGTAGATTTTGAATGTATCTCCTTAGAGTCAAATACATTCCTTCATTTGTGTATATCACCTACATACCTAGGAAATATGTGAGCTCACCTAAGCCACTAATTTTGAAGTCCCGTTGCATGTGTTTCTTGATCCTTTGAATGCCATTTAGATCATCACCTGTGATAATAATATCATCTACATATACACATAGATAGATATCCTCATTGTGATCCCTTTTGATGAATAGAGAATGATATGAGTTGCTATGTTTGAACCCTTGATCTTAAAGGTATGTAACCAACCTGTAATTCCAAACTCTTGGAGCTTTTTTCAATCCATACAATGCTTTCCTAAGTCTGCAAACATAAGATGGATGATTAGGGTTTTCAAAACCCGGTGGTTGTGACATGTATACCTCTTCACTTATCCAACCATTTAAGAATGCATTTTTCACATCAAGTTGGAGCAGTCTCCAATTCTTTGCAGTAGCTACGCTTATCAATGTCCTGATTGTAGTAATCTTTGCAACTTGTGAGAATGCTTCCTCATAGTCTATACCATCAGTTTGTGAGCATCCTTTGGCAACTAATCTTGCCTTGTACCTGCAAACTCGCCCATCTGAATTGCTTTTAACTTTATATACCCATTTGCAACCAATTACCTTTTGATTTGGTGACATTGGAACCAAATCCCAAGTGTCCATCTACTTCAATGCATCTATTTCTTCTTTCATGGCTTCTTCCCAATCAGGGTTTCCCTTTGCCTCTTCATAGGTTGAGGGTTTTTCTGAAACAAATTCTTTTCCGAAGTAGATTGAATGTTTTGTAACACATGTGGAATCATATCCATACCTTTCTGGCTGTTTCTTCTCTCTTGCTGATCTTCTAGGTGCTTGTTTGGAGCATTCTCCAACCTCTTGCATCTTTTCTTTGCCTCTTGACTTCCATCGTTTGTAATCCCTTTCTCTTTGATCTTGGTCATCATCCGTATCACTTCTTGGATCTTGGACCTGTGTATCATGCTTGCTTCCCAATTGATGAGAATCAGAAACAAGATCATATGGTAGAGTTACCTTTTGTTTATCTTCATCATACCAAGACCTTTGTTCTTCAAACACAACATCTCTACTTGTAGTGAATTGCTTGGTTGAAGGATTATAGAACTTGTAACCCATTCGAATTGAGTCATAGCCAATAAACACTGGCTTTGTTGCCCTTTCATCTAACTAACCTCTTATTTGTGATGGTACATGAACATAAGCTAAACAACCAAAAACCTTGCAATCTCCAAGACTAGGATTTCTTCCACGCCATGCTTCATAAGGAGTCATACCTTGAAGTGATTTGGATGGTGGTCTATTGGCAAGGTACACAACATTTGAAATAGCCTCTACCCATAGATAATGTGGCAACTTCTTCTCTTCAAGCATTGTTCTTGCTGATCCAACGAATGTTTTGTTTCTCCTCTCTATAATTCCATTTATTTGAAGAGAGTACCTAGTAGTCACTTCCCTTTTGATACCTTCTTCCTGCAAGAACGCATCAAACTCTTTGGAGAAGTGTTCTCCCCCTCCATCAAATCTGAGCTTCTTGAGTGATCTACCTGTATGATTCTCCACATGTGCTAGATACGTCTTGAAGCAATCAAACACTTAATTCTTACCCTTGATAAAGTATAGAATAGTCCATCTACTATCGTCATCAATAAATGAGACATAATACTTTGATCCTTCCAATGAAGGTTCTTGACTTGGTCCCCATATATCTGTATGTACTAAATCCAATAAGTTGTTGGGGATGTAGTCTTTGTGGTTGAATGGTTGTCTTTATACCTTCCCAATCTGACATGCATCACACCTGTTGATCATGTGTTGCTTTGATATGTTCGACAGTCCTAGAACACTTTGATCCCTGCATATATCCTTCAAGGTTCTTTCATTCACATGAGCAAGTCTCTTATGCCACACTTCAAGCTCACTTAGGGTTTGAGACCCAAAAGTGAATAGAGATATATTACTGGTTTCTCCTACATCAAAAGTAAAGAGCCTACCATGCTTCTCACCTCTGGCTATCTTCTTGAAGCCTTGACATGGATCTTCCACAAAAGATCCATGCTAGGTGAATCTAACTTGCAAGCCTTTTTCAATTTTTTGGCCTAGAGTTATTAGGTTTTTAGTTATATACATAGAGAACCTTACTCAGAATGTTTGTCTTGCCATTGGAAGCTTTGACATTAACAATCTTCTCCACATTGTGGTTTGTGTCATCCCTTGTTTGAACTTCATGTCTATGCTTTGGACCTTCCAAATCAGATAGAAGAGCAATGTTGCCTGCAACATGATTTGAACATCCTGAATGTATGTAGAACAAATGATCATCTTCTTTGCTTTCTTTGTGGCTTACATTCATAAGAAGCAATGAGTCTTCATGTTGAATTCCCTTCTATTATAGCCTCTATTGTTATTGTTGAAGTTGTGTCCACCTGTGCCTCTATTGCTGCCATATCCACCTCTTTCACTTCTTTTTTGGGTCTTCCCATTGAACTAGCAATTCTCAGTGGTGTGGTAGGCCTTATCGTAGATGGCACAAGGTTGAGCATTCTGACCTTTGGATTTGTCATGCTTTGGTCCTTTCTTCTTCCCTTTTCACTTTCTCTTGCTTGTGAAGTTGGCTTGAGAAGTCTCCTCTTCATCTTCCTCCTTCTTGCCTTTCTGCTTCTTATCCTTCTTATATGCATATAGAGAACTAGTTGAATTACCATGATAGGAGTTACCTTCCTTTATTCTATTGTTGGCCTCTTGATTGAAGAGTTTTCCAAGAAAGATGTTGAAGTCTGGAGTTTGCACATCCATGATGAGATTATAATCCATCATGAAAGATTGCCATTGCTTATCACTTCGAACCCCATTGCAAATTTGCTTCATGATAGCCTCTTCTTCAATCAGCTCTCCAATGGATGCTTACTAATCCGCAGCCTCCTTGATCTTGGTAACAAACTCTATGATGGTTTGTTTAGGTGTCTTATTCAATTGTTCATTCAAAGATGATTCTTTCTTGCTTTGGTACTAGCAGAAAAGAAAGTCTCGAGGGCATCCCAAGTCTCTTGAGATGTCTTGCATCCTCTAATATGTGGTAATAAGAAGTCAGAGATAGAGTTTAGTACGTACGACCTTGCTTGAGCATCCCTTGTGCACCAACATGTGAGCTTATCTGTCTCCTCTTGTGTGGGTCCTCCTTTGGATCTTGGAATGGGCATAGCTTTATCACCTACTACAATTCCATAAAGATTTTTACCTTGCTAATAGGCCTCCATTCTGATTTGCCAAGCCGCATAGTTGCGTTGATCAAGCATCTCGATCATTGAGGGAAAGCCATCACCCATCTTGACCTATCTCTGATACCATTGAAAGAACTTGGAGAAGCTTGTAGGAGGTAGAAAAGTGAGTTTCGAAGTGACAAAGTTTGGTCTAACCAATTGGCACAAGAACATCCCTTGAGCTTATGGACAAATAGACCTTCTAGGCATGCAATAAGTGCAATAAAATGCACTATGTACTTTGGAGCATCAAGTAGAAAGAGTTGATACAAAACAGATAGGTTTGCACATTGACTAGCTCAAAAAACTTACTATCTATGGAAGAGACAATGAACTTCAAATGCTCATGGCGACCAGCGTGATTACAATTAGAAAACCTCCTTTTATGGGACTAATGCACATAGGGTTGAGTGTATAGAATGCACAAAATTATAAGAAATAGGCAAAATATGCTATATGAATGAATAAGACACTCAATGGTGGTACCTCCTATTTTTTAGGAATATGTTGAGATTCCATCCGAGACAGAAAAATTGAGATTTATCCCAATCTAGTAGACAAAATGCTGTGAAGATGTACAAGCATAAATTAGACACTTATATCTTTTCAATGACTCATGTCTCATCCAATTGTGACCTTTGTAGAGAGAGCAGTAGCCTCGACAAGCTTATTGTTGGCAAAGAAGATTATGCAAAGAAATGACGGAGCAAGACAATGATGGTCACAAGTGTATGTTGATTGCTTCCATATATTGTACAAGTGATTTGAAGTCTTTATATAGACTCTAGAAGTGATCCACAACTTCTACAAGTGGATTGTGAATTCGAATGAAGGTGGGAATGGTTGTTGGAGGGAATCAATTCACTTTCCTACAATCTAGGAAAAGTGAAGATGTAGTTTGATCTACTTTTAGGTGATTGATTGATTGATTGATTAAATGCAACTCAACTACCACAAATTCGTGGAATTTGGGCTCTCTCTTTCTACTTTTGCATGTGTAAAATGCAAGGCTTTTACGATGGTAAAAGATCCATGAAAAAACGTTATTAAAAAGTACAATAAATGAGCATAGTAAAAGAACTCTCCAACGGATATTCTTTCGACCTAATCCAAGTGATAGTTTTTGATGTAGATCAAATCCACCTCAAGCATAGTGTAAGCTTGATGTTCCAAAAAGGCATTGATAGAATACAACATTAAAATCAAAAAACACATGAAAAAAATACAATCTATCAAGGCCTACAATGTCTAAGGTCTATTTAGGCATGGTGGGCATTGATAGAATACAACTCTATTGACTCATGTCTAAGATCTATTGACTCATGGTAGAATCTTACAAGAGACACGAAAAAAATACAATCGTAGCAGCTATTTAATTGAATATAGTACATCATGAGAGGAAACAACACCACACACAATCACACTATGTATTCATTAGACTCAAAATAATTTACACTAAATATTCATGGATTTGAATTATACCATACAAAAGATATTGAACTCCTCCAAAGGAATACATTCTCATAAAGTATGGCACAAAAACTTCCCTAAGGTAATGATCTTGTGGATTATCACTAAAGCCTTGTATTTTAAATGTACAAGCAATATGATTCTGCTTTCCATTTTGTAGATCTTGATCAAATAATACAGTTTCATCAGGATTCAAATAAATGGAATATTTCTAAATGGTTTTACATATAAGTCTAGTTTCCAAGAATAGTCATGGTGTCATTGCTCCAAAATAAACTAGAAGAATGCAAAATTTATATTAATAATTCATATCATTTTTATAGCACTGTCTAGCTCTCTGCATGTCATTGCAGACCACAAGGCTACCTTGAAACACAAGAAAAAAAAATAAAAGAAAAGATTTAAAGTCAGGCTACAACATGAAATACTTTCCAACACAAAATCAATTTGCACATTTGGTTGGGATGGAAAGGAAATTGGTGCATTCATAAAGGCAGATAAATTTACACATAAAATAAGTAGTATCTATAGATAAAATTAAAATAAGGCCCCATATAACAATGTCTAACATAATTTACAGTTCATAGATCTGATAATTTAAGATAATATTTTGGAATTCAATCAAATTCAATGAGATTTATTTTCTACAATAAACTCTCATACAAGTAGTTGGATTCATGTAGCATCATGAGATATGCTATAAGCATATTCTCGAAAACATTGTTAGATGCATTGTCATCATACTTTTTTGCAAAGATGCATGTGTTTTGCCCACTACATATGGAGTTATTCTCCCTATCATCAATAAACAGAATATTATTAGGATTGTACTTTTCTCATGACACACACACATACACACACACACACACACACACATATATATATATATATATATATATATATATATATATATATATATATATACATACATACATACATACATACATACATACATACATACATACATACATACATACATACATACATACATACATACACACACACACACATATATATATATATATATATATATATATATATATATATATATATATATATATATATATATATATATATATATATATATATATATATATATATATATATATATATATATATATATATATACGTGTGTGTGTATGTATATGAGTGTCTCTCACTATCTGTCTATCTCTCTCTCTCTCTTTATATATATATATATATATATATATATATATATATATATATATATATATATATATATATATATATATATATATATCCATGTGTGTGTATGTATATGAGTGTCTCTCACTATCTATCTATCTCTCTCTCCCTTTCTCTTTCTTTCTCTCTCTCTCTCGCTCTCTGTATATATATATATATATATATATATATATATATATATATATATATATATATATATATATATATATATATATATATATATATATATATAGGGAGAGAGAGAGAGACGTGTGTGTGTATGTATGTATGTGTGTTCATATATATGCATATATATATATATATATATATATATATATATATATATATATATATATATATATATATATATATATATATATATATATATATATATATATATATTGTTGGTGCAAATGTACAAGCCTTCACATTTGGCTTAGCATGGAAGACTATATGCGGAAGCAATTGATATCTCATGTGAACCATAGCTTGTAATTGTTTGATCATTTACCATTTTAAAAGGTTTATCCCTTGAGGGAATCTTGTAAAAACCAAAATCTCGTGGAGTTAGGAAGGACAACAACTACGAGTTTCAATGAGAGAATAACTCCTAGATTAGAGGATTCACTTTTGAGATGGAGCCAACTTTGAATTCAAAATTGAAACTTGGGAGAACAACTTATAAAAAGGTCTTGTAAAAACTCGTGACATGTGTACCTCATTGGAGAGCTCTTTCCTTGATCATTTGTAGGATTTGAGTAGCTTAGACCATAGCTTACTCATTCCACCATTGTTGAGCATCATTAAAATGCCAATGATCTTGTATAATAATGTGTTATAATACATATAAGTTATTGATCAACGCTCTCTAGTTCTCTACTATGACTACTCATAACAGGGAGCTTTCTCTAAATATCAGTGAGTTCTCAACCATTTTGCATGATCTATAGCTTCTTGGAACCAGTGTGAAGTCTACTTTATGCTATCAAAGGTTCAGAGAATTTTGAACAGCCATCAAGGAGAAAGCATCCTCAAAGTGTTCACTGGTCATCTACTGGTTAGTCCCTGAAAAATCAAGGGTAAGCTTTGGATTGCTAAACTTCTTTCTCAGTGCATAGTTCATCATTTTAGATGATTTCACTTGCAATAAGCTATCTAAGCTAATTAAACTCCCTCAAAATGAATTTCATCAATTGTAATTTTACTGTAAGCACTGATCAGAAGAACCAACAGGTGTGGACTAAAATAGCAAGTTTTGTGACACTAGCAATTCATGAAGTAGTCTGTTTTGATTCAATTGGTTCAAACATCAACTCCAAAGTGCATAGGTACTTTCTTGGTGTCATTTGCAAGCTAGAAGGGCCTACTATCAAACTCTGAAGTGAATTAGGACAGGTACAAAGCAGGTTTTAGCAGTACCACCTCACTTCCTTGAGGTGTGCAATAGTGGAATCAGAGGAAATTGAGGTAAATTGGGAGATGGTTTCCCTTCTTTCATTGATAAATTGGACATGAATAATTATCCAACCTGGTCCTTGAGGATGAAGATCTATCTACAGGGAAGGAGTCTCTATGGCTACATATCAAGAGATGAGGAGATGCCCATATTCAGAAGCAAAAGTCAACCTACAAGAGAGGAGCTAGAAAGACTCAACTCATGGTGTGCCAAAGATGCTTTAGCCAAGTCATATCTACTTAAATATATTTCTAAGTTCCTTCTTCCTCACATTAGGAATTGCAAAACTTCCCAAGAGACTTGGGATACTTTATCTGCATACTTTTCTTCCAATACAAGAGCTAGAAATAATCAATTGTGCATTGAGTTAACTACTCAAAGGAAGCAACCTAAGCAGAATTTTTTAGACTATGTGACCAAAGTAAAAGATATAGTTGATCAATTGGCAAGCATAGGAGAGGAGATTGAAGAGGAGCAAATAGTGAGACAGATAATCAATGGCATGAAGGCATATGATAAGTGGGAAGCTTTCACAACTTCTATGGATCTTTATATGGACATGCGAATCCCTAATCTTACCACTATCATGGGGCAACTCTTTAGCCAGAAGCTAAGCTCAACAAAAATGGAGAACCATCAAGAGGTAACAATTCTTCTGCCCTCTATATAGATAAATGAAGGTCTAAGGATAAAGGAAAGATCAAGAAAGTTGAAGATGAAGGTACTACGTGTAGCTCAAGTGTAAGCACCACCTCCTTTACTTGTCAATCCGCGGAGACCTGAGGACCAGTATGAAGACCACGAGCAAGTGAGAGCACAAGTGCATGAGTGAAAGCACACAAGCATGCACACACATACACACACACGCGCACAAGGTAAGATCAAAGAGAGGAACAATGGAAGGACTTTGATTACAAAGAAATCTATTACAAAACTGAAATCTACAAGAAGCTAGCCTCAAAAATGAGCTCTCTATCTCTTTTTATAGGTTTTTGACTAGTTTTGGCCCTATCCAGACCTAGTGTCTGGCCTAGTTAAAAATTAGGTTCCAGGGCTTATTTGAGGGCTCAAACGAAGTCTAAAAATTATGAAAATTGGTACGATGGTACTTCTAATGCTCCTCAAGCTCGAGGACTCCTCGGCTTGCACAAAATGGAGCTACAGAAATAGAAAATGGTATTTACAATGGTTTTTCGTGATGGAAATCACTATTTTTGTAGGGGATTCTTATGAAAAGTTGACTTGTAATTCTTGGAGTTCCCTACTTGCTCCTTCTTCTTGTGTGTCCACCTCTTAGATGTGCTCCTATGCTTTGTCCTTGACCTTGAGCTTCAACACTACGTCTCAAGCTAACTATGCAGGGAGAGGTAGGAACTCAAGAGGAAGGGGAAAAGGAGGTAAGCAACATAGGGGGGACCTTTCAACTCTTTGCTATGCAATATATGTGGATTGTATAATCACACAACAGATGAGTGCTATACGAACTTCAAGAACTAGAGGAAGAGGATTTCAAAGAGGTGGCTATTCACAATCAAGAGGAAGATTCAACCATAATCAAGGATACAACCATGGCTACAACAACAATTATCAAGGAGGATACAAATCAAGAAAAGACTTCAACAATTATACAGAGGATCAAGAGGATTCTCTTCTCGTTGTGAACATGACTTCAAAACAAGGTATGAATGATGAGCACCTTTTCTATACTAACTTAGGTTGTTCAAACCATGTAGCAGGCAATGTAGCTCTCCTTTCTAATCTTGAAGAGCCGAAGGGAAAGCACCAAGTGCAGACAAGTGGAAAGCACCGAGTGCAGACAAGTGATGATACCAAGCATTGAGTTGTCAAGGTAGGAAATTTCAAAACTTTTGATGGGAATAGGAATCTTTTGAGTAGAGTTCTTTATGTACCTACTATCACAAAGAATTTGATGAGTGTTGGACACATAGTGGAAAACGGTTTCCAAGTTAGGTTCAATAAATTTGGAGCTTTTGTGGAGGACCCCCAACATGGATTCAAAAGAATTGCCAAGGGAGAGAAAACAGGTAGATTATTTACATTTGAGCTTGAGGACACTAGAAACATTGCACTTTATAATTATAAGGATCAAAATTTGTCTAAGTTAGAGATATGGCACAAAAGATTAGGGCACATTGGTGAAAGAACATTGAAGCAGATATGTAGAGATCAATGTGTACTTGGGATACCTAATGTATCCAAGAAACACATGATCTATAAATGTGGTGCATGTCAGTTTGGTAAATCACACAGGTTACCCTTTACAAGGAAAGGTTATATGCATGAGAATTATTTGGAATGTGGCCACACACATGTGTGGGGACCAAGCAAGGATCTTTCAATTTCAGGCTCAAGGTACTATGTGTCATTCATTGATGATTTTAGTAGATGGACTATCTTGTATTTCATGAAACATAAGGATGAAGTGTTCAGTTGTTTCAAGAAGTATCTTGCACTTGTGGAGAATCAAACAGGAAAAGACCTAAAGAGGATAAGGTCAAATGCAGGAGGTAATTACTTCTCCAATGAATTTGATGCATTTTTGTAGGACAGAGGTATCAAAAGGGAGATCACTACTAGATATACTCCTGAGCAAAATGGAGTAGCAGAGAGGAGGAACATATTGATTTTGGAAGAAGCTAGATCAATGCTTAATGAAAAAAGGTTGCCTAATTACTTGTGGGCAGAGAGTGTTTCTACTGGTAGTTATCTTATTAATAGGTAACCCTCTAAATCCCTTGATGAGATGACCCCCTATAAGGCATGGCATGGTAGGAGACCATCACTTGAACATTGCAGAATATTTGGTTGTGTTGCTTATGTGCATGTTCCATCTCAAATAAGAGGTAAGTTAGAACCTAAGGCATAGAAATGCATCTTCATAGGGTATGATATAGATAAAAAAGGATACATGTTTTATAATCCATCCAACAAAGGATTTATGGTCAGTAGAGATTTTATGTTTGATGAGAATGACTCTTGGTTTGAAAGTGAATGCAGGTAGGTCAAATTGCCATATGACTTGGAAGAAGAATTTCCAAGCCTCACCAAGGAGGAGCCAAGAAAAATTGAAGACATCAAATCACATGATGAGGACACCATCAACTTGGAAGAATTTAAAGCATGGAAATCAAAAGGAAAGACCAAGATGAAGAGGTTGGAGGACATATCTGAGTTATCCAATCAAGCCTTAAGAAGATCACAAAGAGAGACCAAGAAGACAATCAGATATGTGTGAGACCTAGAATGCACTTGCTTCTTTCTTCTCCTCTAACACTCGAGCAAGGAAGAACCAATTGTGGATGGAGTTCACAACAATGAAGAAAAGCCCGAAGCAAAATGTGATTGATTATGTCACAAAGATGAAGGAGATTTCCAACCAACTTGGAAGCATTGGAGAGGTAATTGAAGAGGAGAAAATCATTAGACAAATCATAAATGGAATCAAAGCAGATGACAAGTGGGAGTCATTCACAATAGCCATGGATTTATACATGGATATGCATGTACCCGACCTCAACACACTCATGGGCCAACTCTTCACTCATGAGGCAAAGATTAGCAAAGGTGGTGAGTCCTCAAGAGGTAATTAAACTTCTGCCTTATATTCTAATAAAGATAAGGTCAAGGACAAGTCAAAGAATAGGAAGAATGAAGATGAAGGTAGCTCTTTCCAAGCAAACTTTGCAGGTAGAGGAAGAGCTAGAGGAAGAGGCAGAGGTGGAATGCAAGGTAGGGGGAGATTCCAATCATCTCAACCTTGCAATATATGTGGCTTATCTAATCATACTACTAAAGAATTTTCCAGGAACCCAAGGAACGCAAGAGGAAGAGGATTCAATATAGGTGGCTATGGATCAAATAGAGGCAGATACAATGGAGGCTAAAACAACAACTACTACAACAACAATTACAACAACTACTACAACAACAATTACAACAACAACAACTATCAAAGTGACCATAGAGGAAGACGAGAATACAATAACTATGCAGAGGACCAAAGTCAAGAAGATTCATTATTGATTATGAATCTATCAGTGAAGAAGGGTAAGGATGATGATCACATCTTTTACATTGATTCATGATGCTCAAACCATGTAGCAGGAAATGTGGCTTTACTTTCTGATTTGGAAGATCCTCACAACAAACATGAAGTGCAAATATTAGATGATACAAAGCACTTGGTGGAGAAGATAGGTAATGTGAAGACATCAGATGGGAATATGAACCTCTTAAGCAAATTCTTGTATGTCCCTACAATTACCAAAAATTTAATGAGTGCTAGGCAGATTGTTGAAAAAGGATTGCAGGTTAGATTCAACAGATTTGGAGCATATGTTGAAGACCCAAGGCAAGGCTTTAGAAGCATTGCCAAAGGAGAAGAGACAGGAAGGCTTTTCACTTTTGAAGTGAAAGATACAAAGAACATAGCTTTGTTTATCTATGGATCTCAAACTCTCACGGAGTTGGAGATATGGCACAAAAGGCTTGCTCACATTGCTGAGAGGACACTCAAAAAAATTTTCAGGGACCAAAGTGTACTTGGTTTGCCTAATATCACAAGGCAACACATGATTTATAAGTGTGAAGCTTGTCAACTCGAGAAGGCTCATAGACAACCTTTCAATAAGAAGGGATATGTGTATCAAAATCCTTTGGATCTAGTGCACACAGATGTGTGGGGTCCAAGTAAGGAGCCATCTATATCAAGCTCAAGATATTATGTGTCTTTCATAGATGATTGTAGCAGGTGGACTATTCTCTTTTTCATGCTTTAAGAAGTATATTGCTCTTGTTGAAAACCAAACAGGTAGGTCTTTGAAAAGACTTAGATCAGATGGTGGAGGAGAATACTTATCTTCTAAATTTGATGCCTTCTTGCATGAAAAAGGCATTAAAAGGGAAGTCACTACAACGTATACACCCGAAATCAATGGTGTAGCAGAGAGGAGAAAAAGAGCTATTGTCGAAGCTGTAAGGTCCATGCTCAATGAAAAGAGATTTCCAAACTACCTATGAGCAGATCTCATAAATAGACTTCCATCTAAGTCACTAGATGGAACCACTCCATATGAAGTTTGGAATGGAAGAAGACCTAGTCTAGAGCATTGTAAAATCTTTGGATGCTTAGCCTATGCTCACATTCCTTCTCAAGTAAGAGGGAAATTGGATCCCAAGGCAAAGAAGTGCATATTTATTGGTTATGATCAAAACCAAAAAGGATATAGATTGTACAATCCAACCAATAAAGGATTTTATGTGAGTATAGATGTAATTTTTTATGAAAACAAATCATGGTTTGATGATGACGGGAAAGTGAAGCTGCCTTATGTCTTGGATGAAGATTTTCCATCACTTCAACCAAAGGATCCAAAGCAGATTGAAGAAAGTGATTCAGAGATTGACCTAGAAGACTTGGAAAGACTAAAGCTATGGAAGAACAAAGGTAAAGCAAAGATGCAAGATGCTACATATGGACCCGAGAGCTCACATCAACCACTTAGAAGGTCTTCAAGGGAGAAGAAGAAACCACAGAGGTTTGGTTATGATACTTCTTTGGTCACCAAGCACTCAATCTACATTGCAAATGATTCAACCAATGAAGAACCTAACACATTCAAAGACGCATAAAGCAAGAAATCTTGGAGAGATGCAATGGATGAAGAAATGGAAGCCTTGATGGCAGCCTTCCATGACCGGCTATACGTGGGTGGTAGAGCATGAGCGGCCACCTCCCAAGTAGTTTTCATACACGGCTTAGGTCGGTTAGACCGACCTAACAAATATAAATGAATTCTAACTTTGAGAGGGAATATTCCCTTTATCGTTGTGTTGGGGGTGTTGCCCTGGACCCCCACCAGGGGACCGTGGTAGCTCCCTTTCCTTAATACCTTACATGGTCCAATATGACCTTCATCCAACATGCAAGTTGGGATTCCCATCATTTGGGTAATGCATGCTCGGCTTCTCCTCATAATGGGCGCCTTACAAAAGTGCATACAATCATGAGGGGTAGATATTCATCATATACTAACACCTCCCCTCAATGGTTACCGAATGATAAATCAAGTAGGTCTCGGTCCTATGCCCATCTGTTGAAGATGCCTGTTGAGCTACTCTTTTCCAAGTGCTTTAGTGAATATGTCAACACAATTTGCCTCTGTTGGGAAATATTCTAAATCCACAATTTCATCTTCAATTAGCTCATGAATATAATGGTATTATACTTCTATATGCTTGGTGCCAGCATGAAATACTAGATTCTTTGCAATGGCCATATAACTTTGAATATCGCACTTGAGTACAACTGCCATATTTGATGGAAAGCCTAGATCTACAAGAATTCTCCTTAACCAGACTACCTCACAAGAAGAAAAACAAGCAGCTTTGTACTATGCTTCAGTGGAGGAGAGTGCGAGAGTTGGTTGCTTCCTACTTACCCAAGAAAATATTCTTGAAGCAAGTCAGAAACAATATCCAAA
Organism: Ceratopteris richardii; assembly: GCA_020310875.1. Lineage (NCBI taxonomy): Eukaryota > Viridiplantae > Streptophyta > Polypodiopsida > Polypodiales > Pteridaceae > Ceratopteris > Ceratopteris richardii. Next base: position 14,964,895 of record CM035408.1, on the reverse strand, counting down.
AACTGATTTTCTAGAATCACAATCTCAATCCCAATCTGAGTCACAATATCCTTGAAGTGTATCACCTATGGTATAAAAAATACCAAAATCCAAGGTTCCTGTAATGCATCTTAGAATTCACATTCCAGCATTCTAGTGACTCTCCATAGGTTTGTTGGAAAACCTACTTAACACTCCAACAACATAGCAAATGTTTGGTCTATTGTTGCATAGAAAAAAAGACTTCCAATGAGCTTCCTATACTTCTTACCATCTACATCAGGCATGTGATCATCCAAAGATAGCTTATGATTTACCTCCATAGGTCTGCTAGTTGGTTTGTAGTCCATCATTCTAAATGCCTTGAGAATTTCTTTGGCATATCTTTGTTGTGAGATGAAAATGCCATCCTTTCTTTGCCATACTTCAATTCCCATACAAAAATGGAGTAGACCTAATTTTGTATTTCAAACTTAGTTCCCAAGCTGATCCGAGTTTGATTGATGAGTTCCTGATGATCTCTTTTAATGATCAAATCATCTACATATACAATGACAACAACTAGCTTGCTATCCATTTTTGTTACATACAGATTATCATCAAAAGTACTTCTTTCAAAACCCATATTTAAAAAAAATTATTTATCCATTGATACCAAGCCTGTGGTGTTTACTAAAGTCCATATAAAGCATTCTTCAACCTACAAACTTGATTTTTTGAATTGGGCACCTCAAAACCTAGTGGTTGAGATACATATACCTCCTCCTTGAGGTGATCATTCAAAAATGCAGATTTGACATCCATCTGAAAAATAGTCTAGGCCTTTTGTGTAGCTACTACAAGTACTATGCGAATAGTTGTCATGCGTGCTATTGGTGCAAAAGTTTCTTGAACATCAAATCCTTTGATTTGTGAAAAATCTCGTTCAACTAATCTTGCCTTATACTTTTCTAATGTGCCATCTGCTTTATACTTAGCTTTCCAAATCCATTAAGTACCTATTACCTTCTTCTTTGGTGGCAAGTTGACTAGATCCCATGTATCTTTTTTGAGTATACTATCATACTCAGAGTGGGTTTCCACTCTCCAACTTGGATCATCAAGGGCTTCTTCAATGGTGGTAGATTCCTTTATTGAGACCATGAAATTTTCCATTAGAGCCATGTTAATAATTTGTTCTGAGGCTCTTCTTTGCTCCTCTATTCTCTTTGATGTTCATAATCCATCTGAGGATGATGCTGGTACATGTACATGTGGATTGCAATCATCAAAGAGTTGTTGTGCCCACTTCGATAGTAGCTTACATTGTGCAACTACAATTGGTTGGCTTTTTACTGAGGAAATTCCACCATCATATGTTCCTTCCTCCTCAACTTTAACGTGTCTTTTGATAGGCACAAGGTGAGATATTTCTCCATTTGATGAGATAGTATATTTACCTTTACTTCTAATAAGTGTGGCCGTTCATCAAAAACCACATCTCGGCTAACAAAAATCTTCCTTGCCTAAGGATCCCACAACTTGTATGCTTTAGAATCTTCACTATATCCTAGGAAGACACACTTTTTGCTTTTTGAATCCAACTTTGATCTGGTTGAGTCAAGAATATGTGCATAACAGAAAAAACCAGAAATTTTGAAATGCAAAACTGAAGGCTTTTTACCAGAATATGCTCCTTGAGGAGTCACCGCCTTTAGTGCTTTTGTGTAGCTTCGATTAATGATGTAGACTACTATATTGAGTGCTTTTGCCTAGAGTGAATCAGGCATGTCTTGAGCCTTTAACATGCAGCGAGCCATTTCAACTACTATCCTATTTCTACACTCAACAATGCCATTTTGTTGAGGTGTATGAGCTATGGTAAGTTTCCTTTTCACACCATGCTCCTTACAATAATTATTGAATTCTATTAATAAGAATTCACCTCCTTTATTTGTTCTAAATTTCTTCAATTTCTTTCTTGATTCATTTTCCACATGCTTATGCCACATTTTGAATTTTTCAAAAGCATCAGCTTTTTCTCAAATGAAATAAACCCACATCTTTCTACTATAATCATCAACTAATAGAAAAAGTAGGTGTAGACATTTTAACACTGAGATCAGCATGTACCAACTCTAGAGGAGCTTGAGATCGATTGCTGGCCTCTCGTGGAAATGCCTTTCATTGTTTCTTGCCCATCATGCAAGTTTCACAAGGTTGCTCCAACTCTAAAAAAATGCACGCAAATGAGCAACCATCCATGTTCTTTGCATCTCCTTCAAAACTGCAAATTCAAGATGCCCAAATCATTGGTGCCATAAGTTGCTTACATCTTTATCTTCTGTAGTAGCTAAGGCACTTAACTCATACAAGTTATCATGTCTTATGCCTTTTCCTACTACATTACCTGATGAATCCATGATTTCTGTGTTGGAGAAACACTCACTAATTGGACATATATTTGAAGGTCAAATCTTAGGAAGAAAACCCCATGCCTATGTGAAGGGACAAATTCACAAGTGTATCATATTTGTAAAGTTAGTTCACTTTAGTTCTAGAAGTTTTTTAAAATCACGAGAATACGAAAATCTATATAAGTTAGTTTGTATCAACTGACGCGGAGAGAGAGAGAGAGAGAGAGCAAGAGAGAAGAAGTAGAAGAAGGAGTTCATTTTATACGACTGAGTATAGTCAGGCTTCTCTGAGTGAGAAAGCATCTGTAAAACTTCTGAGTTTTTTATAGTTATGAGAAGAACTGAGTAAAGTTCTGTGTATGAGCCTCTCTCCATCATCTCCATGATTACCTACTGTGTGATGAATTCAAAAGTTCAAGTTTTCTGAACAATTCGATGCATGGCATCGAATCTTGGTTGATAAGTCATTTTTTCATTCTCTGTGTGTTAACTGTTGTTGAATCTTCTAAAAATATGAAGTTTGTGGAGCAACTCGATGCCTGGCATCGAGTTCCAGCATAAAATGGATGCCCAGCATCGACTTCTAGCATATAAGTCATCTTCTTCATGTGTGTGTAAAATAGAGTGTTTCTGGTGCAGAAAAATAGCCAAAAAAAGCCCAAAGTCGATGCCTGGCATCGACTTGGACTGAAATTCGATGCTAGGCATCGAATTTTTTATTTTTGGACACCAGGAATACTAAAACAGGCAAAGTTTCCAATTTTGGAAGGTCATACAGGGTCATCTTGTGAGGGCCATAACTTGAGTTCTAGAGATCCGTTTGATGCATATGATAGCTTGTTGGAAATCTCTACTCTTCTAGTTTCAGCCTATAAGGTTTCATGGAGAAATAATACTTGAGCTAGGAGAAATCAACAAAATACTGAAGGTATGTCATTTCGGTGACTAGGAATTTCTGTAGAAGCAAAGTTCTCACTTTACGCTATCATTTCTCAAAGTTTGGAGTGGCAATGAGTTAATGGTGACCATAGAGGTGTTCTAGTGTCACATTAATTCATTTCTTGTGGTGTTTCATACATCAACAAGTGGTATCAGAGCAGAAAGATTCTCGAGAGCAGAAGACGACAAAGGTACGAGAAGTTTTGTAAAGTTTTCCATTAAAGTTTGAAAGGTGAAGCATTTGAAGACACAAGGCATCAAAAGGTTACTTCAAAAGTATCCTCATACACAAAGAACTTCAAAAGGTATTATCCTTTATCCTTTAAGCTCACAGGTTGCAGCAGAAGGAAAGAACTATGGCAGATCATATCTCCATTGACAAACTGGACAGAGATAATTACCCCGCATGGGTAATGAGAATGGAAGCCTTACTTATGAGTAAGGATCTCATGATATATGTTACAGGTGAAGAAGAGAAGCCAGTATTTGAAGATGAAAGCCGACCAAAGAAAGAGGAACTTGATGCTTTAAAGCATTGGCAGAAGAAGGATGCAAGTGCAAAAGCATACATCTACAATACAATCTCTGATCATTTGCTACCACACATCAGAGGATTGGAATCATCTGAAGATATATGGAATGCATTGGAGTATCATTTCCAAAGCACTACTAAAGCACAGAAAGCAAGTCTATGGTCAGAGTTTACAACATTCAAGAAGAAGCCAAGTCAAACCATTAGTGATTATGTCACTAAGATGAAGGATCTAGCAGATAGTCTTGGATCCATAGATGAAGATGTTGAAGATCACAGATTGATTGCTCAATTACTTGTAGGTTTGAGAGGGGATGAAAGGTGGAAACCTTTTGTCTTATCAACAGAACTTTCATTAAATCATTATGTTCCAGATTTGAACCAGTTGCTTGGTTTGATGCTCACATATGAGCAAGACTTGAAGGGAGATGGAGATAAAGGACAAAGTTATGCAATGTACATGAAGAACAAGAAGAAAGGAGATAAAGGTAAAGCAAAGGATGAAGAGGAGTCTAGTTCTCAAGCTTATTATGCAAGAGGTAAAGGCACTGGCAGAGGAAGAGCAAGAGGTTTTGGAAGAGGAAGAGGTAATCAAAATAACAACAAAAAGGCTTGCTGGATCTGTGGATTGAGTAATCATTTGGCTCATGACTGTTGGCACAACCAACAAGGATCAAACCAGAATCAAAACAACAATAGCAGAGGCCGAGGTGGAAGATATCAAAGTAATTTTCAAAGAGGTAGACAAAGTCAAAGAGGAGGCTATGGTAGAGGTGGAGGAAGAAGTTGGGGACAAAATCAATCCTACAACACCACCTACTACAACTATGCAAATGACACACAGAATGAAAGTCATACATCATTGATGATGAACTCAATCAACACATCAGATAAAGAAGATCTAAAGGTATTTTACATTGACTCTGGATGTTCTAATCATTTGTCAGGAAACATAGAATTGATGTCAGAATTGGAAAAAGGTATTTCGAGTCACACAGTTCAAACTGGTGATAATACAAGACATAGTGTACATTCAATTGGAAAAGTGAAATGCAAGAGTGGAGCAGATTTGCTAACCAATGTTTTGTATGTTCCTACAATACCTAAAAACTTGATTAGTGTGGTACAGATAGTTGAAAAAGGTTTTCAAGTCAGGTTTACAAATGAAGGAGTATTTGTGGAAGATCCAGAGAATGGATATAATCAGATTGTCTCTGGTAAGAAAGAAGGTAGACTCTTTACTTTAAGAGTGCAAGGAAACATTGGTCAAGCTTTGCTCACACATGGTGAAGCAGTGATTACAGAACTTGATCTCTGGCATAAGAGATTAGGTCATTTCAATGAAAGAGGAATTAAAGCTATGGTTACTAATCAGTCTGTACTAGGATTACCAAATGTGCAAAGTCAACATATGGTTTATAAATGTGAAGCATGTCAAATGGGTAAAGCACACAGGTTACCATTTCAGAAGAAAGGATTCAAACATGATGGAGTACTTGAGCTCATTCATACAGATGTATGGGGACCAACAAAAGAAGGATCTATCAGTGGCTCAAGGTATTATGTTCTTTTCATTGATGATGCTACAAGATGGATAACATTATATGTTTTGAAGGAAAGATCAGAAGTGTTTGGAGCTTTCAAGCATTTTCATGCATATGCAGAGAGAGTCACAAGTCAAAAGCTTAAAAGACTGAGGTCTGATGGAGGGGGAGAATACTTCTCCCAAGAGTTCAATGATTATCTTTGGAATGCAGGTATTAAGAGAGAAATAACTTGCAGGTATACACCACAACAAAATGGTGTAGCAGAAAGAAGGAACAGGACTTTGGTTGAGTTTGCTAGAGCTATGCTAAAGGAGAAGAACTGTCCAAATTATCTTTGGGCTGAGGCTGTAAATACAGCTACATATCTTGTGAATAGATTACCATGTGCAGCTCTAAATGGAATGACTCCATATGAAGCTTGGTGGGGTAAGAAACCAACACTAGATCATTGTAGAGTGTTTGGATCAATTGCATATGCTTATGTGCCATCACAGCTTAGGCATAAACTTGAACCAAAGGCAGAAAAATATGTGTTCATTGGTTATGATGAAAAGCAGATGGGTTACAGGTTGTGGAATCCTTTAACCAAACAATTTCTTGTTTTTAGAGATGTTACATTTGATGAACAGAAAAGTTGGTATGCAGATCAAAGTCATACAGCTGAAGAATTTGAAGAAGAGGTAAGAAGATGTGAGAAAGGAAAATCAATTGTGCAGGTAAATAGAGATGAAGACTATATGCAAGCAAGTACATCCACAAGTGGATTAACAAGAAGAAATGAAGAAGCTCCTATATTTGATGAAGAAGTGTATCCAGACACATATGAAGAATGTGAACCAAGAAGGTCAAGCAGGACTAGAAGACAACCAGAAAGGTATTCTTATGATACTTCTTACATAACTCAGAAGAACTATGCATATATGGTCAAAGATGATGAAGAACCCCAGAACTATGATGAAGCTAAAGGTAAGAAGCAATGGGAAGAAGCAATGAAGGAAGAGTTCAATGCACTGGAGGAGAACAAGACATGGGAACTTGTTCCTAAACCAAATGGTAAGAAAGTAATTGGAAATAAATGGGTTTATAAAGTGAAGAAGCTTACAGATGGAAGTATAGCCAGATACAAAGCTAGATTGGTGGTGAAAGGCTATGCCCAAACCTATGGCATAGATTATGATGAGACATTCAGTCCTGTAGCTAAGATGTCAACTATAAGGACAATCATTGCTATTGCAGCTTCAAAAGGATGGACTCTAAGTCAATTGGATATAAAAAATGCATTCTTGAATGGATACATATCAGATGAGGTATACATGGAACAACCTCAAGGGTTTATAGATTCCAGGTATCCAAATTTTGTTTGCAGGTTGAGAAGAGCATTGTATGGATTGAAGCAAGCTCCAAGAGCTTGGAACTATAGACTGGTGAAGTATCTCAATGATCTTGGATATCAAAGTTCAAAAGCAGACCCAAGTCTACTTATCAGAAGAACAGAGGAAGGTACAATCTACATTTGTATTTATGTAGATGACATTATAATCACAGGTACTTCAGATGAAGGAATCAAGGAGGTAAAGAGATTGCTTGAAAAAGAATTCAAGATCAGTGACCTAGGAAAGTTATCATACTTTCTTGGAATGGAAGTTACTTATACAGATCATGGCATATATGTGTCACAAGAAAGGTATCTTCTAAATCTATTGAAGAAGTTTGATATGGAAAATTGCAGAGAAGCTTCAACTCCACTTGAAGTTAATCACAAGCTCAGTAAATATGATGGTGCAGAATACAAAGATATGAGGAAGTATCAATCTCTTGTGGGTAGTTTGATTTATGCTACACTAACAAGACCTGATCTTAGTTATGCAGTGGGAGTTTTGTCACAATTCATGCATTGTCCAAAGGACCCACATTGGATTGCAGGTCAGAGAGTTCTCAGATATATCAAAGGAACTAGATCAACTCATGGTTACATGATATATATTGGTGATAAGCTTGTAAGTTGGTGTTCAAAGAAACAACATACAGTAGCATTATCATCAACTGAAGCAGAGTACAAAGGACTTGTGGAAGCAGCTAAGGAAGTCATATGGATGCAGACATTGTTCAAGAGCTTAGGCATTGATCAAGGTACACCTACAATACATGGAGATAATATGAGTTCACTTTATCTTGCAGAAAATCCAGTATTTCATGCAAGGACAAAGCACATAGAGATACAATATCATTTTCTTAGAGAAAAGGTAATGGAGAAGGAGATTGAAGTGGAGTACATTTCTACTAAAGATCAGTTAGCAGACATAATGACAAAGAGCTTGGATGGTGTGAAGACCAGCAGATTCAAAAGCATAGCAGGAGTAAAAGAAAAGAAGATGATATGAAGAAACAGGGAATGTCAATTAGTGATTGAGGGGGAGCTGTTGGAGAAACACTCACTAATTGGACATATATTTGAAGGTCAAATCTTAGGAAGAAAACCCCATGCCTATGTGAAGGGACAAATTCACAAGTGTATCATATTTGTAAAGTTAGTTCACTTTAGTTCTAGAAGTTTTTTAAAATCACGAGAATACGAAAATCTATATAAGTTAGTTTGTATCAATTGACGCGGAGAGAGAGAGAGAGAGAGCAAGAGAGAAGAAGTAGAAGAAGGAGTTCATTTTATACGACTGAGTATAGTCAGGCTTCTCTGAGTGAGAAAGCATCTGTAAAACTTCTGAGTTTTTTTATAGTTATGAGAAGAACTGAGTAAAGTTCTGTGTATGAGCCTCTCTCCATCATCTCCATGATTACCTACTGTGTGATGAATTCAAAAGTTCAAGTTTTTTGAACAATTCGATGCCTGGCATCGAATCTTGGTTGATAAGTCATTTTTTCATTCTCTGTGTGTTAACTGTTGTTGAATCTTCTAAAAATATGAAGTTTGTGGAGCAACTCGATGCCTGGCATCAAGTTCCAGCATAAAATGGATGCCCAGCATCGACTTCTAGCATATAAGTCATCTTCTTCATGTGTGTGTAAAATAGAGTGTTTCTGGTGCAGAAAAATAGCCAAAAAAAGCCCAAAGTCGATGCCTGGCATCGACTTGGACTGAAATTCGATGCTAGGCATCGAATTTTTTATTTTTGGACACCAGAAATACTAAAACAGGCAAAGTTTCCAATTTTGGAAGGTCATACAGGGTCATCTTGTGAGGGCCATAACTTGAGTTCTAAAGATCCGTTTGATGCATATGATAGCTTGTTGGAAAGCTCTACTCTTCTAGTTTTAGCCTATAAAGTTTCATGGAGAAATAATACTTGAGCTAGGAGAAACCAACAAAATACTGAAGGTATGTCATTTCGGTGACTAGGAATTTCTGTAGAAGCAAAGTTCTCACTTTAGGCTATCATTTCTCAAAGTTTGGAGTGGCAATGAGTTAATGGTGACCATAGAGGTGTTCTAGTGTCACATTAATTCATTTCTTGTGGTGTTTCATACATCAACATTCTGCACCACTCTTATTGAAGTGAATTTCGAGTCCACGATCTATTATTGCAAAAACTCACAACAAATTTCTTTTAAGTGTAGGAACATAGAGAACATCAAATAAATTTTTGTCAACACCTAGAGAAGTGATAAAAGAGATGGTTCTAGTTCCTTTTTCTGGACACTTGGAGTCATTTCCCACCACTAGATTGATGGATTCCTGCAGAGGCACTATGGAACTATTCCAATCCATTTTACTGGTCATATGGCGAGAAGCTCCACTATCTAAAATTCATGGTTCATCAAGACAAGCTTGAGAAGATGAGATTCCTCTTCAATAGTTCATAGTTCCAACTCTGTGTTGTTTGCATACTCTTTGTTCTTCCAAGATGATTTTACAGTCCCATTTCGTTCATTGACTTGCTTCTTTCTATAATCCTTGATGGCATGGCCTTTCTTTTCACAATAGAAGCAACTTTCTTTGACCTTTTTCTTCTTTGGCTTCTTCTTTGATCCATCAGAAGAGCCTTTTCCTTTTTCATTGGCTAAGAATGCAGCATCACTTGTACTTTGCAGATTCTTCAATTGCATCTCCTCTTCTAAAAGCATAGCACAAAACTCTTCAAATGTAAGGGGAGGTGGTCTTACCTGAGTGTTAAGGGACATTACTAATACATCATACTTTGCTGGAAGAATATGCACACATCTTCAAGCCAACTCTTTTGGTGTTATAACAACACCAACTGTAGCCAATTGATATTGAAGATGTTTTATCCGTTTGATAAAATCTTTAGCCTTTTTTAGAATCAGAATGCTTTTCATTTGTTAACTGATTTTCTAAATTATGTATCCTAGTGTGGTTCTTGATCTCATATTGGTGAGCCAATATGCCCCAAGCCTCATGTACTTCAGTAGTATGTTGAACTAAAGTAAGCACATAATCACTTACACTAGTGACAATTGCACATAATGCATCAGCATTCCTCCTCTTCCAAGCTCATAGAAGATCTAGATCTAACTGAATCATTAATCTTGAATTTTATGGATCCTCAATTGGTATAGGTTCTCGATCCAATCCCATTGGTCCCATGATGGCTTCAAGTAGTTCATAAGAGTCCAAAATTGTACAAATTTTGAGCTTCTAGAGTGTATAGTTGGTTCCATGGAGCTTCCCTTCAGTGAATGCAGGTGGATGAATTCAAATAGGTGCAGCATTAACATTAGCTGGAGCACCAAGACCAGTGTTTGAGGATGAAGCCATCATGTAATCACTCTAATGATCTATTGATATTCTAGTCTGCTAGTAGGCTGGAATAGTGATACTTCTCAAGCTATTCGAACCTTATGGCTCCGATACCATGTAAGAAAATAGTTATACAATATAACACAGAAGCAGTAGAGAAGAAGATAACAGATATAACAGAATCTCAAAAATTTTCTACTAACCACAATTACAAAGATGATGGCTTAAATGGTGATCTAACAAGGTAAAGGTTAAATGGTAATGTAGACAACTCTAGATAGGGAGATACAAGGTAGAGGTATGGTGGCTCAATTGGATGTCTCATGTAGTCCAGAAGTCATGTATATATAGGAAAGTGGGCAGCCTTCCATGAACAGCTATACATGGGCAGTAGAGTGTGAGCGGCCACCACCCATGTAGTTTCCATACACGTCTTAGGTTGGACTTAAATATAAATGAATTCTGACTTTGATAGAGAATATTCCATGGAATATTTCCTTTATCATTGCATCGGGGGTGCTGCCCCTAGACCCCCACCAGGGGACCTTGGTAACTTGCTTTTTTTACAATACCTTACATGGTCCAATATGAACTTCATCCAACATGCAAGTTGGGCTTCCCATCAATTTGGTAATGCACACTTGGCTTCTCCTTATAATGGGGGCATTACAAAATGTGCATACAATCATGAGGGGTAGACATTGATCATATACTAACATGCACAACCATAAGAATGTTTTGCTTCTGTTTCTGAGCCTCCACTTGCACTATGTTGTTGTTTTGATGCATGTGGTCTTGGAATCTTCCTCTTTGTCATCCTCTAAAACCACCTCTTCTATTTGGGTTGGAGAAGCAATCCCTTGCATAATGACCAACTTTAGCACAATAATTACAAGTAAAGTTACCTTCCTAATTTGGTTGAGTCTGTTGACCTAGTTGTATTGCTCTTCCTCCTCTAGTGTCATTAAAGCTTCCTCTTCCTCTTGTGTTGTTGTTGAATCTTCCTCCTCCTCTCCAATTTCCTCTACCTCTTGCTCTATTTGATGAAGTATAAAGAGCTTGTCCTTGACTACCTCTTTAAGAATGATAGGAATTTCCACCTTCTATGTTAATTTCTTCAATCATCATGAGCATTTGTAAATCTTCAAAGGATGCTAGATTCTCTCGTGTCATGTTAGATGTTATGAAAGGCTTCCATCTTTCATCTTCTCTCAAGCCATGCAACATGCTATTAAACTTTATATCCTCACTAGGAGATGCATGAATAGAGGCTAATGCTTCACCAAGAGATTTTACCTCAAGAACATAGTCATTAATTGATTGTCGTGGTTTCTTTTTTACTCTTGTCAAGTCACCAATAACTTGTGTTTGCTTTGCTCTGTTGGTAGTTGCAAATAACCTTTCTAGAGACTCATAGGTTTCTTTGCTAGTATTCAAACTTCATATATGTCCAAGCATAATATTAAAAACTGTTTATGATATAATAAATAGAACTCTTTTGTCTCTTTTGATCCATTCTTGCTCTCTTGCTTGATCTACTTGTGTAGGAGCTTCTGACAATATTGGCTTCACTTATGTACTTGTTATCAATCCCCAAAGACCTTTAGACATGAGATAAGGCTCCATTCTAAATTTTCACATGGGATAATTTCTCCCATATGATAACTTCTAAATCGATGCACTCAAATCTCCCATGTTGAATTGTTGTAAACAAAGAAGATAATTCAATAAGATTTATGAAGGATGTAATGAAAAACAAATAGCTCTGATACCACAATGTGATGTTTACAAACTTGTAAACATCAAAGTACACAACAAAAAATGATGAGACCTCCCAAGATCTTCAAAAGATCAAAAAAATATTTCCAGACTTCAAAAATCAAACTTTCCTCCAAACTTTCAAGAAAATAGAAATGGGTGACTATAGTAAAATAATCACTAAAAACTCTCTGAGTGGAATTTGTTAAAATCAATCATATATTCTGAAACTAGACTCTGAGTAGCATGCTTTAGGAAAAAAAAGTCAAAGATAGTGGAGTATAGCTCCTAACAAATGGGTTGAAGTCAAGGTATGTGGAAGCCTGCTACAACAAGGTAGGACTATCTATTCAAATTGAAAACTAACGTATATTAGCAAGAAAACTCAAAGATTTATGAGAGTTTGGAAAAAAATAGAGTGGTTGAAAACACCTACTCTCACTTTTGGAGTTCTTATGCTTCACACACACACACACCTTAACAATGAAAAGAGATGAGGAAGAGGTAGAAATGAACTCAAGGCACACTTTCCATGCCTCAAGCACACACACAAGGTAATGAAGAAGAAGATACAAAGGCAAGAAAAAGAAAATTCAAAAAATTTGCAAGTTAGCTCTCCAAAATGGCAAAAAGTCTTTACAAAAGAGTCACATGTGACTTATATACATGTGCTCTAAATTTGGTCCTTTCACATAAGAGACCAAAATTTTCTTTATAAATCACTAAGTTCCTACTATTGTACAAAGGTAATCTTACAATCTTCAAGATTCATGCATCTAGAGGACTCCTCTTAGAGAATTTACAAATATTTTCAAGATTCTACAATGAATTTTTGGAAACAAAATTGAGCCCTTTCTTGAAACTTTTGGGGGCTTGCTTATCTTCTTTTCTTTCTTCTACTTTCTGCTCTCTCTTCTCTTCAATTCTCAGCAACACTCTCCCCCTCTTAGTCTCGATTGTCCCTTGATAGGCTTCTATGGGTTTTCTTGATGCTCAACAAGTGATTGAATTTGGGATACATATGGTAATCGAGGATTGTTGTCCTCATTCCCCTCTTGGCAACTTGTTCCTCTCCAACCTAATGTTGTAATTCCCTTGTATATACTTCTTTTAACTGCACATCACTAATGGTAGAGAAAGCCTTCAGGACTAAGAGGCTATTTGTCACCCTACTTGAGCCTCAATCTGATGCTTCTATTTTGCCCTTGGTATTCCTTATATTCATACACCGGGGTTGCTACATTATTAGCCATGCACACAACCAATGGCTAGGATTGCATCCGTGTCTCGAAGAGTGGTGCTTCAAAGGTTGTATTTATATTTCTTTGTTTACATCCTTTAAGACTTGTTGCATTCTTTTAGCATTTGCCTTTTCTTTCTTTGTATCTCTTTTTAGCCTCTTGTGTGCCCTTGTAGGGCTCTCAGTAGAGAGTAGTGTTTTTATGAATTCTTTTCTTTGTTGATTTTCTCTTTCTTCTTCTTTTATTGGTCTCTCCCTCCACATGTCCCTCCTCTTGAAGTCCATCATCGATGACAACCTTTTGATGGAGATGCTTATAGGTTTGGTATATGGTCTAATTTGTTTGGTTAAATAGGTTGGCTTCTCTGATCATGAACTCTTTCCATTGTGCAGACTTGATGCCATCATATGGATCTGGACAATGATCCGCAAAAAAATTGAGCTCATATGCTATGATTCTAGCAATTAAATTGGATGAAATTTTCAAAATTAAGTCCAATTCTACTTCAAAAAACTTTGTGAAAAATGCTTCTTCAAATGTTTGTAAATAAGATCTCAAAAAAAACATGAGATTCAAATAATATTCCATAATTGTTAATCTACAAGGCATATTTGAGAGATAAAAAATGAGAGTGTTAATGCCTTGATTGATGCTGATGAAGTTCAAAAACATGTACCCAAAGTGTTTGAAACGTTTACTATTGTAACTAGCATAGTAGTTATCTTATTTATAAGCTTAATAGTTAAATCTAGTACATGTACACATCTAGGTAAGAAAAATTTAATGGTCCTAGCAATGTAGTCTTCAATTGGTAGATAGTTATGTGATAGACTCGGCAATAGGGGAGAATTGAGCCACTGATCATTTATTTTATGGCATTGTTGTTCTTCCCAAAACTAAGGCCATGCTCGATGCCTTGGCAGTAGGAAAAAATATGGATTGATTTGCAATAACTATGGTGCCCCTTGCTAGTGCACCTCCAAAGTTGGATTCTTTTCAAAAAGAACGTTTCCTCCAGACAAGATCGACTCTTGAGCATAGTTGAAAGTAGTTCCATTGAAGTTCAAATCTCTGTCCAAATCATGCTGAGTAATTTTCTTAATGTACCTGCATGTCTTTTCTTTCATAATACCATAAGGTACATTAAAGGGTTCCATAATTTTATCAAGATCATTGTTCTTTATTTTGGCTTCCTTCATCACACATATGACTACATCTTCAAAATTCTATTTCATGCAAGACATCAATAATGCCCTTTCTTTCTAGTCTACTTCTATAGTGTACGACACTTGAATGTTGTCATGAATGGAATCTTCTTGATCTAGTGTTGGAGATATAATAATGGGGGGGGAGAAAGAGGATGTACCTAAGTCTCCCTAGTAGCAAGATTTTTGTTGTCCACTAATGATGTCCCCATGTTCATATGTTGAGCCACTTTGTCATCCCTAATTTTGAGTAATTGATTTTTTAGATCAGCTATGATTTGATATTTTTTCATGCTTTGTCTTTTTACCTCTTGTAACTCTGCACCTATCTTAATTCTACTCTCACATAGATTTTTAAGTTGTTCAGCATCCTGCTCACATTGCCTAGATTATTTATGGATTGTTTCATGCCAATTCTTCTTTAATTGCATCATATCTTTTGCATAGTTAGATGCCCATTGTGCATGAAGAGCTTGTCTGATCTTTTAAGTGATCAGCATATGTCTCTAATTGTGATTCGAGGCTTTGGATTTCTCCATTCAGTGAAGTTGATGCCTCAATTGGTTGATTCAATAATAAATAAGTCATTTATTCTTTATTTGGGATCCTCATTGAATCTTCATCCTTCATATATCCCTTTATTTATGTCTCTAGGACATTATCTGGGATTCAAGAGATGTAGCCTTTCTTCCTCACTTTGTAAATATTTTCTTTGAAGATCTGTATTCTCCTGCTTCACTCTTTCATAGTCTCGCTTTATTTCATCGACTTGAGTTTTCAAAGTAGCATTTTTGTTGTTTAATGTGTTGATTTTTTCAATTGCTAATGTCAATTTTTCTTTCACCTTCTAAAGCTCTTCTTGGGTCCGTAGCACTTCATCAGATAGATTCTCACTTAGTGCTTTGAATTGGTTCTTCTCTAAATGAGCTTTCTCATATTCTTTGCCAACCTCCAATAATTTTTGTTGAGTGTCCATGGTGCTTTGAATCATATGTTTGACAACTAGTTTAATTGTGCCACGTTGATGTTTAGACTTGTTTCTGGCATGATTGAGGTTGATCTGGTTACTAATTTTCTTCACAACATGAGATAATAAATGAACTACTATCTTTTGCGGTGTCATGGTTCTCTACATGTTTGAGAAACAAAAATGTTAGTGCAACAAACATATTTCTTCCTCAATGTCCATGCGATTGATATCCACAATGCTTTGCTTTTTGGCTTCATGGATTCCATCTTTCAAGTTCACCATTCCATCTTTGACCCATCCAAAGGCTTCTTTAATACGTTCATGCATGAAGTGGATGGTGAACCAGTTGTCTTGTAAATCCATGGCTTTTGCTTCTGGCATTGATGGTTTATCTATTGCAAGATGCAAGGTGTTCATTATCTGCATGCATATTTCAAAATTAGGTTTCTCAAATTGGAAGCTTCAACTAAGCCTCTATTCGAGCTTTAGTCTATGTTTTGATCTTCCTAGACAATTCGTGTAGAATGTGGAAATCCTAACTCATCACTTGGAACTGATGGTCACACTCATTGATTTGTGTGGAGATTAAAAAGAGGTGTTCACCAACTGGTTGTTTATTCGTAAACTAGTGACCTTGTGCCTTGACCACACATTCCAAAGTAAGTTCAGTGACTTCCATTAGTTGGGTTGCATCTGAATCTTCAAAGCCATCTACACTTAAACCCTATATTTGGTTAACATGAGAGAGTATGAAAAATTTTATTTCTCATAGTGCTCATGCATTTGATATCCATCCTTTGAGTGAGTACCATGTCACAATAATTGAGAGAATCATGATAAATGATGATATATATTTTTATTTTTTCTTTTCTAACAAGCAACATAAAATGATTAGTCATAGCCAAAGTAGAGTGTTAATTGTAATTAGTAGAAATCCTATACTACTAAAGTACAAGTGAAGATCTATTTCCATTGAAGGAAATGTGCACCATTAAATGGTATGAAGAAGCCATGTGTGGAATTGAAGGCCTTGTAGTGTGGCCCTATGGTGCTTAATCTAGGTGCACTCAACTCATCATGAGTGCAATTCTGACACTGCTTCTCCAATTGTTGTGTTGCTTGAGATTTTTTTGGTCTCCGAATTTGATGTGTCTTCATAGCACTCTTTTTGTTCTCCTCCATTGTTGGTTGGCATGGTTTCGGTTTTACCTCTTTTGTTTTGACCTTCCAGATGTATTTGCTTTGATTAGGTGTCTTCTATGGTTTGTGTGGCCTTGTCCATCTTTGATTTTCTTGATATTTCATAGTATTCTACTTTAGAGATTGATCTCCTTAGCTAATGCTCCGATATCTTCCTTGGAGATCCAAATTTGATTTTTGTTGGAATCAATGTCAATATGGTCCAACAATAGCTTCATTAGTAGCTCTTGAAGTCTTTGAAGCCCCACAGGAGCACGATAGCTTTGGTTTTATTAGAACTCTTCAATAAGCACACATGGGCGCCTTGGTCTAGGAGAAACAACTTGAAAAGGACCCAGCAGAGTTCAAGTCCCATCGACAGCAATGCCAAAGTTTTGAAAAACTATTTTCTTTTCAAACTAAAAACAATGGATGTGTTTTGCTCGCGAGTTTTACAATTCTATGAGTTTTATGATCTTGGCTTTTCGTATCGCTTTTCATGTGAGTACACAAACTATATAAAGAGAGCCTTGGCTCATTATGTATCATCACTCATCAAGCAATCCTCTTAAGGAGATCAAGAAGGAGTCTCACACACTTGGAGGAGGTGATCACTGAAAGATCTCAAGCTAGAGTTTGAAGATTCTGAAGCTTTGGAGGTGAAGATTTGGTGAAGGAGAGACTACTCTCTTAGAGCAAGAAGTCTTCTACAAGGTGGTGATAACTATCTTCTGTGAGTTAACCTTATATTTTGTTTTTAGGGTTTCTCTACCCTAATCTCAAAATAAGGGTTGGTTGATTTACAATTTCGTTACACTATTTTGTGAGAATAAGGTTAGCTTCGTTGCTCATTCACTTCACACAATTAGATTATTTCGACATAATCTAAATTTTATATCATCATCTTCTTGGATATTCTTTCATTAGTGAGTGCACCACTTTATATGGTTAAGTAGTACTCCCATGTTGTAATTTGGACATCTATTTTTTAGTGAGTAATCATCCAAATTACCTTCCCTATCCTTGTCTCAAGATCTCTTTCTTTCTATCTCTCACCTATCATCTTAATTAATTAAGTGTGTATGCTAAAGAGGTTTTAGTATTGGAATAATCACGGGGCCCCAAATTCCTACACTTGGTATCAGAGCATAATTGACATATAGACTTAGTTAAGAGGAGTGAGATTATAATTGAGATTGAGGACAAGTTGGATGGATCTAGTAATTATCCCATGTGGAGTTTCATGATGATGAATATTTTAGTGACAAAGGATTTATGGAGTTTCTTCAATGGATCCTTAACAAGACCCAGATGAGAAGGGAAAAAAGGGGCTACAACAACTTCAAGAGGTACTGGAAATACTATTACAGAACCAACTGAAGAAGAGGTAACCACTTTGACATCCAGAGTCATAGGTAGGTCTTTACCTACAGTTCCTCCTATTGAAGATTAGGCAATGTGGGATGCTAGAGATGCTTTAGCACTTTCATTAATAGCAATGAGTGTTAAAAAGAATATTCTACCACAGATCAAATCTTGCAGAAGTTCTAGACAAGATTGGTTGAAGCTTGAGAATCTTTTTCAGAGCAGAATTCCTGCTAGGAAAGCTCACTTGAGGACACAACTAGAAAATACAATGATGAAGGCTGGTGAGTCAATTCAAATCCACATTACGAGACTCGTTTACTTGAGGGATCAACTTCTAAATGTAGGAATTGAGATATCAGATGAAGAAATGGTAAATACGCTGACTAATTCACTTCCTATTTCATATTGGTCTTTCATATCCTGTCTTACCCTTACCACAAGAGATAGAGAGGTTACATTTGAAGAGTTAGAGTTCTTGTTGCTTCAAGATGAAGATCAATTGAAGGGAATGGAAGAGAATGAAGAAGCACTTTCACCTTCAACAAAGGGTAAAAAGAAGACGAAGAAGGATAAGAAGGAAAAGCAATCCAAGAAGGAAAGTAGGTCCCTCTCACCTTCTACTTTCTGTATCTACTACATCTAAAGAGAAGTCTTCTAAAAAGAAGGAAGTAATATGTTTTTACTGCAAGAAACCTAGACAGTTTAAGTTAGCATGTTATAAAAGGATTGCAGCAGAAAAGAAAAAGGCATCAAGTAATGTTGTAGAAGATGATAAAAAAGGAAATCTCAAGGTGATTCTTATGCTTGTATCACCATTGAGGAAGTAGCTTTTGATCAGGCAACTTTACAAGTTGTTTCAGCAAGTCCTTGGATATTTGACTCAGGTGCTACAAAGCATATGACAAGTTGCAGAGATGTGTTTTTTTCTCTTTCCTATTCTTCAGGTATAAGAGTTATTATTGCAGATGGCAATGATTTGGATGTTGTGGGAATAGGTACAGTAACCCTAAAGTCAAGAGAAGGTGGTAATTTTTATATTTCAGATGTTTTATATGTACCTGAAATGAAGAAGAATCTACTATCTATATCTGCATTTTTAGGTGATGGTTTTAAAGTTGTATTTGAGAAAAATCATTGTAAGATCTTATCACACAAAGAAGACAAATGTATTTTGCAAGGTGAGCATAGAGGAGGGATCTTTGTTTTGTCAAAAATCAGTCAGGCATATGCGGTCAAATCTTCGTCATTGATGGAAGATATGAAGCTATGGCATGAGTGAATTGGACATATTAGTTTTGGAACTCTCAAGAGTATCAAAGACAAAGGTATGGTTGAGAGTTTACCCTCATTCAAGCTACTAGATGATTCAAATGTATGTGAAGGTTTTCGTGAAGGTAAGATGCATAAACTACCTTTTAAGAAACATGGTCATTAATAGCTACCATGAAATTGTCGATTATTCATTCAGATGTGAATGGACCTATGAGAGTAGAATCTATTCAAGGCTTTAGGTATTTTGTTCTATTCATTGATGATTTTACGAGATACTCATGGATCTATGGTGTTAAGTTAAAGTCAAAAGTCTTTCCTATGTTCAAAAAGTTTGTAGCTATGGTTAAAAACGAAAATCAAGAAACTATCCAAATTCTCAGAAGTGATAGAGGTGGAGAATACTTGTCAAAAGAGTTCTAGAAATTTCTTGATGAAAAAGGTATTAATCGACACCTTACTATTGCTTGTAATCCTTAGTAGAATGGTGTTGTAGAAAGAAAGAATAGAGTACTTGTTGAGATGATGCGAAGCATGATGGCATCCAAGAAGCTTTCACCGAAATTCTGGTTTGATGCAATACATACAACTAATCACATTTTGAACAGGTCATCTACAAAAGCTTTAAAGGTAATCACACCTTATGAAGCTTATTATGGTAGAAAACCTAATGTGAGTTACTTTAGAGTGTTTGGATCATTTTCTTATGTACATATTGAGAAAAAGAACCGAGGAAAACTAGATGTAAAGGCAAAGAAAATTGTTTTCATTGGATATCTTGTTGAGAGTAAAGGATACATGTTTTATGTTCTAGAGACAGGTGAAGTCATTCCATTAGGGGAAAAAATGGACCCTGCATGGCCTTGTAAGGATTCCTAATTTTTAGGGATTAAAGAGCTTAATACATGAGCTTAAGTAGGCATACAAAACCACTAGTTGTTTTGTGAATAAAAAAAATATTTGATGAGGCTTTCTTTTTGAGTTCTCATGGCCATCCGATTATCTAGATCGACGGTGAAATTTGAATTCCGCAGAGATTTAGAGAGAGAATCGAATCTTTTTTGTGTGAGTGGGCCTAAGTGCTCAGACTCTCTGCATCCTTTTCCACCATTGGATCCTCAAAGATCGTACGGTCGCGCGCGAATGAGGCTGAGCACATTTTTGAATCGGATTTTGATCAAATCTCTGCAGAAATCTGGACGCTCCGATCGTGGATGATTTGATGGTCTACCACGAATGGGGCTGAGTAGCTAGGCGCAGTCATTTAGAGCCATTTGATGAAGGTGTTGATCGAACAGAGCAAAGAAAAAGGCCCCATTCACTTGCTTCACTTGATCTCCACCATTAGATTCCACCTAAATCCAACTGCTCTCTCCAAAAGGTGCCTATCGTAATGATTGCATGGATCTCATCCATTCAATCTCAAGCTAATCCAAGGATGGGAATTCGTCCGCGCATTGACTTTTTGAATTCAACCGTGGCCCTTAGATCTTCGATGAATCGAATGGCTCTAAATGAAATTCGAGGTTCTCAAAAACATCCTCTTAGAAAAACCACCAATTCTAGATGGTTTCTAGCTCTTTGACCACACAAAAACAAGGGAAGCCTATGCCTAGTCTATGTGATTAAGGGACTAGACTGTGGCCACCACCCTCTTCTCATTGGTCCATGGCTAATCACTCCTTAATCTAAAAAGCCCATGCAGGGTTCATTTTTTCCCCTAATGCTTTCACATAATGCTTATATTGCTGAAAATAAGGTTTATGATAAAGAAGCAGAAATTCCAGAGTTCATTAGTGAAAATGACCATGGATTTTTTAGAAAGATTCTGGATGTACATGTTCAGCCATATCAGGAGGGAGTTAAAATTCGTAGGATTCAAGAAAGAGTTGAAGAAAGAGGAATTTCACAACCTTCTACAGATTCACTTCCACAAGAGACTTCAGTAATGGAAGAAGTTAGAGTTCCAAAAAGTCTCGTTACCTCAGAAGGACAAGTTCTAGAACCTGTGGAAGCTAAAGTGTCAGGAAGAGTTTCACCACTATTTAAGGATACACCTCCGTGGTTATATCAGACTTGGAAAGATAGTGGTATAAAGAATTTTATAGGAAGAACAAGGAGTCAGACTAGACAACAACAACAAAATCATGTAAGAACAAGAAGTCAGACTAGACAACAACAACAAAAAGATCATGTAAGGTTTGTTGAAGACTTTGAGATTCATGATATTTTGGCACTTACGATAGTTGAAGATGAACCTATATGTGTTAAAGATGCACTTAACATTCCTATTTGGAGAAAAGCTATGCAAGAAGAGATTGATTCTATTCATAAGAATCAAACTTGGTAGCTATATGAGTTACTAGAGGGAAAGAAGGATATAGGTGTAACACGGATCTTCAAAATGAAAAGGAAAGCAAATGGTACTATTGAAAGGTACAAAGCAAGATTGGTTGTCAAAGGATATGCACAACAAAAAGGTATTGATTATGATGAGACATTCACCCCTACGGCTAGGATGATTGTTATTAAGTCAATACTTGCTCTAGTAGCACATTTTGGTTGGCATATATATCAACTTGACATTAAAACTGCTTTTCTAATTGGTGATTTACATGAGGATGTGTATATTCAGCAGCCAAAAGGTTTTGAAGGGACAGGTAAAGAATGCTTAGTGTGTAAGCTTATAAAAGCTTTGTATGGTTTAAATAGGCACCTAGAGCATGGGATGAAAAGATACATACATATCTTTTATCCATTGATTTCCATAACTCAGATGTGGCTCCAACTCTTTATGTCAAAGCTGAACCAGGTATGATGATTATAACAATCATTTATGTGGATGATATTATAGTCACAGGTCCCAAAGATGAAGATTTGCAGATGTTCAAAGAACAATTAAAGCAAGCATTTGATGTGAATGATTAAGGCATTTTGCATTATTATCTTGGGATTCAGTTTTTCTTTCGAGATGAGTATCTATATGACACAGCTAAAGTACATTGAGAAACTTTTGGAGAGGTTTAAGATGAGTGATTCTAAACCTATGCAAACACCTATGAATCAGAACATGTCTTTACAAATGGTAGCAGATGTAGAGCCATTTGATGCTACTTTATATAGTCAAGCAGTTGATATATATGTGTAATACACATCCTTATATACAGTTTGCAGTTTCTCAAGTATCAAGGTTCATGCAGAATGTGATAGTGTTACATTGGAAAGCAGTAAAGCGGATCTTTCGATATTTGAAAGAAACTTCAAATTATGCTATGGTATTTTCGAAATCTACACATTTGTTACTAAAAGGATTTTCAGATTCTAATTGGGTAGTTGATAGAGACAGAAGAAGAAGTACTAGTGGATATTGTTTTTATCTTGGAGATTGTCTTATCTCATGGCTTTCAAAAAGACAACCCACTATTGGGACTTCATCGTGTGAAGCTGAATATCGTGCAACATTTACAGCTACTCTAGAGTCAGTTTGGTTGTAGAAGATTTTTAGTTATCTTTATGTGAGAGTACATGAACCCATTCATATATTTTTAGATAGCCAGAGTGCTATAGCTATAGCAAAGAATCCAATGTATCATGGAAGAACAAAGCATATAGATGTACACTACCACTATATTCGAGAGCAGATAGGTAAGAAGCACATTGAGCTAGTTTATGTTCCTTTTAGTGAGAATGTTGCAGATATATTTACCAAAGCATGGACTAGAGACAATCATGAGAAGATTTGCAGGTTACTGAATCTTGTACCATTGTGACACTGAAGGAGGGATTCTTGGAATTGATGTCAATATGGTCCAACAATAGCTTCATTAGTAGTTCTTGAAGTCTTTTGAAGCCCCGCATGAGCGCGATAGCTTTGATTTTAATAGAATTCTTCAACAAGCACACGTGGGCACCTTAGTCTTGGAGAAAGGACTTGAAAAGAACCCACCAGAGTTCAAGTCCCGTCGACAGCAACACGACAATTTTGAAAAACTATTTTCTTTTTGAACGAAAAACAATGGACATGTTTCGCTCACGCGTTTTATGATCGTATGAGTTTTACGATCTTGGCTTTTCATATTCTTTTTCATTGGAGCACACAAACTATATAAAGAGAGCCTTGACTCATTATGTACCATCAGTCATCAAGCAATCCTCTTAAGGAGATCAAGGAGGAGTCTCACACACTTGGATGAGGTGATCACTCAAAGATCTCAAGCTAGAGTTTGAAGATTCTGAAGCTTTGGAGGTGAAGATTTGGTGAAGGAGAGACTACTCTCTTGGAGCAAGATGTCTTCTACAAGGTGGTGGTAACTATCTTTTGTGAGTTAACCTTATATTTTTGTTTTAGGGTTTCTCTACCCTAATCTCAAAATTAGGGTTGGTTGATTTACAATTTTGTTACACCATTTTGTGAGAATAAGGTTAGCTTCATTGCTCATTCACTTCATACACTTAGATTATCTCAACATAATCTAAATTTTGTATCATCATCTTCTTGGATATTCTTCCATTAGTGAGTGCACCACTTTATATGGTTGAGTAGTACTCGCATGTGGTAATTTGGACATCTATTTTTTAGTGAATAAGCATCCAGCTTATGTTCCCTATACTTGTCTTAAGATCTCTTTCTTTCTATCTCTCACCTATCATCTTAATTAATTAAGTGTGTTTGCTCAAAAGGTTTTAGTATTGGAACGATCGTGGGGCCCCAAATTCCAACACTTTTTCTTTCTTTGAGCTTCAATGGTTTTTTTGAGTAGCCATACATGAATCGTCCTTGTGTTGATTTGCTACGCTCTTCCTTCCATGAATGATTTTCTTTGTCGAAGGTTGTATTTGGTGTTGTTCGTGTTAGAGCATACAGTACACCTCCAAAGGCTAAGGTACAGGAATGAGGATTATGTGTGCGATTATTGCAAACATAACATGCATTCTTGCTCCTTGTATTATTACCATAGATGTTATAGATTTTAGATTATCAACATTACACTATGAGAATTAGATAACTTCAAAATAAATAGCAACTTTAGTATTACATACTTTGGAACATTGGATAATAACATTACATATAGACTCTACTTTACAATCTTTAGACTTTGTACCACATTACACACACTTTCACACTCTTACAGTTCCATAAGACAAAGTTCCTTCCTTTTGTTTTTTCTCGAGATTATACCATTTTGCATAGACACACTACTCCAAAAACCACACTGTGTTCTTGATCTACCCCACACCGTTTTGTTTCTTTGTAATACTAGGCACCTAACTTCCAAACATTCTTTAGATCTCACAAAAATAATAACCCCTTTTTTCCATTACAGAATGTAAGTTACAAAATTATATTCAGTCCATTTCAATGGCTAACAGTGGCACACACAATGGATCCAAAAACACTAAATTACAAAAGAGCCTTATACATCATCATCATCCTTTATCTCAAGCTTCATAATCCTTTCTATGTCCCATCTAAGCTCTTTGAACATCTCTTCTATATTTTCCTTAGCTAGTCAAATTTCTTCAGCAAAAAATTTCTTCCGCTCCAATGACTACTGGCTTGCACTGCGGTAACTGATAGCTATCTGGAATTCTATTTTGTAATTTATCTAACATATTATCAAAGTCTATAGTAATGTCTGTTATCTTTTCAAAATTGTTTGGAATTACTTTCTTAGACTCTTCTAACTCCATCTTATGATTTAATTCCATTATCGTTGCAAAATGCTTTAACTCTTTGACTTTTGTATCTTTACCCTCCAAAATTGTGTTTGCATTGATGCATCTTTGTCTCCAATCTTCTACTTGCTTCTTTAAATCTCCAATCCTTAAAAGTTGATCTTTGTTTGTATCATAACTTTCCTGCACAATGTGGACTTTGGCTTCTAAATCAATATACTTTGAACTCTGCACTACTAGTTTCTCTTCTGCTTCAACAATGGCTCCTTCCTCCTTTGACATCTCGTCAATCTGATTATTAACTTTTTTCTTCAATCTTTATAGTTCTTTTTCCTCCTTCTGAAGCTTGCCCACTAAGTCTTTATTAGTTTTCTTTAGTTTTTGTTGGGCATGGTTTCACTGCTTAGTCTTTGCCTGCAACTACTCCATCTTCTTAGAATTTTCTGCGGATTTAGCTTTAATTGTAGGTATTTTTAATAAGGCCTCATTCCATTCTTTGAGAGCTTCTTCTTGAGCCGCACTATCCCTTTTGGTATTTTCAGTCCTAAGTTTGTCAATCTCAACCCTTAATTGGTTGATCTCTACATTCATATCCTCTTTCTCCACTACCCATGCTTCTTTTTGTTCACTTAAAACAACACATTTCTTTTGTAAATCATCAATTTTGATCGCACTCCACTAAATTCCCCTAGCCAAATCTCCTAAGTACTTTCGTCTAGCCGGTTCATTTAGGAACATCCATAGATAGATGTGGTCATGACATCTGATTGCAGGCAGCTTTATTCGTCCATCCGACTGCTTCCATTTATCATGTAAATTATAAGACGTAAAGGTAGGAAGTGGCGGAACCTTTTGGGCATTCTTTGCATTTTTGTCGACTTGCTCCCTTTGCTTTTGAAGCTTCTCTGTTTCCACTTCGGCATCCACCTTCCTTTAATTTTCTTCTTCTACCCTCTTCCTTGCTTCTTCTTCTTCTTCTTCTTCTTCTTCTAATCTCTTTCTTGCTACCTCTTCTGTTGTCGCTTTTTGGTCCTCTTCCTTCTTTTGCTGAGTTTCCTCGACTTGTTGCCTATAACAAAGATAGGAACAATGGAAGCTTTGATTCTCAATAACTCGATTACACTCTTCAAGAGGCTCTTTCTTTAACTTTCTGACCTCAAAAATGCTAATCTCAAAAATGGTAACCTCAAAGATGAGCTTTCAAGCTGTGTTTATAGTCTTTCTACTAGCTTTGTCTTTTTCAAGACCTAGTGTGTGGCCTGGTTAAAATTTAGGTTCCAGGGCTTATTTGAGGGCTCAAATGAAGTCTAAAAATCATGAAAATTGGTACGTAGATACTTCTAATACCCCTCAAGCTAGAGGAATCCTTGGTTGAACAAAAGGGAGTTGCAAAAATG
Organism: Ceratopteris richardii; assembly: GCA_020310875.1. NCBI lineage: Eukaryota > Viridiplantae > Streptophyta > Polypodiopsida > Polypodiales > Pteridaceae > Ceratopteris > Ceratopteris richardii. The sequence continues at coordinate 14,938,728 of CM035408.1, read as the reverse complement.
TGAAATGATATTTAGAATGGTTTTTATTGATCAAAATCATTGTTTTTATAGGGATTTCTTTTGAAAATTTGACATATACTTCTTGGAGCTCCCTACATGATGCCTCTTCTTGTGTGTCCACTTCTTTGATGCACTCATGTGCCTGTGCTTCACCTTGAGGGTCAACACTCGCTCCCTCTGAAGTCTGGCATCCCTCACACACCCTTGTTGGAGTGGGTGTTCCATGTAGTGCTTTCAAAGGAACTATCCATCATTTACCAACAAGAGCGATTTATCTCCCAATTATAGTGGGGTTTTTTGTCCTTTCCTTAATTTCTTCACTACTAGCCTTTGCAAGTTTTGGTCCCTTTGTATGTGCTTCTTCCTTGGACTCCAACACGATGGTGTATTTGTGAGCTTTCAAAACTTTCTAGTCATTGAAAGAGGTTTCTAATGTTGATTTTGAGTAGCTATCGATAGTGAATTGCTTCATAGGTACTAATGTTGTAACCTTGATGTCCTCTAGATCTTTCAAACATGGGTTTCATAGTTATCATGCCAAGTACTCATAACCCAGTATGAGTGACGAGTAAGTATGTTAGTGCATGGGTTGAAGAAAATATGTGCCTTGTGCAAGACCTTGTAATGTGTCCCTCTACATACTTACTTGGGCAATGCATTGTAAAATGTATGGTGTGAAAAATTGGATTTTGAGCTAACTACTCAAGCATATGATGGTGAAGAGGTCTCCTAATCTATCATTGTTATAGTGTTGCCAAAGTAGGGGATTCTTACCATGGTGAAAGGTCAGTTGATGTTCATCTCTTTGTGTTCTACTCTCATCATTGTGATTTGCAATTGGCTTGTCTTTCATTGTTGATGGATGTCCATATTGATGGTTCACTGATGATATTCTTTGAGCACATGTTCCTTTCCCTTCTCTTCTTCTTTTCTTTTTTTTTTTCTTTCTTTTAAGGAATAGTGTCACAAAACAAGAAGAAAGAGGTTAGTATCAATAAAATAGTTTACAGATGTCAAATGTGTCTTATGTGCCTAGGATTCTCAACTTTGTTTATGTATATCCTTGTAATGTGGCCCTATAGTAATGCATATTGTGGAAATGCATGACCTGAATGGTGCAAAAGATGGGGTTATGCCAAGAGAACATGGTTTTTGCACATCGAGGCTTCCGATGTTACTTGCAGATATTGATTCACTCTTCATTTGGAGGCATCTATTGGATCTTCAATTGATGCAATTAATAGATGGTTGTATGATAATTGATAATTCCTCCTTATAGGGATCCATTTTAGAATAGTGTTTGGTTGTGTAGAGATAACTTTTGGCCTCTTCATGTTTCGATAGTTTCTTAAATTTTGTATCCCTCATGCTTTGTTGTTTTTGTGGGGGACTACTAGTTCCTTTTGCTTCTAAACCCATACCCTTGTTGATTGTCTTCTTACTATTGCCGAAGAGGTGAGTTGATCTTCTTTTGATATCCATGCTTGGTTCTAACCCTTGCCTCTCCTTGGCTTCTTTGTTGATACATTTCTTGTAAGTGAGAGCATAGGGTTTTCTGTATGTAAGAGTACCTTGGATCCCACATGTGTAATTGAACTTGTTGAGGTGAAACTAATTCCTTAGGCACCCAAATTTGTCGGATACCTTGTGGTTGAGCTTCTCCTAGTTGCTTCATTCTTCTTTTGGCATGGTTGGCTTGCGTGATAGGAATTGTTGGGGCTAGGCTGATGGATACTTGCCTTTCATCACCCATTTGTGTAGTGTTGAAATTTGGTTTAGGCTTTGTCCTTGTGCACAAGGAGCGAGGTTGTGTTCTAGTTTTTTTCACCAAGGTGGCCTCCTTCTTGTCATATGGTTGCAATTGTCCTCCTGTGATCTTGTGCACATTGGACTCTGTAGTTCTTGCAAAGTTTGGGGTACTAGAATCTAAAGGGTCCTTTCCTTCCAATTCAACTATTAGGCATTGCTTGTTAACCCATACTAAAGCAATTATTGCTGTAGTTTTAAGTCAATTGCATGATCGTACAACCAATCCTACCCTAATATCATATGTTTTGTGATGTCCTCATCATATCAAACTAGTAACTTTACTCTCAAACGGACATCCTTTAAGAGGACAGGAATGTCTTCCTTGCTGATACAAGGGGTTTCGATGCCTCTTAGGTGCATTAAATAAGCTTCTAATGGCTTAAGTTCCATGCCCAATCCTTTAGAACATGAGTATCAAATGGCATTAGTGGAAACTCCAAAATCGATCAAAGCTTTGGTCGTCTTATTTGTAGTGTCATGCCCTAGGTCAACCGTGATGGATGGTTATCTATCTATAATACTAGGATGTGTGCTCGTTTTGGTGCACATAGCCATGTGATATCTTGGGGGCATTGGGATTGGCATCTAGGCCTTGTTGCTTTAACTTATTTCCCCTAATGTGCTCCCTAGCCTCTACTTGTGCTTCTTCTATAACCCTTAACTCTTCTTCTTTTTTCTTCTTAGTGGCATTGAGTCTCATTAGCATGTCCTCTATAAGTGGTTCTTGATATAGCTTGACTTGACATCCACTAATATAGCCTGGCAAGATGTCACCTTCAAGATTGGCAATTGAATTGCATCGCTAGTGGAAATTCTACTAATGAACATGGGTCCATATCCTCACTTTTCCAATTCAAGAGCATGTTGCTTTTGTGCATAAACCAACATTAGGTTTCCCTCTTTAAATCCTTTATCCTTAATGTGTTTGCATCAAAGTATGCCTTTTGTCTTTTGTTTGTAGCATATATGTTTGTTATCTCTCATAGCCTAGTTTCACCTAAGCATTCTAGATCAAATATCCTAGAGGACAATGTATGTCCATTCAACTCATGCTCTTGTGCTACATTTAAAGTCGGGATCAAAAAGTCTAATGGTAAGAAAACATTCTTTCCAAAGACCATCTGAAATGGGGTGGCATTGAGAACCATTTTGTAGGCAACTCGGTAAGCCCAAATAGCATGGTGAAGTTGTTTATCCCCATCACAAGATTTATATGTAAATATTTTGTCAATACATTACATAGGATCGTATTTGTGCTCTCACCTTGTCCGTTAGCTTGTGGATGATAGGGGGCAAACTTCTTATGTATCACCAAGAATTCTTGGAGAAGATTTTCAATGACTTCGTTCAAGAAGTGTGTACCTATTATCACTTACTAACTCTAGGGGTAACCCATATTTGGTGAACATGTTCTTGAATAAGAACTAAGCCATCATTTGAACATTGTTCTTCATCGTGGCTTGTAATTCTACCCACTTTGTAAGGAAATTTATGGCTAGAATAATGTGCTTTGCATGGGAGTTCCTAGCTAGGGGGTTAATAGGACCTACAAAGTCTATACCCCACTTTGAGAATGCATGTCTTCCCATCATTAGCCTCAAAGGCATCTCATCTTTTTCGATTAGATATTATGCACATTGGCACGTTTCACATCTCTTCACATAGGTATGTGCATCCATATGAAGAGTGGGACACCAAAGTCTTGAGATAGAATGGTCTTAATTACTCGCTCAGGCTCGAAGTGTCCACCTACAAAACTGCAATGTGACGTTTCTAAGATTCTCAAATAGTCTGATTCGTGAATGCATAGTCTTAAGTAACCATCTTTGCCTCTTTGGTATAGTTTTCGTCCTACTAAGGCGTAGTTGTGAGCCTCTTGCTCCATGATTTGTTTTCTTGCTAGACTAGCCTTGTTGAGTAGTGCTCCCAATTTCATAAATTCTACCAATGGAGCACTCCATTCTTGAATTAACGACACATGATAAAGGGTAGCATAATCCACTGGGGGTCTCTATTGGCACACTGGACAATTTTTCATCCTCAGGTATTTCTCTATCCATACTAGGCCAATACACTCCTAAATGTTTTAGATTCTATAATATTCTGTGTTTAGAATAGTGATTTCCTAGCAATCCTTTATGGGCTTCTTGCAATCAACTACTATGTTCATCCTCCTTGACACAACAAGCAAGTACACCCTCTGTATCTTGTTTGTGCATACTTCCTACCAATATTTGATATTTTTGTGATTTTTTAATTTCCTCTTGGTTAGTTTTCACATTCTTATTTGTGGGTCCGAAGTTTAGGGTAGATACCAACTTATTTTCCCATTTAGGAACAACTTCTAAATTGGAAAAATAAGCATCGATCAATTCATCAAACACTCCTTGCAATGAATCTCTTGAAGTCATGCGAGAAAGGTGATATGCCCTGAGGTGGGTTCTTCCTTTCCTAAAAACCACTTATAAATCATATTCCATTAGTAAGAGGAACCATCTTACTAAACGTCCTGTATTGCAAGGTTTATTGACCAAATATAATAAAGCTTTATGATCAATGCAAAACTTGAACTTGTTGGCCAATAGATAGTGTCTAAACTTCTTCATGGTGTATACCATGCCTAAACCTTCTCTTTTTGTTATTGTATAGCTTCATTCAACCGTGTTTAGCTATCTGGTAGCATATGCTATAGGAAAATCTAGATTTCCTTCACCTGTGGGTTGTGCTAGCACACATCCTATTGCATAATTTGATGCATCTACATGGACATGGAATGGTTTATTCCAATGTGGAGTGGTTAGTATTGGTGCTCTACACAAACATCTCTTTCACGCATTGAAGGAATCTTTTCATTTGTCATTCCAGTCAAAACTTCTCAACACAATTTAAAGAGGTTTAGCTATGGATAAACCTACGATAATATCCACAGTGGCCCATAAAGGCTTGTACCTCTTCAACATTCCTTGGCCTCTACAACTCTACTATGTCTCTTATTTTGTCCTCATTTGTTGATATTCCATTCTTAGAAACAATATGACCTAAGATCATACCTTGACATACCATGAACACACACTTTTGTAGGTTTAGAAACACTCAATAATCTCTACACTTGTTGAAGATTTGTCTGAGCTATGGGATGTGGTGTCTTCTTTCTTGGGAATGAGCATATAAATTGTCCACATATACTTCTAAGCTCTTTCGTGAAAACTCTTTGAAGACATGACACATGAGTCTTTTGAATGTTGTAGGTGCATTGGTGAGCCCAAGTGACATCACATGAAATGCAAAGATTCCCCACTATATGGCCAATGCCATTTTGTGTTGTTTTGGGGACAACAGCTACAATTGTAACCTAATGCAACACACTCTAATAAATGTTTGGTGATTGGAAGTGGATAGCTATCTCTTATTATAGCAGCTTTAACTGTATTAAGGTTAATATGCACCGACAAGTTTTCATTCTTCTTGGGCACCACTACAATAGGGGACACCCATTCAATATGCTCAATCTCATAGATAAATCGAGCTTCAATCACTCTACCAATTTCTTCTTCTATTTTGGTTGCATAAGTATCATTATATGTGTAGGGCATCTGTTTGGTGGGCTTGGCATCAACTGTCATGGGGATCATATGAGAGCATATTTCCAAATCTAGCCCTTTTGGGTCTCTATAAGTCCATGAAAACACATCCCTATATTCCTTTACAAAAGCTACAAGCTCTACTTCTTTCTCTACGCTTATGACTACTCCTATGTATGTGCATCACTCTTTGTTCTCTTCAATGGTTACTACAATTTTTTTGGTCTTTTCTTTATTATCATACGCTTCTCCTATGATGGCCTCTCTGCTAGGCAATCCTACCAAAATTTTGCAGTCTTCAACTTCATATTTCTTCAAATTCTCTCGTACTTTGAATAATGGTTTCTTCTTTGCTTGTTTCATTGGTTTTCTTTTCTTTTTCTTTTGACTACTATCACTTTCCTCCCTTCAATTTATAGTTTTAATGCTTGTGAGTGGCTCTTCTTCCTTTTAGGTAAATACTCCTACATTTTCTAGATAGTTCTCCTCTGAGTCAAAGCAACTATCTATCATAAGGGACTCTAGATCCTCACCATCCTCTTCTGCTCCTATGACCTCATTAGAGTCACACCCCTCTAGCAAGGGCTCACATGTGAGCAAAGAGATATCATAACCCTCCTCATCACAATGAGACTTCCACTATTCTTCATTGATAGCAATGTCCATGGTGACTAAGATTTCTGGCCAACCATGAGGCTCAAATTCCTCATCTTGAAAGATCATCAGTGTGTGGGTTGGGTCTCTAACGAGTTTGGCTCCTTGATGAGTTCCTTCTTCTCTCACTTTTAGGTGTCTTTTCTCTTCCTCTATGGGCTTGCACATCCACAAGTCAATATCTTCATGCATCTAGGATGGATCAGAAGAACTCACAGAATGCACAAAGATTGAATCCTCTTGCACCTTGTGGATAGGATTCCACTATAAGGGTGGTACATCTCTGAAAATATAATCCTTTAGATTCACCTTGGTTGTGACCGCTAAGTGTTGAAAGTACAAGGAGTTGGTTCCCCAATCTTGTACTATTTGTAGTTTCCATAGGAAAGGTCCATGTGTAAGGGAATGTGAGCTTTGATTAGATAAGGCCATAATATGCAAATAAGGGTAAGGAGAAAGTGCTTCAAGATGATTATGATGACCATGCATGTTTATTTGAAGGTTAGCCTTTAGATTCCATCAGTTTGAGAAGACCAATGGCATCAAAATCAAAGGGACATGCCCATGGACTCCATGATGAAGGTAAAAGTTATGAATCCTTGCCTACTTCAAGATACATGAGTATCAATGAGGATGACTATGAGCTAGATGAAGCTAGTGTCCAAGGTGGAGATTGATGGAGCAAATAAGCTCTCTGACACCACTGATGGGACAAACGAGGGTGAGTGTTGGGAACAATGCTCAATACCCTTTCTTTGAACATTCATAAAATTCACACCAGACATATGAAAATTGAGATTTAACTTGGAACTGAACGTAAATTCCATGCACTTTGATATTCAACAAGGATTACCCAATTTGGATCTGTACATAATATTTTTGAGCCTCTACAAATTATCTCTCTATAATTGGGGAGCCCTGGAAACAATGCTCAACACCTCTACTTTCAACACTCATAAGACTCAACTCAAGCATGCGAATTGAGAGATTTAACTTGAAATTGAAAGTAAATTTAATGAAATTTCATATCCAATAAATTTTTTCCCAATTTGGATCTCTACATAAGATTTGAGAGCCTCTGCAAATTAACTCTTTGTAAGTGGGGAGCCCTAGAAACAATGCTCAGCACCTCTACTTGCAACACTCATAAAATTCCATTCAAACATGAAAATTGAGGGAATGAACTTGCAACGGAATTCAGATTCAATGCACTTTATTATTTAACAAATATTACCCAATTTTGAGTGCTACATCAGATTTTAGAGTGTCTTCAAATTACCCTTTTGTATGTGGGAGTCCTCAAAACAATGCTTAGTGCCTCTACTTTGAATGCTCATGAAATCCACACCAAGAATGCTATATGAGACATTCCACTTAGAACTAAGAGCACGTATATTGATTTTTCCTAAACCACAATTAGAATTCAATACTCCTTCACTAAATAATGAGAGAGAGAGAGATTATGTAACTAGCATAAAGCTTATGATAAAAACTCTACAATGAGAATATGAATCACATATCACTCCATAGTGTGTGGAAGGGAAGTAAATGCTTCTCCACACAATGAGAAGAGTTCTAACACTCATCATAATGACAAGGAGGACAATATGGATACTTGTGTTGCTAAGAGGATCTCAAGGAAGTAGTGGGCTGCATCCCTCTTTATATAGAGTGTAGAGAGTAACTCTTCAATTGGCTGAAGGGGTAAAGGATGTAGGAGAGAGAGAATCTCTCAATCTATTTGGGAATTAGTATCCATGAAGGAAGGCATGAAGATAGCCCAAGCGAGATGGGTATACTAAGTGGAAAGGAACTCAGAAGGAATGCTAGCTAGAAACAAGGCTAGGTTGGTGCAAAGGGCTTTACTCAGAATCAAGGTATAGATTATGATATGACTTTTAGCCTTGTTGCTAACAAGAGTGCCATTAGGTATTTGATAGGTATATGTGCAACTAAAGGATGTCCAATCTACCAAATGTACATCATGAATGCTTTTCTAAATGGACATGTGATGGAGGAAGTGCACATGGCCCAACCTCAAGGTTATGAAGATCCACGACACATAGATTATGTATGCAGGCTACAGAAGGCCTTTAATGGTCTTAAGAAAGCTCCAAGGCATGGAATCAAAGGTTGGTGGATTACTTCTGTAGTTTTAAGTATTTTCCAAGCGATGTAGATCCATCCCTATACCTAAAAATGGTTGAGGATAGACTAGTATTCATATGCATCTATGCACATTACCTCATTATTATGGGAAGTGATCATGTAGGTGCCAAAGACATACGGAGGCGGCTTGGAAGAGAATTCAAGGTATCTACTTTGGGTGAGCAAAAGTATTTCTTAGGCATTGAAGTTGTGTATGTAGGTGAAGGTATTTACATATGTGAAAGGAAGTACGTCCTACATGTTCTCTGCAAATATGGCATGGGAGATTGCAACCCAAGTGCTATGGATACAATCAAGGATGATGGTAAAAAACTTGATTATATGTCTTTCTATAGGATCTTGATAGGCTCATTGATATATGCAACTCTCACAATACCTGATTGCAATTATGTAGTAGGAGTACTCTCATAATACATGCATGTAGCCACATATGTGAACCTAAATGCAACCAAGAAGGTACTAAGGCATGTGAAGATCACAATCAATCATGGAATTCTTTCTAGGTATGGAAAGGTGCTACAGCTCAAATCATGGAGTGATGCAAATTAGGCACGGAGTGTTGATGACAAGAGGTCTAAAATTTTCTATGTGTTCATGTTAGGGGCGACAGCCATCCAATTGATATATAAGAAGCATCCTATATTGATGTTGTCATCAACTCAGGTTGAGTATAGGTCATTATCACTCACTACATGTGAGGTTGCATGGGTAATGAATCTAGTAAGTGACTTTAATATGTAGGACAAAACAATCCCCATCTATGGATACAACATGTCTAGCAAACATCTAGCCAACAATCCCATGTACCATGCAAGGAGCAAACATATAGAGCTACATTATCATTACACGAGTGAAAAGATTATGACCAAAGATTTCTTTTTTTTTTTTGCATTTCATAGGTACAAATGACGAGGTTTCTCATACCCTCACCAAAGGATTGGATTCTAGAAAGTGAAACAAGTTCAACAAAGCAATGCGTCTTTTGGAGAGACACTACCACCATGAACTTAGGGAGTGTCGAAATCATGAATTGAGAAAGCTTATTGTTCCCAGAGCAAAGGAAGGGTGTTGACAAAGCTAAAGTAGACTCCAATGAACATCAAAACACAAATCCTTATCCATTCATGTAAAATGAATAGCGAAAAGAAAGGCCAAGGGTAGAGGAAGAGCCAAGGGTCACACAAGGTAGGTGAGCAGTCACAAGGTGGTCTATATACACTCATTCCCTTGGAAAGGTACAACTAGTGCCATTGAAATGTATAGAGTGAAGGCTGGATCGTGTGGAGAAAGCCCAAGGAGTGCCAAGACCTATCAAAGAAGAGAGGCGGTCATACGAAGAGCTACAAAGCTCATACCCCTTATAGGAAGAGTGTTTGGCAAACACTACCTATTTCTCTTGTTCTTTTCTCATTGTGTAGATATCCATTTAATTCATATAATATCTTATTGGAAAGTTTATCTCTTGTACATTATTAATTTCAAATTTCTCCACTAATTTCTTTTCAAGTAGTTAGTGGGAGAAATTATAGAAAACCTCTATTTCTATCCTAAGGTACCTCCTTGCATATTTTGCTTTGTATAGTCTGGTCACATCATCTAAACCAGTCCATTTGGAGTGTTTGAGAGCTCATTTTAAAGCTACAAATTCTATTATGTGGAGAAAGAAACTTAGATGATTTTTATATGAGGTTCTAGGTCAAATAGGTTACAAATAGGTTGACTAGATGTAGTGGGTGAACTAGAGGGTCCGAGGAAGGCCTACTCATGTTTGCTATCAAAATTTGAGAGTAAAATTTCACAATGCATACATACATACATAAATACATTTAGAATAAATCTATTCATATATTCGCAAACATATAGATATGGAAACACATACACTTTTACATACAAACAAATCTCCTTGCTCCCTCTCTCTCATCACTTGTGAGATGAAAATTATTATCGATAGATACAATAACAATTATGAAAATGTCTATGGAGATGGTTAAAATTTTTTATATGTTATAATTATGATTTTACTTTTGAATATTATGCTTGTGGTAACCATTCTATTGTTATGGTTGTGTTTATGATCATAATAATGCACTTCTTCATGGTGTTAAGCATATTTTATATTTTTCTTATGTTATTCTTGATATTATTATAATTTTATCGGGTAGAGTATCTGTTGTTTTGTGCATGTATGGACATGTTATGAATTAAAGATTTCAACACATATGTACAGATGTTTATCTAGGATCTTTCTTATGTTTATGATGTATTAAACCTCTCTATCATTCCTATTTGGGCATAAGTGTGCGAATTATCCATATTTCTACCATGAAAATAAAGAGCTTTAGGTGAAAGAGAGTTTCTACACAATGTTAAATCCGACCTAGAATAGAGCATGCCAACGTTTTATGTAGCTCCATATCAATGAGAGTATTAATAGTTATATGGTAATTAAGGGTATAGATAGATCTATACATTGCCATATAGGAAGATATAAAAGAACCATAGAGCACTAAGAAAAGGAAGAAGAATAAGAGTGATAGAAATAGGGAGAAGAAAAATAAGAACAAGAAGAAGAAGAAGACAAACTGCTCCATATCGATATAAAGCTTTTGATGAATTGATAATAGTTACTCAATATATAATGTCATTTTGCTACATAGAACATTATTGTTAACCTCTCTTCTTTCCATTTTTGTTAAGGATAGGAGTAGGTCAATTATGGATTCTTAGGTGGGATGACCTAGATTACTCTAAGTCTCTTAGTTTCTCCTCTTCCCTATACTTCTAGATGATGATAAATCAATTACTATACTGGATAACTCTATAGTTTTGCAGATCTTCAGTAATGTGCATCTGGAATACACAGATTGTATTGGAACTACTCTACATTATTCATCACCAAACTAGAAGTTCCGAGCATAAGACAAAACAAAATAATACAAAATTAAATCATTGAGGCAATAAACGTATCACTATCCATTGCACTTCTCTTATGCAAACTTCTAGAATAATAATAGATAGGAGAGTGTGCTCACGTCACCTGTGGCTAGAAACTCCGGCATAGTCTTGTTGTCTCTCACATAACAAGTCCAAAAACACGATTTCATTATCAAGCAAAACGTCACATCATAGAGTCTTGCCTTTTTTATTAGGATTATTAAGATATCCGAAGTACTAAAACACCAAAATTACAAAATGTTGTCCTTGGGCAAGTAACATTGGCATGCACGGAGGACTTGAACCCAAAATTATGAGACTATGATTCTTCTTGCTCATCGTTAGAGGGAGAATCTACTTCGACTGTAAAACAATTCCCTACTTCTTTGAAGGTTTGTTTGATCTTATGGATCATTGTTGTTAACAATTTTTGCACTTCATGTGGGTCCAATAGAATAATTCCTTGAGATACTTTGCTTGTAGAGGCGAGAGTGGAGACCACAACTTTACTTTGCACTTCGACAAGCTAGAGGTTGAATTCCTCCTATAAATAAAAATCTTGTTTTAAAATACGCTTGTGCCATCTGTGCTCGGCTTGGGCTTGTTGTAAGGCTTGTGTTTTCAATGCTTTCACTTGCTCTAACTGTTGTTGCATATTCTAGATTTCAGTGTGATGAATTGATTTAGCACCATGTAAGTGGGAAACCTCTATAGAGAGTCTTGCATTCCTCTCTTGTAGGGCTTCAATCTTCTAGTGCAATGGCTCTCTTTCCTGCATAGCCTATTGTAATTTGAAGTGAGCCTCATGAAGGGAGGCTTTGTGCACCATTTTATCATGTTCAAGTTCTTTAATTCTTTGGAGGTGGCACATATTAGTGTCTTACATGTTTTTAGTCTCCTTAGCAGCAAGCTCCTTCTCCTCCATGGCTTCCTCAAAAAGACTTTTAAAATAACTAGTCTGCATAGACTCTTGAAAGATCTGCTTGGCAAGCTGATAAGAGTCCTCGGTCGAGGGAGCTAAGTCACATTTGAGTCTGTGCACTTGGTGTTGGAGGTGGTAATTTTCTTGCTTCAAAGTATTATAGGATCGGTTAAAAAATCCATATCGTGAACCATGAGGTCTTGCATGTGTACAAGATAGGTGTTTTAGATGGGAGAATTCATGGAAACTACAAGTGTTGTTGATACCAAAGGTTCAAAATTCCTCATAGGGGTTGGGAAGAGGAGGGAGGTCACCAACATCCAAGGTTCACATAGTCCAAGGCTGGTCAAGAGAAGCATTGGGGAACCAACTAATAATCTGTGAAGGAGGAGTAACCGATGGTCAATAGTTGGAAGAGGAAGGGATTGAGGCTTCCAAAGACAAGGGAGAATAGAAGAGTAGGTAAGACTACATTTGGCATTGGATGGTCTAGCAAGGATACAAGGGCCATTAGAATGGGGGATGCTAGAGGTTGTTGTGTGAGCCCAAGGGTGAATGAAAGGAATCCTTGGAGGAAGATTAGAGGATCACTTTAGTAGAAGTCCATTGGGTTGCAGCAATTCGTTGGCTAGAATGAGAAGGGCTAGTTGAAATGTTATCTTCCATGTGTTCCGTACTATCAAAGGAACTCCATGCTTGAAAGGGGTGCTTGTCTCATAAAAAAATCAAGCCAACACTTTCATCATCTTCAAAAATCGATAAAGCAAGAGGAGGGACAATCCTAAGAATTAATAATACTCAAACAAGAATAGGAAATTCACTGAGATAAAGGATCGAGAGAAGGTAGGGGAGGTGGGTACACATGGCATCAGCCTACTATAACTCCCTATTCGCCTGCTAGCATTCCCGATGAGTATGTTTAAAAAGAATCACAATCAAGTTGACCAGCTACTAAGTGGATGTGGAAATTAGAAAATAATATTGATTGGAGATACCATAAGCATGGTTCTATAAGTTTAGAATGATGATAAGGAGCTAGAGAATCAACCTCTTTGGTTCAAGGCAATAGCTAATGACAAAGTCATTCGAGTTGTGCAAGGGAAATAAGTGATACCCCACCTCAATGGCACTGCTATAGACTTCAACCCCGTTTAGTGGGATGGTCCATACTACTGTTGAGGATGGCTCAATTGCATCCCACCGAAGGAGTGCAAAGCTCTAAAGGTAGTGGCATGGAGATATTGGGAGGTGTCATTAGAGAAGACAATAGATAAGGGCTCGATAGTAGTGAGAGCTTCCATGAATGTAGCGTGCACAATCAGACACACGCTGGCAACAACTACACACTAGAATGCATAAAGAAAATGGTGACACACGGTAGGGATGCAATGTAGAAGCACGATGGAGAAATGATGGTGTTATAGGGGCAAGGATAAAATGAATCATAGACAAGATACAAAGAAGGGTGCAATGATCATCATGCAAAACCATGCAATCATGGGTGATGGGTAAATGATTGGCACACATGACAGGGGGCCGAAAATGATGGTGTTATAGGGGCAAGGATAAAATGAATAATAGACAAGATACAAAGAAGGGTGCAATGATCATCATGCAAAACCATGCAATCATGGGTGATGGGCAAATGATTGGCACACATGCCAGGGGGCCAAAAATGCCATAAATTTGACCCATTGATTGGACTTTTAATTGGTATTCCCGCAAGGGTTTGCAACCAAAAAGTTGTCAGACTAAATTAGGCCAAACATTTGATAAGGAGCCAAGCACCAAACTTTGAATTTGTCAATAGTAGGATGTGAGTTCGAGATGTAGAAGAGAAGCAAATGGCCTTCGTGAAAGTTCAAAATTTCAAGAAAGGGGTCATGGGTGCAAACTTTCCGAATCTGCAATTCCTACATCCATAAGAAGCTTTCAAAACATCTGTCATCCAATGACTGAAGTTCATCAAGTTAGGAGTACAATGATTCTTTAGGAAGAAGCTTTTGTTCAATAGCCACATGTAGACTAGGAATAACAATTTCTATAGGGGTGATAGCTTCTAGGCCATAAGACAATTTGAAAAGAGTATATCCAATAGGATCTTTATAAGTAATCTGATAAGCCCACACATATCTAGTAGTAAATGATCCCAACATTCAGGACAATCCTAAATGCATTTTTTTAGCATAGTCAATAATGTTTTATTTGTACTCTTTGATAATCCATTCATGTGAGGGTAGTATGGTGTACTAAATTTATGTGTAATTTGAAACGAGTCAGTAAGGTTTCTAATGTGATCATTAGAAAAATGTGTGCCACAATCTAATACAATCTCTAAGGGGAGACCAAAGCATGAAAAGACATTGTGTCAAGCATCATGCAACCACTAAAGCAGTAATTGATTTAAAAGCGTAGAGTTTAGTCAAACAAGTGGCATAGTCTGTACAAATGAGGATGTATCTATTATGGGTAAGTATTATAGGTGGAGTGATTGGTCCAATAAAGTCCAACCCACCAATTGTAGAAGGGTTCCAAAGATAGCACAACGTGGAGGGGGAAATAATGAGGAGCGAAAGGTTGGTCAGTTTGCTAGTAGGGATCACAAGCTAGGACATCCTAATAAGTGTCCATCTACATAGTTGGACACTAGAGGACACTCTCTTACAACTTCCTATATGTGAGCTCAGTTATATTCCAAATATGTACATGCCTAGAGGAACAAGAAGTTCCTTGCTTTGGGGATAGCCAAGGCCAAAAGCTAGAGAGTCATATGAGGTATCTACTCATGATGGCCAGATGCGTAGAGGGGCCTTAAAGAGAACTCTAGATGGTGAATAGGTGAGGGCTATAAATAGCTTGCGAGGTGAGTCCCAGGTATGTCATTCTCCACTTCTTACATTTGGTATCAGAGCCTAGAAAAACAGCTCTTGGGAAATCTCATAACTCGCGTTTCTCATGCGCCGTTCCTTCCCTTCGCTCAATGGGCATGGATATGATGAGGAATGAGTGTCCCAAAGGGGTATGAAGATATTGAGAGCCTTTTTCCATGTATCGATGGCTTCATATGCACATGATGAGCTCCATATAACAACATATATACATAATCTAGTTATGAATGTACATATGCATTTGATTATGCATCTACACATATCTAAGATAGAAATAAATAAGTAGAGAGTGGGATTGGAAGAAAAGAAAGAGAACAGAGAAAGAGAGAGACATACATGACTACACACACATGTATATAGATAGTTAAATATATCAATGTACTTATACACACTTGTATGTGTGAGAGAGAGGGATGCATATGCAATTTTAGTTCATGATTGCATACATACAAGTATTTACAAGGGATTGATTCTCTTAGCTCATCTACCCAATTTCGATGATATTTTCTATCCATCTTAATCTAAGCACCTCAAGATAGTGCTTACAAAATATGAAGCTGATGTGTCTCTCCATTTAGGAGATATAAATTCAACAATGAAAGTTAGCTTCTGCAGACGGTTAGAATATTGCAGGTATAGAGGCTGAGTATTTTCGTCATTCTGAAAGGCGAAATGTCCAAATACTATGAAATTTTTATCCATGAACATAGGCTTTGATAGCTATATGCTAGCAAAATTGAAAAGAAATTAGATGTCAATTGGGAGGTCAAATGACCTATTCTTCTCATAATAATCTCTACCAAGGATTTGCCAAAGAGTGCCATAGGTGTCTCATAAACACATGATTGTTTCATATTAGGAGCTCCAATTTCAACACTGTTCTTGGAAAAGCTATGGGGATAGCCAAGGTCAAAATCTAGAGAATTCATGTATGAGGTACCTACTCATGATGGCAAGATGAGTAGTGGGTCCTTAGAGAGAACTCTAGATGGTGACTAGGTGAGTGCTATAAATAGGTTGGGAGGTGAGTCCCAAGTATTTCATTCTCCACTTCTTACAAGCTCGGCCAGAGAGTGGCCACCAATTGGGTTCGAATGGACTAGTGTTAAGAAGAAGGAACCTCATGTATCAGGACACAATAGCAGCAAGAATAATAAGGAATCTGTGAGTATAGAGTGCTGATTTCTTATGGTTGGCAATTGGAAGAGAGTCAAGGGGACAACCAATTGTTAAGAAATTTCCCCTTGTGCAACTCTTTCATATTATTAGAGTCATTTCATAGTGTGTAAGTACTCAATGTCAAATCCATTGAGTAGATCACTTATTTAAGATTGTTGCAAGCATGGTGACAAAGTTTCATCAACATTGGATCTGTAAATCTCAAGTTATGAGTGATTTTATATGACTATTTTTGCACATCTTCATCTCCCTAAAACATCAGGGTGAGCCCCTAAGCATCTTAGACATATAGCTTCATTGCTAGTGACTCTAAATTTATGACATTAATTGCTTTGGTTAGGTTGACACTTGAATTCAAAGTGTGCAAAAGAGCTCTGGATAATTTCTACCATGCTCTCAGTATTGAGCATATTTTGAGAGCTTATCCTCCATAAATAGAAACTTTCTTAGGTTTCTTGAACTTAAAATCTATCTCATTTAACACAGAACTTTGTGGATGATGTTTGAAAGGAATTAGTAATCTCTATGCATAATTTGGAAGCTCAAGGACTTTACTAAGTGTCTCTAAAGTTATCTGCACTGGTGTTGAGCAAGCTTTTTCCAAGACAATCTCATCTCCGTAGACTACCCCATTACCTCTACACATGTATCATTTTCTAAAAAATAAGTAGAGTTGGAATGCTATACAATTTTGTTTGAAAAGTTCTCCATTGCTCAAGAAAAATAGGCATCTTTTGTGCAAATCTTTCCATTACTTTTCCTCATGAAATCCACATATTAAATGAATTTGTAAAGCTTTTCCATCAATAACAAAAAATTCACGCATTAATTGCCTCATTTGAGCATGCCTTTTTGAGGGCTTCCCCAACTATGAGTAGAATTTGCTAGAAACTTTATCCATAAAAGCAAAAACAAGTGGATGTGATATGGAAGCATCTTTTGCCGCAAGCACTTGTCTATGTGCAATAGAGTGTATGTCGTAATGTGAGGCATTCATGATTGGAATAGTCCAACCACACCAAGTATATGACCAATCATTACAGATGCTCCATCAAATGGAAAATACAATAAGCTTCTCAATGTCTAGACCACTTTCAAGCAAGAAAACACTCAGTGCATTACAAATTGCCTCTACATCTCCATTTTCAATAGATAATAACTGCACAAAGAAACATATGGAAGGACCATTTCCTCCATTAGTCACATATAAAGCATAGACAATGATATGATTTTATATTGTTGGATATATGCATTCATTGATCAATAATTAATAGAAAGGACTCACAGATATCTCTACCAAAATCTTTTTCTTTATGTAGTCTTTCGAGAAAAATAACATTTTCTCTCCAGAAACTAGATTTATGTATGATACAAACTCATGAAATGTAGGAATATTAGATGGTTCTAGCTCTCATTGAAACTTGCATTGAACCGCATACTTCTCAATTGGAGGATCCTCACATGCCCAAAAATAAAAAAGCTTCATACATGCACTTATCCACATCTTTTCAGTATGGATGATACTTTCTTCTCCAAGCTCAAATGGTTCCTTCACTTCAGTGCTATTTCCTTGACTAACAAGATGAGCATGTCATATAAATTTATGATCACCTGTCACTACATGAACAAGCAATGCAGATATACGCAACTCATCGAACCCCCTTGGGTATAACTATTATCATTTTTTGCATTCGGTGCTTCAATTATCTTAAATGTAATGTGTCGTTCATTAATAAACAAGAATCAGTTTCGTACGGGTCCTGTGGGTCTTTCAGTTCGTTATGCTGGTTCTTCAATATCAACGGGCTGGACGATCTGGCGTGCAGGGCTTCATCATATGATGCTCGCGCTGCTCCACTTTGATGGAACCAGCCTCCTCCATGCAACGAGTGGCCAAATCCTTTGCGCCCTCGACGGACACTCAACAGAAGCGGCTCAAATTGTTTCAGGCCAACATTTTAGTGCTGCGGTCAATGCCGAAGACAATGGCCTCTTTCCTGTGCAAATATCGCCATGTTCTCAGCCTATGATTTCGGTGCAGTGATTGTGCCCTCAGCGGTGCCTGATCAACTGCACATAGAAGGTACCTTAGAACCGTTAGAGCCTCTGGATGGGAAGGCAGCGCCGCTTCCAACAGATGGCATTGTTGAGAGACAACGCAGGCACACGAGTAATCTCAGGCAAAGAGAATGCGCACAGAGACGTTGCAGCATGATGGGCACGAACGCCAAGAACGTTATGAATCGATATATCATTAGGTACGCAAAGAAGTAGTTTTATACACGGGTAATCAGTTAGGCGCGTATTCCTAGGATGATCATGGGAACATGGAGATGACGTGGATGGTGAGGTGGATTATTCGTCCAACACGCCCCCGTAAGACACATCGTCCATACAGAGGCATTGATGGGTGAAACTAGTTTGAGTGAGATTTTCAGAGCATTACATGATGATAGAGTGATTGTTTACTACTGGGAAGATTACAACAATAATGAAGTATGAATCATAAAACTCTTGAGATAAAAAACTGTAGACTGTTGTTGCACAGGTTGTGCGTCAAGTCTTTGCTTCGCACAGTGATCTGTTGTTGAGAGGAGCTTTCCATTTTTGTGATCTCGCATTCTGAAATCTGCATAGCTCAAGCTTGTACTGATAACTAGCTCACCCCTCTCAAGCTGAGAAATGCAGCATTGAAGGATGCCAGGATCAAAGGGTTGATAGGTGAAAACTATTGTGGTCATTGATTGGGCATGATGTTTGCTTAATGAAATTACAAAATGGTTGATATCCACAGGATTCGTGGCTTGACATATGTCAAGAACTCCAAACTGAATATTAGGGAGTTTCTGCACGTTGGTGTGAAGACGATTAAGCTTTGATTCAGGTGCTGGCCATCGTAGATTTCTAGGCATATGGTGGAAAATCAACAATAAACATTCGAGTGTGTGGGAGACTTGTGATTGGATCACGCTTCTCTGTGCAAGTGCAGACATATTTGAATGAAGGACAAAATACCACAGTAGAGGTCGTTGTTGCTGAAGATGTGAGAGAGACCACATTTGTGGCTGGCTTCTCTGCATCATGCAGTTGTTAGAATGGACACTTTTGTCGGTGCAAGAGACTTCTGTTGATATTAGGAGGGGGAGGTAATTGGGTACTACCAGCATCACCATGTAGAGCGCAAGAATGCTTTGAAAATAGAGGCATAGGTGGTCGCAGTAGAAGTGACTCACCATGTCGACATGATGGGCAGTGTGTCGTTGAGGGTATACAGGCAGAAATGAAGGATTCGTGTCGTTTGGCTGGGAGGCCAAGGCTGGAAAGATAACCGCGAGAAGTTGCAGATTCGAGTGGTGACTGGAGAAGGCATGCATTGGTTGATTGTCACCCTTGAGAACAGCATCAGGAATGGGTTGATTGTTCGCCACCATACATTGTGGCGCTTCTAAAGAAGGCCCGGGTTGTCGAAGAGGGCAGGGGAGCAAGAGCCGTTTCGTCTGCAAGAATGGCGGTGCTGGGCATTGTGTATGGAGAGGATGCTTATCTACAGAATGGAGAGGAGCTTCGAGAGAGCGCCTGAAGAGAGAACGCATTGCATTGGAGGCCGGAATGTAGGTGCGTCCACTTGAGGGAAGATGAGGACGACGTCCTCTGAAGGAAGGGACCTGCTTTGAAGCAACGCACGAGCAAGGGGCAGCCTGTGGGGCTGCGCATGAAGGAGGGGCCATCGGTGAGGCCGCGGATGAGGGAGGCAGGTGTTCTGAGACTGCCAATGAGGAAGCCTTTCGTGGTGGAGCGTCGAATGAGGACACTTGTTGCTGAGGAGCCTCGCAGGAGGGAGGCATGTATTCTGAGGTTCCGCAGGAGGAATTCGCTGGGGTTGCAGCGTCGAACGAGGAGGACGAGCGGTGTTGACGAGGCTTGCATGAGGAAGGCGTTGCTTCTGAGGCCTCGCGTGAGGGAGCCGGATATGACGACGGCGCTGGTGTTGTGGCCTCACGTGAGGAAGCTGGATATGATGAGGGCGCTGGTGTTGTGGCCTCGCAGAAGGGAGGCAAGCAAAGCACATGCTGTAGGGCCTCGCAAGAAGGAGGCAGACGAGGTGCTTCATCGGGGACCTCGAATGAGGAGGATGCAAATGAGCCAGACGCGGGGGAGTTGAGGGGCCTTGTCTCCATCGGGAGGCCGAATAGATGCAGACAAATATTTGCCGAGTGTCGCCAAGCTACTTCAGTCCGCTGAGCATGGTGCTTGTCAGAGGGGCAGCCATTGAGGTGCGCGCAGGCAGCATGAATGTCGCCGGGAGGTATGGTGGACGCTAATTCAGTTCGCTGAGCATGGTGCTCGTCAGAGGGGCAGCCATTGAGGTGCGCGCAGGCAACATGAATGTCGTCGGGAGGTACGGTGGACGTCAGGTCTTGAAGATGCGACGGTGCAGGAGCTTGTGTTCCATGGGCAATACAGCGCGCCATGGCAGGAATAGTCGGAGGAAGAGGGCCACTCGCCATAGCCGGTGCAGTCTGAGAAGTCCCGCCACGCATCATGGCTGGGAAAGGCGAAGGGGGAGTCGCACCATCTGCTTGTGGATCCCATCGGGTGGGGTGCTGAATGCCTGAGCACACTGCGCCAAAAAAAGCTCGATACCATGTTTTTTTTTTTAATTTTTTTTAATAAAAGGAAGTTCTGCCTTAGCCTTATCTCCCTGACTTTAATTAAAATAAAGAAGAAAAATTACAAGTAGATGGGACTAGTGCCCATGGGACCCCCCAAATCCCACAAAGCAGGGGAGGAGTATGGTAGTATAGAGGGCATTAAAAATGAGGCGGATAAAATCATCATCATCCTCATGTGGGACCCATTTAGGTTTCAACTTGTTGTTCTTGAGGAGATAAATAGAGTGATGTCTAAACGGCGGAGATCTCTTACATCGGGAGATTCTTTTACCAAGAAGAAACAAGGATTTCTCGATCGACCATTCCTTAGGAGTTTGGCCAAAATTGACAGCACATCGCTCCCTCCAAATCTCCCAGAGAGTCTCACCCCTGATGGAATTCCATAGCCTCGATGAGTAGCCGACCGCCTCACCCAACATCACCTGTTGCCAATTGATTTGGTTTGTGAGTCTCAATACTCGGGTCACGTGATGCCAGATAACACGAGACTTGGGGCAGTCGAAGAACAGGTGAGCTAAATCTTCAATGCATTGATGACAATGCTTGCACCATGGCGGCACACCACAGATTTTGTTAGCCCTTGCATTGGACCAGATACCTTTATGCAAGATCTGCCACATGAGAACGGACTTTTTGACCTCAATTAGGGGGTGCCAAATAGACATGAATTTTAGTTCCCATCGTAGTTTGGTCCAAGAAAGGCACCATCTCTTGTTCAGAGTGTAGTGAACACCCAAGTTCTCTTTGAAGTTGGGGGTTAATCTGGATAGCTTCTTACCATTGCTCCATTTGAGGCCCTCCAGGCAAGGAAGATCCTGACCGCAGAGAAGGCGGGTAGTTGAGCGGTCCCATGCTAAACACCTGCTTTGAAGAAGAGTTCATTCCTCAAGGGTAACTCTAAGTCTCGAATCCAATTCTTCAAACCTAATCCACTGGTTGGTCTCTTGTTTTCATAGTTGTTTCCACTGTTTGAACCCCTTGTTCCATAATCGCTTTGCAGTTTGGAGGTTCCAAGACTCCACCCCCTTAATGCCGCGGATCGGGAACCAGATGGAGTCATTTTGTCTTATCCCAGCTGCCCACTTCCACTCATCACTGATTCTGATGAACTATTTGACCTTGTTCCAATTCTTCCATAAAGAACACACGAGGCTAGAGCCTTTAGGGGACACCGGGTGGGGGGAGAACAAAAGCATGAGAATCCCTATGTCCTTCCAACCAGGATGGCCAACGAAGGTAAGGTCTTCTGTGTTTCTGAAGATCAATTTAGCCCAAGAGGACTCCCTATTGCTCCAAGCCTTGATAAGCCACTTCGCCGCCAGCTTGTCAGCCAACCCAACGATATCTAAAATTCCCAAGCCCCCTGAGTCTTTAGGGCTAATGCAAGTTTCCCATTTGATTTTGGGAATCCCCCTCCTGTTGGGGTCCCCAGTCCAAAGGAAGTTTCTGCAGATTCTTTCCACTTTGGCCAAGTCTTTCTCCTTAGGTCTCCAACACGAGATAAAGTAAATAATTGTAGACAGCATAAATGTGTTAACAACCATAGCACGCCTTGCCAAGTTGACTTGCATACCTTTCCAATGATTCAACTTGCTATCAAGCTTGGATAGCACCCAATTCCAGCGTTGGTCCATTGAGATGTCGAATCCCATCGGAATGCCAAGGAGACGGAAGACTTGATCTCTAGGGATAACTTGACACCCTTGATCCACCAACAATTGGGGAGTAGGTCCGCTAATTGCTCTAAAAGCAGTTTTAGCATGGTTGATTTTTGAGCCTGACGCCACACAAAAGGTGTCCAGGCACCACCAAAACACCTCAATGCTGTTTATATCGTTATGCACGAAGGCATTCATGTCATCAGCAAAAAGTCTCACAATCATTTGGCCGTGGTTTAGAGGTAGGGAAAGACCCTTGAGATTGCCAACGTCCATGTGATGATTTAATAGGCGACTGAGTCCATTCGAGGCGATCGCAAAGAGTAAAGGAGCCAGAGGGCAGCCTTGCCTAATTGATCTTTTTAAACGAATGGGCTCAGAGAGCTTACCGTTGATATTTATTCTAGTTGAAGCATTTCCTAGAAGAGTGGAAACCATCTTCGTGAACTTTTGGCTGCCTCCAAGGTCTTTCAATGATTGAAGAATAAAGTCCCACTCTAATCTGTCATACGCTTTGTCGAAGTCGATCTTAATGAATACTAGATCTTGAGCAGACTCCTCAGCAAAAGCAAGGCCTTCCCAAATATTGACAATTGCTTCAAGGATAGATCTACCTTTGATAAAACCTTTCTGGTCCTCACACAGCCATGACTTTAAATGACAAGAGATTCTGTTGGCGATCACTTTTGCAATTATCTTGTATCCTGTTTGGAGCATAGTAATCGGACGCCAGTTTTCAATTTTGTTCTTATCTCCCCTTTTGTGGATTAACTTGATGATGCCATTATTAAGACACTCAAGGAGGGCACCGAAGGAGAGAGCCTCTTGCCACACAAGACGCAGTGGGGTGGCCACCACATGTTTGAAGGACTTGAAGAACTCATTGGTGAGGCCATCTGGACCCGGACTTTTCCCATTGGGAAGGGCATCAATAACCTCGATAATTTCATTATCGGAAATGTTCGCATCTAGCAGAGCAATCAGGTTCTGCGGGATTCTAGGTTGAGCAACCCTTGAGATGGTTGCCATGGAGTCACGCCTGCGGGGGGAAGGAGGAGTCGAGACCCCAAGAAGATTCCGTGCAACATTCGGTTCCATTGTTATTGACTAATAGGGGGATGGATTCCCTAGCTTGTTTCCTTTTGAGGATGTTACACATCTCTTTCGATGGTTTGTCGGCCTTCCCCGCCCACCAATCTTTGAAGAAAATTTGAAGATTTTTCCTTTGAACCTCCTCCTCTAATCTTAGTCTTCCCCTGATTTTCAAAAGACCTTGTTGGTAATGTAACTTACCTTTGTTCACCTCTTCTTCAAGTCGTGAGAGCCTTCGGTACATCATTTCTCTTCTTTTTTTCCGGATATCTCTTACAGTCTTTTGAGTCCTGATCAGAATTTTTCGAGTCCTTTCCACTGCGATTCTCCAACACTTAGCCGGTTTATTACAGTAGGCAAAGGCTTCCGCCCACACTTCTGAAATTTCTCGATGGACGGAGGGGAGGGAAAACGTTCAAGAGACGAACCTTCGCTCGAAGAAACATGCATCAGAGACGAGCCCTTGCATGAAGGTATCTGGTGCAGGAGAACAACGTGGGAACATGGAGACGCACTACGTGGACACTAATCTTGTTGCGGCCTCGAGTTTCCCTTTATCAGGTGCTCGATCCATTATTGACATTATTGCATTAAATCAACAGTCTGCTATGCGAGATCAAAGAGTTTCTAATCATATTCCGGAGACACCTGTGAAGCTCTGGCTACTTCAAGACCAGACAGCTTTGGCTGCATAACTTGTAAGCTTTGACTCCATCATTTTCAGCTTCAATGTAGCTTCAGATCATGCTCTTTAGAGTTTCTGATATAGTCGATATTTCCCCTCCTTGACCGAAGAGCATGACAGCTACTATAAACATAGTGATGCCCGGGTCGAATGGAAGATAGATTGGAAATTCTTGATTGAAAAGTAAAGGTGTGTGTGTAGCATCACGACTTTCTAATTCTGAGTGAGTTATCATAGAGCACTGTAAACGGTTGTTGCAAGCAATGGCAGCAACAACGTTTGGCATCAGCCTCAGCATAGAAACACTGTGTCGGTGATCTACATGTTGATGTTTTGGCATAATGTGCACTGACACAGTTGTAGCAGCACAGAGGTAGGGACTTGAGATGCTAGTTGGGTTTGTCGAAAGTGGCACTGAGTAGCTTGAATCAGCAATGTGAGTGTTGCTCCAATTTTCTGCCTTCTTTCGTGAGGTTGGGGATGACTGAAATGCGAGGGGCACAGTCTGGTCTTCAAGTCGCTGGTGCTTCAGAGGTGTCTCCGGATAATGATTAAATTCGAGACCGCAACAAGATTAGTGTCCACGCAATGCGTCTCCATGTTCCGGCATTGTTCTCCTGCACCAGATACCTTCATGCGAGGACTCGTCTCTGATACATGTTTCTTCCAGTGAAGGTTCGTCTCTTGCGTGTCATGGCAATCAATTGCTTTAGAGAATTTAAATGTATCAATTTTATACCTGAAATGTTGCAGCATGCAGAGGTCGGTTCCATCTTTGAACGACGCACGACCTTCAGTCTGTTGAGGGATATTTCGCAAGCTTTCGATAACACCAGCACATTGCCTTTGGATGTCATCTGTTGGAAGCGGCGCTGCCTTCCCATCCAGAGGCTCTAACGGTCCTGAGGTTCCATCTATGAGCAGTTGATCAGGCAGCGCTGAGGGCACAATCAGTGCAGTGAAGTCATAAGATTTTTCAGATGTTAAACGCCGATAACATGGCGGTATTTGCGCATGAAAGAGGCCATTTTGTTCGGCATTGACCGCAGCACTAAAATGTCGGCCTGCAACAATTTGAGCCGCTTCTCTTGGGTGTCAGTCGAGGGCGCAAAGGATTTCGCCACTCGTTGCATGGAGGAGGCTGGTTCCATCAAAGTGGAGCAGCGCAAGCATCTCATGATGAAGCCCTGCACGCCAGGTCGTCCAGCCCGTTGATACCATGTAGAAAATAGACAAGGCGACACATCACAGCGACACACAGAGGCTCGTACGCAACTATCTTGTTTATTCGTTATTCATGCGATACATATATAGAGAGACAATGTCGGTACATATCATCGGACATGTCTGTTGGTCATTCATATGGAAGGCGGACACGCCTTATTTAAATTATCCAGCACCACATTCTAGCGCTGAACTATGAGAGCTATGAACATTGTTCATGAGAGATGTAATTTTCCAGAGTACAATTGGCACTGAGAGGGGTTTGTTAAACTGTTTCCTACCCAACGAGAGTCCATGGCTACACTTCCTCGTGTCTTGATTGAACATCCGTGATCGTGATGCAGGCATACAAATTTCACACGACCAACCGCGAGTTATGCATCGCCTCTATGAAGTGGGTGAGGCTGTACTATGCATCGGCGTCGGAGGGTGGAGCATGGAGCACAGATTATGATAGATTTAGTAAGACCATGCGAATATACTATGACCCATATTCTGGTTTCGAGGCGGAGGAGGGAAAGGTGTACACAATCACCACCAAGGCTGGCAGCAGTGCAACGAAGAACTACTACATCATCGGCTCTGAAATTGTACCGATCTTTGGGGTTGATGGATTGCTTGATTCCATCTCGAAAGCATTAACAGAGACAACGGGAATGCTAGTTTCTGAAGCGGCCACTAGTACTTCCTGATACGTGAATGAGATGGCGATGAGAGTGTTGCATAACATTTTTCATTGCCATCCAATTATGAATAATGTTATGTCGTCAGGTCAACATTTTGTAATTTTGGTCTTTCGGTACTTCGACCCGCTAATATAAATTCAGTAAATACTAATGATCGAAAAGGCAGGACTATATGATGTAACTTTTCGCTTGATAATGAAAAATAGTGCT
The DNA here is from genome assembly GCA_020310875.1 of Ceratopteris richardii. Taxonomy (NCBI): domain Eukaryota; kingdom Viridiplantae; phylum Streptophyta; class Polypodiopsida; order Polypodiales; family Pteridaceae; genus Ceratopteris; species Ceratopteris richardii. The sequence goes on along the minus strand of CM035408.1, from coordinate 14,912,364 downwards.
CTCTACTATGCAAGAGACGACGAGACTCTGCCAGAATATCTAGCCAGTGCTACTGCGGGCACATTGATCTACTATCTATTATTATTATGGAAGTCTGTGTAAGGGCAACACAATGTAGAGTGATAAGTTTAATGCCTTAGTGACTTAACTTTATATTATTCCGTTTGGTGTTAAACCCAGTACTGTTAGTTTGGTGATGAATAATGCAGAATAGTTTCGGGTAAAATCTCTGTATTAAAGACATGTAGTACTAAAGATCTGCAGAATTATAGAGTAATCTGATATAGTAATTGATTCATCATAAGTATAGGGAAGTGGAAAAACTAAGAGACTTAGAGTAATATAGGTCATCCCATCTAAGAACCCATAGTTGAACTACTCCTATCCTTAACCAAAATGGAGGGAAGAGAGGTTAACACTAGTGATTCTGCTCAGGAGTGCTCTTTGCAGACTACATGCTAATTATGAGATATGAGGACACATACCTGAAGTATAAGAGTGATAAGCAACTAGTACCAACGAATAGTGCATTAGGTGCACCAAGATGTACCATCAGAATGGATACATTTCCTAGTTTCTATTTTGAGGAAATATCAAAAAGTTCCCCAGCACCTTCCAATAAAATTTTAGTGTCCAATGAAAGTTCCATTGCTTTGGAAACAATGACAGATCAAGAAAGAAAGCTAAATAATCAATTTGTTCAGATGAAAGTTTGGCAAGAAGTAGTTGTAGATATTTCAAAGATCATAGATGATCCTCTTTGAGAACCAATGAGTAGCAGTCAAGGGTGCTGGACACAATCGAAAGGCAAATCAATACATCATTTTTGAAACTTTGGAGTAGCTAAAAAGTATTTCCGTTTAGTGAACTGGAACCCCTTGAGCAGTTGAATTCAAAATTTCTAAGAAAACCAATACAGTTTACAAGACAAGCATCCTCCATAAGTTCACACTCTAAAAAAGTGGTACACATGGTAGAAGAGTTTAGCCCTAGACCTATGATAGACACAGGATTACTTCATAGAAAATAATATCTTGCATGAATGACCTATGCCGAATTTGGTGGCTTTCTGGGTGATGATCTAGATGCACATGTTTCATGCATTTGAAATTAATTAGAGTGTATTAGATAATGGAGATGATTATGCATATAAAGCCTAAGTAATGCAATCAACATTAGTCAATGAAGCCACAAGATGGTCAACAAAATTCTAGATCATTTCCAACAATACAATGCAGGCCATGATGCCTTTCTACAAAGATTTCGGTTAAACCTAAGCCTAGCATAGATTTTTTATTTCTTATAGAACAAAAAGCAGAAGTAGAATCAATTAGTACTAGAATATGCGACTATATTTTGAATTCATCTAAGAAAATTACCTACAACACATGCAACTTTACCAAACAATCTCATTACACAATGTTTGATTAATGGATTGAACCCTCAATTATATCAAATCATGATCAATAGATGCATTGGTGGTATGACTCTTGATGCTCTTATAGAAATAGCTTTACAATTAGGCTACAAAATCAAAGGATTTATGGAAGTCCTGGATTGGATACAAACAGGAAAGACCGAATGTCAGAAACCATTGAAGCAGGTTTTCTGCACTAAATGCAAGAATATGGATAATACTATTGCCAATTTTGCCCTAATCCAGATTTACTGTGGCATCTATGAGAATACAACTAATGCTATAGAAAGTTGTCCATATAATGCTAAAACACAAAATTGATTAGTTGTGAATGCAATTATATAGGAATTAGGAGAGACCTCGAAAACCACCTCATCTATGTAACACTTCATACTTGACATACCCTCGTTTTTGAGCACGAAATAGGGAAATTATAATTTGCCATGATGGAATCACAGATCTCTTAATCCCAATAATAGAGGAATGTAGATGTGTTGTCACTTTTGTGGAAAACTAGGACATACTCAAATAGACTACAAGGACAAATGATATTATAATAAACACAAGAAGGAGAGACAAAATTCAATGACCACTATGGTCATTATTACACCAGCTTAGGCACACGTAGCCACTATAAAAACATGATCCAAAAAAGTACTACAACCCACTGTAGAAGCATTTGAGCCATGCTTCAAAGAACAATAGTGAATGGTAGAAAAAGCTACAAAATGGGATCAGTTAAAGGCCTTAATCTTTTGTGCACGAAAACTAGAAAATAATTATGCACCGCAAGCACCACCAAAAAGTGTACCTGTGTAAACATCTTGAAAAGAAGCACCACTCGAAGATCTACCAAGAATGGAAATATGGGATATCTTGACTCGAGCACCAATTAACTTGCCACTTGATCATCTATTGACACTAGTCCCTTCTATTCGACATCAATTTCAACAATCTATAGGAGTTGAATCATTTTTTGCAATGACCACAACAATGATTCATCTCAAATAGGATACAATGGTGGACTATGTGGTCCCCTTAATTAGGATGTGTTATAGAAAACATCGATTATATAAGGTCTTAACTGTTGGTGGATGTGGAGTAAACATAGCATGTGCTACCGTCTGTAAGAGACTAGGGTGGAATCATATCGAACACATTAAATTCTTTGTCTGCCTGGCTGATCAATCCCGAGTGCATCTAGTGGGACTAAATCCGTGCATTGTGCTAGAAGGTGCTTAGCACCCAGCAATCGAAATTATCAGTCACCTAAAGAGAGTGTTTAGGCCTTATTTATTCTATTAAGAAATTTTACACTACCTCTTAGGTCAAAAATTCATATTTCATGTGGACCACTCAACATTCACATACTTAGTGTGCCAACAGAATCTTGGTGGATGACTCACTGGTTCGATCCTACTCTTTTAGGAATTCCACTCTAATGTTTTTCGTTGGCCTGACTACTCTCATGGGATAACAAAATTTCTATCTCAATTGGATTTTAGTGAAGTTCGGAGGTGGAGCCAATGATTTCTATCTTACAACATATAGTTCTCAGCCTAGCATTTCCTTGATCCATTGGGATTTAGCCGATTCTTACTATGCTATGTTGTAACAATAGATAGAGGATGACAAGTCAATAGAATTGAATCATAATGTATATTGATATTGCAGATATGATAAAAAGGAGTTGTGGAGGATGTATCTCGCTTTAGTATAGTATAATGTGTACTCAAAAGATCAGCTATAATCATTGTATATAGCTCTACCACCCCTCAACCAGAAGTTTGTTGTTTATATACATATTTTGATTTTGATGGTGGTTAGATCTTCTAATTAAAAGGTAATCCTAATATCTAGGAGCACCTTTAATTCAAAAGCAAAATCACAGCTTTTGGATCCCTTCAATCACCAGATTATCTCATATCTTGATTTTACCATTGACACAGATAAACTGAAAGCTTTAACCTTTGAAGTCTTGAAACCATATGTTTACGCAAAACAATAAGAGAGAAATCCTTGGAGCATTGAACAAGCTCTTAGGCTTGATCTTTGCATTAACAACTCCCCTTCAAGCCTAAGATGCACAAATCTTTAGTTCTTCAATAATTCTTGTAATCCAATCATTGCTTGGAATACATGAAAACAACACCCATGCACATACACTCATATGTATACATAGATACACTGACACATGCACACAATCAAACACATGCATTAACTTATAGAATACACACACACTTACCATATATAACACACATACCACAAAACACACATTTATTCATGCACACAAAAAATGTCGACAACCCATTCAGAGACATGCAAATAATGCATTCACTTTCGCTCTCACATATTCACGCAAGCACATTTGTAATTGTTTTTTTATTTAGTATTTTTCTTTTGTTTTCCATTTAATTTTAAGAATTTATGTTTAATGAAAATGGAGTATTTAGTAATCATGTGCACAAAATTAGGCATTGTAATCATAGGATTTTATATTCCCATACATACACACATGGTGATAAACACACCCATATTCATTTAGCATACATACACATCACATTTCATTCACATGTACACACACTCATACACGTACATTCACATGTGCACTCAAATCACATTATCATACTCATTCACAAATAGATGCATGGGGTTTGTCATACCTCGCTACACTCATACATAGAGCACAAGCATATAGTACCACATACACACATAAATGGACATACAAATATGCATATACACTTAAATAGAAATTCATAGATAAACACATATGCAGTCACTCACATGAACTCATAAACATATATACATATATAGTCACACAAGCCACAGACAATCACATTGTATTCACTAATCTTCTTTTGATTGGTTTCTTACAGGTACAAAACATAGATCAATAGTGAAAAAGTAACTGGAAGAGATAAAGAATTCTTTTTTAAAGGAAAGAGTTAGAGAGCCCATTATTACAAAAGAATTTTTCATTACTTGGCGCACAGATCGAGATAGGGAAATTCTCCCAACGTCCGCCCCCACTAAACATACATATAGTTCCAACTTGCACATTTGATGGAAAAGTATCATTTTTGAAAATGAATTTCAAATATTTGCATGTGTTTTTAAAATAAATCATGATGAATTTTCATTTTTTGCAAGTGCAAATTCTGGGAAGAAAATAAACTTAAACAATGTTCTAGTAACAACGTTTCCTATTTAATCCTTTCAAAGCAAGTCATTAATTCATATAAAATGTTCTAAACCTCTTTGTACTTACACACTAATTAGGAAATTTAACTAATTCCCCTATTGCATACATCCATATTTTCTAGCCCACATATATATATATATATATATATATATATATATATATATATATATATATATATATATATATATATATATATATATATATATATATATATAATACATACATACATACATACATACATACATACATACATACATACATACATACATACATACACACACACACACACACACACACACACATATATATATATATATATATATATATATATATATATATATATATATATATATATATATATATATATGTAGTGAGTATTGGTTTGGAGACCACAACTAACCCATGAGTAATTTTTTTATCATTGTTTTCTTCTTTATCCTTACCTTTATCTTCAGCTTTATAGGTACCACTGATGTACTGCTTTTTTCTTTTCTTCTTTAATCTTTTACTTCTTCATTTTTTGGGGTGGAGGAAAGCATAAACATCCTATTACTAGCTATCTAGGAACCTTAAAAATATTTACGAGGAAAAGACTAACTTCTAATATCATTATAAATTTTAATTTTATGGAACTTTAGATTTTGGCAACAAAGTGAACTTAAATTACTCAAGTAATATTAAAGAACACATTCCATTTGCGTACAAGGTTCTAAAATAAGCTAGACTACACTTTTGTAAACCATTTAGAAGATCCAAGAGTAACCTTTCATATGTAGTCATTTCAAACTAAGCCATTATTCTATACAAGAATTCAAATGCTTTGTATTGACACATTTATTAGGAAATTCAACTAATTACCCTATTTTATATAGGTGCCTCATCTAGCTCTCATATAAATAGTCAGCAATGTTCTTAAGGCCCTAACTAACGCACGAGTAATGTTTTTGTTTTTTCTCTTTTCTTTCTCTTTATCTTTTGCTTTAGCTTCATACTTACCATTAATGTAAGACTTCTTTTTTTTCTTCTTTGTTCTTTTACTTCTACCTTTTTAGGGTGGAAGAAAACATAGACTTCCTAGCAGCTATCTAGGAACCTTTATAACTTTTGTGTCAAAGAGGAAATGCCTAGTCCCAAATTAGACTTCAGATGAATATTCCAAACACCATCTATCTTTGCACTTGATAAAATGATCTGAACACAAACTAGGGAATTAATAATAAGATTGGATTAGAAAACATCCCTAGCTAATTAATTATTTTCACTATGGTTTATTTGGGCAATAGCATGTAAAATGGGTAGATACAATATACTAGTTTATTTTTGGGCATCACTACAGCATGGAACGAGTAGAAGGTAGGACTTGTATCCTGGTTTAGATGTTGAGAACTTCTTGTTCCAATTGAATATGATTTGGAAGTCAAACTAGAAGTTTGGTTGACCCAAAGAACTAGCTAAGATATTTTAATGTGGTTCACTTTCAATCAATCTTTACTTGATTTATTACTTGAATGGAGGACTTTGTAGAATGTAGGAGAAAGTGTACCATGTACTTTTGGTCAACCTGAATTAACTTGAACAAGTAAAATCCAAAATTCACTTTATCCAACTTAGGAAACTTTTTTCAAACACTATAGCTTTAATTTACTGGGAATTTGAAACCTTTAGAGAGATTCTTAACTTTACTTATCGACAACGTTCTATCCCCTATGAAATTCATTGGAGTGATGCTATGTAACTTGAAGAAAATGTAGATAAATAAGTCAAATTTGACTTTAGCATCTTTGAAGACTTGAATGGATTCTTGTACACAATATTCATCTAGTATGTTTTAATTTGGTCACCTACTATTCGCTATGCCTGAGTTGTACTGAAAATAAGTCAAATACTTTGTCTTTCCCTTAACTTGTATATATGTCTATTACCTTAATGGGTTATGATCTTTGTACATTCACTTGGTAATACATTCAATATTGTGTGTTATGCTACAAGCTTCTTCTTCTTCTGTGTGTGTTGTTCGCGTCCATCTGCATACTTCAAACTCCAACAATATCCCCTTGAATTGATGTCCTCACCCTTGAAAATTTTCTTTAACCTTCTTCTTCAATGTTATTCACTTGAACCCTTTCTCTCAAACTTGGTATCTTGAACCTTGACTTTTTGCTTCGTCATCACTTGCTTATGGACTTACCTTGTTTGCAACCTCGATTTCTTGAGTGCTTTTGCTAGGCATCTTGGATCCTCAATCTAGTGCTTCTAAATCCAACCTACAGATTGCAATATAAACTCTTATCTTTGTTGGAACTATTTTTGAAAATGCCACATGTGCCTTCCATCCACCTTGCCAAAGCCTACTTCCTAGACTATGATACCAGTTGTGGGATTTCGACTCATGAACTACTAGCTAGGGGTATGATGGGCTAACCACTTTCCCAGAAATCCATGGTTGATGATTACTTCCTAATCTTCCTCTCAAGACAACGGATGTGATCAGACAAAGAAAAAGGGTTTTCATCCACATCAACTTGTACTACCCATATTTGTTCTCCTAAAAAAATGAGAAAGGAAACAACAAGAGGAATTATCCTAATCAAAATGGAAGCCTTCAATAAAGGAATGGGGGATGATAACATGGAATATTAGGTCTGAGACAAGCTTCTAGGGTTTCTACATTACTATGGGCACAGTGGTACCAATAGATATCCTCCACTCTAGCAAAAGTCATGTATTTCATCCACTATGTGCACTCATACGGACCGATCCCGACATGAACTCTTCAATAAACTACGTTGAAGATGAGGATGACCTGGAAATAAGACAAAGCAATATGGCTTCTGCATAGACTTGTGAAGGTTCCATTGTTTTTCTCTACATGATGGTCAAATGTAGGGTGCATACTTGCCCTTGGGCCACCACTCAACTTTATTAGCTTAAGCTACATAATGGGTGACTTCATCACATGCAAGTAGCCCATATTGGGCACCTCTTCATCCTCCATCCCCAACTGAGTGCCTACTCCTCCTATTTGAAGGCAACATCCATGCACAACATCTAAGAACAAAGCCTTATACTGGCCCTATCCATGTTCACAGCCAATTAAAGTACTCACTCGCCTTTGATGAGTTTGGAGCCCACATTGTGAGTCTATTTGCCCTCCCTCCTTTTTGTGATGTAAAATCTAGGCAAAAAAATCAATTTGGGTAATCAAGTATACACTTTTCCCATACGGTGGCACACTCGCCCGCATGAACAATACATTTTGGTTGGGATGATTCCTTTTTCTTGGTGTGGTGCAACATCAACACCCATTTCTCTCGAATATCAAGGTGGCTCTGGCATGGCTAGGTGACTCTCACCTCATGTGGGGCAACATCTTGTGCACAAAACCCATGATTGAGGGTGATCTCATGGAAAGATGAAGTACAATACAAGGGGTGAGCCATTCACTTGCAAGGGCATGTTAGTAAATGAGCAATGTCTACACCTCATGGTTGTATGTACTAGTGAACATTTTGTAAGGCCCCCATCATGAGGAGAAGCCGAGCATGCATTACCCAATTGATGGGAATCCGAACTTGCATGTTGGATGAGTGTCAAATTGGACCATGAAAGGTATTGTAAGAAAAGGGAGTTACCAAGGTCCACAATTATCAGGTCCAAGGTAGCTGGGCCTCGGGGAGCAGCCTCACTTGGGGGTCCAAGGGAGCCAAGGAGCCCCCTCACTAGGGCATCAAAGGGGCTAGCAGTCCCCTTGGTGCGGGTCCAAGTGCAACAACCTTGTTGTGATTGTAAAGGGAATATTCCCTATCGAAGTAAAAAATCATTCATATTTGTTAGGTTGGTTTAAGGTGCCTAATCCACAAATGGGGATTATGCAGATGGTGGTCTCCCACATTCTAATGCCATATATGGCGACCCACAGAAGCCATATCTCTTCATTAGCCTAATATATATCTATCTATCTATATATATATATATATATATATATATATATATATATATATATATATATATATATATATATATATATATATATATATATATATATATATATATATATATATATATATATATATATATGACCTCTACACTACCCCTGATACAAAATTGAGCCAACATACCTCTACCTTGTAACTCTATATCTAGATTTGTCTAGATCACCATTTAAGCTCTAGCTTGAGAGTGCATGGCTGAACAATGCCATCATATTTATACTTGCTATTAGTAGGATTTTTTTAAAATTCTTTTATATATGTTATCTTCTCTGCTAGTGCTCATGTGTTCTCTTGTGTAACTACTTTCTTACATGGTATCACATCCATAAGGTTCAAATAACTTGAGAAGTATCACTATTCCAGCTTATTGGTAGACTAGAATATCACTAGATTATCTTAATCATGATGGCTTCATCATCAAACATTGGTCTTGGTGCTCTAGTCAATCTTAATGCTACACCCATTGGAATTCGTCTGCCTCCATTCACTCAAGGGATGCTAGATTGAAACAACTATATTGTCCCAAAGCTCAAAATTTTTTGCAATTTTGGATTCCTACAAATCACTTGACACTATCATGGTACTAATGGGATTGGATCCAAAACTTATACCAGTTGAAGGTCCAAAAAATTGAAGAGTGATGATTCAACAAGATTCAGATCTTATGTGAGCTTTGAAGAGGTAGAATGCTGATGCATTATGTGCAAATGTCACTAATGTAAATGATTTTATGCTTACTTTAGTTCAACATACCACTAAAGAACATGAGGCTTGATCCATATTGGCTTTTCAGAATGAGATCAAGAACCACACTAGGATACAAAATCTAGAAAACCACTTGGCAAATGAAAAGCATTCTGATTTTGAAAAGGTCAAAAATTTTATCAAAGTGATAAAACATCTACAAGACTAATTGGCTACAGTTGATGTTGTTATAACATTGGAAGAGTTGGGTCGAAGATGTGTCTGTATTCTTCCAAAAATGTATGATGGATTAGTAACAACCTTTAATGCTCAAGTAAGACCAAATCCCCTTACATTTGAAGAGTTCTATGCTATGCTCTTAGAAGAGGAGATTTAGTTGAAGAATCAACAACGTACAACCGATGCTTCATTCTCAAACAATGCAAAAGGAAAAGGACCTTCTGATGGATTAAGGAAGAAGCCAAAGAGGAAAATTTTCAAAGGAAGTTGCTGCTATTATGAAAAGAATGGACATGCCAGCAAGGATTGTACAAAGAAGCAAGCTGATGAACAAAATGGGACTATGAAATCATCTTGGAAAAACAAAGAGTCGGCAGATAACACAATGTTGGAACTATGGGTAGCAATTGAAGAGATGTCCCATCCACTCATACTTGTGATGATGAACCATGGATTTTAGATAGTGGAGCTTCTTTCCATATGACAAGCAAAAAGTATTGGTATAGTTCCCTAGTGCCTTTACGACAATCCATCAATGTAGTGCTGGGAAATTACTCAAGTGTCCAGCTGAGGGAATAGGTTACTTCTCTAGGTGTTGAGAAAAATTTATTTCACATTCTCTATGTGCCTATGCTTAAAAACTTTGTTTTTAGTTTTTGCAATAATAGATCGTGCACTCAAAGTTTACATCAATAAGAATTGTGTAGAAATCATGGACTCATCATGCAGTCTAGTAGGACAATGCATAAGACATGATAACGTGTATGTGCTAAGTGCCTTGATTGCTACAAAAGATAAAGATGTAAGCATGTTATGGCATTAGTGATTTGGGCATCTCGAATTCATAGTTTTGAAAGAGATGCAAAGAATAGGGATGGTCACTTATTTGCCTCCATTTTGAGAGTTTGCAGGAACCTTGTCAAGATTTCATGATGGGCAAGCAACAACAAAAGGCATTTCCACTTGAGACCAACAATCAAGCTCAAGCTCCTTTAGAGTTGGTACATGCTGATGTCTGTAGTAAAATATCTACACCTACTTTAGAAGGATCTTTCTACTTTCTGTTGTTAGTCAATGATTATAGTAGAAAGATGTGGGTTTATTTCATTCAAGAGAAGGTTGATGATTTTGAAAAATTTTAAAAGTGGCATAAGTATGTGTTAAATGAATCAGGTAATAAATTAAAGAAATCTAGAATAGATAGAGGAAGGGAATTCTTATCAATAGAATTCAATAACTACTATAAGGAGCATGGTATAAAAAGGAAACTTACCACACCTCATACATCTCAACAAAATGGCATTTTTAAGGAAAGAAACATGACAATAGTAGAAGTTTCTCACTATGCGTTAAAGGCTCAAGACATGCGTGATTCATTCTAGGCATTAGTCAATATAGTGGTCTACATCTTGAATTAAAGCTACATGAAAGTACTAATGGGGATGACTCCTCAAGAAGCATATTCCCTAATTCAACAAGATCAAAGTTGGATTTAAAGAGAAAAAAGTGTGTCTTCCTATGATATAGTGAAGAATCTAAAGCATAGAGGTTGTGGGATCCTAAGGCAAGGAAGATTTTTGTCAACTGAGATGTGGTGTTTGAGGAACAACCACACAGTAGATGATAAAGGTAAATTTACTATCTCATCAATTGGAGAAATATCTCACCCTTTTTCCTATCAAAAGACATGTTAAAGTTGAGGAGGAGGAAACATCTCATAGTTAAAGTTCCTCAGTAAAAATCCAACCAGTTGTAGCTACACAATGTAAAGCGCTACCAAAGTGTGCACAACAAAGCTTTGATAATTGCAATCCACACTTAGATGTACCAAAATCATCCTCAGATGGACTACATAGATCAAAGATAATATAGGAGCAAAGAAGATCCATGGAACACATTGTTAATATAGCTCTAATGGCAGATATCATGGAAGAAGCCCTTGCTGTTCTAGGTTGGAGATAAGCAATGCAGTTTGAGTATGATAGTATACTAAGAAATCATACATGGGAGCTACTCGACTTGCCACCTAAGAAGAAGGTAATCGATACCAAATTGATTTAGAAAGCTAAGTATAAAGCATATTGAACATTAGAAAAGTATAAGGAAAGATTAGTTGCACATGGTTTCTCACAAATTGAAGGCTTAACAACGTGCATAAAAACTAGTCGGATGGTACTTGCAATAGCTACATAAAAGGCCTAACCTATTTTCTAGATGGATGTCAAACCTACATTTTTGAATGGTCACATTAAGGAGGAGGTATATGTATCTCAACCACCTGGTTTTGAGGTGCCCAATTTAGGAAATAAAGTTTGTAGTTTGAAGAAAGTCATTGTGTGGCATTAAACAAGCATCACATGCTTTGTACCAATAAATAGATAACTTTTTCAAAAGTGTGAGTTTGGAAAGAAGAACTTTCGATGTTAACCTTTATGCAATGAAAAAGGATAGAAAGCTAGTTTTTGTTATTGGATATGTAGATGATCTGATCATTACAAAAGATCCTAAAGAATTCATCAATCAAACTCAAATCAGCATGGGCACTGAGTTTGAAATGATAGAACTAGGTCTACTCTATTTATGTCTGGGAATTAAAATATGGCAAAGAAAGAATGACATTTTCATCTCACAATAGAAGTATGCCAAAGAAATTTTAAGTCATTTGGAATGATGGACTACAAACCAAAGTGTAAATAGATGCCTTCATGGCTCTAGATGAACTCGCTGATAAATGGTTCAACCAATTTGAGGATAATTAGTCCATAACCTCGAAAGACTTGAAGATTGAATTTTCCGTAAAGAAGGCACTAGTGGCAAAGCTTCCTAAATCTCCTTGAGACTTCCTTATAAGTAAGTAGTTGGAAAAAATGATACAACGAGCACAAGGAACTATTGTGAAATAAACCTGTCCTAAGAGTATCAAGGCCACACTCCTAAGAGAGAGCACGTCTCCACCCATCCAACTCCACTCATATATATACCTCTAGGCCAAGGGGGTGCATGTCCTTGGGATTGACCAAGTGTCCACCAAGTGTCCCTCATGTGGACACTTTCCAAAGGGTGGTCAAATGCCCTCTAATTTCCCAAGGTCTATCACATGCCTTTTAAATCAAATGAGGATTCTTCTCTCAAGTACACACAAGGTGGCTCTTAGAGAAGCTTCTCCCAAGACTAAGGTTCCCACATCTTAGGATAAATCAAGCCTAAGGCTCCAACCATTCAATTGGGAGCTCATATGAATAAATACCTCAAGGGTTAAAACCAAGGGTTCACCCAAAGGTTCAAGGCATGTTCCAAGGGTAATTCAAGGGCTAGACCAAAGCAAACATACACCATATTCTAATCTTTAGAATCCATATGTTTAACCCTCTGAACCCATGAATTATACAACATTCTTCCTTTCTTTAACATTTTCATCCTCGAAAATGTGTGTAGATATAATATGTATTCTTATGTGCACCATGATCTATACTCTAAGCATGGTGATCTCTCTCTTTAGATTCATTTCCAATAATCAAATAAGGGCTAATCCCTACCTTAATCTGAAAGAAAATGAATCAGGATCCCTACCCAAATCACTTTCCCTTAGTCCACCCTAATGTACATGCATGCCTTGTACCTATGGACTAGTGAAATGGGTGGACTTCATTGGTGGTCTTTTTCTTTTGGAACTTTCACAAACCTAGAGCTCCAAAAAATAATAAATTTCAGTACACTTTGTACTTGCCTAGAATTTATATTTTTAGAGTCTATGATAGAGATCCTATCTCTATCTTGAAAGGGCTAGAAACTAGATTCATCTTCCACTTTCAACAGAAAGGAGAGGAATCTTCAGATGTTCTGAACTTAACTTATAGTTCTTTTCAAATACAAAATACTTTATTTGTATTTGATAGAACTTAGCTAAAGATGTGAACTTAGTAAAGTGGGTCTAGTGAGTCCCTGCCAAAACATGCTCAATAAAATGAAGAGAAATACAATCTCCTCATTCCTTGGCAACTTAGGTGGACTTATTTCAATCATCCAGGTTTTGTTGGAACATAGAGCTCAAGTATTCCGAATGATAATATACCCAATCTACAAGTTCATGTCTACAAGTGGATCCCTATCTTGATCATGTTTGATTTTCCTTGGATTAATTCTCAGACTAGAGTTTAATCCTTTTGGAAGTTTTTAACATTCAAGAATTACATCTAAAGATGACTTTAGGAATTGGAATTATTTGGGTTTCTACCTTGTTCTTTGTTAGCTAGTTCTTTCCAATGATAATCAGTACTAACTATCTTGAACTGATTATGGTTCATACTCGAGATAGTTATGTATACTAACCTTAAAGGTCACCAAGGCTTTGCAAAGAGAAAGAGAGCTTACTAAACCAATTCCTTCAAATCCTCAAAATTATTGAGAATAATGCTTTATCAGGCCATCAAGATACCCTCTAGATTTTCTATTGGATTTTAGATGATTCAAGTTTTGCAGCTTTGGTTCCAAGGTCTTGCAAGAAAGATACCTGCTTCTAGGCATCATATTCCAGATCTTGCTAGGAACATTCTTGAATCACTTATTTTCACCAAAGATTCAAAAGAAGATCTTTTATAGATCATTCTTTCATTCAAGGTTATTATACTTGAATAGGCTTGACTTTACTTTTGGAGTTTAACTTCCCCCGTGATTGAAAAAACTCTCCAATATCCTTGAGCTTAAGCTTCCATTATCCTTAAGTTCAGTGTCCGATACCACTAAACCCACTTAAGTGACATTGTAAACCTAGACGTCCCATACCATCCGATTTACAATCTCACCTTAGTGTAGACAACTTTAGCTCTTACTCAAGGATTAAACTCCTTTCATTTTAGTCTTATCAAATATATCAAAATCTTTGTAAGTCATATTCTTACAGAGTCTTGATTTGTTCTTGAAAAGACTTTGAAAATTAAGTTTTCATTGAACTATTACCTTGATCAGATGCAATCAAAGTTATCTTTGTTTATGTCATTTGATAATAGAGCTAGTATTCTCATACTAGATATCATCTATTGAGATAAGTAGGCACTTGTATCAAAGGATATATTCAATCATAAGCTTTGCTAAATGGTTACCTTTTTAACAATCTTGATAATTTTTTTCTTACTCATAGAGCACATTTTGGAGTAGAGGTATTAAGAGTTTCTTTCAACCCTTTAATCTTCCTCTTCTCTAGATATGCTTAATGAGTTACAACTCTTCACTCTTGAAGCAATTTTCTCAAAGCTCCAAATGGATCCTACCTCTTGTCAATGAAGGAAGAAGCTTATTGAAAAAATGGTTCAACCTTTTTTTTTCCCCTAATATGTCATTTGAGGACATTTTCTTCCCCTTTTAGTGTGATCATTGTCCTCAATGATCATATGTTTAAGATCTTATGAACTTATAATTGTTCAAGATCAAAGATTACCCCATGTGTGTAGGGTCTCATAAAGGCTTCTAGTTTCTCTTTTGGATTTTTTTGATCCAATTTCTTATTACTACCATTTATGGTTTAATAAGAAGAGAAACTTGTTGAATTTGAAGCTTAAGTACTTGGCCTTGCTCACGAGGTATGCCATGGGAATTATGGAACTTGGGGGTCCATAAGTAGGACCCGAAGCTTAAAGTTCCTTTTCCTAAGTTAAATTTTATTGGCTTTTGGATCAAGCCAACATATAAAAAGCATAAAAGTTAATGGGCATAATCTCAACACACTATTAAACTTTTATGCTTTTGACTTCATATGAAGAAGTCATTTTTCTCACTTAAACCTTAAACTTACAATACTTGATTTCTCTCTCATGCCCCATTAACCCATGCATATGTGATTCAATTCATGCATCATAGTGTATGCCAAAAACATTTACATCTTTTCTTGAAGATGTTTAGTATGCATAAGGTCCAAAAATTGAACCCCTCCTTCAAGCATGCATGGAATTCATACTTAGAATTCCATTTAATGCAAGGATCTATGCTTAAAATATCCAATCCTGCCATGCTCTATGATGAACTTGATATGCTCAATATCTCATCATCTTTCCATTCCATGCTAATTTGACTCCTTTTTTATTCTCAATTATGTCTTCAATGCATCATTTAAATGAATCATTCCATGCACCATTCAATGTGCATTAAGAATTCACCTATTCCATTGGAAATGCCTTCTTAAATGTATTGTTATAGCATGGAAAAACAAATATGAAAGGACAATTGGGAAGCAAAACTTACCTCCATCAAAGCTACTTTCCTTTGATTTTTCGTATAGCGAGGCTTATCCACTGGCATATTTGTGCTTGAAGTTGTAATTTTGGACTGTCATGATTCTTTGAAATTCTTTTGTCCTTTCTCGAGCATATATTTATACTTACCCAAAAGTTCACTTAACTTTACAACTTCAAAGATCTCTTAAATGCATAATTGCATTCATATGTGGAATCCATTTAATGCTTACATTTATCCTCACAAGCATTCTAGAAATGTCCAAATGCATTTGTATATAAAATGCTTTTATACTTGCCACATCCATGTGAGATAAACTTAATGCATGTTCATTGTATGTGATACTAATATATAGGTCACAAGAAAAGGAAAAGATCATTTAATAAAATTGGACAATTTCCTTACTCCAAATGATAAGGCTTAATGAACTTTTCACAATGTCACCGCCAACGAACCGCCAACATCGCCGCAATCCGAAAACTTCATCGGACCATTCAAATGGTAGGAGCGACGGGTGGTGTGTACAAAGGGCAGGGACGTAGTCAACGCAAGTTGATGACTCGTGATTACTAGGAATTCCTCATTGAAGATCAATAATTACAAGGATGTATCCCTATCTCGATGAAATTTCAAAATATTACATGGGCATATCGGCCAAGGGGGTAAACTCGTCGAATTCATTAGTGTAGTGCTCTTGCCACCCAGAACATCTAAGGGCATGATAGGCCTATTATTGCCTCAAACTTGCATGGTATAAACGGCCATAGTCCCTGTTTCATCCCACCATCAAAGAACGACCATGCACCACCACCCATAAAATCAAGAAAGAGCTCTCCATCTGTCAATCCATACTCTACTTGAAGGAAGATATGAACTAAACTTTGAAATATATTCCTTTCAAAAGTTTTTATATTCATTTTCAGAAAGGATTTACCTCTATAGCTTCCATTTCATCCATATCTCATGGATAGCATCGAAAATCAGAGGAACGAGGGAACGGGTGCATGTTGTCTCTCTTAGCACCAACATACTTGTGCTGGAGTGGATGGTGAATGCTTTGGGGAGTGCTGAAGTGAGCCAAAGAGCTCAAATGAGGAGTTTTTATCCCAAATTGCAGATTTCTTCACTTCTTTGAAGTCTATATAATGCGTGAAGAAGCTTGTCTTTATACATGTCAGGCGAAGCAGATGGCTTGCTACTGGGCGCCTTTCAGCCGTCGAGTTCACATGGAGAATCCTGTGGGCATGCATCCATGGACTTCCACCTGGGCTTGAAGGCAGGCTCGACTGCCGGCCCCTCCCCTAGGCGAGCAGTCCTGTGAAGTTACTTTTACTTCTCTAAAAAGGACAATTAACAAGCCTTTGCATGCTCAGCTGAGTTTGATTGACTGAAACTCTTCCAAAAAGGACAATCCAAGACTCGCGCACACTCGACTGAGCTCAATGGAGTAAATGCCCAACAAATTCGAAATCTACATAAAGATCTAGGATCTAAACTAGCTTTGCATACCAATGTTGTGAAATAAACATATCCTAAGAGTATCAAGGCCACACTCCTAAGAGAGAGCACGTATCTACCCATCCAAATCCACTCATATATATACCTCCAGGCCAAGGGGGTGCATGTTCTTGGGATTGGCCAAGTGTCCAGCCAAGTGTCCCTCATGTGGACACTTTCCAAAGGGTGGTCACATGCCTTCTAATTTCCCAAGGTCTATCACATGCCTTCTAAATCAAATGAGGGTTGAAGTTGCTCTCAGATACCAAGAAATAGTGTCAATAGCTCATCCATTAGCAAGATAATTGGTGCACAAATGAGGATATCCCATGTTGTTGTACTGGTAGATTCTTCTAGTGGTGCTTCTTTTCGAGATGTTTACATTGGTATGCTTTTCAGTGGTGCTTTAGGAGTAGAGTCATTTGCTAGTCCTGAGGTAGGAAAGACTAGGACTTCTGCTTGAGCCCATTTTGTAGCTTTTTCTACCATTGCCTATTGTTCTTTGAAGCATGGTTCAAATGCTTTTGCAATGGGTTGTAGTACTTTTTCGGATCGTGTTGGTACAGTGGTTGCATGTGCCTTAGCTCATGTGATAATGACCATTCACTTTGGTCTTTCTGGTTCCTATCCAATCCAAGTCTTCCAGAAATCCTCTGATTGTGCGCTCTAATTGTATAGCCATTTCTATAATAGCATCAAGATTCATGCCTCCAATGCATCTACGGATCATGATTTGACGTAATTAGGGGTTCAATCCATTAATAAACAATTGTGTAATGACATCCCTTGGTAGAGTTGCATTCGTAGGTAATTGTGTTAGGTGAGCCCCAAATATAGTCGTGTATTCTAGTAACATTGATTCTGCTTCTGCTTGTTGTTTTGTAAGAAATAGAAAATATGTCCTAGAATCTTTTTTAATGGGAATCTATGTAGAAAGGCATCACAAATTGTATCATATTTTTTACTGTAATTAATTTCAGGCACATGAACATGTGCATTTAGATCATCACCTAGAGCGCTAGTGAATTTTGCATAGGTCATTCATGTCGGATATTGTTTTCTATGGAGTAATCCTATGTTTGTCATAGGTCTAGGGCTAAATTCTTCTATTGCATCTATTACTTCTTGAGATTTTGATCTTGTGGATGAGGCTTGTCTTGCAAGTTGTACTTGTTTTCCTAGAAGTTCTGAATTCAACTACTGAAGGGGTTCCGGTTCACTAGACAAATGTACTTTTTTGCTTCTCCAAAGTCTTGGAAAAGATGTAGTGATTCTCCTTTCAATCGTATCCTCCACCCTTCACTCATACTAGTTGGTTCTCAAAGAGAATCCTCTATGATCTTCAAAATATCTACAACTCTTTCTTGCCAATCCTTCATCTGAACAGATTGGTTATCTAGCTTCTTTTCTACATCAATCATTGTTTCTAAGGCAATGCAACTCTCATAGGAAACTGAAATTTTTTTGGAAGGTGCCCAAGAACTTTCGGATATTTCCTATAGATCGGAAACTAGTAAATGTGTCCCTTCCAATGGTTCCTTATGATCACTTTACAACTTTCTCATATGGTATTCGTGTACCTTCGGGCCTACCTCTTCGTGCATCCAATGCACTATTCAGTGTTATAGGTTGCTTATTATTCTCATACTTGAAGTATGTCTCCTTAGATCTCATTACTGAACTGTAGTCAACGAAGACCACTCCTTAGTGGAATCGCTAGTGTTAACCTCTCTTCCCTCCATTTCGGTGAAGGATAGGAGTAGTTCAACTATGGGTTCTTGGGTGGGATGACATATATTAATCTAATTCTCTTAGTCTCTCCACTTCCCTATAATTTCAGATTACGGTAAATCAATTACTATACCAAATAACTCTGTAGCTCTACAGATCTTTAGTACTGCGTGTCTCGAATACATAGATTGGATCGGACACTATTCTGCACTATTCATCACCAAACTAGCGATACCGGGTATAACACCAACCAAAATAATACAGAATTAAATCACTCAGTAGTAAACTTATCAATCTACATTGTGTTTCCCTTACAAAGACTTCCCCAATAATAATAGATAGTAGAACAATGTGCCCGCAGTAGCACTGGCTAGATATTCCGGCAAAGTCCCGTGGTCTCTCGCATAGTAGGCTCAAGAGCAATGTTTCATTATCAAGCGAAAAGTTACATCATATAGTCCTGCCTTTTCGATCATCAGTATTTACTGAATTTATATTAGCAGACTGAAGTACCGAAAGACCGAAATTGCAAAATGTTGACCACACGACATAACATTTCTCATAATTGGATTGCAATGAAAAATGTTATACAACATTCTCATCGCCATCTCATTCACGTATCAGGAAGTACTAGTCGCCGCTTCAGAAACCAGCATTCCGGTTGTCTCTGTTAATGCATTTGAGATGGAATCAAGCAACCCCAGAGATCGGTACAATTTCATGCCGATGATGTAGTAGTTCTTCGTTGCACTGCTGCCAGCCTTGGTGGTGATTGTGTACACCTTTCCCTCCTCCGCCTCGAAACCAGAATATTGGTCATAGTATATTCGCATGTTATTACTAAATCTATCATAATCTGTGCTCCATGCTCCACCCTCCGACGCCGATGAATAGTAGAGCCTCACCCAGTTCATAGAGGCGATGGATAACTCGCGCTTGTTCGTGTGAAATTTGTATACCTGCATCACCATCACAGATGTTCAATAAAGACACGAACAAGTGTAACAAGCAATTCTGGTTGGGTAGAAAATGTTCATAGCTCTCATAATTTGACGCTGAAATGTGGGATGTTACCTCGCTGTTTCTACTGGAGACTGTAACTTCTATGTCGCTGGAGTCGTAGTCATCCATATCCACTAAATAGTACGCTCTCACCTTCACCTGCATAGTATTCTCAACGGTGAAGCGCGAAATTTGAACCTCTTCATCCAAGTCTGTGTAAACATGAAAGCCAGGTCGACCATTCATGAAGACCTAATAGACATTGAACAGGGTTAGAAGGCAATTATACAATTTCGCAAACGAAGTCGGCATCTATGACGGCAGATCTACCTGAGGTACGCCATAATAATTCTTCTTCCCAGTCATTTTTCGACGAAGCTGAAGTTGATAATATGCTTTGTTGTCCACGAGATCGCAGTCGTAGAAATCAGGATGGCTAGGAGCTATCAAGCATTCTTTTCCATCATGCCACTCCGTGTTGTAGTTCATAAGGCCTCCCATGAGCTTCGCGAGATCCACAACAGCGTTGCCCATGTGGGGATATTTGAACTCTCCAGACTCTTCGACAAGTTTGCGGACAGCTTCATACACGACCTTCTCGTTGGGCAGAAAATAAAGAACCCGAGCAGAAATTCGTGCATTCAGAGAAAGAAACAGAAACAGAAAATTTCCTTCATCCAGCATTCGACAATAATAAGACATGATGAAGATGTCGCTACGTACTTCTTTTTTTTTTTTTTTTAAATAAAGGAAGTTCGGCCTTAGCCTAATCTCCCGGACTTTAATTATAATAAAGAGAAAAAGTTACAAGTGAATGGGACTAGTGCCCATGGGACCCCCCAAATCCCACAATGCAGGGGAGGAGTATGGCAAGCTACAGTGCATTACAAATGAGGCGGATAACATTACCATCACCCTCGTGTGGGACCCATTTGGGTTTCAACTTGTTGTTTTCGAGGAGATAAATACAGTGATGTCTAAACGGTGGCGATCTCTTGACTCGGGAGATTCTTTTACCAAGGAGAAACAAGGATTTCTCGATCGACCATTCCTTAGGAGTATGGCCAAAATTGACGGTACAGAGCTCTCTCCAAATCTTCCAGAGAGCCTCACCTCTGATGGCATTCCACAGCCTCGAAGAGCATCCGATCGCCTCACCCAACATCACCTGTTGCCAGTTGATTTGACTCGAGAGTCTCAAAACCCGGGACACGTGATGCCAGATAACACGGGACTTGGGGCAGTCAAAGAACAGGTGAGCTAAATCTTCGATGCACCGATGGCAACGCTTGCACCATGGCGGCACACCACAGATTTTGTTAGCCCTTGCATTGGTCCAGATTCCTTTATGCAAGACCTGCCACATGAGAACGGACTTTTTGACCTCAATTAGGGGGTGCCAAAGAGACATGAATTTTAGCTCCCACCGAAGTTTGGTCCAAGCAAGGCACCATCTCTTGTTAAGGGTGTGGTGAACATCCAAATCCCCTTTGAAGTTCGGGATTCTGGAAAGCTTCTTACCATTGCTCCATTTGAGGCCCTCCGAGCAAGGAAGATCCTGACCGCAGAGAAGGCGGGTAGTTGAGCGGTCCCAGGCTAAACACCTGCTTTGAAGAAGAGTCCATTCCTCAAAGGTAACGCTAAGTCTCGGATCCAAATCTTCGAACCTAATCCACTGGTTGGTCTCTTGTTTCCAGAGCTGTTTCCACTGTTTGAACCCCTTGTTCCATAACCGCCTTGCAGTTTGGAGGTTCCAAGACTCCACTCCCCGAATGCCACTGATTGGGAACCAAATCGAGTCATTTTATCTTATGCCAGCCGCCCACTTCCAATCATCACTGATTCTGATGAGCGGTTTGGCCTTGTTCCAATTCTTCCATAAGGAACACACGAGGCTAGAGCCTTTAGGGCAGACCGGGTGGGGGGAGAACAGAAGCGTGAGAATCCCTATGTCCTTCCAACCAGGGAGGCCAGCAAAGGTAAGGTCTTCCGTGTTTCTAAAGATCAATTTAGCCCAAGAGGACTCCCTATTGCTCCAGGCCTTGATAAGCCATTTAGCCGCCAGCTTGTCAGCCAACCCAGCAATATCCAAAATACCCAAGCCCCCTGAGTCTTTGGGGCTAATGCAAGTTTCCCATTTGATTTTGGGAACCCCCCTTCTGTTGGGGTCCCCAGTCCAAAGGAAGTTCCTGCAGATTCTTTCTACTTTGGCCAAGTCTTTCTCCTTAGGTCTCCAACACGAGATAAAGTAGATAATTGTAGACAACATAAAAGTGTTAATAACCATAGCACGTCCTGCCAGATTGACTTGCATACCTTTCCACTGATTCAGCTTGCTATCCAGCTTGGATAGCACCCAGTTCCATCGTTGGTCCATTGAGATGTCGAAACCCATCGGAATGCCAAGGAGACGGAAGACTTGACCGCTAGGGATAACTTGACACCCCCGATCCACCAACAATTGGGGAGTAGGCCCGCTGATTGCTCTAAAAGCAGTTTTAGCATGGTTGATTTTTGAGCCTGATGCCACACAAAAGGTTTGGAGGCACCACCAGAACACCTCAATGCTGTTTATATCGTTATGCACAAAGGCATTCATGTCATCAGCAAAAAGTCTCACAACCATTTGGCCGTGATTTAGAGGTAAGGAAAGACCCTTGAGATTGCCAGCGTCCATGTGATGCTTTAATAGGCAGCTGAGTCCATTCGAGGCGATAGCGAATAGTAAAGGAGCCAGAGGGCAGCCTTGCCTAATTGATCTTTTTAAACGAATGGGCTCAAAGAGCTTACCGTTGATGTTTATTCTAGTTGAAGCATTTCCAAGAAGAGTGGAAACCATCTTCGTGAACTTTTGGCTGCATCCAAGGTCTTTCAATGATTGAAGAATAAAGTCCCATTCCAATCTGTCATACGCTTTGTCGAAGTCGATCTTAATGAAAACTAGATCTTGAGCAGACTCCTCAGCAAAAGCAAGGCCTTCCCAGATATCAATAATTGCTTCAAGTATAGATCTACCTTTGATAAAACCTTTCTGGTCCTCGCACAGCCATGACTTTAAATGACAGGAGATTCTGTTGGCGATAACTTTTGCAATTATCTTGTATCCAGTTTGGAGCATGGTAATCGGACGCCAGTTTTCAATTTTGTTCTTATCTCCCCGTTTGTGGATTAACTTGATGACTCCATTATTCAAGCACTCAGGGAGGGCACCGAAGGAGAGGGCCTCTTGCCACACGAGGCGAAGTGGGGTGGCCACCTGAAGTTTGAAGGACTTGAAAAACTCATTGGTAAGGCCATCTGGACCCGGACTTTTCCCATTGGGAAGGGCATCAATAACCTCGATAATTTCATTCTCGGAGATGTTAGCATCCAGTAGAGCAATCAAGTTCTGTGGGATTCTGGTTTGCGCAACCCTTGAGATGGTAGCCATGGAGTCGCACCTGTGGGGGGAAAGAGGAGTCGAGACCCCGAGAAGATTGGTAAAATGTTCGACGATGATAGTTCTATTCTCCACTTCCGTGCAACATTCAGTTCCATTGTTATCAACCATTAGGGGGATGGATTCCCTAGCTTGTTTCCTTTTGAGGATGTTACACATCTCTTTCGTTGGTTTGTCGGCCTTCCCTGCCCACCAATCTTTGAAGAAAATTTGAAGATTTTTCCTTTGGACCTCCTCCTCTAATCTTAGCCTTCCCCTGATTTTCAAAAGACCCTGTTGGCAATGTAGCTTACCTTTGTTCACCTCTTCTTCAAGCCGTGAGAGCCTCCGGTACACCGTTTCTCTTCTTTTTTTTCGAATTCCTCTTATAGCCTTTTGAGTCCTGATTAGAATTTTACGAGTCCTTTCTACTGCGTTTCTCCAACACTTAGCCGGTTCATTACAGTAAGCAAAGGCTTCCGTCCACACCTCAGAAATTTCCTGGTGGACAGAGGGGAGGGAAAATGATGTCTGACAAGCATGAAACCAAGGAGCTTTCTGGAGCATGGGAATCGGTTTGAAGGACAGAGTAATCGGATAGTGGTCTGAGATAGTGAGGTCCATGTGTTGAGAAATCGAAGGAAAGCCCCACTGAAGGATGGTGTTCTGATCGATGTAGCATCTATCAAGCCTTGCTTTCCTCAAAGAGTCCCCCGACTGGAGATTAGACCAGGAGAACCCCTGCCTGTCTTTCACTTCGACCAGGTCGAGATGGAGCTTGATTTTATCCCAAATCTCTTTCTCCTGACCGTCAATAATTTTCCCTTTGTTATTCCATCGGTCCTCAGGAAACTCAACCATGTTGAAGTCCCCACAAATCAGAACATTGTGTGAAAGGGAGTCAAGGGAAGCCCAAGTATCCATTCTATCTGCTTCGCCATTAGGGGCATAAATTGAGACCACAGTGAACTGGAAAGGAGACCCGAAAGAGGCAGTAATCCAACGATGATTCCGACCTTCAAAAGTCGAGGTCACATTGCTAGACAAGGCGTGACTGATACCGATAGAAGCACCCCCCGTCCCTCTAGGGTGAGAAGTGGAGAACCAAAGGTGGTTCGGAGAAATGCATTTAAGCCGTTTTTGTAGATCCTCTCCGTCGATTTTAATCTCTTGTAAGCAAATAAAGTCAGGGGCGAAGCACATGTCTTTGAACCACTGGCCAAGAATCGAAGCTCTTGACGGGTCAGACAGACCCCTAACGTTTAGAGATGTGAATTTCATTAATGATGGTTGCCCTCTTTGAGGGGAGGGACCCGATCTTTTTTCTTCTTGTGGTCTTCTTTTTTCTTCCCTACTTCTTGACTTAGGATCCTACTCTTGAGGGGGCTCTTCCAAGGCATGCCGGAAGGTTGTTTACCTTTAAGCTTGGACTTTTGTTGCGGTAGTCTTGGAAAGCATACCGGGAGGGTAGGACCAAGAGCGGAGCTTTCGCTGTCTGGGTTGTCTTCATTGCTGGTAGTGAAGCCTTCCTCTTTACTCGTGGTGTAACCTTCTTGGTTATCTTCTTTGCTGGTAGAGCACCCAAGGGAATTATCAGTGGGGTCTTCTTCAAAGAGGTTGTCCCCTGGGAAGTCGAGCTCATTAATCTCTTTTTCTAGGTTACAGTATATGTTATTCGAGGGGGCAGCTGTCGAAGAATTCCTTGTTTTTGATCTTCGAGGGCTAACTTTCCTCTTGTGTCTCACTTCAGTGAAACCTTCTGAATCCGTCTCAGCAACGCGAGTTCCCTCTTCTTCCTCCATTGAAGGGGGAAGACCCCGAGTGTCGTCTTGGGGGAGAGGGTCTAGGGTCCCATCTGGTTTAAGCTTGTTTTTATTGGTACTTTTCTTCAGGGGGCAGTCTTTGATCCTGTGACCTTGAAGCCCGCACCGGAAGCACGCGTTTGGCAAATTCTTGTAAGTAACCTCTTGTGTCCAGGTCTTACCATCTCCACAGTTTATGGAGATCTTCGAGGGGAGGACATGGTTCAGGTCCGTTTCAACGCAGATCTGAGGATGCCATCTAGCATTGAAAGAATGTTGAGCTCCATCGTAGATTAACCCCCCAACATCCTGTCTTGCAGCCATCGGGCGACCGATCGGTGAGACGATTTCACGGAGAAATCCATACATGAAGAAAGGCAGATTGGGAAGCTCCACCCAAAGCGGGTAACGAAGAGGCTTTGATCTGTTCGGGACAAAGTCTGGGGTCCACTTAAAAAGGCAAAGGGTGGACCGGCCCACTTGCCAGGAGCCGGCCTGCAGGGCTTTGAAAGCCATCTCTTCGTTCTCAAAAACAAGAAGCAGGTGATTCGCCGGCAGGAATTGACATTTGGACACAATTAAGCCTCGTGGGAACCACTCTTTGCGAAGCCAATTTCTCACACTTTCAAGAGGGGGCCTGGGGCCAAACATTTGACCGATCAGGCAAGTTTTCTTCAGTTCTTCCTGCTTTGCCGCCACAGACTCCTTGCATAGAGAGACCTCTGGGGGCGCGACGTCCACTGGGATAGGCTCCATCTCAAGGGGGGACACGGACTGAGGGGGAGCCACAAAGTCCATTTCTTTCTTCTCCATCGAATTTACCATAAAATCTTGGCCTCCCTCGGTGGGTATAATGAGCTTCCGACAATTGTTTCTTTTTCTTTGAACAGACAGCGGCAAACGATCTTAAACAAAAATGAAAGATATACTTCCTGAGGTGGGGGAAGAAGCCGTCAGGAAACGAAATATAATTCACTTGCAAAGTGAACCACATGGCATCTCGTTTGAGAATGCAACAAAAGAAATGCGACTCTCCATTTGAAGGATAGACCTTTGGACAAGCACCTTGAAGGAAAGAGCCATATGAGGTGGGGACAAGCACCTTGAAGTCTTTTATAAGCTGAGTAGAGTTCCGCTAAGTGATAATAGAAACAATCACTCAACCCTTTTTCATTGGTAATTTTAGTTCCTTTTTTCTTCGAAGTCCCACCCTTTTTCTTTTTCTTTTTTTTTTTGTTCTTTCTATTTAAACTCACGGGAGAGGAGGACGCGGAGACAAAATCTCACGTGAAACGTCAAGCAGAAGAGAGAGACTGCGAAAAAGACAAACGCCTGTCGTGCACAATTCTCGAGGGCTTTTGATTTTTTGCCTTTCTTCCCCCTTCTACGAAAAAGGCCACTTTTTAGCAAGTAACGAGGCACTGAGGGTATCGCGACAGACGTGGGGGGGTATCGCGACAGGCATGGGGGTATCGCGACAGGCGCGGGGGGTATCGCGACAGATGAGGTATCGCGACAGGTGGGTGTATCTGGTTGAGGACGACAGGACCAACAGCAGTGTTGTTGCCGAGGGTACTCCGTCAGCATCCACGTCAACAGAGCTGCTCGTCAGTTACGCCCAGTCGATGAAGTTCATCAGCAACAGCCAAAGTGATGTCCGTCAGCAGCATGAGCTCCGTCAGCAGCAGCGTAGTCATCTCCGTCTATGCAAGCTCCGAAGAGCAGCGCACAGCGCCTAGTCTTTAATCTCAATGCTTATACTGAGAGGGATAAGCTCCGTCAGCAGCATAAGCTCCGCCAGCAGCAGACAATTGCTCTTGCGTTCATCGGTTCTTTCTGCCGTTATTACAGTTATTCAGTCCGTCGTCGTCATCGCTTCAGTCCGCGCGGTCTTTCTTTTGCGATGTTGCTTGAGCTCAGTTGCTCCTCTCAGGTCGCTTTTATCGACGTCGCTCTTCTCCTGCTCTGGACAGTCCGTCGCGCAGGGAGTTGGAATCCACGTTCACCATCGCTTTTGTCGACGCTGCTACGTACTTCTTCGTAAGCAGACCTGAGGCGCTCATTTATATCATCCTGAAAGTCCTTTATTTCTGAATCGCTGTATCCGCATTGCTTTCCCGAGAGCATCATCTCCCTCAGGAGTATTACATACATGGCGAGTGCAGAACCATAGGGAAGCACAGTTTGTTTCATGTAGCTAGGCTGAGAGTACAGATTGAGCATTTGTACCAAAGTGGACTTGCAGTTTTCGAAGCGGATGACCACCTGAATCATTCAACAAGTACAAAAGGTAAGTGTCGGTCCGTACGATGATGAACAACTGTATCCCAGCCATCAAGTTATAGAAGAGGAGTTTCAGAAGATCATGAAGACGATGAAGGCATGTCTTTCTGATGCATAAAAGAGCTTCACCTTTTGGACGGAAGCACCGCTTGGGGAGTCTGTGTAGGATTTAACAGAGACTCTATAGTCTTCGCCATATTGCGAAATGCTAGCATTGTATGCGCGAGCCTGATCAGCGACGTTCTCTGAGAGCGCCTTATCAATCATCTTGCTCACCGACTCAAAGAACGAGTCCATAGCGGCCTGCTTCTGAGCAGCAGTTCATTCCGCGAACGCAAAGTCCCATAGGTGACCGAAAATCACCGAAACAAAAGGGCCAAAAACAGGAATTTCCCCAAGACCCAGAAATATAGCCTCCTGGAAACCCTGCAGCAGGTCATCCTCCACCAGTTCAGACGAGACGATCGACACTCTCTCTCTCTCTCTCTCTCTCTGGTTCCTGGCTGCGTTCATTGCTTGTATTTATAGTAATGAGCACAGCGACATTAACCGTAGAGAAACTCTCTCTCTGGTTCCGGCCTCATTAACCGTAGAGAATTTGATGATCTCGAGGTAGCGATGTTGATTGGGCTTTCTCTGGTTCCGGCCTCATTAACCGTAGAGAATTTCATGATCTCGAGGTAGCGATGTTGATTGGGCTTTGATGATAGCAATCTGAAGAATTACATTAATGTAAGTGATCATTTTGATCTCTATTAGAAATAGAGATAGAGAGAGAGATGAAAGAGAGAGAGAGAGCGAGAGATGAAAGAGATAGAGAGAGAGAGAGAAAGATAAAGATACATGCACACACATAGATGTAGGTGATTGTTTTGTTCTTTGTTAGAAATAGAGATAGAGAAAGAGGGAGAAAGGGAGAGAGAGAGAGAGAATAGAGAGAGAGAGAGATAGAGATACATACATAGACACACATAGATGTAGGTGATTCTCCTATTTTTTATTAGAAATAGAGATAGAGAGAGAGAGAGAGAAAGAGAGAGACAAATGAAAGAGAGAGAGAGAGAGAGATGAAAGAGAGAGAGAGAGATAGAGATAGATACACACACACATGCATACTCATGTATATGCATGTATACATACACACAAACACATATACACACATGCATATAGATACATACATACACACACATATGCATACACATATATATGCATATACATATATATGCATACACATATATGCATACATACATACACACACATGCGTACACACATATACATACACATATGCATATAGATGCATATGCATATACATACACTCTCACATGCAAACACATACACACACATGCATAATTACACATACATACACATATGCATACACACATGAGAGAGACACATATACATGCACACATCACTACAACATATGAGGGCCATACCGACGCTGCATATACCGACGGTCATAGTCGGCGTCGGTATAAACCTCGGAAAATCTCACTAAGAGATACCGACGGTCAAGTGACCGTCGGTATGACCGTTTTAAACGGATCGTCGGTGTGGCCCGCAGCCGCCGGTATAAGCGTCGGTATAGGCGTCGGTATATGCATCGGTATGAGCGTCGGTAAATTACTGGCAACTACCGACGCGTATACCGACGTCCATACCGGCGCCTATACCGGCGGCGAATTTTTAAACATACCACGAACCCGAGAGCAAAACTTCACATTTCTATGCGTGTTTGAGTATTGAAGGTCTACTGTCGAACTTGCGCGTGCGAACCTGCATTGTCTTGTGCACACACACACACACACGGATCTCTCTCTCTACACACACACTCTCTCTCGGCTTAGCTCTCACATATTGGTAAGTGTTGTGCGTACTGTTAGCATTTGTGTTTCTCTATGCTTTAGGCTTTCTAATTTCTCTTTTCGTTGATTTTGCAGAAGTTCGTTGACGTCGATTGTTTGGAATTGGACGAGAGACGACCTACATTACGCTTTGACGACAACGATTCAAAAAGAGATATACTTGTAAGTGATTCTTTTATTCGCTATTGATAGAGAGAGAAGGAGAGAGAGCGAGAGAGAGAGAGAAAGAGAGAGAGAGAGAGAGAGAGAGAGAGAGAGAGAGAGAGAAAGAGAGAGAGAGAGAGAGAGAGAGAGAGAGAAAGAGAGAGAGAAGAGAAAGGAAGATACACATTAATTTACACATGCATACATACACACATACATGTACACACATGCATGCTTACATACACACACCTATACACACATGCATGCTTACATACACACACCTATACACACATGCATGCTTACATACACACACACATATACACATATGCATGCATACACACACACATAAATTTACACACATGCATACATACACACACATGCATACACACATACATACACACACATATATACACATATGCATACATACACATACACACACACATATACACACATACATACACACACGCATATATACACACATATACACACATGCATGCATACATACACACACATATACCGGCATGCATGCATACACACATGCATACATACACACATATACACACATGCATGTATACATACACACACATGTATACGCATGCATACACATACACACACATACACATACATGCATGCATACATACACACATGTACACACACATGCACACACATGCATGCCTACATACACACACATACACATACACACACATGTATACACATGTATACATACACACACACATGTACACATGCATACATACACACACATATATACACACATGCATACATACACACATATAATCCTATTTTTATTTTGAAGTTTTTGTTTTACATCAAATATACAAAAATAGGATTAGGGTTTTAGGGTTAAATATTTAAGATTAGAGTTTTAGGGTTTTAAATAGGATTAGGGTTTTAGGGTTAAATATTTAAGATTAGGGTTTTAGGGTTTTAGGTCTAGATATTTAAGATTAAGGTTTTAGGGTTTAGTATTTCAGATTTAAGTCTAAGTCTTTCTGATTAGGGTTTTAGGATTTTAATACGTAGATTACATATATACACAAACACACAT
Organism: Ceratopteris richardii; assembly: GCA_020310875.1. Classification (NCBI taxonomy): domain Eukaryota; kingdom Viridiplantae; phylum Streptophyta; class Polypodiopsida; order Polypodiales; family Pteridaceae; genus Ceratopteris; species Ceratopteris richardii. The sequence continues at coordinate 14,881,799 of CM035408.1, read as the reverse complement.
ATACATATCATACATACATACATGTAGATATATAATTAAATATATAAAATTAAATATATAAAAATAGGATTACATAAGGAAAAAAAATCTGAATATATAAATAAATATATATATAAAATAAGATAATTATATACATAAATAAATATAAAAAGAACTAGTGTTTTAAATAATTTAATTAAATATTTATAATTAAATATATAAAATTAAATATATAAAAAAAGGAAAAAAATTTTGAATATATAAATAAAAATATATATAAAATAAGATAATTATATATATATAAATAAATATAAAAAGAACTAGTGTTTTAAATAATTTAATCAAATATATATAATTAAATATATAAAATTAAATATATAAAATTAAATATATAAAAATAGGATTACGTAAGAAAAAAAATCTGAATATATAAATAAATACGTAGATAACATATATACACAAGCACACATATATATATAATACATACATACATGTAGATACACATGCATACAAAAATATACATATTTTAGATTTAAATCTTTAAGATTAGGGTTTTAGGGTTATAACATCTACATAAGATATATGCACACATACACATGCACATGTAATACATATATACATGTATATACACATGTATATAGAAATATACATATTTTAGGTCTACATATTTAAGATTAGAATTTTAGGGTTTAGTATTTCAGATTTAAGTCTAAGTCTTTCTGATTAGGGTTTTAGGATTTTAATACGTAGATTACATATATACACAAACACACATATACATATAATACATACATACATGTAGATACACATGCATACAAAAATATACATAGAATTTTAAGATTAGGGTTTTAATTAAATATATATAATTAAATATATAAAATTAAATATATAAAAATAGGATTACGTAAGGAAAAAAATTTGAATACATAAATAAATATATATATAAAATAAGATAATTATATACATAAATAAATATAAGAAGAACTAGTGTTTTAAATCATTTAATTAAATATATAAAATTAAATATATAAAAATAGGATTACGTAAGGAAAAAAATCTGAATATATAAATAAAGATATATATAAAATAAGATAATTATATACATAAATAAATAAAAAAAGAACTAGTATTTAGGTCTTTAAGAGTTAGATTTTTAGGTTTAATAAAAAAAGAAATGTTCTAAAATGTTCTAAAATGTCCATATTGTAGCAGATGGCTTCTTTGGATCCTGAAGAGAGAATGGCATGTCCTTGCACACAGTGCAAGTATCAAATTTATCGGAAACGACGGATTTGTACTGCACATGTTAGAGAGTATGGATCCTTTGATAGGAGTCGATTGGAAAACCTACGCCATCATTCGCATGGTCCCCCAAGTGAGCCGATGGATCCAAACGACATTGCACCGGTAACATCTCGTGGACAAAAGAGAGCAAAAAAGCACTTAGACGTAGAAGCAAGCACTAATATTACACAGAATGAACATATGGAAGAGATGCTTGAAGCTTTTTATGAGGTAGACGAAGACCATGATGGTGAAGAAGGTGTCGACGAGAGTTTCATGGACACAATAGAAATTCCACGATCAGAAGTTGATGAAGAATATGAAAACATGCGAAGATTAGCTCGTTTACCACTTTACAATGGAGCAAAGATATCTGTACTACGTGCTTCACTCGCGATGCTCAATCTACAATCCATTTATGGATGGTCAGATAGTAGTGTCACTGAATTGTTCAGGTAAGTGGAGAACAAATTGGCTTTCATTGTTGTATCACAATAACTTCATTTACTAATATCATTTTAATTGCTTATTGCAGGCTTCTTAAAGATCAAATTTTGCCAGAGGGCAATGACATGCCTCCAACACGTGGAGATGCGAAAAAACTTTTACAGTCCATTGGAATGGATTATACGAAAATTCATGCGTGTCCGAATGATTGCATTCTCTTTCGGAATGAGTATGAGCATCTCCACGTATGTCCAAAGTGTGGAGCAAATAGATTTAGAGAAAACGTTATAGGCGAAGCAATCACCGTAAAGGTTCTTCGCCACTTTCCTATCATTCCACAAATTAAGAACATGTTTAGATGCAAATCTATAGCTGAGTTAATGTCATGGCATACAAAGAGCGAGTCTACAGATAATGTAATGCGAGTGCCAGCTCACTCTGATGCTTGGAAGCACATAGATAGAAGACGAGACGTGCGAGTGAAAGGCATACTTATGTGGACAATGCATGATTGGCCTCGTTATGGTGAATGTTCAGGTATATGGATTTTGGGTTACCATGCTTGTCCTTTATGCGGACCACGACTCAAAGCACGCTATTCCAAAGCACTACGTAAAACTGTCTATGAAGAACATCATAGATATTTGCCTGATGGGCATGTTTTACGTGAAGGACAAATTGATCGACAAGCGCAATACCAAATGAAAGCTAGCGATTGGAAACAAGTGTGGGATTCAGAAAATTTCACAACCTTCTATGTGAAACCAGATGAGTTTGAAGTTCAAGAAACCTAAGAAACTTTCTATTTATAGAGGAGAAGCTCTCACAAATATGTTTAGTGCTTAGAGCGTGGTAGAAATTATCCAAAACAATTTTGCACACTTTCAAGTTAAGTGTTAATCTAACCAAAGAAATTTATATCATGAATTTATTTTTAAATGCATTGAGCTATAAGTCGAAAAAGTTTGGGGGGTCACCCTAACGTTTAAGGGAGATGAAGATGTGTAGACATAGTCAAATATAACCACTCATAACTTGCTCACTACACACCTAATCTTGATGCAACTTTGTAAAAATGCTCTCAAAAGTCACAGCTAACAGATCCAATCAATGGATTGAACATTGACTACCTATACACTCAAAAATTACTCTAAGAGGATGATAGACTTGCACAGGGTACTCTAACAATAGATAGAGGATGAGAAGTCAATAGAATTGAATCATAATGTGTATTGATATTGCACTCATGATACAAAGGAGTTATGGAGGATGTATCTCACTTCCCAATAGTACAATGTGTACTCAAAAGATCAGCTACAATCATTGTATATCGGTCTGCTACCTTAGGACTAAAAGTGTGATGCACCTTTGATTTTGATGGTGGTTAGATCTTCTACCTAAAAGGTAGTCCTAATATCTAGGAACAATTTGAATTCAAAACCAAAGTTTTGGATTTTGGTTCCCTTCAATCAGGAGAGTCTCTCCTTATCTCGTTTTTACCATTGGCTAAGATAAAACCAAAGCTTTAACATTTGAACTCTTCAAACCATATGTTTATGCCAAACAATAAGATAGAAATCCTATGAGCATTGAGCTAGCTCTTAGGCTTTCTCCTTGCATTAACAACTCCCCCTCGAGCATACGATGCTTGAATCTTCAATTTTTCAACACTTCTTATAATCCAATCATTTCTTTGAACATGTTTAACTTTACTCCATCCAATGCTTTGGTCATCATATCTATAAATCGTTGGTGACTAGATACATAGAAAACATGATCTCCTTACTTGTGATATTTTCTGTGACATAGTGATAGTGCACTTCTATATGTTTGGTCCAAGCATGGTAGATTGGGTTAGCTACAAGATGTGATGAACTCATATTATCCCCAAGGATGTGAGGAACAGAGTACTTCAAACCTAAATCAAAATGCGAGGTCTTGATCCACATTGCTTCCTATTTTGCAATGGCTTGTCCTCTGTATTTAGCTTCATTTGTTGAGGATGCAATACTAGGTTGATTCTTTGAAGACCATGTTGGTGCAAATGTCAAGCCTACACATTTGGCTAGAGTTTATGTACAATTGAAGCTCCATGGAAACCATTGCTAGGAAGCTTTTTATCCTTTACCATTTGTAAAAGTCACTTTTTCACTTAAAAGAATATTTGTAACCACCACTAAACTCGTGGGACTTGTTAGTTGGAAAATTCACGACTCTACCTGAGAGAATATCTCCTAGATTAGAGGATCACTTTTCGTGAGAGCCAATGGAGGATTCCAATTCAAATTCAAATATCCCATCTATAAAAGATGTCTAAAAAACTCGCAGGATAGTGACTCCATTTCCCGAGTTCTCCTTGACCACATTGTAAGAGAGTAAGGCTTACATCATAGCCTATACTACTCATCATCATTAGGCTTTGATTATCATGCCTATGATCTTGTACAACATTGTGTTCTAATACAATAGATCAATACTTCTCATCTATGGTCTCTCTATCATAGTCACTCATAACAGTCAACTTGTACTGCTCATATCCTAGTCATTTCTTCACGATTTTCAATCTTATATAGCTTGTTGGAATCTGCTCCAAATCCTCTATATGCTCACAAAGTTTGAAGAAAATCCATTCAGCCAAATTGGAGAAAAGCACATCGAAGCACTCACTAGTCAAACTGTGTAGAGGTCCTAAAAAATCAAGGGTAATGATTCAATTGCTAAATTTATTGCTCTGTGTATAGTGCATCATTTTAAGTGATTTGACTTGGAATCATTAGCTCATTAAGCTAATTTGATATCTCTAAAAGGAATTTTTCTAATTCCTACTGTACTGGAAGCACCAAGCATACCAAGCAGCAAGTGTGTGAACAAAAATAGAAGGTTTTCATTAATCCTTCAACTTGGAAGTAGTCTATTTTGTTTCAATCATTTCTCACATCACTTGCAAAGTACATAGGCACTTGCATAGTGTCAGTGGAAAACTAAGAGGCTCTACAACGCAAATCTGAAGCAAGAAGCGGCTGGTACAAAGCAAGATTTGGGAGTACCTACTCATTTCTTGAAGTGTCCATCCATCTTTCCCAACAGTGGTATCAAAGCAAAGCTAAGGTAAAATGGGAGATGGTTTTCCTTCTTTCATTGATAAATTGGACAGGAACAACTATCAAGCATGGTCCTTGAGGATGAAGACATACTTGCAGGAAGGAGCCTCTATGGATACATCTCAAGAGATGAGGAGATGCCCATATTCAGAAGAAAAGGACAACCTACAAGAGAGGAGCATGAAAGACTCAACACATGGTGTGACAAGGATGCATTAGCAAGGTCTTACTTACTTAACTCAATCTCTGATTTTCTTCTTCCATATATTAGAAACTGTAAGATAGCCCAAGAGACTTGGGAAACATTATCTTCCTATTTCTCTTCCAACACAAGGGTTCAGAAGAACCAATTGTGGATTGAGTTTACCACTCAAAGAAAGAAACCCAAGCAAGGCATCTAAGAGTATGTGACCCAAGTCAAAGATGTAGCACATCAATTGGCAAGCATAGGAGAAGAAATTGAAGAGGAGGAGATTGTAAGATAAGTAATTTATGGTATTAAAGTTGATGACAAATGGGAGAGCATCACAATTGCCATGGACTTGTACATGGACATGCAGATTCTAGACCTTACCACACTCAGGAGGCAACTCTTTACCCATGAATCCAAGCTCAACAAGAATGGAGATTCATCAAGAGGTAATAGCTCTTCTGCCCTATACACTAATAAAAGTAAGTCCAAAGAGAAAGGGAAGAATAAGAAGATTGAGGATGAAGGAGCTACCTCCCAAGCCAACTATGCAAGGAGAGGTAGAACCTTAGGATCAAGGGACAGAGGAGGTAAGAAAGGTAGGGGGAGACCTTATAACTCCTCACCATGTAATATTTGTGGATTTTCAAATCCTACTACAGATGAGTGTTACAGGAACTTTAAGAATCAGAGAGGTAGAGGTTATCAAAGAGGTGGATATACACAATCAAGAGGAAGATTCAATTATCATCAAGGATAAAATAACAACTACAACAACAACTACAATAGCAACTACCAAGGAGGCTACAAATCAAGGAAAGACTACAACAACTACACAGAGGAGAAGAGGATTCTCGTCTGATTATGAATATGACTTCAAATCGAGGTATAAATGATGACCATCTATTATAAATTGACCCAAGATGCTCAAACCATGTGGAAGGCAATGTAGCTTTTCTCTCTGATCTAGAGGAACCAAAGGTCAAGCATCAAATACAAATAGGTGATGAAACCAAGCACTCAGTGATTAAAGTAGGAAATGTTAAGACCTCTGATGGAAATAAGAATATGTTGAGCAGGGTTCTATATGTTTACCAAGAATTTGATGAGTGTTCGACAGATTGTGGAAAAATGTTTGCAGGTCAGATTCAACCAATATGGAGCATTTGTGGAGGATCCCCAACATGGATTCAAGAGAATTTCCAAAGGAGAAAAGACAGCTAGATTATTCACTTTTGAACTTGAGGATACAAGGAATATTGCACTTTATAGCTACCAAGATCAAACACTATCAGATCTTAAACTTTGGTTTAAGAGATTAGGGCATGTTGGTGAAAGAACCTTAAAACAAATATGTAGAGATCAATGTGTGCTTCGGATACCTAACGTATCCAAGCAACACATGATTTATAAATGTGGTGCTTGTCAGTTTGGAAAATTTCACACGTTACCCTTCACAAGGAAAGGCTATATGCATGAGGACTACCTAGAGCTTGTCCATACAGATGTATGGGGACCAAGTAAGGATCCCTCAATTTCTAGATCAAGGTATTATGTATCTTTCATTGATAGTTTCAGTACGTGGACTATCTTATATTTTATGAAGCACAAAGATGAAGTATTCAATTTCTTTAAAAAGTACCTTGCACTTGTTGAGAACCAAACAGGAAGAAGTCTAAATAAAATAAGGTCAGATGGAGGAGGTGAGTACTTCTCAAAAGAGTTTGATGCATTCTTGTAGGACAAAGGAATCAAGAGAGAAATTACAGCAAGGTATACCCCTGAGCGAAATGGGGTGGTAGAGAGGAGAAATAGATTAATTGTTGAAATAGCTAGGTCAATTTTAAATGAGAGAAAATTACCTAATTACTTGTGGGCAGAGAGTGTATCTACTGCCACTTATGTTGTAAACAGGTTGCCATCCAAATCTCTTTATGGGATGACCCCATATGAAGCATGGCATGGTAGAAGACCTTCACTTGATCATTGTAGGATCTTTGGATGTGTTGCTTATGTGCATATCCCTTCTCAAATAAGAGGTAAGATAGACCCTAAGGTAGAGAAGTGCATCTTCATAGGGTATGACTTGAATCAAAAAGGATACAGGCTCTACAATCCTTCAAACAAAGGATTTATGGTCAGTAGAGATGTTGTCTTTGATGAGAATGACTCTTGGTTTGAAAGTGAATGCAGGAAAGCAAAGCTACCTTATGACTTGGAAGAGGAGTTTCCAAGCCTCACTAAGGAGGATCCTAATCAGATTGAAGACATCAACTCAGATGATGAGGACATCATCAACTTAGAAGAGTTCAAGGCATGGAATTCCAAAGGCAAAGTCCAAATGAAGAAGTTGGAGGATATACCTGAATCGTCCAACCAAGCAATCAGAAGATCACAAAGGGAGAGCAAGAAGCCAATTAGATATGGGTATGACACTTCGTTGATTACTAAGCACTCTGTTTATCTTGCAAAAGACTTGTCATTTGAAGCATCATATGAAGAGGCAAAGACCAAGGCAAAATGGAAAGAAGCTATGGATGAGGAAATTGAAGCACTCAAGGAGAATGATACTTGGGAATTAGTACCAAAGATGGTGTCTATGAAGGTAATTGGTTCTAGATGGATCTACAAGATCAAAAGGAATTTTGATGGATCAATAAGCAGGTACAAAGCTAGACTTGTGGCTAAGGGTTTTGCACAAATCCAAGGAGTTGATTATGAAGAAACCTTCTCACCTGTGGAAAAAATGCCAACCATCAGGGTAATGGTAAGTGTGGTTGCATCAAAGAATTGGAACATGTACCAATTGGATGTAAAAAATGCAATTCTAAATGGCTGGATTTCACGGGAGGTGTATATGTCTCAACCTCCTGGCTATGAGGATCCAAGCAAGGTAACATATGTATGTAAATTGAACAAAGCTCCTTATGGATTGAAGCAGGCACCTAGGGCATGGAACCATAGGTTGACTACATACCTTCAGGATCAAGGATTCATCATGAGTAAAGCAGATACTTCTCTGTTTGTTAAAAGCAGTAGTTCAGAGGTAATATACCTATGTGTATATGTTGATGATATCATAGTCACAGGTAATGATGCTAATGGTATCAAGCAGATTAAGAATCAGATGATGCAGGAGTTCAAAATTAGTGACTTTGGATCACTAAAATATTTTCTTGGACTTGAGTTAGTCTATACTAACTCAAGAATTTACATTACTCAAAGAAAGTATATACAGGACATGTTAAAGAAATTTCAGTTGCAGGATGCCAAAGTAGCAAGTTCTCCAATGGAGGTAAATGAAAAGTTAAGTGCTCATGAAGGTGATGTGCTTGAGAATATTGCAGGTTACCAAAGCATAGTGGGAAGTTTGAATTATGCTACATTGACAAGGATTGATATTGCTTATGGAGTAAGTGTTTTAAGTCAGTTTATGGAAAAACCTAGGGCACCTCACTTGGAAGCTAACAAGAGTATTTTGAAGTACCTTAAGGGCACTCAAAATCAAGGATTGTATTTTCCTTATACCTCAGACTTGAACATCAAAATATATTCAAATGCAGATTGGGTAGGTTGCAAAGATGATAGAAGAAGTACCTCAGGATACCTATCCTTTGCAAGTGATAAACCTATATCATGGTCTTCAAATAAGTAACCTACCATTGCTTTGTCTTCTACAAAGGCAGAGTATAGACGATTGGCCAAATCTACTCAAGAGGCCATATGGATTAGACTGTTCTACAAAGATTTGGGTTTGCATACTACATCTCCAATTATTTTTGGAGATAATACAAGCTCACTACATCTTGCAGCAAGTCCTATTATCATGCTAGGACCGATCATATTGAAGTCCACTATCATTCACTGAGAGAGAAGCTATTAAGCAAAGAAATTGAGTTGGCTTATGTATCAACTAATATGCAATGTGTAGACTTATTGACTAAAGCATTAGATGGTACAAAACTTTGCAGGTTTAAGTCTATGATTGGACTGCAGGACATTCAAGAAGATGGAAGAAGAAGACCAAGCCAAACTTTTGGGCTTGAGGGGGAGATGTTGGTGCAAATATCAAGCCTACACATTTGGTTAGAGTTTATGCACAATTGAAGCTCCATGGAAACCATTGCTAGGAAGCTTTTTATCCTTTACCATTTGTAGAAGTCACTTTTTGGCTTAAAAGAATATTTGTAACCGCCACTAAACTCGTGGGACTTGTTAGTTGGAAAAGACACAAATCTACTTGAGAGAATATCTCCTAGATTAGAGGGTCAGTTTTATTGAGAGCCAATATCCCATCTATAAAAGATGTCTAAAAAACGCGTGGGATAGTGACTACATTTCCCAAGTTCTCCTTGACCACATTGTAAGAGAGTAAGGCTTACATCAGAGCCTATACTAGTCATAATCATTAGGCTTTGATTATCATGCCTATGATCTTGTACAACATTGTGTTCTAATACAATAGATCAATACTTCTCATCTATGGTCTCTTTGTCATAGTCACTCATAATAGTCAACTTGTACTACTCATATCTCAGTCATTCCTTCACCATTTTCAGTGTTCTATAGCTTGTTGGAATCAGTGCCAAGTCCTCTACATGCTCACAAAGCTTGTAGAAAATCCATTCAGCCAATGTGGAGAAACGTGCGTCGAAGGATGCACTAGTCAAGCTCTATAGAGGTCCTAAAAAATCGGGGGTAATGATTCAATTGCTGAATTGATTGCTCTGTGTATAGTGCATCCTTCTAAGTGATTCCACTTGGAATCATTATTGCATTAAGCTAATTTGATATCTCTAAAAGTAATGTTTCTGATTCCTATTGTACTGGAAGCACTGAGCATAACAAGCAGTAGGTGTGTGAACAAAAATAGAAGGTTTTCATTAATCCTTCAACTTGGAAGTAGTTTGTTTTGTTTCAATCATTTCTTACATCACTTTGAAAGTACATAGGCACTTGCATAGTGTCATTGGAAAGCTAAGAGGGCCTACAACTGAACTTTGAAGCAAGAAGGGGCTGGTACAAAGCAAGATTTGGCAGTACCTACTCATTTCTTGAAGTGTCCATCCATCTTTCCCAACAGACCATGAGATGAGTTTTTAATGTGCAAAGGTGAGATATCCTAATGTACTTCTCCTATCATCTTTTGAACCTCCCCCATCTGCATTAGAGAAGATTTTGATATCTATATTAGATGTATATGGGTAATACAAACCTTCATTGATTAGCTTCAATTTCTTCCTCCATGCCATTCATTGATTCTTGTTTCTTCTTAGCTTCCTCATAAGATGAATGATCCTAAAAGTTTGAAACATGTGCTAAATAGATAGAGTGTTTAGTGACCAATTATGTATCATAGACATATATCTATAGCTTCATTTTTGTTCTAGTTGACCTTTTGATGGTTTGTTGAGAGGATTTTGTTATACCTCTCAACTCCTGTACTTTAGCTTTACCTTTGGAGCTCAAAGGGTTAACTTCTCTCCTTGGAGTATTCTTATCATCTTTAGAATCACTTGATGCTTCAAGTATGTATTCATTCCTTCTTGGTAGAGTTTGGAAGTCTTGCTTTCGGTCATAAGGGAGCTTGATTCTCCTATAATCATCTTCAAACCATGACTTATTTTCATTAAACACAACATCTTAACTTACTTTGAATCATTTATTGCTTGGATTACATAGTCTATAACCCTTTTGATTACGTTCATAGCCTATGAACAACATTTCTTTGCCTTAGGGTCGAATGTACCTCTTATCTATGAACGTATGTGTGCATATGCAATGCACCCAAACATCATCAAATGATCCAAGCTTAGTCTTCTTCCAATCCATGACTCATATGGATTTATGCCATCTAGAGCCTTTGATGGCACTCTATGTATCAAATAGGTGGCACTAGATATCACCTCTTCCCATGGGTAGTTAGGAAGTTTCTTCTCATTGAGCATGGATGTTGCAACCTCCACAATTGGTCTATTTCTTCTCTCTTCCACCCCATTATGATCAAGAGTGTATTTCATGGTTATTTCCCTTTTGAGTCCTCTCTCGTGGAGTCAAAAATAAAACTCATGCAAGAATTATTCCTCCATTTTACCTTATTCATTTTAGGGTTTACTTGTTTGATTATCCACAAGAGTTAAGTACTTTTCAAAGCATGAAGGCACTTCATTCTTATGCTTCCTAAAATATAAAATATTCCATTTTCTAAAATCATATACGAAAGACACATACTACCTTGATCCAAAACTTGAAGGTTGTTCTCTTCATCCCCAATCATTTTTGTGGAAACTTCCAAGAGATCTCCATGTACATAGCCTTTCTTAGTGAATGATTGCATGTGTGACTTACCAAATTGACGTGCACTACACTTTTATATCATGTGTTATTTTGATATGTTTGGTAGTCCATGTACACTCTCATCTCTACTGATTTGTTTGAGAGCCCTTTCTCCAATGTAAACTAGCCTCTTATGACAAACTTCTAACTTTGATAGGGTTTGAGTTCCATTGTTGAATAATGAACTGCTCTTGGTTTCTTGTTAATCTCGCATGCACATTATTCTCAAAAAATTGGCCTACATTGATAAGGTTCTTTGTCATGGTAGGCACATAAAGGACACTAGTTAGTAAATTCTTGTTAGCATTATATGTTTTCACACTACCTATCGTCTCAACTACATGTTTGATGTAATCTCTTATTCGGACTTCATGTTTTTTCTTTGGTCTTCCAAAGCTAAGAGTAGAGCCACATTTCCTACCACATGATTTGAGCATCAAAATTCTATGTAGAACACATGCTCATCAAACTTACCCTCCTTCATTGTCATGTTCATGAATAGAAGTGAATCCTCTTGAGCTTGATCATATGTATAGTTTTAATAGTCTCGCTTCCCTTTGTTTCCTCTTTAATAGTTGTTTTTGTATGAGTTGTTGGTATATTCATAAGATTTATTAAATCCACCTCTTAAGTTTCATAACCTCCTCTATTGTATCATCTTCCTCTTTGATTCCTTGGGTTCCTAAAACAATTCTCTATAATGTGATTTGATAAACCACATATAGCACAAGATGATGAGCTTTGAGCTCTCCCTCTGCCTTGTCTACCTCCTTTGCCTCTTTCTCTTGAACCTCTACCTCTTCCTACAAAATTGACCTCAGAGGCACTTCCTCATCAGATTTGTTACCTTTCACTTTGCTCTATTTCCCTTTATTCTTATCTATATAGAGATGAGAGGATTGGTTACCATTTTGGTTCTCACCATTCTTCATAAGCTTTGCTTTATGTGTGGAAAGTTCCCCCATGAGGTATGTTTGCTTCATGTGTAAAAATTTGTCCCATCATTGTGTTGCCCCATCATTGTGTTTGCTTCATGTGTGAAAAGTTGCCCCATTAGTGTGTTGAAATCAAGTACTTGAATGTCCATGTAGAGGTCTATGGCTATGGTGAATTCTTACCATTCATCATCAGCTTTTATCCCATTAATGACTTGCCTCACAACTTTCTCCTCATCAATGATCTTTTTAATACATCCAAGTTGGCTTGCAATATCCTTTGTCTTGGTGACAAAGTCAGTCACACTTATCTTGGGCATCTTCTTGAGTGTTGTAAACTCCATCCATACTTAATTCTTCCTGCCTTTGGTGCTTGATGAGAAAAATGGTTCCAAAGCATTCAATGTCTCTTGGGAGGTTTTAAAATTCTTAATGTGAGCGAGTAACAAATAAAAAATAGTGTTTAGAATGTATGACATTTCCAAAGCATCATTTGAACATCATTGTTGGGGAATTCTTGTGCAAAAAGGGACTTGAGTGTTTGTAGGAGAAGAAGAAGGGTAAGAAGAAGGATAGGGACACTAAAAACATCTATCGACTAATTATAAAGAGAGAAGTACAACAATGATGTACAACACAATCCAAATACTCTTTGTGCAAAATCCCAAAGAGTGAAGAATCAACAAATCTACAAAATAACCAAGGTTCTTGTTGTCTACAACCTTCTCTACACCAAACCTCCACCTTCTCCAAGAGCTTGCACTTGTGCACACCTTGCACTTAAGCTTCCAATAGGGGGAGAGATGGACACCTTCTATCGATGCACAAACAACTTCAATGTGACCTTGTGACCTTTGATTGCATGGCTTAGTACTTCTGTCCACACTTCTAAGTCACTCTTCTTGCACACTCTATACTTCCTTCTCTGCATCGCACACTCACTGTATGTCCCTTGCTCTTCTCTCCCTTAGTGTAGACTATCCTCACCTTGCTTAGTCTAACCAAGAATAATGCATTGCGTTGAGTTGAGTGTCTGTTCAGGTATGCTCCTAACTGCTAGAGTATCTTGGTGCTCTCACTTTGATGTCCCAAGATTGTCTTCAAATGTGGGCAGCTAACAAATCCCTATTTTGTCGTATAGTGACTTTGGACTAAAACAAAAATTTTAATTGGGAGACCATACTTTCACTTTTGCGTACGCTTCCTCTTCACATACCTTCACTTTTTGCCTTTTAATCCCTCAAGTGTGCACCTAAGAGAGGGTTCACCTGAACCTTCCAAAAACTTTAAAAACACTTTGAACCTTAGAGAATTCTAGAAAGACAATCTCCAACCTCCGTCCACTTTCTGCAAAACCTAGCCTTTGTGAACAATTGATTGTGCACTACATATGCACCTTGACACCCAAACTTTGAATGCTTTGACTTTACCCATGTTGACTTTGACCTTGAACATGTTAACTTTGATCGCTTTGACTTTGACCTTTTGACTTTGATTGTGTTGGCTTAGACCAATATTAGTTTTATGGGTTCAACAGTTTCCCACCACCCGATGGGCTCTCTGTCTCGGAGAGCTACAACCAAAACTCTGAGCAGAGATGTCACCATGATTCATGTTCTGCAAAATCTTCAAAAGGACACTTGAGCATCCACCAAGACTACCAAAGTAGACCATGTGGACCATGTGCAAAGTAAGAAATACATGAAAAATGTGCATAAAACATGGGGTTTTGGACCGAACTGAGAAGAAAAGTCTAGATTTTGGCAAAATTTATGCAAAATTTGAGTCCACCAGGGTCGAGAAACATGAAAATGACTCCAACTCAAATTTGAAGAAAATGGCCATCAGGCACAATCTAGAGCCTAAAGTATGTTTTCAAGAAAATTAAAAAAAAAGAGTAACCACCATAGGATAAATTTTATCCTATGCTGGGGACGGGGGTGGGGGGGAGGGGGGTTGGGGGGGGTGGGGGTAGAGTGCACCAGGAGGGATGGAGGGGGGTAGAGCATGCTATGGGGGGTGGTAGGGGGGGATGTTGAAGATAAATGTACAAGCTCATTTTCACATGAGCTATGCTTGGATAAATTTACCAAATATAAAGATAAAGGAAAAGAATAGAGAAGGAAAAAAAAAAAGAAAAAAGTCTAGTCAAAATTCATGATGAGTAAAAGATACAATATCTACCTTGTAGTAAGTGGCATGTAGTGGGCAATCAAATGAAAGTGGTGAGTTAAGAAGGAGGCACAAACTCCTTCACATGATCATTGGTTATAAAAGTGGAGTGGGAACACATTCTAAACAAGGAGAGAAAGAGGCAAGAGCTCCCAATAGTCAGATCTGGTCATTTTGTAATTTTGTCTTCCCATAGATTCCTTCCAGTTGCATGTCATTTTGTACACATCTCTCTTGTGAAGATCATATCTCAGTGTATGTGAAACCATTTTTTGCATTTAAACACTCATTGGAAAAATTATCTTGTTTACTTTCTCTATCTAAAATATCACCTTCAAAGCTTATATATTTTGTGAAATATCAGTCCAAGAGTGAAGTCCACTTTTTCAACATACCTATGTAGATAGGTAGTCTATTTTGGTGGGTTAAATTTCCATCTAATAACGTACCCAAATTTCTTGGTTTTTAGCTTTTTCAAAAGCTCCTTGATGTAGCTTTTCTGTCCCAAATATGTCATTCAAAGGATTTATATTCTGTGAGATATATGTTAGAGAGTGAAGTCCAATTTTTTAGTATACTTGTGTGCATAGATGGTCTATTTTGGTTATTTGTGCTTCCTAATCAAAACACATCCAAATTACTTGATTTTTATCTTGTTGGAAGTCTATTTGTGTGTAATTTTGTTATCTCAATTATCTTTCGCAAAGGATATATATTCAGGGAGTTATCAGTCCGAGAATGAAGTTTAATTCTTCAACATTCTTGTGTGGATAGGTAGTTCATCTTCGTCAATTGTGTTTCCTAATCAAAACTTGTCCAAATTAAGTTATTTATAGCTTGTTAGAAAGCTCTCTTTGTCTACTTTGATTGGCTAAAGGTGTAGCTCTATTTAAGTTTTTTTTTTTAGAACAACAAGCTATCTAAGGTCTAGCTATTTGTCCAAGTGTTGGACATACAAGGGTTCACTACAAGTTTTCGTTGCACATAAGAGAACTCATTCTTCACTCTTGGTGTCAAAGAAGACTTGGTGTTGAAGCTTCATCAATAGAGTTGGAGTTAAAGCAAAGCAAAAGAGGACCTACAAACCAAGGGGGAGCTTCACAAACGCAAGAGCAAAGGACAATATAACTATTCAAGGTAACTCT
Organism: Ceratopteris richardii; assembly: GCA_020310875.1. Classification (NCBI taxonomy): domain Eukaryota; kingdom Viridiplantae; phylum Streptophyta; class Polypodiopsida; order Polypodiales; family Pteridaceae; genus Ceratopteris; species Ceratopteris richardii. Next base: position 14,866,210 of record CM035408.1, on the reverse strand, counting down.
CAAAGTTTTTTGACAGTCTTCAATGGCTGACTTGGGTCAACAAGTAGAGAAATTGGATAAGGATAACTATCCCATGTGGAAGTTTAGAATGAACAACTACCTAATGGGAAAAGGCTTGTGGGGTATTGTGAGCGAGGATGATGCTCAACCTCAAATCAATCAAGCTACGACCATCGAAGTCCAAAGGAGACAAGCAAAACAATGGGAAGAGAGGAATAGGAGAGTCATGTTCCTCATTTCACGAGTCATTACTAATGCCATGGTAGGGCCTATTCAACATCTAGAGAAAGCTAAGAATGCATGGGAAGCTCTTGAAAGGATGTATTCAACAAATACCAAAGCTAGGAAACTTCAACTCAAGAATGAGTTGAACACATTCAAGAAAAGTTCAAGACAATCCATAGATGAATATACTTTGAAGAGTAAGGAGCTAAGTGATGCTTTAGCTTCTATTGGCACAATGGTTGAAGTCGGAGATCTTGTTTGTTATACTCTCAATGGATTGATAGAAGATGAAAGATGGAAGCCTTTTATAACTTCCATTAACTTGAAAAATGCATATCGAGGTTTTGAACAACTAATCCCTCATTTTGTCATAGAAGAGCTTAGCTTTGGTGGCCCCAAAGGAAAGGATGGCCACAAACAAATGTTATATGCAGGTTGAGGTAAAGGAAGGAACTCAAGAGAAGGTCCAAAAGGAAAAGGAAGAGGTCACAGCAACTCCAACTACAATCAAAACAATTCGGAAGACAACAAGGATGCATCAAATGCCAGCACACAAGAAAGAGGTGGAGGTAGAAGTAGAGGAAGAGGTTGAGGCTCCTACAATTCTCATAAACGTATAACATGCTATCATTGTGGTAAAGTAGGACACTATGCTAGTGATTGTTGGCTGAAGAATGGAAGATCAAATGGAGGCAATCAAAGGAGCCAAAGCAACTATGCAAGCACCTCAAGTGAAAGAAGGAAGGACACACTACTTGCAATGAGACATGAGTATAGAAGCTCTTGTGAAGATGACAAAAAATGGTACATTGATTCAGGTTGTAGTAACCATATGTCATGCCAAGGAATTTTGTTCACTAATCTATAGTTACCAATTGGAAAAGGATGTGTTGAAACAAGTGATGATACTCAACACATGATTTTACATATTGGAGATATAAGGCTTGGAGATACAAGTAGAGAAAAGGTACTATCTAATGTTCTTCATGTTCCTACAATTTCAAAGAACTTGATTTTAGTAAGAGGAATGGTAGAGAAGGGTTATCATGTAATATTCAATGAGAATGGGTGCTTCATAAAGAATCCAAAAGAAGGCTTCAAGGTCATTGCTCGAGGTAGAAGAGAAGGAAGGATGCTCACTTTGGATGTCCAACATCCACATGGAAAGTTCATGTACATTCAATGTGGGAACAAGAAGATTTCATAGCTAGATTTATGGCACAAAAGAATAGGACACATCAACATTCCAAAGCTGAAGGACATGAGCAAACATGAAGTGGTAATAGCTCTTCCAAAATTTAAAGCATTGGACTACATGAGTTATGTAAAGCTTGTCAACTAGGAAAGCAAACGAGGCAGCCATTCAAGAGGATCAATTATGTGGCCCCAAATGTCTTTGACTTGATACAAACGGATGAATGGGGACCAACCCAAGAGGCATCAATGGTTGGTAATAGATTTTTTTCACCCTCATTGATGATCACTCAAGAAAGGTATGGTTGTTTTGTATGAAGCAAAAATCAAAGGTGTTTTCTATATTTAAAAGATTCAAAGTTGAAGTTGAAAAACAAATAGGAAGTTCTATCAAAACCTTAAGGTCCGATGGTGGAGGAGAATACTGCTCCAAAGGATTTTTAGATTTTCTACAAGAGGATGGCATCAAAAGGCAGTTTACTTGTAGGTATACACCACAGCAAAATGGAGTAGCTGAGAGGATAAAATGCATGCTCAACAAGATGAAGGTACCATTGTACTATTGGGTTGAAGCTACCACAACAACCATTTACTTGATGAATAGGTGCACAACATTGGGAATACATCACTTGAATCTAGAGGAGGTATATTTCGGTAAGAAACCTGATCTTACACACCTCAAAGTGTTTGGATGTGTTTGCTTTGTTCACATTCCACAAGAAGTTAGAACAAAGATGGATCCAAGGTCAGAAAAATGCATTTTCATCGGCTACTCAACGGAGCAAAAAGGATACAAGTGTTACAATCCTAGAACAAAGGAAGTAAGAGTCTCGTGAGATGTGTTCTTTGATGAACTAAGACCATGGTATGAAGATAAAGGAAAGGAAAAGATTCTTGAAGAAGATTGTGATGATTATGCAGGAACAAATCAAAGAGAAGTTCAACAATCAAGCACAAAGGTTTCAGGTCCAGAGGCATCTACATCAAATGAAGAATGTTCAACATGGAGGGGGAGTCATTCTCTGTCTCCAAATTCAGCTCATAGTAGAGACGAAGAAGCAAGTGCTACTCCAAACAGTGAGATAGATGCAAGTGAAGAAGAATATGAAGAGGTAATCACTCCGAAGGTAAAGTTGAATATGTTAAAGAAGCAACTTTCTAAATGCAATGAAAGAAGATCTTCAAGGACAAGGTATCCAAATCAAAGGTTGAGTTATGATAGTTTCATGGTGAAACATTTTGCATACATAATGTAGGTTATCAAAGACAAAGAGCCTGAGAGATATGAAGAAGTTTGCACACAAAAGGAATGGAAGCAAGCTATGAAAAACGAGATCAAAGCTCTCAAAGATAATCACACATGTGAGCTAGTTCCAAAGAAAGAAGGTATGAAGATTGTTCCAAACAAATGGGTGTTTAGAGTAAAGAGGAATGTTGATGGTTCACTAGCTAGATATAAAGCTAGTTTAGTTGCCAAAGGATTTAAACAAACACAAGGCATAGATTATGATGAAGTTTTTAGCCCTGTTGCAAAGATGGGAACAATCAAAATATTAATAGCAATTGGTGCTTCAAGGAGATGGCCATTATATCAACTCGACATCATAAATGCATTTCTCAATGGAGAACTACAAGAAGAGGTATACATGAGTCAACCGGTTGGATTTGAAGATGAAAACCATCCAGGCTTTGTTTGCAGGTTGAGAAAGGCACTTTATGTTTTGAAGCAAGTACCGAAAGCATGGAATCGGTGATTGATAGAATATCTAACTAAGTGTGGATACAACCCAAATAGTGTAGATCCTTCATTGTACATGAAGAAGGAAGAAAATAGAGAGGTATATATTTGCATATATGTCGATGACCTCATCATAATAGGAAATGATGTTATAGGGATTAAAGATATCAAAAGGAAGCTTGGTAAGGAGTTTAAAATTTCACATCTTGGAGAGTTGAAATATTTTTTAGGAATTGAATTTTTTTATGGAAAAAGTGGCATCTACTTGATGCAAAGGAAGTACTTGTTGGATGTTCTTTTCAGATTTGGAATGAGTGAATGCAAACCACTCACTCAACCCATGGACACAAATACAAAGATTTTCTCAAATGATGGAGAACTATTGGAAGATGTAATGACATATAGAAGCATTATAGGATCATTAATCTATGCAAACATTACAAGACTTGATTTATCTTATGTTTTTGGTGAACTTTCTCAGTTTATGCAAGCCCCAACAAGTGAACATCTAAATTGCAGGTGAAAGGCTTTAGAGATGCTGATTGGGCAGGTCCAAAGAAAGATAGGAGATCAATCTCAGGTTATGTGTTCATGATAGGAGGAAAACCTGTCACATGGAGCTCAAAGAAACAATCTACTATTGCACTTTCATCCATGGAGGCTGAATATAGAGGATTAGCATTTGCCACATGTGAAGCAATGTGGATTAAAAAGCTTTTTGTTGATCTTGAAATGCAAGTTGGAACCATCCCTATATACAAAGATAACATGTCAAGTATTTACTTAGCAAGCAATCCTATGTTTCATGCAAGCAACAAGCACATAGAGGTCCACTACCATTATGTAAGGGAGAAGGTATTGAGCAAAGATGTGGAGATAAAGTTCATCAGAACCAAAGAGCAGAAAATAGATATGTTTACAAAGTTCTTGGATGCTTCTAAAATCAAAGTTTTCAAGGATGTGATAAATTTGTAGGACATGGTTGAAGATAACCCCCAAACAAGCTTGACGGGGAGTGTTGAAGATAAATGTACAAGCTCATTTTAACATGAACTATGCTTGGATAAATTTACCAAATATAAAGATAAAGGAATAGAAGAGAAAAAAAAAAAATTTCTAGTCAAAATTCATGATGAGTAAAAGATACAATATCTACCTTGTAGTAAGTGGCATGTAGTGGGCAATCAAATGAAAGTGGTGAGTTAAGAAGGAGGAACAAACTTCTTCACATGCTCATTGGTTATAAAAGTGGAGTGGGAGCACATTCTAAACAAGGAGAGAAAGAGGCAAGAGCTCCCAATAGTCAGATCTTGTCCTTTTTTCATTTTGTCTTCCCATAGACTCCTTCTAGCCGCACGTCATTTTGTACACAACTCTATTGTGAAGATCATATCTCAATGTATATGTAACCATTTCTTGTGTTTAAACACTCATTGGAAATCTTATTATGTGCAAATGCTATATCTCAAATATTTGCTTCAAAGATTTTATATTTTGTGAGATATCAGTCAAAGAGTAAAGTCCTATTTTTTAGCATACCTATGTAGATACGTAGCCTATTTTGGTGGGTTATGTTTCCCAACCAAAACATATCCAAATTGCTTGGTTTTTAGCTTCTTGGGAATCTCTTTACATATACTTTCTCTGTCCCAAATATGGCATTCAAAGGATTTATATTTTGTGATATATCTATTAGAAAGTAAAGTCTAGTTTTTCAATATACTTATGTGTGCAGGTCATCTATTTTGGTTAGTTGAGTTTCCTAACCAAAACTCATCCAAATTAATTGAATTTTAGATTTTTAGAAAGCTATTGGTGTGTAAATTTTATCTTAAATATCTTCCTCAAAGGATATATATTCAAGGAGTTATCAGTTCGAGATTGAAGTTCAATTCTTCAGCATACTTGTGTGGATAGGTAGTTTATCTTCGTGAGTTGCATTTCCTAATCAAAACTTTCCAAATTAGGTTATTTATAGCTTTCTAGAAAGTGCTCTTTATCTATTTTTATTGAGGAAATGCATAGGTCCATTTGAGTTTTTTATTGAGATCAGCAAGCTATCTAAGGTGCAGTTATTTGTCAAAGTGCTAGACATACAAGGCTTCACTACACATTTTCGTTGTGCCAGAGGGGGGGGGGGGGGGGCTAGAGCGCACCAAGGAGGGGGGTGGGGGGAGGGATGGTTTTTGTTTTTGAAATAGACAAAAGAAAAATAAAATCCATCCCTTGAGCTGTTTTTGGGGAAAATACCAAAAACTAGATTAAAAATACAAATAAAAATAAAAAAAAAATATAACAAAATCTCAAAAAAAATCCTAAATTTCTAGCCACTTATCAAACTCAAAACCACATAGAGCTCCCTTTTTTCCTCCATTTTATTAAGAAAAATGACATTAAAAAAGATAAAAAATTCTAAAAAATCTAAAAATGCTTTAAAAATTCCCAAAAAATTCTTGAAAATTTATTTAGCCAAAGGGATATGAAATGGCTTCTAAGTTGCATAAAAACTCAAGGAAAAAGCATGAAAATGGATAAAAAGTACTAAAACTTAAGCAAAAAAGTATGGTAGGAAAAGGTTATCTACAACCTCAACAGATTTTGCAAGTTCCAGGTGATCCAAAAATCTTGAGTTGTGTTGATGATAGGCCTTGAGCCTTGATATGATGACTACTTGAAACTCTTTTCCCTCCATAATCTCCAAATGTACTACACTTCATTTGACTTGTCTTCCTTTTGGGTATATTGGCCATCTGATAGGGCCACCCTAAATCCTTCATTACAATATTGTCTCCTCCATATTGCATCTATTGTATCTTTGTTTCAACGATTGTGTGACTTAATCAGCAAAATTTCATTTTTTCCATTCCAACTTCTTCAACCAATGGAATTCTCTATTTCAAAAGACTTGCAGGTATGCCTTTCGCATCCTTCTACAGCTTTGCACTTACTGCCATAAAAATTAACATAAAAGATGATACCCATATCAGTATCCATAACAAAGTGGCCACTAATATAGGATTTGAAGTAGCTTCATCGCTGCTACATTTAAGGGCTTTTCTTTTCTTCTCTCTTCTATGACCTTTGATTGAGACTGTTTCACTCGAACTAGTAACCTGAATGATGTCCTCTTTTTCTTCATAGACTTCTTCTCTACTTGAGTTTGGAAAAATTCCATAGCAAGAAGATGGGTCTTCTGCATGGAGCCAAGCCAACATGTTTTCTTCTTCATATAAATTTCCTTCTTCATATAGATATGCTTCTGGGTTGTCCAACAATTCTTCATCCATACAAATACCAACTGTACGCATCATGCTAGTATGTCTTTGGTTGTCTGGACCTTCTTCTAAAAATATCTAGTGCAACTCCTGTAAGCCACCGGATTGGCATATTGTAATTTCTATATTTTTCATATACCGCACGAACCGAAAGGTCGTAGCGAAGCATTGTATCTGTCTAGTAATCAATGAAAAGACATTGCGGTGACTCTCCGAGAATGACAAGCGGGATTGCCAGACTGTCTGTTTAGGCGATTGCGATCTGTGAAGTTGTTGTAGTGCAGTATGCGTGAAGTCTGAGTATTGTCATTCTTACCTTTGTTTAATTACATTAATTGGTGATTAACATAGTTGCTGTAGTGCAGTATTCGTGAAGTCTGAGTATTGTCATTCTTACCTTTGTTTAATTACATTAATTGGTGATTAACATAGTAAGGTTAAGTGCGGGTAATAAGTCTGTGCGACGGTAATGAATATTCTGGTTTTACGTACTATTAAAATCTAACCAGAGTCTTGACAGTAATTCGCATTAACCAGAGTTTTGAATATTAACATACTGCGACTAGGATAAGTTAATTGGGAAAAGCAAGTTATAGGGCCTCTGATTTATCAGACCTCTACCACTCCCAAGAACTCGAAAGAACTTAAAATGCCTGTAATGTAAATACGCATTTTAACACTGGTGCCGTCTGTCGGAAGGTGGCACACACTGTGAATAATCAGTAAGGTGGAGTAGTACGCAAGAGGTGCAGAGGTGATATATGCCGGTTACTCGGTCTGGCGAGTCGTATCCAAAGTACAGGAGGGACCAGCATCCCTGGACAGTACCAAATTTGCTAGGGACACCCCCAGGGGCCAGAAGAGTAGGCCCGTTAAGCCTAGTTGTCGAAGGATTGGAACAAGTTAGCAGTGATTCCGGTACCATTTCGATGACATATGAGGAAATTTTGGTAGATTCTGGTGTAGTTTCGGTACAGTCTGTAGAAGGTACAGTAACTTCGGAGTGTATAGGGACGCAGTGCGCCGTTGACCCAACATCGTCTGGTCAGGATTCGAACCTTTCCGAGGATAAAGTTGTGCTACCCACAGAGATCATTGACAGTGAAAGAATACCCTCTTTTGGGGAAAGTTCGGTAAATTCCGGTGATAGTTCGGTCCCAGCTGCAAGGAATTTACAGTTTTCCGGTGAACGTGTGATACTCCCGGAAGGTGAGCAGTCTGACCATACAAACTCCGAAGGACTAGAAACACCTCCGCAGAATTCAAGAGACAACCACGGTACCACTACTAACACCATGAGTGGCCAACAACAGCAACAACAACAGCAGCAACAACAACAACAACAACAACAACCCCTTCCACTTTGACCAGTTCCAACAGGGGTAACTTACACAAAGTTCGGAGGATTTCCAGGTGATAATCCTGATGCCCATGTACGCACCTTTGACATAAGTTATGCACTACTAAATCATCCACCCAATCTGAAAAGCCAATAAGAGATGCATTTTTACAGCGGTTCCGGTTGAAGAAAAATCCTACCGAAATCTTCGATTACTTGCAGAACAATAGGCAGAAGCCGCACCATACTGTTCAGGAATATGCAACGTTGTTTAGAACCCACCTAAGACAACTATCTCCGGCACATGCTAACCTACCAGATGATGTTATAACCCTGTGGTTCATTAATAGTTTGACCCCACAGCTACGACAAATTATGATCATCTGCTGTGTGGGAGCTATGACATTGCGATGGCCCTACAACTCGAGCATAAGGTTGGAGGATTCACTGAAGGCTTGGAATGGCTGAAAGCCAGTAAGCAGGGTATAGATGATCAGGCTAAACAGATGTATTGCACTAAGTGCAAAAATCCAGGGCACACCAGTGCCACCTGTGCCCTTAATCAGATGTATTGCACCATCTGCAATATCACCGGACACTCAACCGAAAATTGTGCATATAATGCTAAAGTGCAGGGACGAGCAGCTGTAAATGCCATTACACAGGCACCAAGACAGCCAGCAACTCACTACGTGCCACTGTAGATGCGAAACAATCAGTCACAAGGATACAGGAATTATCGGGGACAACGGAGTACTAACTTCAATACAAATCAATGGCAGACAGGTACATCACCGGAAGGTACTTCTCTGCCACCACCTCGATGTCATTTTTGTGGTGAGCTTGGCCACATCCGGAGATTATGCAAGGATGCAGCCGAATATGATAAAAGAAAGAAAGAGCGTCAAAATCTGATGACCAACATGGTCTATATTTCACCAGTGGAATCGCAAGCAGCAGTGGTCCAGACAAGATCCGGTAAGCAGTTGCAACCTGCAGCTGAGGTGTTTGAACCTAGTATCTGTGAACAACAGTGAATGTATACCAAAGCCAACCAATGGACCACCAAAGAGCCTACCGTGTTCCCCGATCCAATTCCGGTGACACAAGTTCCCCTGCCAAAGGTGAGAGCACATGAACAAGCCTCTACCCCAATAACCGGAGAATGGCCATCAGAATCAGTGAAAAGTGCAATCCCAACAGACCAGGTATGGGATATTCTCTCTAAGGCTACAATTACACTTCCTTTGTGGTAGCTACTCGCCTTGGTGCCCAGAGTTAGGCAGTAGTTTCAGCAACAGGTTAGTCCTGGATCTCCCAGTACTCCGGCGACCGCAACAATACAACCAGAAACTGATTCTACGGTGGACCATTCCGTCCCCTTAATAACTGTCTAGCATAAAAATCATAGGATTACGCAAGTGTTAATTGATGGTGGTTCCGGTGTGAACATAGCGACTGCAGCTCTCTGCAAGAAGTTAGGGTGGACTCAAATCGAGCCCATTCAATTCTTTGTCAGAATGGCAGATCAATCTCGAGTTCATCCGGTGGGACTCGTAAGGAATATCCCGATTACTCTGCAGGGCACCACGTTCAAAATGACTTTTGTAGTCTTAGAACTACCAGAATCCAGCCTCGATTACAATCTCCTTTTCGATCCACCATGGTTGAAACGGGCTAGAGTTATACAGGATTGGTCAGCGCAGGAGTTGACTTTCAAAGATAATCACCGTAAATATGTTGTCAAACTAGATGCTATTCAGCCCTGTGAGCTTCATGCCAGACCCTATGTAGTAGAGCCAGTCCACATGTTGGATGGCTTATCTGACGATGAAGAAGAAGCGTTTCTAAAGAACAATAAAGATCTGATTTCCTTAGGTATTGTAGATCTGCAATCAGTCACAGACAACTGGAGTCCAGTAGCTTGTACGATTGTTCCCGTGACCGGAGACACAGATGCAGATGATAGTGTTGCTATGGATGGAGCCACCCTACATCAACTGTTACACTCAGCTGAAGATCCAGTGAAACCTCATCAATTCTATGTTCTTGAAGACCAGTTAGTAACCTATAACTTGGGTGATGAAAGCAACCCGCGTCCTGTTGAAATTAAGGCAGGATTGTCCAAGGCATTTCAAGAAGATTTGATCCGACTCCTGCATGAGTTTTCTGATGTTTTTGCATGGGACTATCGGGATATGAAAGGTTTGGATCCATGGATCTATCAACATCGCGTTGTGCTTAAACCAGAAGTGAAGCCAATTAAACAATCCAGTTACCAAACGAACCCTAATTATGCCGCGCACGTCAAAGCAGAACTTGATCGATTATTGAAGGTAGGATTCATTGTCCCGATCGAACATGCTGAATGGATCTCTCCGATCGTGATTGTTAAAAAGAAAAATAAATAGCTCCGAATCTGTGTGGATTACCGAAAATTGAATGCGGCTACGGTACGTGATCCATTTCCTCTTCCCTTTCTCGACACAATGCTAGAAAGAGTGGCTGGAGAGGAGATGTATTCATTTCTCAATGGTTATAGTGGTTATAACCAGGTATGCATGGCAGAGCAGGACATACCTAAAATAGCCTTCATTACGAATTGGGGTGTGTATGCTTGTAGAGTCATGTGGTTTGGCTTAAGGAATGCTCCAAGCACATTTCAACGGTGTATGCAAGAAATTTTTTCACCTTACTTAACTACTTTTATGCAAGTATATTTGGACGACTTCTCCTTATTTGGCAAGATTGCGGCGCACCTGTATCATTTACGGTGCTGCTTTGAGAAATGCCGTGAATACCAGTTATGCTTGAATCCGGCAAAATCTGTGTTTGCGGTTGCTTGTGGCAAAATCTTTGGCCACATTATCTCTACGCAAGATATACAAGTTGATCCAGATAAAGTTGCAGCCATGTTGCAGGCACCAGTTCCCACAATAGTTAGCTCATTTAGCAACGCCACTTAATCGGCTCATGACCAGTACTCCACAATAGTTTGAATGGACTCCGGAGTGTCAAACTGCCTTTGATCATTTAAAAGGATTATTGACTCAGGCCCCCATTCTGCAACCCCCGGATTGGGAACGCCCATTCCATGTCTTCGTCGATGCCTCAGATATAGCAATTGGAAGCGTTTTAATGCAGCAAATTGATAAATGGTTCCGACCTGTATATTATGCAAGTCGTCGACTAGCTCCTTCTGAGAGGAACTATTCAGTGACCGAAAGAGAATGATTCCGGCATTATTTGCTAGGCTGAAAATTCACCTTTCACGTGGATCATGCCACACTTGTATATCTGGTCCGGCAGCAACATGGAGGTCGTTTGGCTCACTGGATTTTATTACTACATGAGTTCGATTATGAAGTGATTCATCGCCCCGGCACCGCACATGCATTAGCAGATTTTCTCTCTTGGTTGGATTCTGGTGAAGCTCTGGTAAGCATTGATGACACCACACTAGCAATTTACGTTACTGAAATGGATCGTGACGAATCCGCAGAACCTCTTGTGCCACCTACCTACTATGATCAGTTATTAATTTTCCTTACTGACGGATATCTTCCCCCTCACACTTCTCCTGTGATGCGATGGAAAATTGCAGTTTACAGTCACAGATTCCGGTTGATTGTCGGACAGTTGTACTACATAGATCATACTGGTGTCTTACTTCGCTCTATTCCACCCCATGAAGTAAACTCGGTTATGGCTATGGCACATACAATACCCTCTGGTGGACATTTTGCAGCAGATCTTATGCACCGGAAAATTTTGCAAAGTGGGCTTTGATGGCCTACCATGTACAAAGACGTAGTTCAGTTTGTGTAGCAGTGTGACACTTGTCAGCGATTTGGCCAGCCATTATAATGCCACTTCTTTCCTTTACAACATGTATTACCTTTGGAACCTTTCCAAAAGTGGGGTCTTGATTTTATTGGACCAATCACACCTCCAGCAACCCTTAGCAACAATCACTACATTCTGACCTGCACAGATTACGCTACCCGATGGGTAGAAGCTTGTGCTTTATGGTCCGCTACCGCTCTTTCGGTGGCAAAATGCCTGATGAAGGACGTATTTCCGCGTTATGGATTACCTCTGGAACTTGTGATAGATCAAGGAACACACTTTGCTAACAAAATTCATGTGAGTACTAACGCACACTTTTCAAATTCTGCATAAATTCAGTTCCCCATACTATCCTCGTGCTAATGGTTTAGCTGAAAGTACCAAGAAGACGTTGTTGGGTATGCTTCGCAAATTGATCGTGCAATCACTAGAAAGATGGGATCAGTTACTACCTGCAGTCTTATGGGCATACCGGACTACATACAAAGTTGCAACCGGACTGACTCCTTTCAAGCTTGCTTATGGGCTGGAAGCAATTGCGCCAATGGAAATTGTAGTGCCCAGCTTACGCGTGGCCATCACTCAGAAATTGTTACCCAAAAACTCTTTTCCATTTCGGTTGGACGTACTCAGAGCTTTGGATGAACATCGCTGGGAAAGTTTGCTGGTTCTTCAAGAACTGCAGTTGCGGCAAGCCCGTACCCATGATCGGTATCTCAAGACTCCAGTTTTTACAATGGACCAACTTGTCCTATTCTATAATGCTAAATCAAATCGTGCTGCTGGGAAATTTAAATTAAGGTAGTTCGGTCCTTACCGAATTAGTGAACAAGTGGTACCAGCTACTTTTCGGTTGACTACCTTGACCGGAGTTCCTCTTCCTAAAGTGATCAATGGTTCAAAGTTGCGGCCGTATCACCAAGCGCCTAATTCTCGCTGACGTGTTCTTCGTTTTTCCGCGTGTCACTAACTTTCTTTTTAGTTCCACATGTTGGTTGAATAAAGACCGTAAAACTCCTCATTTTGCTACCCCATCATGATTAATCGCCATCTGTGTTATTGATTCTGTGCATGCATGCCCGCCGTAATTATGAAGGTTATCATCTCAATACCGTGCGATGATTAGGGTTTTCGATCGCCCCCGTTGTCGAGTATCTACTTAATCTTCTTCTTTTCCCTGTTAATCGCTATTGTGTCTGTGTGTTCTATGCGTTGAGTTTCCTGTGTTTGCTGTGTATCGTGTTCTTGTACTTTCTGCACATCATGGAGGCTCTAGCTAATTTTGCTGCCTTCGGTGAGGGACTTCCTCCTGATGTGAGTGAGTTCTTGCGTGTCCGAGGCCTGTTGAACTTCGCTGAATTGCCTTGGCATTTAGTGGAGTGTCAACCTTTTTATGCATAGATCATATCTGCCATAGCCGCCACATTTGCCACAGAGCAATGTTGGCCGATTACATGTTTCCCTTCTCGCGTCGTAATGGCACATTAGCATCATTCGCTGCAGCATTTTGTCTGCCCATAGAAGGAGTGGAGAATCGTCCTCTCCTTCCTATTGCCACCATGGTCGACTTATTTCCACGACACTCATCGAATGAGTACGCCATCTTGTGTCACCCTGATCCTGAACGAACCGCATTGCAATTCTTAGTTGCCATATTGAATTTACAGAAACGTACTTACGAGATTTCATGCCCATTTTATTCGATGATTGACATGGCTTCTCGTGAGCCTGTTAATTTCGCTTCTTTTTATTTTTGGCGCATGCACTGTGAATGCGTTACGATCATTAAACATGTTAATAAGGGTGATATTTCACGTTCTCGCCTTCCCCATATACTTACCTGTCTTTTTCCGGTACTCCAAGCCGCACAACCGCCTCCAACCGCTCCTATCCTGTTCCATGAAGATTTCGTTCAAGTGCTCGAAGACGAAGAAGATGAGGATGAAGTTCTTTTCCAACTTCTTCACCGAAAACGCACCCGCATAAGCCCGTCGGAGAGCCAGGTGCACGGTTCCACCGTTGGAAATGAAGAGGAAATTTTCCACGACACTGCCACCTCAATTCACCTTGATTCATCTACCCAGTCTTCTCCCATCCGGCAACAGGAACACAGTGCGTCCACTGCTGATTCCAAAGAAAGCTCTTCTCGGGCGGATTCTCAGCACTCGATTCCAGAAGATGTGCAAGTTATTGTTGCGGAGATTATCGATGAAGTGCTCGTTCTGGTGAATTCTGTCACTGCTAGAACTGAAGCAACAATGCAACAGACACCCGGTATTGTGTTGGTACCTATCATGAATACTGTTGCACCCATTTTTCCTAGTCAACCTATTGCCCCTGAAGCACCGGATTCTTCATCCTCTTCGCCTAACTATTCTCCACCATCTTCCCATCAACTCTTATCAGCCTCTTCATCCCAACCACTTCCTACTCCTCTTCTTCCTCCGATTCCCATGTTTACGGAATTAGAGTCCATGGGTCGAATGCTCATCCAATTCTCACAGCAGCTACTGATGCAACTTCGAATGGTCACTGATAATATTCGTCAAGAATTGCAGCATAAAGTCGATATCTTAGAAGCAGATATTACTCCACTACAAGAAGAAGTCGATGCAGTTAAGGCAGAAAATCATGGGCTACACTTACAAACTCAACGGCTTCAAGATCAACTCGCACAGAAAGATGCTTTGCTGTGCCAAAAGGATACCGAAATCACCACGCTGAAGCAAGAAATCATTGATAAAACAGATGCAATGACTGCCATAGGAAATGAATTGCATAGCATGCGGGAAGCATACAGTGTATTAGAAGAAGCTTCGCAGTCTCTGGCCAACAATGTACTTAAAGCTGAAGCAGAGCTGCATAAGACTACCGAAACCTTGTTCAAATGTGATCAAGAGTTATAGGAAGAGTTGGGATGATATCTCAAATTGAAGAAAGAATTTGAAGGAGTGCAGAAAGAAATAGAGGCCTACTACAAAACCATGCAGTTCCAGTCTGAAGAACTGGAGAGAAGAGAAAATCAATTAGGTGTTCAAGCTGACAGACTCTCAAGGGTAGATGATCAGATCAATGAGATGAGATTGCGCCAAGATGCGGCACTGGCAAATGATTTCTACCTGCAAGAGGCCTTTTTGCAGACAGAGGCTGAAATTTTGATGAGTCAAGTAATTGTGGCAAGTTCAGTTAGAACTGATGCTCAGCTTGTAGAACCGGATACCCTAAAAAAGATGTTGGACTCGTTAAAACAGAAGATTTCCAGAACTTTTAAGTTAGCCAGAACCATGTATATACAAGGCATCATCGAGGAGCCCTAAATTTTGTTTCCATTGCGGGTTCAAGTCCACCGTGCGTGCCAGAGTAAGCCGCCGGATTGGAATATTGTAATTTCTATATTTTTCATATACCGTATGAACCGAAAGGTCGTAGCAAAGCATTGTATCTGTCTACTAATCAATGAAAAGACATTGCGGTGACTCTCCAGGAACGACAAGCGGGATCGCCCGACTGTCTGTCTGGGCGATTGCGATCTGTGAAGTTACCGTAGTGCAGTATTCGTGAAGTCTGAGTATTGTCATTCTTATCTTTGTTTAATTACATTAATTGGTGATTAACACAGTAAGGTTAAGTGCGGGTAATAAGTATGTGCGACAGTAATGAATATTTTGGTGTTACGTATTGTTAAAATCTAACTAGAGTCTTGACAATAATTCACATTAACCAGAGTTTTGAATATTAACGTACTACGACTGGGATAAGTTAACTGGGAAAATCAAGTTATAGGGCCTCTGATTCATCAGACCTCTACCACTCCCAAGAACCCGAAAGAACTTAAAATGCCTGTAATGTAAATACGCATTTTAACACTCCTTTCCCTCTTTCTTTACCCACATTGTGTCCTTACCCCAGTCATGTAGCACATTGGCATGCCTTAACCAAGGTCTCCCAATCAAGAGGGGGAAATTTCATTCTACCTGTGGCAACCTTAAGACAACAAAATCCAAGTCAAAGATGGTACCTTGTATCTCAAGTAGGAAACCAAGGGCCACTCCCATAGGCCTTACTATGCTCTGGTCTGCCAATGTTATAGTGAAGTTGGTAGGTCTTGAAGGTTGTAGTCCAATCTTTTTCATGGTATGTTCAGGCATCAAGTTAATGCAAGCACCGCCATCTACAATAACTCCTTGAAACTCATGTCTTCTGATAGTAATTGTTAGCCAAGGGCTCTTATAATCTGTGAGGGGGGCTTCCCCTAAAATTCTATCTTTCTACATAACAGCAATCTTCGCCACTAAACTTGTTGTAGAAGCCTCATCAGTTATCTGCAAGAGCTCTGACTTGAATTTCACATCCATCTTTATTAAATCAAAAATATTGATCTCTTTTTCATGGACTTGATTAGTCTTGAAGCATTCGATTCCTTGAGATCATGGGCTCTATGTGACTTATCAAACTCCTCATGAGCCCTATTGAATGCATGTCCAATGGCATCACTAGTACCTATGAGATCTTCTTTTTTCCTTGTATTTGCACCTGTGTTGGCTTTGTCTTCACATTTCTTTTTGTCTTTTTTCAATCCATTAGTCCTTGAATCTTGACCTATTTCTAATTGAGCCTTCCCCTTTTCTTGTCTACATTGTAAAACATTCAATTTCTTCTAATTGTGCCACTCTCGTAGATGGTGATGGCACATTGACATGTTCTACTTCTTGTTTGCACACAACAATCATTTGAACTTGTGGCCCAGGTGAAGATGCCTAGTTCTTAGGGCAGCAATTAGTATAATGGTCCCTAGCCTCTGGGAAATTCCTGCAAGGAGTGGCATTTTCAGATAGAGTGCACCTACTTTGGTAATGCCCACATTCTCCACATCTGAAACAAATACTTGGCTTACTTGGCCCATTTCCAAAGCTATCTCTATGTCTAGGGTTATAATTATTATCTTGATTGGGTGTTGCTTCCATTACATTGGTTGGTGGTAGGGTGCCTCCTTATGTTTGTTGGAGTTAGACGTCTGCGGAAGCACGTGAATAGCACAAGGAAGAAGAAGAAGCTTGGAGCATAGCACACAATACTGAATGTATTACTAAAGAATGTACAAAGATAAGTAGCCCTTTAGGGAAATAGGCGTATATACAAGCTGGGGGAAAAAACATCCTAAAGAGGGAAAAAAGTGCCCCAACGGTCCTAGTGTGTTCACACACATCACTACCTAAATATATCAACAAATCCCCCCTGGGAGTGATGTAGTGAACAAGGAGCTGGCACTCATGTATAAGGAAGTGCCAAGCTATGTGGAAATCACTCCACAAAAGGAAGTAAGCCCAAAGCTTTGCAGAAAGCTTCAAACTTCTCCCTAGGCAGAGCCTTCGTGAAAAGGTCTGCAATGTTCTCCTATGTGGGCACATATGCCAAGCTGATCTCCCCAGCAGAGAACCTCTCCCTGACATAGTGATAATGCACCTCAATGTGCTTAGTGCGAGCATGGAACATAGGGTTCCTCGCAACCGCCAATGCGCTCTGACTGTCAGTGAAGATGGTGGTGGCAGAAGTCTGACCAACACCCAAATCAGCCATAAGGCGTCTGAGCCACACACACTCAACAGTCACTGTGAAATTTGCCCTATACTTAGCCTCATAACTGGAAGTGGTCAATTTCTGCTTTTTTGATTTCTTCTCATCTTTATCTTCCTTCTTCGAATATGCAGAATTAGCAGATTTCTGCTTACTAGTTGAAGAGCTCCATTTTCCTTTGCCCTTCTGACTAGCCAAGAAAGCTTGATCTGCAACTCGCACAATGGACCTATTCTGCCTAGACTGATCTTCCTGCAACAGAACAGAGACTAACTCCTCAAATGATAAGGCATTTGGATTGCCTTTCATCATCAACCGAAGAGTAGAAGCAAAACTCTGATATGAATCAGGAAGACCATTCAAAACGGTCTGCACAAGTGAGCTATCTGGTATAACCTCATCAGCAGAAATCAACTGTTCCTTCAAGTCTTTGATCTTCGTTAGGAAACTGTCCATAAAATCACCTTCATTCATGTGTTCACTCTCCAACTGTTTTCGGAGGTAAGCAACACGAGCCTCATTCCTAGCTTGGTACAATGTGGTAAGTGCATCCCAAGCATCCTTAGCTGTTCTGCAAGAGCGAATGTGAGGAATAATGACACGTTTGACAGACAAAGCTATCAATGCATGTGCTTGGGCATCTCCGCCATCCCAGCGAATCTGCTCTGCAATAGGTGCAGCAAAAACCGCAGCACGAACAGGAATATGCAGAATATCATCATCTTCGACACCTTCTGCATCAGCTTCAGTACCTGCAGTTGTAACAGTTGCAGGTGTGATAGGACGTTTTTCGACACCCTGTACAATGTTCCACAGTCCTTTTGCAACCAACACATATCGCATCATATAAGCCCATAACGGGTAGTTGGTACCATCCAACTTATCCTCAACAGCCAACATACGGAATACATCACTGCTTTCAGCCATGGCCGGTGACTAAAATACCTTGATATAAAAAATTGATTGTATCTCAAAAAGTTGAACAAAACTGCCCAGACGAATTCCACTAGACCTATAGCACACTTCGAGACGCTTATACTGGCGAACAAAAACTAGTATATACCTTTGGCACAAAAGACAAAATAGCATGCACAAGTGCTACAATAGTGCATTCGGAGGCCGAAACGAGCTCAGATCGCAATTTTAGTACCACATAGCAAAGCTGTTTTGATCTTGGAAACACGTTGAGTATGCTCACCAAAATTCATGTGATTCTGAGACTACAAACGGAGGAGTGTCGACGACGCCCTAGATGAAGCGATGACCTGCTCAGATACCAATTGTTGGAGTTAGACGTCTACGGAAGCACGCGAACAGCACAAGGAAGAAGAAGAAGAAGCTTGGCGCACAACACACAATACTGAATGTATTACTAGAGAATGTACAAAGATAAGTGGCCCATTAGGGCAATAGGCATATATACAAGCCGGCGAAAAAAAACCTCCTAAAGAGGGAAAAAAGTGCCCCGACAGTCCTAATGTGTTCACACACATCACTACCTAAATATATGAACAATGTCCAATATGTTGTTGTAGCCATACCTCTTGACTGACGCTCTTGGACCTCATGGCTAGCTTTCGTGCATAGCTGGCAAGTTACACTTAGAAGTGGATACTCACTTACCACATGACCCTCCTTGCTGCACATGATGCACCATAATCCACTTTTAATGCCCCCTCCGTTGAGTTCCTCTAAGTCCTATTGAAGTTGAGCCAGCTCTTTTCCTTCTGCTTCCTCTTCCTTTTGTAGCTTCAATGCTTCAATTTCTCACCTGAACTGAGTTACAACACTCTCCTCCTCTTGGTGGAGATTATTCCTTTTTTAAGCTCTCAAGCTCTTTCATTAGCTGAATCGCTAGGTCTTCAAGTTTTGTAGGATATGATAAATTGGAAGAGCTTGCCACATACTGCTATCTAATTTTCTTTAATCTTGTAGCTATATTGATAAATTCTTCTATTGTTGCTATCGATAAAACTAACTCCTATTTTACATTGTGTTGATATGGGAAGCGGTTTAGCCAGCCATTTCTTGATAAAAAAGTCATGGGGAGGGTCTGGCAGTTTGGCCATTAATGCCTTGGCTAATCTGGGAAGGTCTCCCCATGACCTAGTCTTAAATTTTCCAATTCTACAATAATGTTTTTAGTTGTGTTCCCTTGTTGTAAGTGTTTCCTAAATGATTCCTTCATCAAGTCCCATGTGGTGAAATGGTTGTTAGCAAACTGACTAAACCATTTGTCTGCTAGCCCTTCTAATGCTGAAGGGAAGAGAATAAAAAATGCATCTTATCTTCCCATCAGACCCCTTCTCTTAGATAAGGCTAAGAATCTCCTAATGTTCTCATCTGGGTCTTCTTATGCTAATCCTCTGAGGGATGGAAAATTGATATTGAATCTAGAAAGTAAAGTTTCCAAGTCTACCTAAGCTACCATATTCTTTACTAATGATGTCGATGACAATGGACTAAGGATACGGACACCAAAATTTTTTGTAAATTGATAATAGAGAGAGAAGTACAATAATGATGTACAACACAATCCAAATACTATCAGTGCAAAATCCTGGAGTGCACAATCGAAAAAGCTACAAAATACCCAAGGTTCTTGTTGCGGCCAACCTTCTCTGCACCAGACCTCCACCTTCTCCAAGAGCTTGCACTTGTGCACACTTTGCACTCAAGCTTCCAATAGGAGGAGGGATGGACGCCTTCTATCGACACGCACACAACTTCAATGGGACCTTGTGACCTTTGATTGCATGGCTTAGTACTTCTCTACACACTTCTAAGTCACTCTTCTTGCACACTCTGCACTTCATTCTCTGCATCGGACACTCACTGTATGTCCCTTGCTCTTCTCTCCCTTAGTGTAGACTATCCTCACCTTGCTTAGTCTAACCAAGAATAATGCATTGCCTTGAGTTGAGTGTCGGTTCATGTACACTCCTAACTGCTAGAGTATCTTGGTGTTCACTTTGATGTTCCAAGATTGTCTTCAAATGTGGGCAGCCAACGAATCCGTGTTTTGTCCTATAGTGACTTTAGACTAAAACAAAAATTTTAATTGGGGGCCATACTTTCACTTTTGCGTATGCTTCCTCTTCACATACCTTCACTGCACTACTTGTGCACCTTGACACTGAAACTTTGAATGCTTTGGCTTTGCCCATGTTGACTTTGACCTTGAACATGTTGACTTTTACTAATTTGATTTTGACCCTTTGACTTTGATTATGCTGATTTTGACCAATATTACTTTTATGGGTTCAATAATCATGCATTCAATCTTTCTTTCTCCTCGTGTTAGTTGGCCCTTGCTTCTATGTATTGGCATCATTTTGAACTAACTTTAGAGACACTTAGTACACTCGCTAACCTTCTAAAATATGTATAGAAACAACTTAGGGCCTTTGGAGCATCATTCATAAACGCTTGTGTCAAAAAAAGATGTGTTTGAAGTTAAAGAAAGCTCACAAACTTTTTATTTATGGAGAAGAAGCTTTTAGAAATATGCTCAATGCTCAGATCCTGGAAAGTAAGAAGAGAGCTTTTTCACACTTTCAAATAAAATTTTAAGATAATTAAGGCAAGTAATTCCACGAATTTGGACTCATCATCCATTGAGCTATAAGTCAAAGATGTTTGAATCGTCACGCCAACTTTGCAGGGAGATGAAGATGTGCAAAATCACTCACATATTATCACTCATAACTTGACATATACATCCTCTATTGACATAACTTTGTAAGCATGCTTTTTTATATCTTCTTGACTTGATAGCTCCTCATTCTACTTTCTGGAGTTGTCTTCATCTATCCAAGTATTCAATATAAAAGATGCCTTGATAGCACTTATGGGGGAAGTTTTGAATAATCCAATGAAGCTACGGAAGATGGCTATCCTCCACTACGCCCACACAAAGTGATACATGCTCACTATTTTTTCTTTTCTCTAGAATTATGAAGAATGTCAAAATAAAATTTTTCTCACTTAAACTAGACCCTATGTTCCAAGAAATTAACCTATAATTAGAGCAAGTAAATGTTCAAAGTCTGAGAATCATCCACTTCAAGAAAAGCTATCTATCGACAACACCATCTACATTTGTGCAAAGATATAGGAAGACAAACTTGGCCATTTCTCACAATTTACTAAGTAGAAAAAAATGAGACTTTGGGAAAATATATGAGAGAAAAAACTATGCTTGAATTCAATGCAAATGAGTGTAATGAAAAACAAAATCTCTACAATATCCTATAAATAGATTATTGAGAGCCTAACTACACCTCTAGGTTGAGAAAAGCAAAGTCATTGAAAAAATGAGATAAACAAGGAGGGGCTTCTAGCTGGAGTTTATTCCTTCACTAAAACAAGAGGGAACTTGTGCAACTCAAAAATAAAAAGAAAAAAGCTTCTCATATAGAAGCTTTCCATATTCTATCATCTATCTAACCAATCACAAATGAATATAGGCTCACTTTTGGGTGGGTAATTGAAAAGGTTTGAATTTTATTAGTATTTATGGAGCTTATAACTTGATTCCCCAACTTTTCATCCCCATTTTTTAGTGTTCCACGTATCAAAGTTAGATGATAAGATATGGATAAGTGGTTTGTTAGTACTCAACAAGAATGAAACATGGACCAGTTGTTAAGTCAATGGGATGGGAAGGAAGCGTTCTTGGGTTCCAAACCTACAAGTAGTGTGGGAGCTTATTTTGACCCAAGGGATCACAAGACTTCTAGAATGAACCAATGCAAGTTACTTTGAGCTAGCTGGAGTAGCATGGGACATATGGCCAACTCAAAATACCCTTAATGGATTTTAGAGAAATCAGACATGTAACACACATGTGTGACATGTCAAAATCAATCCCCCTAGATTGTGGCTATATAATAAATGATTGGGAGGTCAAGAGCACCTCTTCTTGGTGGTATTCATGTGTTCGAATATCGGTATTAGAGCTCACATGACATCCTTGGCACTAAGGAATCAAAGCTTCTCAGATTGGTCTCTTCCTTTGTCTCTTTTGCAAAAGATTTGGTGATTTAGAGACCATCTTTTGAGTTTAGTGATCCCTATCAAGTGATTCACGTGAAACTAATGGTATCACACATCCATTTACTACCCAGATCATGAATGAAGTTTCAAAATGATTAATAGTGGCATCTGGATGCCCATGAGTGGGTACGAGCATGTCTAATGTGTGTGGATAGGGATAACCACTCTACTCCCTCCTTCTTGAAATATGAACAACAAGAGAGCAATCCACCTATTTAAAAGATGATTTGGAAGCACTTGACAATGCACATGGGTAATTAGCACTCCCTCATGTCATGCATGCATTTTCTCCATCCCTTCTTCTTTTTCTTTGTGCACTTCATATTTTCGCGACACATGACTCTCTCTCTCTCTCAATCATTTCTTTGTTCTTGTGTTACAAGAAAGCTAAGTTTCCACTCTTGTCACTCACACATGGATGTGATTAAGGTTAGATTATTATGAAGGCAAGAGGTTACTATGCGGACATACTCATGCTCAGGCAGTCTAGATGAGAAATTGTTGACTCATGTATCAAGATTATGGACAAACAATGAGGAAGACACAATGAATTTTCATGGATCTCATAAATAAGAGGAATCACATTATCACAATTATGTTGTAGAAGTACCCACTTCTTTTCTCTTACTCCTGCATAAAAACATCTAGTGTGTTAACATGCATGTATGGATCGAGAAAGGTTCAATAGTTGTATGGATTCATCCTATCAACGATTAGCATTGCTCATTTATAAGAATATATGATTTGAATAAGCACCTATATATGTTTCATGTGCATCATGCTCATGAACTCACTGTTGATATATTTAGGTAGTGATGTGTGTGAACACACTAGGACTGTTGGGGCACTTTTTTCCCTCTTTAGGAGGTTTTTTTCCCCCGGCTTGTATACACGCCTATTGCCCTAATGGGCTACTTATCTTTGTACATTCTCTAGTAATACATTTAGTATTGTGTGTTGTGCTCCAAGCTTCTTCTTCTTCCTTGTGCTGCTCGCGTGCTTCCGTAGACGTCTAACTCCAACAATTGGTATTAGAGCAGGTCCCCGCTTCATCTAGGGCATCGTCGAGACCTCTCTAGTTGGAGTCTCAGAATCGCATGAATTTTGGTGAGCATACTCAGCGTGTTTCGACATCAAAACCACTTTGCTCTGTCATGCCGAAATCACCATTTGAGCTCATTTTGGCCTCCGAATGCACTATCTTAACGCTTGTGTAGGCTATTTTGTCTTTTTGTGCCAAAGGTATATACCATTTTTGGTTTGCCAGTATAAGTGTCTAGAAGTCTGTTATAGGTTTAGCGGAATTCGTTGGGGTAGTTCTGTTCAACTTTTTGAGATGCAACCAATTTTTTGCATCAAGGTATTTTAGTCACCAGCCATGGCTAAAAGCAGTGATGTATTTCATATGTTGACTGTTGAGGATACGTTGGATGGTACCAACTAACCGTTGTGGGCTTATGTGATGCGACATGTATTGGTTGCAAACGGACTATGGAACATTGTGCAAGGTGTTGGAAAATGTCCTATCACACCTGCAACTGTTACAACTACAGGTACTGAAGCTAACGCAGAAGGTGTCAAAGATGATGATATTCAGCACATTCCTATTCGTGCTGCGGTTTTTGTTGCACCTACTGCAGAGCAAATTCGTTGGGATGGCAAAGATGCCCAGGCACATGCATTGATAGCTTTTTCTATCAAACGTGCCATTATTCCTCACATACGCTCTTGCAAAATAGCTAACGATGCTTGCGATACACTTACCACATTGTACCAAGCTAGGAATGAGGCTTGTGTTGCTTACCTCCGGAAACAACTGGAGAGTGAGCACATGAATGAAGGTGATTCTATGGATAGTTTTCTAACAAAGATCAAACACTTGAAGGAACAGTTGATTTCTGCTGATGAGGTTATACTAGATAGCTCACTTGTGTAGACCATTCTGAATGGTCTTCCTGATTCATATTAGAGTTTTGCTTCTACTCTTCGCTTGATGATGAAAGGCAATCCAAATGCCTTGTCATTTGAGGAGTTAGTCTCTGTTCTATTGCAAGAAGATCAGTCCAGGCAGAACAAGTCCATTATGCGAGTTGTAGATCAAGCATTCCTGGCTAGTTAGAATGGCAAAGGAAAATGGAGCTCTTCAACTAGTAAGCAAAAATCTGCTAATTCTGCACAATCGAAGAGGGAAGACAAAGATGAAAAGAAATCAGAAAAGCAAAAATTGTTTTGCAAGTACTCTAAAGGAAATTATCATATCATGAAGAACTATCCAAAACTGGCTACTAAAGAGGCAAAGAAGAAAGAGGTTGAAATGGTTGTTGCAGAGGTTTCTACACCAAAAACAGAGTCTGCTAATCTTGTGCAGGAAGAAGAATGGGCATTTACTACTGTTTGCAGTTTTGACCCATCTTCTCATGAGTAGTGCATGTCTACAATAGACTCAGATGTTTGGTACTTTGACACTGGGGTGACCAAACATATTACCTCGCAGCGTAGTTTCTTCTCTTCACTGAGCCTACCCCTAGAGGGAATACTGTTACATGCGCCAACAACTCCTCTTATCTTGTTATGGGAGTTGGTAAGTTCATTTTGACTACTACTAATGGTAGTTATTTCACTTTTTCAGATGCTATATTTGTGCCAGGGATCAAGAAGAACCTATTATCAATTTCTGCATTAGCCAAGATTGGCTTGGTTGTCAAATTTATTGATGACAGGTGTACAGTTCATGATTTATCAAATGGCGATGTGATTATTGCTTTTGGCATTTTATGGCATGGGTTGTATAAGCTCATAGACTATGAAAGATCTATGAACGCTTCGGCATGTGCAGTACATGATTCTCAGGCTATGTCAGATGCAAAGCTTTGGCATGCACGCTTTGGTCATCTGAATTTTTCTTGTTTGCTATGCCTGCAGAAATCTGAAATGGTGTCCTCTTTGCCCAAAATTGAGGAACCTGGAAAACATGTTTGTGAAGGCTGTATTTTGGGCAAAATGCATCGTTCCTCATTTCCAAAAGATGGTTCACTTCGAGCTACTCAGAAATTGCAGCTTGTACATAGTGACGTTTGTGGTCATATGCAGACATCTTCTTTTGGAAATTATCTTTACTTCATGACTTTCATTAATGATTTTTCCAGGCATGCATGGGTATATCCATTGAAGGCAAAGTTGGAAGTGTTCATGTGCTTCAAATAGATTTTGGTTTTGGCTAAAAATCTATCAGCATGTGAAATGGGCACCCTCCATTTTAATCAAGGGGGGGAATATATGTCTTCTGATTTTAATGCATTTCTGGCTGAACGTGCGATAAAACACCAGTGTACAATGTCGTATACACCTCAAGAGAATGGATTTGCTGAAGGAAAGAACTGTTAAAAGTCAAGCTTCAAGCTACAAATTCTTAAGGAATCTTTTATGGACATGTGGAGCAATCAAAGGAAGCCAAAAGCCACAAGATTCCATCAAGAAAAGTCACTCAACCACTCCCCAATTCATCTCAACTAAATCCTCCAAGTTAGGAGGCTGATTTGGAAAGGTAGTTCCTAGATTTTAGGGGCACACTTCTCACTATAAAAAGAGCATGTATCCCGACTTCTTTTGAGCCATGTTCTTGGAGTTTTAGCTCATGTAAAGTGAGCACTAAATGCTGGAGTTGTGATAAGCAAGCCCCTTGCTTAAGCTAGCCCCTTGCTTGCTTGTTTATTTTCTTTTAGTAGGCATATCTATGTGTGTGAGTAGGCAGTGTTGCAACTCTCTACCCCTGAGTTCTTAGCATTGGTTCTCCCTCATATTGTATCCATTTGATGTAATTCTTGTCTCATTGGATAGCTATACAAGTCTATTTTATACTCACAAATTCTCTAGAGAATTCTCTGAGTAATCTGGGAGCAACATTCATTTTAGTGAAGTTGTGTGATTAATATCTCTCTCTATGTGTAGGCTTTGTTAGAAATATTTTGCTCTCTGTTGTAAGGGCTGGTTCTCCTTTTCTATTTATCCATTTTCTATGATTTTGGTGTCATTGGGTAGCTATTAGAGTGCTCTATAGTTGACCCGAGTTTGAGATTCATTCTCTGCATAAGCTTTGAGAAACGTTTGCTGGAGTGAAGTGAGGTCTCTGCTTGACTAGCAGTTGTGAGCATTCAACTAGCTCATGTTGTAGACACTGTTTCTCTTTGTGTAAGCATCCATTTGAAGTAAAATTTGTCTTGTTGGAAAGCTCTTGGTGTCTACTACAGGTCTACAAAAGCTCACTGGAGTTCTTTGCATAAGCTCTGAGTAAGAGCAATTTTGGTGTGCAGAGGTCAAAGAAGGATACCTTTGGAGGTCATTCGCGCTTCGTCGTTGCTTAGGGGTTGAGATACTTCCCCCATCAGTGGTATCAGAGCATTTGGGCATCTTGGAGGCATCACATACAAGCAAGAAGACCTCTTCGAGTTGGTGGTTGAAGATTTGCATCAACAAAAGCTTCTTGGAGGTAGCTCACATCAAGGGGGAGCTATTCTACTCAAAGTTTCAAGAGCACAAGGTGTCCATCTAAGGAAAGCTTTGGATTGAGGTAACATCAGAGCCTCATTTTCATTTTACACACATTGGAGCATTAGCCAAGGGCTAGTTCAAGTATCAAAGACTAGATATGGAAGACTTCAACACTCAAATTGAAAAGCTAGACAAAGGGAACTATCAACCATGGAGATTTAGGGTCTCCAACTATCTTATGGGCAAGGGCCTTTGGGGGTTGATTAGTGGAAGTGAACCAAGACCTAGGTTGGATGAGAATCCAACCAATGACCAGAGAAGGGCCTTTAGGGAATGGAATGAAAGAGACAAGAGGGTTATCTTTATCCTTTCCCAACACATTAGCAATATCATGATCGGCCATATCCAAGACTTGGATTCAAGCATGAAGGTATGAGAGACACTTGAAAGGCTTTATTCAACAAGCACCAAAGCAAGGAAGATCCAACTCAAGAATGAGCTCAACAACCTTAGGAAGAGCTCAGGGAGTAGCATAAATGACTACATACTTAAGGTCAAGGAGTTATCAGATGTATTGGGATCCATTGGAAGCCACGTAGACGATGACGATCTTGTGGCTTATACTCTCAATGGTTTGAGAGATGATGAGAAGTGGAAACCCTTTACCACTTCAGTATATGTAAGGGATAATCTTCCCGATTTTGAGCAATTGGTTGCTCTCATGGTCATCGAAGAAATGAACATAGGTGGAAGTTCAACTAAAAGCAAGGATGCACAAGTTTTCTATGCAGGTAATCAAAGGGGCAAAGGAAGACGAGGACAAGGAAGGGGCAAAGGAAGGTTTGGAGGAAGGCAAGGCCACTCAAGCAATCAAGGACATGACCAAGGCAGCTCATCACAAAGAGGAAGAGGAAGAACAAGAGGAAGAGGAGGACGACATCAACAAAACAGGAATCAAGATGGCGAAGGATGTTACATATGTGGCAAGTTTGGCCACTATGCTAGAGATCGCTACCAGGAGGAAACCAAAGGAGCTATAATCAAGGTTCTTCATACAAAGGCCAAGGTAATTATGCTTCTACAAGTTCAGAAAATGACAATCTATTGATGATGCACATGAATGGGAATTCAAGCAAAGTAGATAACACTTGGTATATTGATAGTGGATGTAGCAACCATATGAGTTGCAATTCTTCTTGGTTTACTAATCTACATGTTCCCAAAGGTAAAGGACATGTAGAAACAGGTGATGATACAGCCCATGAGATCTCCCATGTTGGAGATGTAGCTTTGGATGACAAGGAGGAAGGAAGATGTCTCAAGGATGTCTTGCATGTACCTACTATCACAAAAAACTTGGTGTCTGTTGGGCAAATGGTTGAAAGAGGCTATCAAGTAAGGTTCAACAAAGGTGGATGCTTTGTGGAGAACCCTAAGCAAGGTTACAAGGTCATAGCAAGAGGAAAGAAGCAAGGGAGACTCTTCACTTTGGAGGTAAATTCTCATTCCACTCAACATGTCTACTTCACATATGGAAACAAGAGGATTTCGGAGTTGGACTTGTGGCACAAGAGGATAGGTCACATCAACATACAAAGAATGAAGGAAATGCAATTCAAGAGGCTGGTTGAAGGTCTTCCCAACTTCCAAGGACAAGGTATGAAGCATTTATGTGAATCTTGTCAACTAGGGAAGCAAGCGAGACTTCCATTCAAGAAGAGTGGCTACATAAACCAACATCCATTGGAGTTGATACATACAGATGTGTGGGGGCCAACAAAAGACCAATCCATTGGAGGTAACAAGTACTTTGTCACTTTTATAGATGATTGCACAAGGATGGTTTGGGTTTATTTCATAAAAAACAAATCAGATGTGTTTACATGTTTCAAAGCATTCAAGGCAATGGTAGAAAAGGAAACAGGTACATATATCAAGAAGCTAAGGTCCGATGGAGGGGGAGAATATTTCTCCAATGCGTTTTCTGATTTTTTAATGGATCAAGGCATAAAGAGGCAAGTAACATGCAGGTACACACCCCAACAAAATGGAGTAGCAGAGAGAAAGAATAGATACATTGCCGAGATCTCTAGAGCAATGCTTAATGAGATGAATGTACCTAACATGTTTTGGAGTGATGCAGCAAATACCGCCATGTATCTTATGAATAGGGCTCCTACCTCAGGGATCCATGGCTTGACACCATATCAAGCCTATTATGGTAAGAAACCAGATCTTTCCCACTTGAAGATATTTGGATGTACTTGTTATGTACATGTGCCAAGTGAATTGAGGCACAAGCTACAACCAAAGGCAGAAAAGTGTGTGTTTCTAGGATATTCAAATGATCATAAAGGTTACACGTGCTTCAACCCAAACACAAAGGACTTGAGGATATCAAGGGATGTAGCATTTGATGAGCTACTCCCTTGGTATAAGAAGTATGATTGTATGCAGGACTATGAAGAAGAAAAGCATGGACATGATGAAGAACAAATCGACCTAGAGCTAAGCGGCTCAAGGTGTTCCATCAATGAAGATAGTTCAAGCATGAACTCACCATGGAGGGGGAGATCTTCATCAAGCTATGGAGCACAATCAATCAACAAAGGCAAAGCAACATTGGTGGAGTTGGATGAAGAAGGTAATGAAGTTGAAGATGATGGACACATGATGGAGAAAGAAGCTACGTCAAAGAAAGAGATCAAGTTCCCAAGGCAAAGGAGGTTTATTCCTCCAAAAGGTGAAGAAAGGAAGTCTTCTAGAGTTAAGTATCCAACTCAAAGGTTTACTTATGATTCATACATGGCAACACATTATGCATATATGAACAAAGTAGTAGAAGATCATGAGCCCGATTGCTATGAAGATGCAAGCATGTACACCGAATGGAAAGAGGCAATGCAAGAAGAGATCGACGCACTTGAGGAAAATCAAACATGGACTCTAGTGCCCAAGAAGGAGAACATGAAGGTAATAGGTAATAAGTGGGTGTATAAAGTAAAGAGGAATTCAGATGGATCTATTTCTAGGTTCAAAGCAAGATTGGTGGCCAAGGGTTTTGCACAAACCTATGGAGTGGACTTTGAAGAGACATTCAGCCCCGTGGCAAAGATGAGCACCATTAGGACACTCATTGCAATGGCTGCTAGCAAAGGATGGAAGCTTTTCCAATTGGATATCAAGAATGCCTTTCTCAATGGAGACTTGGAAGAAGAGGTATACATGGAGCAACCACTAGGTTTTGTTCATAAAGAGTTTCCACATCATGTTTGTAGGTTGAAGAAGGCACTTTATGGCCTAAAGCAAGCTCCAAGGGCTTGGAACCAAAGATTGGTGGACTATTTGATCAAATGTGGTTACAATCAATGCAAGGCGGATCCATCTCTCTTCATCAAACAAAGAGGAGAACTTGTAGTCTACATGTGTGTGTATGTAGATGATCTTATTATTACAGGTAATGATACAAAGGGCATTGAGGAGATCAAGGCAAAGCTTTGAAAGGAGTTTAGGATATCTGA
Organism: Ceratopteris richardii; assembly: GCA_020310875.1. Lineage (NCBI taxonomy): Eukaryota > Viridiplantae > Streptophyta > Polypodiopsida > Polypodiales > Pteridaceae > Ceratopteris > Ceratopteris richardii. Next base: position 14,835,949 of record CM035408.1, on the reverse strand, counting down.
TCTTGGAGATCTTAGGTATTTTCTTGGCATTGAAGTTGTATACAAAGAAGAAGGTAGTATGCTCATACAAAGGAAGTATATTCTAGACCTACTTGAGAGGTTTGGGATGCTACATTGCAAGCCTATTTCAAATCCCATGGAAGTTAATGTAAAGCTAAGCTCCATTGATGGAGAGCCATTAGAGGATGTAACTTTTTATCGCTCTATTGTAGGCTCTTTCAATTATGCCACAATAACTAGGCCTAACATAGCATATGGAGTTGGAAGTGTTATCACAATTTATGCATAGTCCAAGGACTACACACTTGCAAGCTGCAAGAAGAATGTTACGATATCTCAAGGCCACTATAAATGAAGGATTGTTCTATTCATTTGATGATGATATGCAGGTCAAAGCTTATTCTGATGCGGATTGGGCCGGTTCCAAGGAGGATAGAAGAAGTACAAGTGGTTACCTAGTCATGCTAGGTAGCAAGATCATCTCATGGATTTCAAAGAAGCAACCCACGGTGGCATTATCTTCCACGGAGGCTGAGTATAGAGCCTTGGCTCAAGTCACATGTGAACTAATGTGGATTAAGAAGTTATTTATGGAGCTTAATTTGCAGGTTGACACATATCCAATTTTTTGTGACAATATGAGTAGCATTCATCTAGCATCGAATCCTCTCTATCATGCTAGAACCAAGCATATTGAAGTGCACTATCACTTCATAAGGGAAAAGGTGATATCGAAGGAAGTTTCAATACATCATATTGGTACCAAGGACCAAGTTGCCGACATGTTTACAAAGGCTTTGGATGGAATGAAGATTTCAAAATTCAAGCAAAGCATCAACATGAAGGAGCTTGGATGAGGATGAAGAATTGAAGCTTGAGGGGGAGTGTTAAAAGTCAAGCTTCAAGCTACAAATTCGTGGGGAATCTTTTATGGACATGTGGAGCAATCAAAGGAAGCCAAAAGCCACGAGATTCCATCAAGAAAAGTCACTCAACCACTCCCCAATTCATCTCAACTAAATCCTCCAAGTTAGGAGGCTGATTTGGAAAGGTAGTTCCTAGATTTTAGGGGCACACTTCTCACTATAAAAAGAGCATGTATCCCGACTTCTTTTGAGCCATCTTCTTGGAGTTTTAGCTCCTGTAAAGTGAGCACTAAGTGCTGGAGTTGTGATAAGCAAGCCCCTTACTTAAGCTAGCCCCTTGCTTGCTTGTTTATTTTCTTTTAGTAGGCATATTTATGTGTGTGCGCAGGCAGTGTTGCAACTCTCTACCCCTGAGTTATTAGCATTGGTTCTCCCTCATATTGTATCCATTTGATGTAATTCTTGTCTCATTGGATAGCTATTAGAGTCTATTTTATGCTCACAAATTCTCTGGAGCATTCTCTGAGTAATCTGGGAGCAACATTCATTTTAGTGAAGTTGTGTGATTAATATCTCTCTCTGTGTGTAGGCTCTGTTAGAAATATTTTGCTCTCTGTTGTAAGGGCTGGTTCTCCTTTTCTATTTATCCATTTGCTATGATTTTGGTGTCATTGGGTAGCTATTAGAGTGCTCTAAAGTTGACCCAAGTTTGAGATTCATTCTCTGTATAAGCTCTGAGAAAAGCTTGCTGGAGTGAAGTGAGGTCTCTGCTTGACTAGCAGTTGTGAGCATTCAACTAGCTCATGTTGTAGACACTGTTTCTCTTTGTCTAAGCATCCATTTGAAGTAAAATTTGTCTTGTTGGAAAGCTCTTGGTGTCTACTACAGGTCTACAAAAGCTCACTGGAGTTCTTTGCATAAGCTCTGAGTAAGAGCACTTTTGGTGTGCAGAGGTCAAAGAAGGATACCTGTGGAGGTCATTTGCGCTTGGTCGTTGCTTAGGGGTTGAGATACTTCCCCCATCAAGAACAAGTCACTCATGGAGATGGCGAGGTGTATGGTTAAGAGTCAAGCTTTACCACATAGTTTCTAGCTTGAGGCTGTCATGTGTGTAGCATATGTACTTAAAAGGTGTCCCACTAAAGCGTTGTAGTCTATCACTCCATATGAGGCTTGGCATGATCAAAAGCCATTTGTTGCTCATCTCCGTGTTTTTAGTTGTCTCGCATATGCATTAGTGCATGAACAACATTGTAGAAAATTGAATGATAAAGCAATAAAATGTATTTTTGTTGGGTACAGTTCTGAAAGTAAAGCGTATCATTTGTATCATCCACAGACTAAACGCATTCTAGTTAGCCGTGATGTTGTTTTTGTGGAAGATTCTATTCAGCCATTGCTTTCATGTACTAAGGAGACATTTGTTAGCTCCAAAGACATGTATGATACTTTGCAACCTCTTTTTACAGGTTGAGAGTCTAGTGTTGGTCTTAATGAGGCAACTTCTCAGCCTTTGCAGGTTTCAGGTGATGATGCAAATCATTCCATTTCTAATGCAGATTTACATGATGCACTTGTTGATGAGAGAGCTGATATTGCACAGGCAAAAACTATGCCAAAATGGTTGTTGCAGACTTTGCCTGACAACAAATTAGATGCACCTCTATCATATCGTACTCGTTCAGGCTCTCATAGTGCCTCGTTTGCATCAGATTTCTATGCTATGGCTGCATCTAGTCTCTGTGATGAGAATGAGTTGTTTCATTTGATGAAGCACAAAATTGAGAAAATTGGATGGCTACTATGCAATCTAAATGTGATGCTATAATGAAGAATGGTACTTGGTCTTTGTGTTACTTGCCTCTCGAAAAGAAGGCCATTAACACTAAGTGGGTTTACAAGCTAAAGTGTAAGCCTGATGGAACAGTTGATAGGTATAAGGCTAGGCTTGTTGCAAAGGGTGATGCGCAGGAAAGAGGCATTGATTTTGATGAGAGCTTTGCACCTACATGTCGTATGACTACTGTTCGGAGGATCTGTGCACTTGCAGCCCATCATGGTTGGAATTTACATCAGCTGGACATTAAAAGATCATTTTTGAATGGTGATCTGCATGAAGAAGTGTATGTTTTTTAGCCTCATGGCTTTGTGCAAAAAGGGCATGAAAACCAGGTGTGCAGGTTAAAGAAGGCATTATATGGTTTAAAGCAAGCACCACATGCTTGGTATGAGAAGATACATGCCTATCTCGTTGCACATGGTTTTGAGAACAGTCCAACTGAAAGCACCTTATATGTTAAGCGTGCTAATAATGTGCTTCTCATCATTGTTGTCTATGTTGATGACATGCTGCTCACTAGTCCTATTGAGAAGTCATATTGGTGATTTTAAGGCTGATTTGCATGCCTCATTTGAGATGTCTGATTTGGGCATTTGCATCATTATTTGGGCATTCAATTTATGCACGTTGATGGTGGAATGGCTTTGTGTCAAAATATTGACACATTATTGTAGCATTTTGGCCTTGAAGACTATAAACCTATTGCACTCCTATGGAAACACGTTTACGACTTAGTCTTCATGATGCTAGAGATGCATTTGATGATGTTCTCTATCAGCAGGCTATTGGATGCTTGATTTAGTTATGCATTACTCGGCCAGATATATATATATATATATATATATATATATATATATATATATATATATATATATATATATATATATATATATATATATAGAGAGAGAGAGAGAGAGAGAGAGAGAGAAGGATGAGAGATACTAATATCTTAAATCTTCATGATTGAAGGAAACAAAATGAGTACACCTTGGATTCCTCAGTTCAAATATTATATTGTTATATTCTCATTTATACTTATCGCCATACCATTTAAAAACTATCTTCATGTTAATATGATTTGAAGGTTTAAGAATAAAAATCATCACATCATCCCAAGACATAATGATCATCAAGGTCCATTGCTTACAACCATAGTTGATGCGCTATTTTGCTACTGATAGTTCTCAATTATGATAGTTTTTCCTTTCGTTTTTCAACTTTGTTTATTTATTTTCATTTTTAATTTATTTTTATGTATAAAACATAGAGAAGAGAAGAGAGGCTAAAGAGGCACAAGGAAAGAAAGAGACAAAGAATATTATTGATAAATTATCACTTGTCCTCTAGCATGGGAATTTATTATCTTCTAAGGATAAAATAGGGTCTCAAAGTGGAGAGCTAGGATTGTAATTGAATAGATCATAGGCTTTTTGTACATAGCTTTAGCCTCCAGCTTTTAACTATCTCTCTCTGTCTCCAAACCAGTATGCTATGGTGGCGTCTTTTGCATTTATTTAAGATTTCAATAGCAAAGATAGGTAGATGACACCCAAGAATCACCTTCTATTATGGTTCAATCAATAATGTATGAAACAAGGTACAAAGTTCCTTATAAATTATGATCAATTACACCTCAAGTTTTTTTTAAGGAGGTTTGCAAGAGCCTACTCTTCCAAACTTTAATTAATAGAAGTCATAGTTAAATGGAATGAGGAAATACTCTTAAGTCTCTTTTGTAGTTCCTCCCCATTGATTCTGATCTCTTGAAGATAGATGAATTCTAGGTTTAAGCCTTTATCATGGATCCACTAGTCAATCATGGTCACTCTTGAGGAATCCGATAAACCTCTAACATTGAGAGACATGATAATCATTATCGGAGGTTTGTGGCGAGGGCCTTGTTCCTCTTTTTCTGTTTTTCTCCTTGACTTTTTTCTTCGAGGTAGAGTGATCTTTACATAAGAGTTTCCCCTTAAGGTGGCTCTTCCAGAGTATCTCAGCTAGTTGTTTTCCTTTGTGAGAAGCCTTGTTCGAGAATGAGTCTATTATCCTTTCCAGGATTGTAGAACCAATTATCGAGCTTTCACTGTTTTGACTAGCATCATTGCTGGTAATGAGCCTAAACCCTTTGCTAGTGGTGTTTTCTTCTTGGTTGCTTTCCTTGCAATTCAAATCTTCAAGGGTTGCCTCCTCCCTATGATAGTATATGTGATTCATTTCCCTAGGTAATCCAGGTCGTTGACCTCCTTTTCCAAGTTACAAAATAATTTTGTTTCGTAAGCCTTGTGAGAGGGGCTCTTCTCAATAATATCTTTAGGACTTCTTCGCCTCCTTTGTCTTACTTCCATGAAGCCATCAGGGTTTGTTTCTAGTACTTGTGTTGTCCCCTTCTCAACCTCTCGTTGTTATCATGATTCACCGATACGTTCTGGGCCCCTACAACCACTATGATCCCTATAGCATTACCTACCTCTACATTTTCCTTACTGGATTTCCGCCTCAGGGGACATTCTTTAATTCTATGGCCTTGCATTCCACAATGAAAGAAAGCATTCGACAAGTTCTGTAGAAAATCTCTTGTTCAAGGGTTTTCGCTTCTCAAATGTCTATGGAGATTTTAGAGGGGAGATCTTTGTTTCGATCACCTTTGACACAAATCTATGGGTGCCATTAGCGTCGAATGAGTATTTCATACCTTCATATATGAGGCCTCCAATGTCTTCTCTCAAGGCTAGAGGCCAGCCAATGGGTGAGACGATTTCACTTATGAATACATAAAGGAAAAAGGGCAAGTTTAGGAGCTTGATCGGAAGCAGATAGCATAGGGTTTATACTGATTAGGGACGAAATCAAGAAACCATTTAAACAGGCACAAGGTGGTCCTCCATACCTACCAAGTACCAGTTTGCAAAGCTTGGAAGGCAATATCCTTATTTTTTTAACACCAAGAGCACGTGACTTGCCAGTAAGAATGGACACTTGCTCACAATCAAACCATGAGGGAACCATTCCTTACAAAACCATTGAGGAAAGGACTCCAATGGGGGCTTAGGACCAAACAATTATCTTATGAGACATGCTATTTTAAGAACTTCCTGCTTTGCAACAACATCATCATTGCAAAGGGAGACAACCATAGGCTTGACCCCAAACACCTCTAAAGACTCGTCGTAACCCTTATCTTCTGACGATGGACCCACATCACTTACTACTAGCAAGGGAAAAGGCCTTCCATGAAGCAACCCATTGACAATCTCAAATACTCATAGAACGCTAAAACACCTACTACTCAAATTTTTACCTCCACTTACTTAAAAGGACTTTAACCCTCCCAAATTGAGTGATAGTGCTTTGAGAATCACAACAGTGCTGAGATGAAGAAGAAGCTTTCACATTGAATGTTTGAAAGTGTCAACGACACCTTAGTTCACATGATGTCCAACACCAACTGCGAGGCTAAGTCATTCAACCTTATTTCCCATGTCCATCACCAACACAAATCGAAAAGCAGAACGAATTTAATGATTTTTTCATTTAAATAAACTGCACCATAACGACGCCTTAATTAAATTGCACCATGGTGTTGTCCCTAAGCGTTGCTGACCCTGTCCCAGTTCGCTGGCTTAGTGGTTGGGCCTCTCGCCTCTTGAGGGGAGGGCAAGGGTTCAACTCCTGGCAGCAACATGTAAGGGACATGTGTATCTTGGAAAGTTGTTGCATGTGGCTGATGTGCCACCGTTTGTCCATCCCCACGGTAGTTGTGACCATCGTTTAACCCAGTCTTGTAAACCCCCCTTCTTGTGGGATAAGGGGGGTCCCATGGGTACTATGTCCTTCCTTGTAGAGTTGCAATTTCAAAGTTAAAGTTCAGGAAAGTAGGCCTCGGCCGAACCTCCATTTAAAAAAAAAAAACGTTGCGGAACCTCACCCCAACAAAAGCCACATGGAGCCAAAAGTACGATGCGAGTGCCACGTTAGCTCTGTCACGATTCCCTATCGCCATTGTCCTAGTGGACCATTGAGATGCTCAGTCCTTATCATCCCGATGCTATCCATCAGCTTGACCGCCATGATGCTTTCAGTTCCACACTACCTGCTTTAGTCCATCTGTTGATGAAGCATAGCATGACCGAACAAGCAATGGTGCTTTCTTTAGCAATCAGATCGACTTAACAGACTACACGAACTCTGACGTGCTCTCTCAATACAACTACACCATCTGATTTCCCTCAAAGCTCTATCCGCAATGCCTTCAGCAATGTCGTGCTCCATTGTCTCAGCATCACCGTGCTCTTTTCTTCAGTGGTTTCATGCTCCATTACCTCAGTTTCACGTGCTCCATTGCCTCAGTGTTGCCATCAATCAACAGTGTCGCGTGCTCAGTTGACTTACATTGTTTGATTCCACCTCAAGCTGTTGGTTGATGATATGCATTCAATAATTAAGAAACAATAAATGTGAATAATAGGATCTCTCGTGTTTGAGGAAAAAAGATGAACACAATAAGAAAAAAGACAAGGCCCCTCTCCGCAAAGAGGGTAACCATCGATAATGATTATCATATCATTTAACACTAGGGGGTTGACTAACCCCTCAAGAGAAGCTATTATTGGACAATGGTTTTGAGATAATAGCCTAAACTTGGATTTCATATGTATTCAAGAGATTAAAATCGATGGAGAGGATCTTGACAAATGACTCAAATGCATCTCTTCAACTCATTTTTGGGTTACCACTTCTCACCCCAGGGGGCCGGTGGAACAACTATTGGAATAAACAACTTTTGGTTTAGTAGACTAGTCAACTCGTGCGAGGATCAGAAACATCGTTGGATAGCTACCTCCTTCGGAGGCCTCTTCCAATTCACTCTAATCTCCATGTATGCCCCAATAGGGAGTCAGAATGGATTGATGCTTGGGTCTCTTTCGACTCGCTTTTCCACAACATGATGCTTTGTGGGGACTTCAACATGGTGGAAGACATTCCGATCAGTGGGACAACAGGGGGTGCACCATTGATGGTCAGGAGAAAGATATGTGGGACAAAATCAAGCTCCACTTGGACCTAGTGGAGATTAAAGATACAAATGGATTCTCTTTGTGGAACCTCCAATTTGGGGATGACTTGAGGAAAGCAAGACTTGATAGAAGCTATACTGCATAGAACATTATCCGCCAGTGGTGCCAGCCCAACATCTCGCAACACATTGACCTCGCCATATCAGACCACTACCCTATTATTCTCACTTTCAAGCTGATTACCAAATTTAGAAAAACACCTTGGTTTCATGCTTATTGGATGTCTTTCTACATTCCCTCTGTCCATCAAGAGATTACCTTGGTATGGAACTTGGCTTCCGCCAACCGCACCTCACTGACCAAATGTTGGAGGGTTGGGATAGAGAAGACTCATGAAATTCTAGTCAAGACCGACAAGATGCTTTGCAATTTTGGCACAAGTAGAGCAAGAAACTCTATTGGAGGCTCTGGAAGCGAACTACCAATACCAGATGGGACTACGGAAAATCAAAGGCATGCTGAGATACGAGGAAGAAATTCAAAGGAAAAAATTGCAAGTATGCTTTAAAGATTGGTGGGCATGCAAAGCTGACAAACCAACTAAAGAGATGTGTGGCACCCTCAAGAGGAAGCAAACTAGAGACTCTATTCCCTTCTTCATAGGTAGTAACGGGGTTGAATGCAAAACAGAAGAATAAAATAGTGCTATTATTGTCGACCATTTTACTCAACTCCTGGGGATTTCAATGCATCTTTCTCCCCACAAGAGGGATTGCATGGTGGCCATCTCGAGATTCTCTCCCTTGAGAATACCACAAAACTTGAAGTCTCTACTTGATGCACCCATTTCAGATAATGAGATTCTCAAAGTTATTGATATGCTCCCCAATGGGAAAAGCCTAGGTCCTGATGGCCTCACAAATGAATTTTTCAAGTCTCTCAAACCGGTGTGGCCTCTCGTTGTGCTTGGCTTGGCAAGAGGCATTAGCTTTTGGTGCCCTTCCTAAATGCCTAAACAATGGTGCCATCAAGCCTATCCATAAAAAAAGTGAACAAGAATAGATTGAAAACAAGAACCCAATCATGATGTTTCAAATAGGGTACAAGATTCGTTCAAAACTAATTGCCAACAGAATTTCTTATCACTTGAAGAGGTGGCTTAGCGAGGACCAAAAAGGAT
>CM035408.1:14557045-14822045 GCA_020310875.1 Ceratopteris richardii | reverse complement strand
TGAGTTTGCTTCACCCTATATAGCATAAATGACTTTCTAGAGTCTACTATACTCTAGAATAGAAAAGTTAGGAATTGCTCATTAGATTGACAATTCGCAAGAATGTTTAGCTAAACATGTTTGAGAAAAGTGTCCTTAGTTGGATAGTTTATATTTTGGATTTGAGTTGGTCAATTTATAGTACGGTTGACCCAAAGTAAATGAAAAACTTTCTTCTATAGTTTACATAGGATTTTCAAGCCCATTAGGACAAAGTAGTCCTCCAATCGGGTTAAACAATCAAATAACTGTTTGTTGGGAGTAAATCATTGTATAAACATCCAAGTTAGATATTTGGGCAAACCAAGATTCAAGTTTTCCAAATCAAATTCAAGTGAATCAAGTGTTTTAAAGTCATGATAGGGATAAGAATCCCCCCTTAGTTACTACGTCCATGCACCAATCATGCCCAAAAATGGACTAGTAATTTGAATCCATCGAGTTCACATGTTCATGCCTGGATCGCACCTAGTAAAACAGTGAATTGGCTAGGGATGTTTTCAGATTCATCCTTATTATTCATTCACTACTTTTTACTTTTACCAGATCATCAAATTACAAAGCAAGATGGTGTCCTGAATCGTTTTGGCAATGATCTCACCATAGAAATGAGAAATATTCTTCTAGTTCTAGAACATGAGGCTCAAGAGTTGCCTACAATATTTATATAGATCTATTTTCACGGGAAAAAAAATTTTTCCAAGGGGAAAGAATTCAATAAATTAATTCTATGATCTAAGGGTACCGCTGGTTAAGAGAGATTTGAAATCAAATATTGTTTGGTCACCCATGTGTATGACCAAATATCTTGAGACTGGACTTACATAGCAGGTCATGTGCTCTTGTAAACAAGTGATCCACTTAGCTTAGCGGTTAAGCCCCAAAGGTGTGGATGAGATCTTGGGTTCAATTCCCATGGGGTACATGGGGAGAGTATTTTTACCAAAGATCTCTAGAGCCTTCTACAAGCATCCACTTAAGTTAACTGAAGTTAATTGGGAGATTTGATGCACATGCAATTACATGGCCAACACTTGGATGGTTAGTATCCACCTACCTAAGAAGGTAGTCCCTTGGAGAGAGCTATATATAGAGGCATATAGTTGGGAGGAGAGTCATCTCTCTAGCACATGGTGATTGTAATTTGTTATTGTCTTGCACTATCCCCTTGATCTCTATATGTCCCTATGACTCTTCCAAAGGCCTCCTTTTATATTGGTAGTGCCTAGTTTACCATGCATGCATGAATGATACCAGGATCTTAGATTCATGCCCCCACAACAACGTTCGATATGGTGACCATACGTTGGCGGTGTGAACGTGGCTTGTAGTTAATGTTCATCCTTTGATGCCACTATGATGTCTGAATACTCATTGACATGTAAAAATAATTTGGGCGGTAGTCTCATCCGGTTTGGTCAACAATTGCTTTGGAAAATTGTAGGCATGACAGCACTTGGTTGGTTGCTTCTGGAACTTTTAGCCATGATTGTTTCGAAAGTCCGAAGGCACAGTTCTTCATAGTTTGTATTGCTTCTTTTTTTTAACTGGATGGTTCTTGATTTTCAAGAATGACATGACTCTAGAAATAGCTCAAATTGGTATGAAAAGGATCTTCTTTGCACAATTCGTGTCATGAACATCCACCCGATGTATAGTATCCACTTCCAAAGTTTCCTCTATCCTAGAGTGTACAAAACAAGGGTATAGAACAAAAAAGAGGTGTGAAGAGCGGTTATACTCTAGACTTGAGGACTAGAAGAGGGAGATCGATGGGTTTCCTAGATTTTTGCTTTTAACAAAATTTGAGATATGTGGAATGATATTTTTCCTTTGATCTAGGTGTGGTATACTTTGAGCCTGGATATGTTTACAAGAGACAAAGGCTCATCCTTCAGCATAGCTGGATGAGTTGCTTCTTGACTCAGAAGTGCTAATACTTTGTATGGTCCTTCCTACACTAATGTGAATTTGCCTCTTTTTTGCGCGTGTCTGGCTTGATTGTATAATAGTAAGAAAAAACCTTCTTAAACTTTAGATGGACATAAACTTTTATCATACCTTGATTTCCTTTTCCCTTGCCCATATTCTATTCTGAAGCGAACATCTTTGTGAACTTACTCCAATCCTATTAGGGTGATGAGCCAAATGGTGGTATTTCTTGGAGGGGTAGGCAGTCAGTATCAACATCCCTGCATAACTCTCTTGGACCCAAGTAAGAGGTCAATAGGCAAAAGAGGGGTGACCCCATAAACTATCTAAAAGGGCAACTACTTAGTGGTCACTTTTGATGTAGTGTAGTGGGCCCAAATTTTGCCCAAATAGCTGGTTCCCCAACTCTTAAGACTTAAATAACATTCTTTCTTAGGTAGACATGTCACTGTTTTGTTTGTACTCTTAGCTTGGCCATTTGTATGTGGGTAGTATGCACAAGACCTCCTATGTAGGAGTCTGTATCTTATAAAAAGGTTACGAATCATTGAGTTGGCAAAATGTGTACCTTGATCTGATGTGATCTCAATGGGGCAATCGAATCTTGCTAGGATGAATTCAAATAGGAACCAAATAATGATGGATATAGAACAATCTTGTGTAGCTTGCACTTCAAACCATTTTGTCACATAATATGTAGCAAAATGTTGGTACTTTTCTTACCCTTGCCATGCTTATATGCATCAATGCTCTAGTGCTTGAATGGATGCCATTTCATGGACGTGGTTAGTGGTTTGCGGTGCCTCCTAGTAGGTCGAGGGCCATAGCATTGTCATGCATCACACTTCCAAACCCACTCACAGGTATCCTTGAAGAGGGTGGGTCACTAGAATCTACAGCTTAGATTTCTATGAGTTGTAACATATGCCGAGTGATGCCAAATCCCCACACCTTCATGTGTTTCCTCGATAAAACCAGCTATTTGTTATGGTTATAAGCATATCTCGTCATATCCCTTTTTGTACAAGATGTCATTGATGTCTTTGTAGTCTCTGCATCTAAGTAGTAATCACCTTTTCTCTAGTGGCATAGATCCTTGGGGAAAAACCCCCTCCTTCATTCATCCTTCATCTCTTGCCACTCCAACAAACCTTGTATTTTAAACAATGAGACATCAAGGAAAAGATCAAGACATATAGAGAGGATTCACACACACTCTCATTGGTTCAATGAGCTAGTTGGACCCTTGGGGTAATCACACCATATTTTGGATTCCAAGTGCGATTATAACAACACATGGGGAAAATTTCAATTCTTTTCTAGAGAATTTGAGGAGCTTCAAAACCTACCATAATTGCAGATTGTTTGGTAAAGTGTAGACTTATTATATTATTTCATTGCCTAGTTACCCAAACCAAACTTCTTGCGATGCTATTATGTATTGAATTCACTAAAACCTAGAGCACATAAAGACCTTGCTAGATTATTTGTAGTTCCATCTTTGTTGTGCAACCAAGAATTCAAAAGGTTCAAGCTATCCCAAAACTTGGTCCGCAAATCTCTCAACATATGAGGTACACATATCTATACTGACAAGGAGACACTTATCCTAGAAGCCATGAAAAAGGAGAGACATAGTGAAACTCAATAAAATGGCAAACATCACACCAAACTTGTCTATAACACTTAGGATATTCATGAAACATTGTGTCTTTCCAGGGCAAGATTTCTTCAAGAAAAAATGGTTCAGTTTATACCTGAGAGAGTGTGCTTGGTTTACCAAATATCTCCAAAGACACATGATTTACAAATGTAGTGCTTTTCAGTTTGGCAAGTCTTACATGCAACCATTCACAAAGAAGGGATACATTCAAGGAGACCTATTGGATCTAGTTCATACATATGTATGGTGGCCAAGCAAGGAGCCTTCAATATCAGGATCCAAGTATTATTTGTCATTTATTGATGATTGTAGTAGATGGACAATACTATACTTTATGAAACATAAGGATGAAGTGTTTTCATGCTTTATGAAATATCTTGCATTAGTAGAAAATCAAATAGGAAAGACTTTGAAGAGAATAAGGTGAGACAAAGGGGGAGAATACTTCTCCCACAAGTTTGATTCTTATCTCCAAGAGAGAGGGATCAAAAGAGAGATTACAATAAGGTATACTCCATATCAAAATGGAGTGGTAGAAAGGAGTAATAGAACCATAGTGGAGGCTGCAAGATCAATGCTAAATGAGAAGAAGTTGCCCAATTACCTATGGGTAGACGCTGTGTCCACAGATACCTACCTAATCAATAGACTCCCATCAAAAGCATAAGATGGGATGACACCATATGAAGCATGGAATGGAAGAAGGCATAGCATTGATCATTGTAGGATCTCTGGGTGCATAGCATTTGCACACATACCTTCACAAATCATAGGAAAATTGGATCCAAAGGTAGAGAAATGTATATTCATTGGCTATGACATTAATCAAAAAGGTTACAGAATATATAGTCCAAGCAATAAAGGTTTTATTGTTAGTAGAGATGGTGTTTTTTATGAAGACAAATCTCGAGAGGACTGCAAGAAAATCAAACTTCTCTATGACCTAGAGGAAGACTTTCCAACATTGTCAAAGAGGAATGAACATACACATGAAGACTCAAGTGACTCTAATGAAGAACAACAATCTCCAAGAAGAGAAATCAACTCTTGGAAATGCAAAGGCAAAGCTAAAGTGCATGAGATTATTGGAGATCAAGGTCTATGGATGCACGCGAAGAGCACAAGGAAGAAGAAGAAGAAGAAGCTTGGAGCACAACACACAACACTGAATGTATTACCACTAGAATGTACAAAGATAAGTGACCCATTAGGGTTATAGGCACATATACAATGTTGATAGATTTAGGAAGTGATGTGTGTGAACACACTAGGACCGATGGGGCACTTTATTCCCTCTTTAGGAGGGTTTTTTTCCCTCGACTTGTATATTCACCTATAGCCCTAATGGGTTACTAATCTTTGTACTTTCTTGTGGTAATACATTTTGTATTGTGTGTTGTGCTCCAAGATTCTTCTTCTTCCTTGTGTTGTTCACGTGCTTCGACAAACGTCTAACTCCAACAATTGGTATTAGAGCAGGTCATCACTTCATCTAGAGCATCATCAATACCCCTCCGATCACACTCAAAATCGCACGACTTGTGCAAGCTATTTTGTCTTTTTGTGCCAAAGATATATACAGGTTTCGATTTGCCAGTATAAATGTCTCAAAGTTTGCTATAGGTTTAACAAAACTTGTTAGTGTAGTTTTGTTCAACTTCTTTAGATACAGTTATTTTTCTACATCAGGGTATTTTAGTCAATGGCATGGATGAAAGCAGTGATGTATTCCATATGTTAGCTTTTGAGGATAAGTTGAATGGTACCAATTACCCATTCTGGGCTTATATGATGCGACATGTATCGGTTGCAAAAGGATTGTGGAACATTGTGCAAGGTGTTGAAAAACGTCCTATTACACCTATAGATACAAGTATTGAAGCTAATGCAGATGGCATTGAAGATGTTGATATTCTATAAATTCCTGTTCATGTTGTGGTTTCTGCTGCACCTATTGTAGAGCAAATTTTTTGGGATGGCAGAGATGCTCAGTCACATGCATTGATAGCCTTTTTTGTCAAATGTGGCATCATTCCTCACATTCGCTCTTGTAGAATAGCTAAGAATGTATTGGATACACTTTAACACATTGTACTAGGCTAGGAATGAGGCTCATGTTGCTTACCTCCGAAAATACTTGGAGAGTGAGCATATGGATGAAGGTGATTCTATGGACAAGTTTCTAACAAAGATCAAACACTTGAAGGAACAGTTGATTTTTGCTAATGAAGTTATACCAGATAGCTCACTTATGTAGACCGTTCTGAATGGTCTTCCTAATTGATATCAGATTTTTGCTTTTACTCTTCATTTGATGATGAAAGGCTGCCCAAATGCCTTGTCATTTGAGGTGTTAGTCTCTATTCAGTTGCAAGAAGATTAGTTTAGACAGAACAAGTCCATTATGTGTGTCACAGATGAAGCTTTCCTAGCTAGTTAGAAGGGCAAAGGTAAATGGAGCTCGTCTACTAATAAGCAAAAATCTACAAATGTTGCACATTCGAAAAAGGAAGAGAAAGATGAGAAGAAATTAGAAAAGTAGAAATTCTTTTGTAAGTATTGTAAAGGAAATGAACATGTCATAAAGAAGTGTCCGAAACTAGCTGCAAAAGAGGCAAAGAAAAAAGAGGCTGGAATGGTTGTTGTAGAGTCCTCTACACCAAAAATAGAGTCTGCTAATCTTGTGCAGAATGAAGAATGGGCATTTACTATTGTTTGGAGTTTCGACCCATCTTCTCTTGAATAGTGTATGTCTGCAATAGACTGAGATGTTTGGTACTTTGATAATGGGGCAACCAAACATATTACCTCGCATCGTAGTTTCTTCACTTCACTCGAGCCTACCGCTATAGGGAATACTGTCACATTTGCCAACAACTCCTCTTATCCTATCATGGGAGTTGGTAAGATTATTCTTACTACTACTAATGGTAGTTCTTTCACTTTGTTGGATGCTTTATTTGTACCAAGGATCAAGAAAAATCTATAATCAGTTTCTACATTAGCCAAGATTGGCTTAGTTGTGAAATTTATTGATGATAGATGTATAGTTCATGATCTGTCAAATGGCGACATGATTATTGCTTTTGGCATTTTATGTCATGGGTTGTATAAGCTCATAGACTATAAAAAATCTATGAATGGTTGAGCATGTGCAATACATGATTCTCAGGCTATGTCAGATGCGAAGCTTTGGAATGTACACTTTAGTCATCTGAATTTTGCTAGTCTGCTACACCTATAGAAATCTGAAATGGTTTCCTCTTTGCCCAAACTTGAGGCACCCAAAAAACATATATGTGAAGGTTGTATTTTGGGCAAAATGCAGCGTTCCTCCTTTCCAAAAGATGGTTCAGTTTGAGCTAGTCAAAAATTGCATCTTGTTCACAGTGATGTCGATGGTCCTATGTAGATGCCCTCTTTTGGAAACTATCTTTACTTCATGAATTTAATTGATGATTTTTCCAGGCGTGTATGGTTATATCCATTGAAATCAAAGTCCAAAGTGTTCATGTTCTTCAAACAAGTTTTGATTTTGGCTGAAAATCTGTCAGCATGTAAAATGGCACCCTCCATTCTCATTGAGGGGGGGAATATATGTCTTTTGACTTTAATGCATTTTTGGTTGAATGTGGGATCAAACATCAGTGTAAAGTGCCATATACACATCAACGGAATGGAGTTGTTGAATGGAAGAATAGTTCACTCATGGAGATGGAGAGGTGTATGGTCAAGAGTGAGGCTTTAACACATAGTTTCTCACTTAAGGTTGTCATGTGTGCAGCATATGTACTAAACAGGTGTCCCACTAAAGCACTACAATCTATCACTCGATATGAGGCTTGGCATAGTCGCAAGCCATCTGTTGCTCATCTGCGTGTTTTTTGTTGTCTGGAATATGCATTAGTGCCTAAACAACATCAATGGAAATTGGATGATAAAGCACCAAAATGTATTTTTGTTGGGTACAATTCTGAAAACAAAGGCTATCGTCTGTATCATCCATAGACTGAATGCATTTTGGTTAGCCATGATGTTGTTTTTGTGGAAGATGCTATTGAGCCTTTACTTTCATGTACAAAGGAGACATTTGTTAGTTCCAAAGACATGTATGATACTTTGCTGCCTCTTTTTATAGGTGAAGAGTCTAGTGCTAGTCCTATTGACACAACTTCTCAGCCTTTACAGGTTTCACCTGATGATGTAGATCATTCCATTTCTGATGTAGATTTGCATGATGCACTTGTTAATGAGAGAGCTGATATTGATGAGGCAAAACCTATGCCTAAATGGCTAGTGCAGTCTTTGTGTGACAACAAATTAGATGCACCTCTATCATATTGTATTCGTCCAGGCTCTCATAGTGCCTCTTTTGCATCATATTGCTATGTTATGGCTGCCTCTAGTCTTTGTGATGAGACTGAGCTTGTTTTGTTTGATGAAGCACAAAATTCTGAACACAAGATGGTTGCAATGCAATCTGAATATGATGCTATCATGAAATATGGTACCTTGTCTTTATGTAATTTACCTCCTAGCAAGAAAGCCATTGGCACTAAGTGGGTATACAAGCTTAAGTGTAAACCTGATGGAACAGTTGACAAGTATAAGGCTAAGCTTGTTCCAAAGGGTTATGCATAGGAAAGAGGCATTGATTTTGATCAAACCTTTGCACTTACTTGCCGAATGACTATTGTTCATAGCATCTGTGCACTTGCAGCTCATCGTGGCTAGAATGTACATCAATTGGACATTAAAACAACATTTTTGAATGGTGACTTGCATGAAGAAGTGTATGTTTTTTAGCCTCGTGGCTTTGTGTAGAAAGGGCATGAAAATCAGGTGTGCACGTTAAAGAAGGCATTATATGGTTTAAAGCAAGCACCACGTGCTTGGTATGAAAAGATACATGCCTATCTGATTGCACATGGTTATGAGAATAGTCCAACTAAAGCACCTTATCTGTTAAGGGTGCAAATGATGTGCTTCTGATCATTGTTGTGTATGTTGATGACATGTTGCTCACTAATCCTCATGAGAAACATATTGCAAATTTCAAGGCTGATTTGCATGCCTCATTTGAGATGTTTGGTTTGGGGCAATTGCATCATTTTTTGGGCATTTTGTCTATGCAGGTTGATGGTGGAAAAGCTTTGTGTCAAATGAAATATATTAACACATTATTGCAGCATTTTGGCCCTGAAGATTGTAAACCTATTGCCACTCCTATGGAGACACGTCTATGATTGATTCTTCATGATGTTGGAGATGCATTTGATGCCACCATCAACTTGCATAAATTGAATGCCCAAATAATGATGCAAATGCCCTAAATCTGACATCTCAAATGAGGCATGCAGATCAACCTTAAAATTAGCAATATGCTTCTCATGACTCAACCGATGAGCAACATGTCATCAACATACACAACAATAATTAGAAGCACATCATTTGCACCCTTAACATATAAGGTGCTTTCAGTTGGACTGTTCTCAAAACCATGTGCAATCAGGTAGGCATGCATCTTTTCATACCAAGCATGAGGTGCTTGCTTCAAACCATATAATGCGTTTTTCAACCTACACACTTTGTTTTCATGCGCTTTCTGCACAAAGCCACGAGGTTGAAGAACATACACTTCTTTATGCAAGTCACCATTTAGAAATGCAATTTTAGTGTCCAACTGATCTAGATTCCAACCATGATGAGATGCAAGTGCACAAATGCTATGAACAGCAGTCATTCGGCAAGTAGGAGCAAAGGTCTCATCAAAATCAATTCATCTTTCCTGAGCATAATTCTTTGCAGCAAGTCTAGCGTTATACCTATCAACCATCCCATCAGGCTTATGCTTTAGCTTGTATAGCCACTTAGTGCCAATTGACTTCTTGCCAGGACGCAAGTCACATATGTTGGTACATTTGGAAAAAGAAGAGGTAACTACTTCGACATCCAGAGTCACAGGTAGGTCTTTACCTACAGTTCCTCCTACTAAAGATCAGGCAAGGTTGGATGCTAGAGATGCTTTAGCACTTTCATTCATAGCAATAAGTGTCAAAAAGCATATTCTACCACATATCAAATCTTGCAAAATTTTGAGACAAGCTTGGCTGAAGCTTGAGAATCTTTTTCAGAGCAGAAATCTTGCTAGGAAAGCTCACTTAAGGAGACAACTAGCAAATACAAGGATGAAGGCTAGTGAGTCAATTCAAAACCACATTACGAGGCTCGTTGACTTGAGAGATCAACTTCTAAATGTAGGAGTTGAGATATCAGATGAAGAAATGGTAAATACGCTGATTAATTCACTTCCTATTTCATATCGATCTTTTATAACCACTCTTACCCTTACCACAAGAGATAGAGAGGTTACATTTGAAGAGTTAGAGTTCTTGTTGCTTCAAGATGAAGATCAGTTGAAGGGAATGGAAGAGAATGAAGAAGCACTTTCATCTTCATCAAAGGGGAAAAAGAAGAAGAAGGATAAGAAGGAAAAGCAATCAAGAAGGAAAGTAGGTCCCTCTCACCTTCTACTTCAGATTCTGTATCTACTACATCTAAAGAGAAATCTTCTAAGAAGAAGGAAGTAATATGTTTTTACTACAAGAAACCTAGACATTTAAAAGCAGCAGGTTATAAAAGGTTTGCAGCAGAAAAGAAAAAGGAATTAGGTAATGTTGCAGAAGATGATAAAAAAGGAAAATCTCAAGGTGATTCTTATGCCTGTATCACCATTGAGGAAGTAGCTTTTGATCAGGAAGCTTTACAAGTTCTTTCAGCACGTCCTTGGATATTTGACTCAGGTGCTACAAAGCATATGACAGGTTGTAGATATGTGTTTTCTTCTCTTTCCTATCCTTACGGTAGAAGAGTTACTATTGTAGATGGCAATGATTTGGATGTTGTCAATAACCCTAAATTCAAGAGAAGGTGGTAATTTTCAGATTTCAGATGTTCTTTACGTACCTGAAATGAAGAAGGATCTGCTATCTATATCTGCATTTTTAGGTGATGGTTTTAAAGTTGTATTTGAGAGAGATCTTTGTAAGATCTTATCACATAAATATGACAAGTGTATTTTGCAAGGTGAGCATAGAGGAGGGATTTTTGTTTTGTCAAAAATCAGTCAGGCATATGCGGTCAAATATTCATCACCGGTGGAAGATATGAAGCTATGGCATGAAAGATTTGGACATATTAGTTTTGGAGCTCTCAAGAGTATCAAAGAAAGAGGTATGGTTGAGAGTTTACCCTCATTCAAGCTACCAGATGATTCAGATATATGTGAAGGTCATCTTGAAGGTAAGATGCATAAACTACCTTTCAAGAAACATGGTCATATTACAGCTACCAGGAAATTGCACATTATTCATTCAAATGTGAATAGACTTATGGGAGCAAACTCTATTCAGGGCTTCAGGTATTTCGTTCTATTCGTTGATAATTTTATGAGATACTCATGGATCTATGGTCTTAAGTTGAAGTCAAAAGTCTTTCCTATGTTCAAGAAGTTTGTAGCTATGGTTGAAAATGAAAGTCAGGAAACTATCTAGATTCTCAAAAGTGATAGAGGTTTAGAATACTTTTCAAATGAGTTCCAAAAATTTCTTGATGAGAAAGGTATTACTCGACACCTTACTATTGCTTATAATCCTCAGCAGAATGGTGTTGCAGAAAGAAAGAATAGAGTACTTGTTGAGATGATGCGGAGCATGATGGCATTCAAGAAGCTTTCACCGAAATTCTGTTTTGATGCAGTACATATAGCTAATCACATTTTGAATAGGTTATCTACAAAATCTTTAAAGGTAATCACACCTTATGAAGCTTATTATGGTAGAAAACCTAATGTGAGTTACTTCAGAGTGTTTGGATCACTTTCTTATGTACATATTGAGAAAAAGGACCGAGGCAAACTAGATGTAAACGTAAAGAAAGTTGTTTTTATTGGATATCCTGTTGAGAGTAAGGGATACAGGTTTTATGTTCCAGAGGCAGGTGAAGTTATTCTTTCATGTAATGCTTATATTGCTGAAAATAAGTTTTATGATAAAGAAGCAAAAATTTGAGAGTTCATTAGTGAAAATGACTATGGATTTTTTAGAAAGATTCTGGATGTACATGTTCAGCCATATCAGGAGGGAGTTAAAATTCCTAGGATTCAAGAAAGAGTTGAAGAAAGAGGAATTTCACAACCTTCTATAGAGTCAGTTCCACAAGAGACTTTGGTTCTAGAAATGGAAGAAGTTAAAGTTCCAAAAAGTCCTAGTACCTTGGCAGGACAAGTTCCAGAACCTGTCGAAGCTGAAAGTTCAGAAAGAGTTTCACCACTATTTAAAGATACACCTACATGGTTATATCAAACTTGGAAAGATAGTGGTATAAAGACTTTTACTGGAAGAACAAGGAGTCAAACTAGACAACAACAACAACAAGATCATGTAAGAACAAGAAGTCAAACTAGACAGCAACAACAAAAAGATCTGGTAAGCTTTGCTGAAGACTTTGAGATTCATGATATTTTGGCACTTATGACTGTTGAAGATGAACATGCATGTGTTAAAGATGCACTTAACATTCCTATTTGGAGAAAAGCTATGCAAGAAGAGATTGATTCTATTCATAAGAATCAAACTTGGTAGCTATGTGAGTTACCAGAAGGAAAGAAGACTATAGGTGTAAAATGGATCTTCAAAATCAAAAGGAAAGCAGATGGTACTATTGATAGGTACAAAGCAAGATTGGTTGTCAATGGATATGCACAACAAAAAGGTAATGATTATGATGAGACATTTGCTTCTACATCTAGGATGACTGTTATTAGGTCAATACTTGCTCTAGCAGCACATTTTGGTCGGCATATATATCAACTTGACATTAAGGCTGCTTTTCTAAATGGTGATTTGCATGAGGATGTGTATATTCAACATCCAGAAGGTTTTGAAGAGATAGGTAAAGAACACTTAGTGTGTAAGCTTATAAAAGCTTTGTATGGTTTAAAACAGGCACCTAGAGCATGGTATGAAAAGATATATACATATCTTTCATCCATTGATTTCCATAACTCAGATGCAGCTCCAACTGTCAAAGGTGAAACAATTATGATGATTATAGCAATCATTTATGTGGATGATATTATAGTCACAGGTCCTAGAGATGAAGACTCGCAAATGTTCAAAGAACAATTGAAGCGAACATTTGATGTGAATGATTTAGGCATTTTGCATTATTATCTTGGGATTCAGTTTCTGTTTCGAGATGACTGTATCTATATGACATAGCAGAAGTACATTGAGAAACTTTTGGAAAGGTTTCAGATGGGTGCTTCTAAACCTATGCAAACACCTATGGATCAGAATGCATATTTACAGATGGTAGCAGATGTAGAGTCATTTGATGCTACTTTATATATAGTCAAGCAGTTGGTTGCTTGATATATGTGTGTAATACATGTCTTGATATACAGTTTGTAGTTTCTCAAGTATCAAGGTTCATGCAGAATCCAACAGTGTTACATTGGAAAGCAGTAAAGCGGATCTTTCAATATATGAAGGGAACTTCAAATTATGCTATGGTATTTTCGAAATCTACACATTTGTTACTAAAACGATTTTCAGATTCTGATTGGGCAGGTGATAGAGACACAAGAAGAAGTACTAGTGGATTTTGTTTTTATCTTGAAGATTGTCTTATCTCATGACTTTGGAAGAGACAACCCACTATTGGGACTTCATCATGTGAAGCTGAATATCGTGCAACATTTACAACTACTCTAGAGTCAGTTTGGTTGCATAAGATTTTTAGTTATCTTGATATGAGAGTACATGAACCCATTCAGATATTTTTAGATAGCCAGAGTGTTATAGCTATAGCGAAGAATCCAATGCATCATGCAAGGACAAAGCATATAGAGGTACTCTACCACTATATTCAAGAGCAGATAGCTAAGAAGCACATTGAGCTGGTTTATGTTCCTTCTAGTGAGAATGTTGCATATATATTTACCAAAGCTTTGACTAGAGATTGTCATGAGAATATTTGTAGGTTACTAAAGCTTGTATCAACATGACATTGAAGGAGGGATTGTTGGAGTCAATATCATATGGTCCAAAAATCCTCAATAACTCCAGCATATGATGATTATGCTTGAATAGTTCTTCAAGAAGCCATGATCGGCGACGTGGATAGAACATCACTCTTCCAAAGAACCAATTATAGTTCGAATCCCAGCGGGAGCATATCATGGTAGCTTTAGATTTTGTGAAAAATCACGAACGGCGTCATGTTGATTTGGCAAAAGATTTACGATTAAGCGATCAAAATTGATCGTAGGATTTTTTTATTTGATTTTATGATAATAGCTTTTAGAAGTGCTTTTCAATAGGGTACTCAAAGCTATATAAGGAGGCCCTTGGGTCATTATTCAAATCACTCAAGGATCACTCAAAGATCTCAAGCTAGAAGGAGGTCTTCTTGAAAAGACAGTGTTCACACACTCTTGAGGAGGTGGAGTTTTGGTGAAGGAGAGGCTACTCTCTTGGAGCAAGAAGTCTTCTACAAGGTGGTGGTAACTATCTTTTGTGAGTTAACCTTATATTTTGTTTTTAGGGTTTCTCTACCCTAATCTCAAAATAAGGGTTCGTTGATTTACAATTTTCTTACACTATTTTGTGAGAATAAGGTTAGCTTTGTTGCTCATTCACTTCACACACTTAGATTATTTCAACATAATCTAAATTTTGTATCATCATCTTCTTGGATATTCTTCCATTAGTGAGTGCACCACTTTATATGGTTGCGTAGTACTCCCATGTTGTAATTTGTACATCTATTTTTTATTGAGTAAGCATCCAGCTTACGTTCCCTATTCTTGTCTCATGATCTCATTTCTTTCTAACTCTCACCTATCATCTTAATTAATTAAGTATGTAGGCTCAAAAGATTTTAGTATTGGAACGATCCTGGGGCCCCAAATTCCAACAAAAGAGGTGGATATGCACAATCAAGAGGAAGATTCAACCATCATCAAGGGTACAATAAAAACTACAACAACAACTACAATAACAACTACCAAGCAGGTTACAAAGCAAGGAAAGACTACAACAACTATACAGAGGAGCAAGAGGATTCTCTTCTGATTATGAATATGACTTCAAAACCAGGTATAAATGTTGATCATCTCTTCTACATTGACTCAGGATGCTCAAACCATGATGTGGTAGGCAATGTAGCTCTTCTCTCTGACCTTGAGGAACCTAAGGGTAAACATCAGGTACAAACACGTGATGACACCAAGCACTTAGTGATCGAGGTAGGAAATGTTAAAACCTCTGATGGAAATAGAAATCTGTTCAACAGGGTTCTATATGTACCTACAATTACCAAGAATTTGATGAGTGTTGGACAGATTGTGGAAAAGGGTTTGTAGGTGAGGTTCAGCAAATATGGACCATTTGTGGAGGATCCCCAACATGGATTCAAGAGAATTGCCAAAGGAAAAAAGACAGGTAGATAATTCACTTTTGAACTTGAGGATACAAGGAATATTGCACTTTATAGTTACAAAGACCAAACACTATCAGAGCTTGAAATTTGTAACAGAGAGGAGAAACAGACTAATTGTTGAAAATTACCTAATTACTTGTGGGCAGAAAGTGTATCTATTGCCACTTATCTTGTAAATAGGTTGTCATCCAAATCTCTTGAGGGTATGACCCCATCTGAAGCATGGCATGGTAGAAGACCTTTACTTGATCATTGCAAGATCTTTGGATGTGTTGCTTATGTGCATATACCATCTCAAATAAGAGGTAAGCTAGACCCGAAGGCAGAGAAGTGCATCTTCACAGGGTATGACTTGAATCAGAAAGGATACAGGTTCTAAAACCCTTCCAACAAAGGACTTATGGTTAGTAGATATGTTGTCTTTGATGAGAATGACTCTTGGTTTGAAAGTGAATGTTGGAGAGTAAAGCTACCTTATGACTTGGAAGAGGAATTTCCAAGCTTCACTAAGGAGGAAACAAACCAGGTTGAAGACATCAATCAGAAGGTGAGGACATAATCAACCTAGAGGAATTCAAGGCAAGGAAATCCAAAGGCAAAGTCAAGATGAAGAAGTTGGAGGATATATGTGAATCATCCAACTAAGCAATCAGAAGATCACAAAGGGAGAGCAAGAAGCCAATCAGATATGGGTATGACACTTCTTTAGTTACTAAGAATTTTGTTTATCTTGCAAAAGACTTGTCACTTGAAGAACCATCATCATATGAAGAGGTGAAGACCGAGGCAGAATGGAAGGAAGCTATGGATGAGGAAATTGAAGCACTCAAGGAGAATGATACTTCGGAGCTAGTACCCAAGAAGGATTCTATGAAGGTAATTGGTTCTAGATGGATCTATAAGATCAAGAGGAATTCTGATGGATCAAGGAGTAGGTACAAAGCTAGACTTGTGGCTAAGGGTTTTTCACAAATCCAAGGAGTTGATTATGAAGAAACCTTCTCACTTGTGGCCAAAATGCCAACCATCAGGGTATTGGTAAGTGTGTCTGCATCAAAGAATTGGAACATGTATCAATTGGATGTAAAAAATGTATTTCTAAATGGCTAGATTTTAGAGGAGGTGTACATGTCTCAACATTCTAGCTATGAGGACCCAAGCAAGGTAACATATGTGTGTAAATTGAACAAAGCTCTTTATGGATTGAAGTAGGCACCTAGGGCATGGAACCATAGGTTGACTACATACCTTCAAGATCAAGGATTCATCATGAGTAAAGAAGATACTTCTCTGTTTGTTAAGAGGAGTAATTCAGAGTATTTGTATATGTTGATGATATCATATTCAGAAGCAATGATGCTAATGGCATCAAGCAGATTAAGAATCAAATGATGCAAGAGTTCAAAATCAGTGATCTAGGATCACTAAAGTATTTCCTTGGACTTGAGTTAGTCTATACTAACTCTCAAATTTATATTACTCAGAGAAAGTATATACAGGACATGTTAAAGAAGTTTCATTTACAGGATGCCAAGGTAGCAAGAACTCCTATGGACGTAAACCAAATGTTAGGTGCTCATGAAGGTGATATGCTTGATAATATTGCAGGATACCAAAGCATAGTGGGAAGCTTGAACTATGCTACATTGACAAGGATTGATATTGCTTATGGAGTAAGTTTCTTAAGTCAATTCATGCACAAACCTAGGATTAATCATTCATTATATTTGTTGGTCTCTCTGTCATTGTCACTTATAACAATCATTTTCTATTGCTCATATCTCAATCAATACTCCATTACTTTCAATGTTCTATAGCTTGTTGGAATCCGCTCTAATTCCTCTACACGCGGACAAATTTTGAAGATATTCTAGTTAATGGATTTGCAAAAAACTTCGTCGAGGTGATCATTGGTCGAACTCTATAGAGGTCCTAAAAAATCGAGGGTAATGATTTGATTGCTAAATTGTTTTGTGTATAGTGCATCATTTCAAGTGATTCTCCTTGAAATCATTAGCTCATTAAGCTAAGTTAATATTTCCAAAAGGAATTTTTCTAATCCCTGCTGTACTAGAAGCACTGAGCTTAACAAGCAGCAGGTGTGTGAAGAAAAATAGAAGGTTTTCATTGAATCTTGAACTTGGAAGTAGTATGTTTTGAATCAA
This sequence comes from Ceratopteris richardii, assembly GCA_020310875.1. Classification (NCBI taxonomy): domain Eukaryota; kingdom Viridiplantae; phylum Streptophyta; class Polypodiopsida; order Polypodiales; family Pteridaceae; genus Ceratopteris; species Ceratopteris richardii. Next base: position 14,804,741 of record CM035408.1, on the reverse strand, counting down.
TCATTTCTCACATCATTTTCAAAGTACGTAGGCACTTGTTTAGTGTCATTGGAAAGCTAAGAGGGCCTACAACTCAAATCTAAAGCAAAAGAGGGCTGGTACAAAGCAAGGATTAGCAGTACCTACTCACTTTCTGGAGTGTCCATCCATCTTTCCCAACATAATTCTACTATGGCTACTTTGCATGCCTTCTTGTTTGAGTTGTTGTTATGAAACTTTCCTTTTGAATACAAGGTAGTTCCACAGATTGCTTGATCTATTTGTTTTAGTGCAAAATCTTTAGCACAATAGATTTAGGGACACATTCAACATCTTTTTCTTCAAGGTTAGACTTAGAAGAACTAAGAGCCTATGTCAAATCAAGATCATTAGTTGTATTACTTTTCAGTTCTAACATAAGGTGTTGTTATTGTGCCTAAACCTAAAGAAGAAAACCTCTAAGGTTTAAGTTGACCAAATGATCAAAATTGAGATGGGAACTTCCAACTTGTCCATGCAAGGAGTTTCCACACCTCCTAATCCTATGGGGTAAACGTCAATCATATTGATGTGTAAGTTCACGTCTTGACAAAAAGAATATGCCATGACACTAGTAGCAGCTCCTAAATCAATTAGGCTTCTAATCATCTTAATCTTTGTGCCTTGTCCTAGCTCAATGGAAATGAATGATCATATTTCAACTATGATAGAAGAGATATTCTTCTTACTTTGGCACATTGCAATGTGAAGTCCTGGGGTATCAGAGTGGGGACGGACATTCACAAGATGAGGCCTCTCCACATTGTCATTTCTAAATTGCATCATCTTAATTTTATTATCTTAATGTGCTTTAGGGCTTCTAGCTATGCCTCTTCATGTTTTCTCTTTTCTTCTTCTTTACATTGCTTGGCAAGATTGAGTCATTTAAGCATGTCCTCTATCAGGGGCTCTTGATAGAGCTTGACTCAGCAACTGCTTATATAGTTTTGCAACATGGCTCATTCTACACTGACTAATAGCATGGCACCATCAATCGATATCCTATTGATGATCATTTGCCCATAGCCACATTTCTCTAATTTTCAAACATGCTTCTTTAATGTCTATACCAACACTAGATCTCTGATTTTCAAGCCTTTATCTTTGACATTTGCATCAAAATAGGCTTTCTACCTCTTCATGGTTGCATATATTTGTGTTGATACTCTAAGTTTGGTCTCTGCTAAGCATTCTAGGTCCATGATCCTAGATGATAGCTTATGGCCTATCCATTACTGCTCTTGTGCAACCTTAAGGGTGGGTATCAAAAACTCTAATGGAAGCACAACCTTTTGGCCAAAAACCATTTTAAAGGAAGTGGCATTGAGTACTATTTTATAGGCCACTTGATATGCCTAAATAGTGTGGTTCAGTTGTTTGTTCCAATCTCAGAATTTATTGTTTACGAGCTCAGACAGTACATTACATAAGATCTTATTTGTACTTTCCCCCTATCAATTTCAGCATGGGTGATATGGTGCTGATCTTTTGTGCATTACCATGAAATCTTATAACATATATTCAAACACTTCACTTAGGAAATGAGTTCCTCGATCACTAACTAATTCTAGAGGTAATCTGTACCTCATGAATGCATTCTCAAACAAGAATTCTACTATTGTTTGTGCACCATTCTTCATAGTGGCTTTCACTTCTACCCATTTGGTAAGATAGTCTATTGCTACTATTATGTATTCAGCATTGGAACTTTTAGGTGGGGGTTGATAGAACCTACAAAGTCTATACCCAACTTGGAGAAGGCATGTCCTCCCATCATGGGTCTTAGTGGCATCTCATCTTTACGAAATGGATACTCAGCTTTTGGATAGTCATCACACCTCTTTACATAGGTATGTGCATCCATGTGAAGATTGAGCCACCAAAGAATCGAAAATAGAATTGCTTTGATCAATCGATCAGATCCAAAGTTTCCTCTTACAACACCATGGTGTGTAGTTTCTAATATCTTCAAATATTCACTCTCATGTAGACATATTCTCAGATGTCCATCTTTTCCATGCTTGTATAGATTATCACCAATGAGCATATAGTCTTGAGTCTCTTGCTCTAGACTCCTATGTTACACTAGAGTCATCTCTTATGGAAATGTTTGCATCCTTCGCAATCTAATAAAGGACTACTGCAATATGGTATTAGAGATACTTGATATAGAGTGGTGTGTTCAATAGGGGTTTTGCTAACGTTAGAAATTACTTTAGTCACCTATAGACCTCTACTTCCATTGTTGGTGAATATACATCTAATCTTTTTAGTTTCTATAGGGTTCTATGTTTCAAATGATGTTGCCCTAATGCGCATACATGTGCTAATTGCAACTCTTTATCATGCTTTGCCTCTTACACACAACAAGCTAAGACTCCTTGGTTGGTTTGCTTTTAAATAATCCATGTTAGTATGTGATATTTCTATGACTTGAAAATTTCTTCATCTTTCATTCTTATCATTGAATGCTTGGGTCCAAATGTGACAATAGGCACTAGTTGTTTAGGCTAGTTTGGAATTACATCTAGGTTGATCAAGTATGCATTAGGAAGTTCATCTGACACACCTTGCATTGATTCTCTTGAAGTAAGTCACGAAAGGTGATCTACCCTAAGGTGGGTCTTTCCTTTCCTAACAACTAGCTCAAAATCATATTCCATTCATAAGAGAAGTCATCTTACTAATCTACATGTATTGCAAGGTTTGTTCACTAAGTAACGTAGATCTTGATGGTGTGTAAAGAATTTAACCTTATTTGCAAGAAAATAGTGTCAAAATTTCTTGAGTACATAAACCATGTCTAATCCTTCTCATTTAGTGGTAGTGTAATTCCTCTCTACTGGGTTGAATTTCCTACTCACTTATGCTATGGGAAGTTCTATATTTCCTTCATTAGGTTGTGCTAGCACACATCCAATAGCATAATTGGAGGTATCCACATGAACATGGAATGGCTTGTTCCAATCTAGCATTGTCAAAATAGGGGTTGAGCACTAACATCTTTATAGCTCCATGAAATATTTCTCACACTCTTCATTTCGCTTGAAGTTAGTAAGAAGTTTATATAGAGGCTTTGCAATGATAGCGTACATGTAGATAAAATGGTGCTAGTATCCACAACGACCCATAAAATCTTGTACTTCATTGATTGACTGGTCTCGATAACTCTAATATGCCCTCACTTTCTCTTTGTCTATGGATATTCCATTCGTTGATACAATTTGACCCAAGATTTTTCCTTCTCTAACCATGAAAACACATTTTCCTAGGTTTAAGCATACTTGATAGTCTCTCTACATTTGTCAAAGGTTTTTTTTTAGATCTTGGATGTTAGTTTGTCTCATCTGGGAATGAGTGCATAGATCATATACATAGATTTCTAAGTTCTTTCTCAAGAACTCTATAAATACATGACTCATAGGCCTTTGAAAGGTAGCAAGTGCATTGGTGAGCGCAAATGGCATCACACAAAATGAAATTTTCCCCATTTTGTGGCAAACACCACCTTGTGCTGATCCTCTCGGTCAATGATACTTGATTGTATCTTGAAAACCCATCAAGGAAGCTATAAAATTCCTTGCTCGGACTCGCTCCTATAGATGTTCAGTGATAGGAAGCAGATAGCTATCTTGAATAGTGGTGGTGTTAACTTTCTTCAAGTTAATGCACACATGCAATTTTCCATTCTTCTTGGGAACTACAACAATGAGGGATACCCACTCTATATGCTCAATTTCATAGATAAATCTAGCTTCTATGAATCGATCTATCTCTTCTTTAATCTTGGATGCATAAGATCATTGTACTGTAAGGCTTCTGTTTCATTGGCTTGGCTTCTAAAGGCATGGGGATCCTATGGGAGCATATGTCGGGATCCACTCCTTTCAAATCCTTGTGGTTCCAAATGAACACATCTTTATACCTACTTAGAAGTATTATCAACTCTCACTCTTCCTCTTCACTTAGGTCATGTACTATATATGTGCATCTCTCTTCTTCGTCTTCTATTGTCATTACTATTTTCTTGGTTTGTTCCTTATTGTCATATGCTTCTTCCATGAGGAATTCTCTCTTTGGCATCCTTACCATTATCTTCCTATCATCTATTTTGTATTTCCTCAAATTATCAAGTATGTCAAACAAGGATTCCTCTTCTTCTTTTGTGGGGAAATTTTTTTTACATTTTTTCCTCTTATCTCCTATGTCTACTTGAGTGCCTAACATTACATTATGCTTAAACTCTTCTTGTTCCTACGACTTAGCCTCTACAAAGTATAGCTACTCTTATTTTGAAGCACAAAAAGGATCCATGATTATGGATTCCAATTCTTTGTTGCTTGCTCCTTATTGATACTAGGCTCACATTCCTATAAGATAGGCTTAATCATGAATATTGATATATCATAGCCATCTTCATCACAATGAGGGGTCGTTTGGTCCTTGTTCACTGCCATGAACATTGTTTCTAGGATTTTTGCCCAACCATGAGGTTCAAATTTCTCATTGGGAAATCTCATAGGCATGTAGGATCCACCTCAAAGTGATCTATGGTGTCTAGTGGCACCCATGTTTCTAGATTCTAGCCTCTTTTCCTCTTTGGATAGAACTTTACACATCCATAAATGCATATCCTCATGCATCCAAGAGGAATATGATTATATAGAATGCATTAACTGAGTCTCTTCTGGTGTTCTATGGATAGTATTCCACTATAGGGTGCTATTTCTATTTGAGAATAATCTTTGAGGTTGACTTTGGTAGTTACCCCTAAATGCTATAAGTAGAAGGAATTGATTTCCCAATCCTACACTATTTGCAACTAGCTCATGAAAGGTCTACCTAAAATCATATCATAGAAATGGTTCTTTCCAAACCCATAGATGGCAAAGGTGTGCTCAAACTCTTCACTACAAGAAGTAAGAGTGATCCCTTCTAGAAACCCTAGTGGATTCTCTATGTGTCTATCTACCATTTGTAGCTTCATTCATGTCAGTCTTAAAGCTAGTTTGACCCATCGTTTCCACAAGGAAGTGGTGTCAATGGCAAATCCTGATCCTCAATCTAAGATTTCCTTTGTCATGTACCTTTGGTTTGTATTGTTAGAACAACAATATCACACCATGCTTTGAAGAAAGACTTATAATAACCCAACTACATTCTTAGAGTGAACCTTAGGGTCATGATGACCTATGTTATCTTTTCTTTGTAAGAAACCATAGTTACTTATGGATCCTAGGTATTTAAACTTGATTAAAAGGTGAATATAAAGACCTAGAAGCTATGACATGAAAGATCGGTACTCAACCAACATTCCAATGCAATTTTGAATTTGAATCCACTATCTCCTAGATTATAGGAAAAGCAAAGGAATCTCATCAAACATATCTTGCATGTGATTTGAACTCAAATATGGTTGTTTTAGTCATGGAAAACCACGAGGAAACTCCAAGGAGGGTATATAATTACACCATGTACTTTTATATGATAGTATATGAATATACAATCACTTTTCATATTCATCTTGCTTTCAATTCTCTATGTCATCTCCTTCAAGTTAGCATGATTGTAGTGCCTTCTCATAGCTCAGAGGTCCATTCTTCATGAATAAGCACTTATTGGAAATGTATTAGTTTATATTACTTCATGATGTCAACAATGATTTTTATCACTAAAACAATGTAGTATATGTATATACATCCAATCACCATAGGTGCGACTCCATTTTGTGAAAGTCGAGGATTCCTCTAGCTTGAGGAGTCTAAGTAGAAATCTCAGACCAATTTTTGTAATTTTTGGAAGCCATTAGATAGTCCAAATTAGAGGTTTAACTATATCGGTCACTAGATGTGAAACTGGTCAAAACTAGGCAAAAACTATCAACAGAGCTAGAGAGCTCATTTTGTGGTTGTTGTTGTTATTGTAGAACTTATGAGCTAGAAATTAGAAGAGCTATTGTAATTAGTGGATGATGAATATGAGTATGAGTTCTTTCCTTGCCTTCCATTGATCTCCATCGTGACTTTCCTTGTGTGTGTGAGTATGCATGTGTGTGTATGCAAATTGCATTTCTCACCATCCTCTTCATGCACATAACTTTCTCTTGATCTTCATATCGGCCTAACCTGTCCGCGGATTGAAAATTATGAGGTGAAGCTCCTCATGTTGGTACTTTCCATTGTACTAGAGTGACACCAAATTTGGCACCGTTGCCGGGGAAGAGCTCTAGGTTGAGCATGTGATGGTAAGTGTGTTGGAGAAAATCATTGGAAGGTAAAAATTCTTTGTTGTTTTAATGTTTGTAGTTAGTTTTTACAAAATTTTACTCCACGTTTCCTCTAGTATCATTCCCTATCATTATCGCAAACTCCAAAAAATCACCAAAAATCTATCATATTTTCTCTTTCTCTTCTCTTTCCCTCATTTGTGTGTGTACGAAAGAGAGAGAGAGAGAGACAGAGAGATCTTGCAGGTGTGTGTTCGTGTTTTCTGGTGCACTAATATTATAGGGCAACCTCTGGACTCCACAGATTTGCAGGAAACACAGGCAAAAACTCCATTTTTCTCTCAAAAATTACCGTTGAAGCTAACCATCACGACTGTCAGACCAAGGTATGAATTTGGGGAAACTTTTTGCATGAAGGAGGAGACTAGGTAAGTGCTTGCATAGATCCATGGTGAGTTTTTTAAAATCCCATAATTTTTTGACCATCGTGATGATGACACATCATCCTGACTGCATCTGACCATCGCGACGATCATTGACCGTCGTGGTGATTGGCTCATGCCATCACGATTGTATCTCATCATCGCGACGATGACTCACCATCACAATGGTGCTTGACAATCGCGATCTTGGCTGACCATCGTGACTTGATGATCGTGATTTTGTCTGACCATCGTAACCTTGACCGTCGTCATCTAACCATTGTGACTTGATTGTCGTGATCCTGACTGATCCCTGTGACTTGATCATTGTGATCCTGACTGACCGTCATGACTTGATCATCGTGATTATGATTGACTATCTTGACTTGATCATCGGGATCCTGATTGACTGTTGTGACTTGATAGTCGTGACAGTGTCTCATCATCGTAAGGCCTGCACATCGTGGCCTCTGACCATCGTGAGTGTCACATCATCCCAATGGTGACACACCATCACGATTGTGTCTGACCATCACGACTGTTAGGCAAAACGCCAAAATTAGGGATTTTCCAAATATTCTCAAATTTTTGGGGTATGTTTTGGCCCTTGTGTGTGTGGCATAGGGCAAAGGGAGAATTGCACAAGTACCTCAAACTCTCGGGCAAAACTAGAACAACCACTTCTTGAATCCAGGAGAACGTTGTAAGTGGAATTTCCATTTCTTTGTTTGTTGATGATTTCATTGGGTGAATGTCCATTGTGATCAAGGGAGTGTCCTAGGACTCCTAGAATAGCAAGGATTTTCCCTAACTCATTGAGTGATAGTGGCCAACAAGAGAAAGAGCAAGTGGGTGAAGGGATCAAGCCCAAAGGAATTGTGTGATTTGATTATGTGTCGCTCAAATGAATTAAAATCAAACATATTAAAAAGATTCCTTGCAATAAATTTGAACAAGACAAGAACCTCTAAAGAAAATGCACAAAGAACTAAGTGATTGACCTAATCAAAGGGGTGAGCACGATAAGGTGAGATTAAGATTAATGAACCTGAGATCTGGAAAATACTTAGGGAAAAGCGATAAGCAGAGTGTTTGAACTTATGAGGCTAGCACAAGAACTACAGCACGATCGTGGGCTCAACAACTAGGTAGTTATCCATATGAGGTTAGTTCAGACACGAGTGACTTGGATATGTCTTTCAACATAGGGAGACCAGGGTGTTGTTTAATGTAGTCCATCTAGGGAAGACAGAGGAACCCTACAAGACTCAATTGGAGTATATCCATAATAATAGATTGGGTTCCCAGGTATATGAAGATGGCCTTCATAGATTTGTAATTCAACGACATAACCCCAATCAACCTATGGCATTAGAACATCCAACCATGAAGTTTGAAAGTGAGGCTTACATAGACAAAGAAGGGACCATGTATATCATCGCAATTAGGGCCGACTGAACTAATGAACTAGGCAAGATGGTAGAAACATGGTAAACATATTGAGGAACCTAGAACATCGAGAGGAAAATCTTTACTAACGAGGGTGTTAACTCCTAAGTGGATGCCATAGGACAATAGCAGTATAAAACTCTTTCGAAACAAGGAGACAGATGAAGCCTTTTGGAGATATAGGCTAGACCATCCTATTGCTACAGGAGAAAACACGATTTATGAACTAAAGGACCAGAGGCTTCAGGGAAAGTAGTATACTTAGATGACACCTCAGAACGAGTGTATGAGGTCACAGAACATGGTCATCATGGGTATACATGGGGAGGAGAATTAGTTTTTCCACTAATAAGATTGCAAGTATCTAAGGATAGTTTGGGCATCGGCACATCTTAGGGACATAGAGAGAAGAACAAGGGAGGTGTAGAGAGTAGTTTCATCCATCCTGCAGGAAGGGAGAGGGACCCTACCAAAAGTGGGAGGGATGAAAGAGAACCACATAGGGATCATAGGGCTCACAGGGGTGGGGACGGTTTTTCCCTACCTAGGCAAAGAGACCACCCTAGAACTTTGAGGCCTACTCAGCTAGTGAAGGCTATGAAGAATTGTTTTGATCGATCTAGAGATCCCTACAAGCATGTAGCAGAATTCAAACAAGTGTTACAGGCTGAAAAAGTCGAAGACATGTTTACACAATTTAATGCCTTTGGATTCACTCTACAAGATGATGCATTGGATTGGTTTCGACCATTGCACCAGCACCAATTTAGGGACATCCACCACATGATGGAGTCCTTCATTACGGACTTTTCCAAGAGCAGAATCAGACACAACACGTCGTCATTCATACACACATTCAAACAAACCCCTCAAGAGACAGTGAGGATGGCCGGTCGAAGATTCAAATGTTACATAGAGAGATGCCCCCCATTAGAAGTACCCACTCAAGCCAAACCATAGATGGCCTATTGAGTGCTAAGCTAAGATCATACATATTCGCGAAGGAACCAAGAACTCTGGATCAATGTTTACGTATATGTGTAGACATAGAAGATAACTTAGGAGATGAGTTAGAACTTCCCAAGGTTCACAAAGATTTGGATAGCACTACAGAAACATCATCCAGACGTTCCAAATCAATAGAGGACTTAGAAAAACAAGTGGCCAAAGGATTGGGAGTCTCTAGCAAACCAGGCATCAAATTAGCCCCCCTCGAAGATGTTACACTTGTGGAGGTGACAATATGGTGAACATGTGTCCACATGCAATGCAACCCATAGGAAACTCCAATGGAATGTACTATACCATAGAGTGCCGATACACTCACCACACGGCTCAGGATTGTCCCTATAATAAACAGGTGGCTAGGCAGAGCTACCCTCAGCATTATTAACCAAGTAGATACCAAGGGCAGTACCAGCCACAGTAATATTATAGTGCCCCCCTCAGTATCAAGTGCCATATCAAGCACAATCGAGGCCTCAACCTATCCTAGGACAACAACCTCCATCCCCTGCTAATGTAGTTTCTGTGAAATATGCAACACTAGAAAAGAATTCAAACATGGCATTAGTACCCATGACCCCTTTGATCACAGACAATGACCCTAATGCAAACAGTTTTGACTCCACCCATGTGGATAGCCCACTAGCCTACTACACGGAGTCACCGGAAAACTTAGACCCTTACTACGAGAATCTTGTGTATGAGCAAAACTGGGAACCGGATTACGCTCAGGTCATGTATAGAAACCCCAACCCGAGACCACAGGCTAGAAAAATAAGACCACAGGTACCCAAAGGACCATGTTTTAAATGCAAAGGATACCATTTCTAATGAGATTTTCCACATGCCACAACTACATTGCAAGGTGCACTAGAGCAACACCATTCTAGACAAGCGAGGTTATTGAAATTGAAAATGTTAGGTGTGTATTGGTTGTCAATGGAAAAAGATTTTCGATGACTGTGTGACAAATTTCGAAAGTGTTGTAATAAACCCCTGGTAGAACATGCCACTTTATACGAGGGGACCCTAACACTAGACTGGAGTGAACCTTTAGTTACTTACATAAGGACAAGGACTTTCCCAGAGGACATGACTATAGCACATAGACAAAGCCTAGAATAAGAGGCCTTAGACTACCAGCTCATTGGTGATAATTTCTATAAGCAAGGAAGAGAGGGTTATCTGAGGATATGTGTGCACGAAAGTGAATATCTTAACCTTTTGGAAGCTGCACACTATGGTGTAGTAGGAGGCCATTTTGGACCTGATCGCATTATCAAGGCTATACTATTTTCAAGATTATGGTGGCCCACTCTGCATATGGATGCCCACACCTACGTAAAACAATGTGATGTATGTCAAAGGACTCAATATCCCATACACAGGGATGAGATGCCCCTACGACCCATGATGGGAGGGCGTGCATTCTCAAAGTGGGGAATAGATTTTGTGGGACCTATCAACCCCCGTGTAAGGAATTCCCATGCCGAGTATATCATAGTTGTCATTGACTATCTTACTAAATGGGTAGAAGCCAAGGCCACAAGGAAAAATGACACATGCACCACTGCAAAATTCTTGTTCGAGAATGTCTTTACAAGATATGAACTTCCTATTGAGCTTGTAAGTGATAGGGGTAGTCATTTCTTAAATGAGGTTATTGAATATCTATTATAAGACTTTATGGTAGTACACAAGAAATTGGCACCGTATCATCCACAAGCTAACAGATAGGCTGAGAGTACTAATGAGATTTTGTGCAACATCCTCACCAAGATTGTGAACAATAAACGTTCGGATGGGATCAATAATTACACCATGCCTTATGGGCTTATCGCATAGCCTGTAAAATAGTACTTAATGCCACACCATTCCATATGGTGTTTCGTTAGAATGTTGTGTTGTTGTTAGATTTTTTGATACCCACACTCAAAATTGCTCAGGAGTATGAGTGGATGGGTGATGAACTTTCCTCGAGAATACTTGACTTAGAACAATTGGGAGAGATGAGACTACAAGCAGCAGCAGGACTTTATGCTGCTAAGAAGAGATAGAAAGCCTACTTTGATGCTCATACCAAATATAAAGGATTATGAGTAGGAGATTTGGTGCTAGTTTACACCTTGAAACAACATGCTCGTGAGTTAGAGAAATGAGGATACGGACCCATGATCATCAATAGGATATCGACTAGCGATGCTGTTCAACTAGCAACTCTCGAAGCTGAAGTAATGCCTAATTATACCAGTGGATGCCGAGTTAAGCCATATCAAGAACCTTTAACTACAGAAATGCTTAAACGGCTAACTTTTTCCAAAAAGCGAAAGGAAGAGGAGGAACAAATCAGAGCTAAAGCCCAAGCAGAAGCATTGGAATGCATTAAGTGAATGCAACTATGAAGGAGAGGACTAGGTAGAGAACCTCAATCGGTGGATGCCCCACGATATCTAATACCTATGTGTCAACTTGGAGGAAGGGATATCTCGAGTATTTTTCTCATAGAAGACCATTTGTTAATATCAATCTAGGACATGACCCCATGCATACACAATGTAAAGCTTACATGAGACACCATTTATAGTTAACCCACTTCTTTGTGTGCTCATTTTCAGAAAGTAAGCTGAAGAATTGCAGAATATTGTGTTACTAATATTTTTCTTGTGTGCAAGGCATTGTTTGCATAAACCGAAGGATGACTTGCATATGAAATGAGAAGGAAAAGATTAATTTCTAGATGAACATGAAATCCATCAACATATTCCACTAATTGAAATTTATATGATGTTGTTAACCAAGAATAAAACTGAGGTTTGCAACCCTTTTGCCATTCTACCTTGAGATCCAAGAATGTTTGAAGGCTACTACTTCATTATCGATGGATTCATGCATCTCGTAAGGAGCCTAGTGATTAAAGGAATTTAGTAGAAGCTTTAGCTTCTTCATCCCATATTGCTACAAATCTATGTGTAAGTCTTCAACTTGATAAAATCAAATGGAAAATGAGGTGGCTCTTAATTGTGATTTGAGAAGAAAGTTTTATGACTATTTTTATAATGCAAAAGAAGACTTGAGTGAACACAATTATAATATAACCTAATCCTCAAGAATAAGTTCTTTCCTCTCTTCCCATGAGTACTCCTTAGAATCATTTCTTTGGGTTCTTAGATGCCATTCTCCCTCCTTTCCACAATCTCCTTGCCATAGCTAAGAACTCAATGTGAAAGGAGGGGGTGATTAGTTGATATGTCAAGTCCGCAAAAAGCCAGCATAATCAACATGGATGATCTTCTCACAAAATTCCTAAAATTCCAACAAGAGGATAGATGGGGAAATGCTATCTAATCTCTTCATGAATAGACACTCAAACAATGTAGATGTTTTAATGGAGAAGATGTGATCAAGTTCTGTAAAAAATACAAACTCAAAGCAAAGTACCTAGTTGTTGGTCTCACACTCATGATGGACCAGGATCTTTGTGAAAAAGTTATCTAAATTGAGATGGACACTATTCCTAAAGTGAGTCCATAAACCTAAAGACAATTCAATCATAGAAATAAAATGCGATTTCGATTGATAATTTGAAGACCTATTTGAGCATGATAATATAATTATATGTCACCAAAAAGTTTTGTTGGTTCTACATGCAATAGATGTTAAAATCCGAGATGAACATGGATTCCAAATCGAGACCCAAAAAAGATTGGTTGGCCATCCAAGAAGCCATGAGAATGTACATTAAGAAGTAGCAAACAATGGTAGAGTTTATTAATGATTCAAAAGTCGGTATTCATGAAGGAGAAAAGGATGTCCAAACTCCATGCATTTCAAAAAATGTGGATGATGTAAAAATCCACAATGCAAATGAAAACCCAATTGCGCATGAAGCAAGTATGCATGGAGTCCAAATACATGCATATGATTCGGTTCATCAAGACAAAGGTAAACGATGTAACCTTAGAATTATCAAGATGGTAAGGATATGTAGATATCTTTCCAGTAATTACATGTTTAAGTGGAAGTACATGAACTCCAAGATGGGGGAAACAGAGAGGAAGTTGCAAACTGTTCAAAATCAAGACATTCAAACACTAAAAAAAAACAAAATAAAATACACCAAAACCCATCAAATATGCAAGGTGATGCTCCTCATGTTATGCTTATTTCCTTGATCTGACAAAGGGTAATCAAAACATCGATCTAGAGGTATATATAAGCCTTAAAGGTAACCAGATAGAAACAAAAGATGAAGTATTCGACCAAGATAAAGAAAATTTGCGTGAAGGTCAAATTAATAAAACTTTATTAAAATTTTACAACAACCAAGACTTGAATAATGACTTGATACCAATCAATACTGATATAGCTTTTGAAAAACCTCAATAAAAATACATCTCATGATTGGTTGAGTTTTGTGTATGATGAAACAACAAATGAAAATGATGCTAGGACTGAGTATACTCAAATCAAAGATTTCATGGACAATGAAATGTATGTGAACCATGCCATATCTTATATGCATCCAGAGATAGAGGAGAATGATCCTACTCATAGGGATAAGGGATGCCATTGTATGTGAGTGATGTCACATTGCATATGCATAAGACACAAGTGGACAATCTTATATGAAAGAATGAGAAGGAAATGCAAATGGTTGCTCCTATGAATAATGATATATACACGGATGGTGATGAACATGATCATGATGTAGTGCAAGTAGTTAATGTGCAATCTTAATTGGGAAACATTGATTTCATCACGTTTTGCTTGTCATCAAGTCAAATAGCTAGAACCACCAGAAACATTTGCCTTAGAGCAAACGTTTTGATATTCATCAAAGTAAAAATAGTGAGATCAAGATAGTTGTAGGTTCTCCCATGGAGGTAAATTTGAAGTTAATTGCTCATGAAGGTGAGCTAATTGAATATTTAAAGCTATCATAGTCTCATTGGAAGCTTAAATTATGCTACATCAACTAGAGTAGATATTTTTTATGGAGTAAGTGTGTTGATTCAGTTCATGCATACTCCAAGGAAGCCTCACATGGAAGCAGCCAAGAGAATTCTAAAGTACTTGAAGGGCACAATCAATGAAGGACTATACTATTCATATACATCTGATATACATGTTAAACGCTTCTCTGATGTAGGTTGGGTAGGATCTAAAGATGATAGGAGAAGCACCTCTAGATACCTTACTTTTGCAGGTAAAAAGTTAATCTCATGATATTCAAAGAAGCAACCCACAACTGTTCTTTCATCAACAGAAGCTGAGTATAGAGGACTTGCAAATGCTACACAAGATATGTGGATTAGAACCATATATTCTCAATGCAAATGCTACACAAGACTCTATGCGGATTAGAACCCAATATTCTGATTTAGGGTTGAGCACTTTCACTCTAGATATTTGGAGATAATGTTAGCTTATTACATCTTGTTGTTAACACAATCTATCATGATAGGACTAAACATATAGAAGTTCATTATCATAATGTTAGAGACAAGATTATGAGCAAAGAAATGCAACTCTTATATATATAAACTCATCAACAATGAGCAGATATGATGACAAATGTCTTGGATGGAAGCAAATTAAACATATTAAAATCAATGATTGGATTGTAGGAAATATTGAAGGATTGAAGACTCAAACATCTTAGGCTTGAGGGGGAGTTGTTGGATCATTTAGCAAGCCTAAGAGCTTTGAGGATTAAGGACTATACATATATTTGTCTCTTCCCATGGAGACCTACATATGAACTTATGCCTGTCAATTTCATAGAATTTATCTTGGATAAATGTAAATTTCAAAGAGAAGAAAGAATCTCCTGAAATTAAGAGGCTAAACCCATGACTCATTTGGTAGGAAGAATCAAATCAAGTCCATTCCTAAATTTGGGAGAGAGCTTCGAGGACGAGTGTGTGATGATAAGACATAGAGTAGTGACATTGGAAGGAAAAAAATAGTCATTTTCTATTCAATTTTTGATTTTTTCTTCACCTTCATCATCATCACCATCTTCTCCCATCTTCGTCCTCTCATATTTTTTTCGTTTTTGACTCTTCATTCTCCTTGTTTTTCACTTGTGGCTATGAGCAAGAAGCATAGAGGGAATTCAAAGTTGAAATGCTGAAGAAATACTCGTGAAATACTCTCAACACACCAAAACCTGAGTGAAGTATCGTGCGGGCTGAAAGGACCTACAAAAGGTATTGCCACCGTGGTATCGTGAGATTGCATACTTATTTTGCATCTACAGGCACTTAGCAGTGACAAGGAGAGCACAAGGTGCACATATTTGCAAAAAAATTTGAATTTGGACTTCAAAAACTCCACGTATCATGGTTGGTTGAGTTCAGGTATCACGATACTTGAATTCCCTTATATAAGGATACTTGTCGAGTATCGTGTATCATCTCCCTGTGTATCATGATACCTCTTAAGTATCATGTATCTTCGGGTTGAGAATTGGTATTATGGATTGCTTGATTGTGTATCGTGATACTTCCCAAGTATCATGTATAGCAAAGGTCGGTATCGTATCATCAAGACTGGTATCATGTATCGTCAAAGGACAAGTACCGTATCACGGATTATCTAGTATCATCTATCATCGGGTCATGTATCGTGATACTTCACAAGTATCATCTATCGCTTGATCCTAGTATCGTGTATCATGTGCGATTGAGTATCATGTTGACATCCACTATCATCTCGTGAAAATCTGGTATCGTGTATCGCCAAGGATAGGTATCTTGTATTGTTTGTCAAGTAGTATCATATCACTAGAGAAGTATTGTGTATCATCTGACCTAAGGTATCGTGTATCACGATAGCTCAAGTACCATGTATTATGAAGTCCAAGTATCATCAACCTCAAGTATCATGTATCGTGTATCATGCTCAAGTACTGTATCGTTCCCTTGTGTATCTTGTATCACCAAAAGGCGAGTATCGTGTATCATGGTATCTCAAGTATTGTATCGTGAAAATCTAGTATTGTGTAGCGTTGCCCACTCAGGTATCACATATCGTGTTGGAGCTAGGTATCGTGTCATGAGATCAAATATCATGTATCACCCAAGGACAAGTATCATGTATCGTTTGCTCTTAAATTTCATGTGTTTCTGAACATCGCATATTGTCTATTTTGAAGTAATCCCAGAGAGATCCTGTTTGCCTATTTCAACCCTGAGAACCTTGAACTGGCATAACTTTTTTATACAAAATTTGTTTGTTGTGATTTTGGGTTCGTTGAAAAGCTTGTTTCAAATGCTACATAAACCTTCATTGTTTGTTGTAAAATTAATATGAGGAGTTTTAGATATACTATTTTGAAGTTGACTTTCATATGAGACTAGGAAGACAAGGGGGGTTCAAAAGATTTTGAGCAATACAAAGGGAAAATTGGGACTAGAAGACAAAGCTTATGAACCTGAGATCTGGAAGACACCTAGGCAAGGATAGACAAAGCATTAGACCATCCAAGGCCAATGTCAACCATAGATCTAGGTTGTGGGTACAACAACTTAGTGGTTATCCCTA
The DNA here is from genome assembly GCA_020310875.1 of Ceratopteris richardii. Classification (NCBI taxonomy): domain Eukaryota; kingdom Viridiplantae; phylum Streptophyta; class Polypodiopsida; order Polypodiales; family Pteridaceae; genus Ceratopteris; species Ceratopteris richardii. The sequence goes on along the minus strand of CM035408.1, from coordinate 14,788,073 downwards.
CACGCTAAGTTTTGAAACAAGTGACTCAGAAATGTCTTTTAGCATGGAGAGACCTGTAGGTAGCTCAAGAACTGCCTATTTACAAACACCAGAAGGTCCCGATAAAACACAATTGGAATATATCAGGACCAACCAATTAGGTGCACGCATCTATGAGGATGGTCTAAGGTGATCAGTTGTCCAACTCAAAAATCCTGATCAACCCTTTGGACTTGAACACCCAATGGTTAAATTCAAACAGGGTTTTTATATTGACAAGCAAGGACCTATGTATGTGGTTACCATCTTACTGTACAGAACGGATAAGTTTAGAAACATCATTCCTAAGAATGAGATAGGATACCTAGAGCAAGAAGACCTAGGACGAGAACCCAAGACTCCTAGAGGCAAGTCAGTGTGGACCAAGGTAATTACTCTAGAGTGGGTTCCCCAAGACAACAAAAGCATAGAACTATTCTTGAATAGTAAAATGGAGGAGTTATTTTGGAGATTCAAACCAGATCAACCTACTAAAATAGGTGGAGTCATCATCTATGAGTTCAAAGATCCTGAGATACCAGGAAAAGTTGTATATCTAGATAACACATTGGAGAGAATGTTCTTGGTAACAAAGTATGGCAAGCATGCATACACTTGGCAAGGTGAATTGATTTTTCCTCCAGCATGATCTACTGTTTCACATGGCCTCCAAGGAGCATGATCAACCGAGGCTCATGAAACTCAATGGGAACGAAAGATAGAGGAGATAGCTAAGCAAGTTCCCAAGAAGATAGGAGTTCAAAATAGACAAACACCAAGGGTCACCTCGTTGAAGCGATGTTATACTTGCGGAGGAGACTACATGGCTAACATATGCCCAATGCAAAACCAGAACATCAGAGAATTGAATGCTCCATATTGCACTATTCAGAGAAAATACACAAACGACATGACTCAAGATTGTCCATACAATAGGCAGGCTGTGAGACAAACTTATCAGCAACCTTACCAACAGGGTAGGTATCACAACTAGTACCAATAGCAATATTATAGGCCACAATAGCAATATCAGGCACCATATAGGCCACAACCGGTCCTAGCAAACTGACCACCACCTCTTGCCAATGTGATTCCATTCAAATATGCAATGGTAGAGGAGAATCCTAATAGAGCATTAGTTCCAATGACCCCTTTGGTCTTAGAAAATGACTCTCATCAGACCCCTACCACTCCCAAGAACCCGAAAGAACTTAAAATGCATGTAATGTAAAAGTTCATTTTAACAGGCTTTTGTCTTGAGTGTGGCAAAAAGCATATCCCGAGATATTGTCCAAGGAACCCCTCAAGTGCAGCCAAGGTTACACCCATTAATGTGGTAGGTTTAGTGGTGGATTCAACTTCAAGTAGCATTAATGTGGCTCCTATATAGGCAGTTATTGTTGAGATATGAAGCTCAATATGTGATGATCTAGGATGACACGTATCACTTTTTCATTTCTCTGACATGTATAGTGGTCACACCGGTATATGTCAGGGACACTTCATTGAGCTTTATTGGATTTATCTACCGAGAGTGATGGCACATTTGTTTCTTACCAGCTCACTCATTTGCGGACATTAGGTTTTACCTTATGTTTTGGTCTTTATATATTGCAGTAGTTGTATTCTTGTTTTTAGGTCATTCTTGTACATTCCTTTTTATGTAATAGAAGAAGAAGAAGAAGATCATTCTTCCTTGCCTCAATCTGTGTGTGTGCTTCTCCTTGAGAGTGAGAATGTGTTTGTGAGCTCTCTTTCTTATCTCCTTCCTCATGACATGGTATCAGAGCCAGCATGGCTCTAGAGAGCTCATGGAGGAGGCGACGGTGAAGAGTATGCGGCAAGGCATGGAGAAAATACGATTCATAAATGGCCTCTGTTTGCTACAAAAATCGGCATGAAGGTAGAAGAACTCAAAATATTTTTGGTAGTTATCCCTTTAGGATCACTCGTTTTTGTCAGATCAAAATTTCGGAGCCATCTCGACCTCTGTTTTGAGCCTCCAAGGTGGGGCCCATAGAAAAACCAAGATAGTTTTGGAAATTGTAACTGTCTTGTGTTTGGCAACACTCATATATTCCAAATCCAGAATTTCAAGCGATTTCGTGTACTTTTGATACACGAAAATTGTGTTTTTCTGAGATCGAATGGTCACATCATAGTGTGATAGTGTTCAAGCAGAAGTGCTGCTTGTAGTGTTTTGCAATGTTGAGAATTGCTATAGAAATGGCAAACGCAGATGGAATGAGTCATCTTATGAGTGATAAGCTAGACAAGAACAACTTCCATGCTTGGAGATTCAGAATGACAAATTTCCTGATGGGAAAGGGCTATTGGAAGTACATCGAAGGAGAGAACGAAAATGATCTACAGTTACCAGAAAGGAATTGGATTGCAGATCAGTTAAGAGCATATGAGGAATGGAATAAAGGAGCAGGAAAGGTAATGTACTGGCTATCTGTTAGCATACAGGATAGCATGATTGGACACATACAGGATGTCAAGACTCCAAAAGAGGCTTGGAATAGTTGGTCACATTGTATGAGACCGATACAAAGGCACGAAAATTGCAACTCAAGAACGACCTGCATACATTGGAGAAGAAGAGCATGTCGGTAAGTGACTACACCCTGAAAATCAAAAGCATATGTGAGTCACATGCATCTATTGGAGTGAATGTAGATGATGATGATAAGGTGGAAGTGTGCCTTCGTGGTTTAGGAGCTGCATATAAGCAGTTCAGAACTTCTATACAGACCAAGGAAAATATTCCAGATTTTGCTGATTTGGTGTCCATGCTGATTATTGAAGAAAAGAATCTTGGTGAGGATTCAAACTCCCAAGGAAAACCTAGTTTTGAGCAGGTATTCTACTCTAGTAGAGGAAGAGGCAAAGGTAGAGGATTCTGAGGCAGAAGAGGACACAATAACCAAGACCAAAATCAACAATAGAATCATGCAGGAGGAAGAGGAAAATTTTGATGCAGGGGGAGCCAAAGAGGTTGTAGAAATTTCAAAAGAAGTGACTCGGGTAATGACATTAAAGGATGTTGGAATTGTAGCAAGCCTGGACATTTTGAACGTGATTGCAGGTTGAAGAATCAAAATAAGAGAAGGGAGCAGAATAACTATGCATCCACAAGTGCAGATGATTTTGAGAATTTGTTCATGGTTCAACATCATATGATGAACATGATGTCTGCTGATGTTTCAAATTTGAATAATAATGTCTAGTATGTTGATTCAGGTGCTTCAAATCACATGACCATTCGTGTAGATTCGTTTAGTAGTTTGCAGAAATTACTAGTTCCTAGATATGTTGAAACAGGTGATGACACATCACATCCTATCAAGCATACAAGAAATATAGCATTGTCTATGGAGGACGGAAAGGTAAAAAATCTTGCTGATGTGCATGTTCCAAATATAACAAAGAATTTGACAAATGGTTGACCAAGGATTATAAGTTAGGTTCAATGATGATGGGTTATATGTAGAAGAGTACAAACAGGGTGGACGATTGATTTCCAAAGGAAACAAAGTGGGTAGGATGTTCACCTTAAATGTGAAAATTCTTGAAATGAATGCAACCATGTTTACAAAAGGTGTAGGAGTTATTGCCGATATAGAGATCTGGCACAAACGAATGGGACATGCAAATCTGCAAAAGCTGAAATTGATGCAGTCAAAGGAGATTGTCAATGGACTACCAAACTTCATTGGGCAGAAGTTGTTCATACTATTGTATACATCATGAACAAAACTCTGACTGCTATTGTACATCAAGTTATACCTGAAGAGAAGTTTATAGGTAAAAATCCAAACTTATCACATCTAAATTTTTTTGGTTGTATTGCATATGTACATGTTCCAGATGAATTGAGGATGAAGCTAGATCCAAAAGCAAAAAGTGTGTCTTCATTGGATACTCCCTTGAGGAAAAGGGATATAAATGTTATAACCCACTCACACGACAGGTGAAGGTGAGCAAAGATATGGTATTTGACGAAATGTCAAGCATCTATGCAGATGCCAAAGAATGACTAAATCTTGAACCAAATGACAAAGAAAATGCTGAAAAATCAAGCGCGGAATCTCAAGCTTTAAGTGGACTGGATGCATCACCAAGCAATAGTTCCAACTCAAATCCATGGAGTGGAAGATTGCGTGGAAATTTTAATCCAGCAAATTCATCAAATACATCCAAGAAAGGTAAAGAAAAGCTTTCTGTTGGTCATAAAACATGTGCAAGTTTTGAAGACGTTGATGGAGATTCAAGCGGTTCAGAAAAGAATCTTGATGAGGAACTTGGATTGCCCTCTGTGAAGACTCCAGGAGTAAGAAAGGCACATGCAGATGATACAAGGAGACGTGACCTAGGACCAAGAAGATCTGGGAGGATATGGAATTCAGTGCAATGATTGGCATATGATAGTTACATGGCTCGTCATTGTGCCTACATGAAAAAGGTAATTACAAGATGTTGAACTTCCTTGTTTTGAAGATGCAATTGGAAATGCAGATTGGAAAAAACCTATGGATGAGGAGATGGCTGCACTTTATGGAAACCATACATGGAAGCTGGTTCCATTGCCACAAGGAAAGAAACCCATAGGCTGCAAGTGGATTTACAAGGTAAATCACAATGTTGATGGTAGCATAAGCACGTATAAAAGCACGTTTGGTAGCAAAAGGATATGCACAAACTTATGGCATTGATTATGAGGAAACATTCAGCCACGTAGCTAAAATGTCTACTATCAGAACACTTGTTGCATTAGCTACAGCAAAAGGATGGACATTGCTTCAAATGGATGTGAAGAATGCTTTTCTACATGGTAAGTTACAGGAAGAAGTATACATGGACCAGCCACAAGGATATGAGGATTCAAAATATCTAGAATATGTTTGCAAGTTGCAAAAGGCTTTGTATGGGCTGAAGCGAGCGCCTCAAGCATTGCATGCAAGGATTGCTGATTACTTGACCACCATTGGATTTTCTATGTGTGATGCAAATCATTCACTATATGCAAGGAAGGGTGATGATGGCATCACAATTGTGGTTATCTATGTTGATGACTTGATTGTAGGTGGTGATAATGAAGAAAGCATCAAAGAGGTAAAACAACTTCTTATGCAGGAAATTGACATGAAAGATCTTGGTGTGTTGCGCTATTTCTTGGGCATTGAGTTTATACATACAGAAACAGGTATATGGATGTCGCAAAGGCAATATGCCTTGAATATGCTACAAAAGTAAGGTATGGCTGATTTTAAGCTGATTTCCATGCCATTAGATCAAAATTTGAAGTTAGATACTACATCAGGTGAAGCATTGGAAAATGTTACTATGTACAAGAAAATTGTGGGAAGTTTGATATATCTCACAATTACGAGGCCTGATCTAAGCTACACTTTTGGACTTGAAAGTCAATTTATGCAGGTTCCCAGGAAGCCACATTCGGATGCTCTGAGGTGCACTCTACGTTATGTGAGCGCTACTTTGGATTATGCATTGTTTTATGAGGCTGGTGTAGATTTGCAGGTTCATGGATACACCGATGCAATCTGGGCTAGTAGCATTCGAGATAGAAGATCTACTAGTGGATTTCTATCCTCACTTGGGAGTGCCGCTGTTAGCAGCAAGAAGCAACCTACTATTGCTTTGTCGAGTATAGAGGCTGAGTATAGAGGTGCTGCAATGGAAGCATGTGAGGCATCATGGCTAGAGATGCTACTTGCACATTTAGGTGTGGAAGTGCAAAAGCCTATCACCATCTATTGTGATAATCTTAGCAGCATACAGTTAGCACGAAACCTTGTTTTTCATGCTAGAACAAAGCATATCGAGGTACATTATCACTTCATTAGAGAGAAGGTATTAGCAGGTGATATTGATCTTGTTTATGTGAAAGCAGATGAGCAGGTTGCTGATATTTTCACAAAAGCACTTGGAGCAGAGAAGCTGAAGAAGTTTTGAAAGATGCTTGGATTAGAGGACATGGTATTGAGCTTGAGGGGGAGTGTTGAGATATCAATCTCAACATGTGATGATCCAGGATGACACGTATCAATTTTTCATTTCTTTGACATGTATAGTGGTCACACCGGTATATGTTGTTGGGAATGATGGATGAAAAGATTGAATCAAAACAGACAACTTTGAATTTCAATTCTTCAAGAAAACCTTCTATTTTTTACTAGATACCTACTGTATCTTTTGCTCAGTATGACCAGCATAGTAGGAATTGGAAAAATTCCTTTTAGGAGTATCTAAGTAGCTTAGTAAGCTACTGATTTCAAGTGAAATCACTTAAAAAGATACCTATGCTCAGAGAAATTAATTTAGCAAGTAAACCTTTACCCCCAATATTTTAGGACTGTTGCAGACTTCGACCAGTGATCACCTCGACGAACTTTTCTCTGAAATGGCTGAATAAAAATCCTTCAAATGTTGATAGCATGCAGAATGCTTTGAGCTGGTTCTAACAAGCTAGCTATAGATCTTTGAATTTGGTGGAGAAATGAGTGAGATATGCTCTCCACAAGTTGACAGACTTTCAGACAATATGACAAAGAACTCATAAATGAACAATGTAGATATATGTACTAATGAACACTTTTGTACAATGCCATAGGCATGAAGATCATTGCCTAATGGTGTAGATAGGTGTGGACTAGAGTATATGCCTCACACACACTCAAAAATGATAATGAGAAGCTCGGAAAGTGACTCTTCTACCCGTGAATTTTTGAGTTGATCTTTTATAGTGGTTGAGTTCAAAGTTTGAATTTGAATTCAAAATTTGGCTCTCTATAATCATGCTCCTACATCCTAGAAGATATTCTATCAATCAAAGCTAACTTTTCCATAAGTTCTTTTTGGTAGGTGTTTACAAAGATTCCAAGTCAAATGTGACTTTTACAAAAGGGTAAAGTGGTAATTAACCACTAGCATTGATTCCTATGCATCTTCATATGTTTATGAATTACAAGCCAAATGTGTAGGCTTGTGAATTGCACCATCAGCTCCCCCTCAAGCCAAACATTTTGGCTTGGTCTTCATCTTCAGTCTTCATCTATATCCTGCAATCCAATCATTGATTTAAACCTGCAAAGTTTGGTTCCATCCACAGCTTTAGTTAGCAAATCTGCACACTGCATGTTGGTTGATACATAAGTTAGTTGAATGTCCTTGCTTAATAGCTTCTCTCTCACATAATGGTAATGGACCTCTATATGCTTGGTCCTGGCATGATAAATACGATTAGCTGCAAGGTGAAGTGATCTTGTATTATCTCCAAATATCAATGGTGACCTAGTATATAAACCCAATTTTGTATACAATAACTTGATCCATATGGCTTCTTGAGTAGCATTAGCCAATCCTCTATACTCTGCCTCTGTAGAAGATAAAGCAATAGTAGGTTTCTTCTTTGAAGACCATGATATTGGTTTATCACTTGCAAATGAAATGTATCCTGAAGTGCTTCTCCTATCATCCTTACATCCTGCCCAATCAGCCTATGAATAGATCTTAATGTCCAAGACTGATGTGTAAGGAAAATAGAAACCATGATGTTGAGTTCCCTTGAGGTATTTTAGAATTCTTTTGGCAGCTTCTAAGTGAGGTACCCTTGGCTTGTGCATGAACTGACTTAGCACACTAACTCCATAAGCAATATCTATCCTTGTCAAGGTAGCATAGTTTAAGCTTCCCACTATGCTTTGGTAACCTGTAATATCATCAATTTCATCACCTTCATGAGCACTTAGTTTTAGGTTTACCTCCATTGGAGTACTTGCAACTTTGGCATCCTGCAAATGAAATTTCTTCAACATATCCTGTATGTATTTTTTCTGAGTAATATAGATTCCAGAGTTAGTATAAACTAACTTAAGTCCAAGAAAATACTTTAGTAGACCAAAATCACTGATCTTGAACTCCTTCATCATCTGGTTCTTGATTTGTCTGATTCCATTGACATCATTACCTGTAAGTATGATATCATCAACATAAACACATAGGTATATTACCTCTGAATTACTTCTCTTGATGAATAGAGAAGTGCCTGCCTTGCTCATGACAAAACCTTGGTCCTGAAGGTATGTGGTCAATCTGTGATTCCATGCCCTGGGTGCCTGCTTCAATCCATAAAGAGCTTTATTCAATTTGCACACATATGTTACCTTGTTTGGATCCTCATAGCCAAGAGGTTGTGACATACATACCTCCTCTGAAATCCATCCATTCAAGAAAGCATTTTTTACATCTAGCTGATACATGTTCCAATTTTTGGATGCATCCACACTTACCAATACCCTGATGGTTGGCATCTTGACCACAAATGAGAATTTTTCTTCATAGTCAATGCCTTGGGTTTGTGCAAAACCCTTGGCCACCAATCTGGCTTTGTACCTGCTTATTGACCCATCAGATTTTCTTTTGATTTTATAGATCCATCTAGATCCAATTACCTTCATGGATTCTTTCTTTGGTACTAATTCCCATGTGTCACTTTCCTTGAATGATTCAATCTCTTCATCCATAGCTTCCTTCCATTTTGTCTTGGTCTTTGCTTCTTCATGTGATCTTGGTTCTTCAATTGACAAGTCTTTGGCAAGATAGATAGAATGTTTAGTGACAAGAGAGGTGTCATACCCATATCTGATAGGTTTTTTGCTCTCCCTTTGTGATCTTCTGATTGCTTGAGTTGAAGATTCAGGTATGTCTTCTAGCTTCTTCATCTTGACTTTGCCTTTGGACTTCCATGCCTTGAATTCTTCAAGATTGATAATTTCTTAATCATCTGAAGTCGTGTCTTCATTCTGAGTAGGTTCCTCCTTAGCAAGACTTGGAAACTCCTCCTTCAAGTCATAGGGTAGTTTGAACTTCTTGCATTCATTCTCATACCAAGAATCATTTTCATCAAAGACAACAACTCTACTAACCATGAACCCTTTATTTGAAGGGTTGTAGAACATGTACCCCTTCTGATTTAGATCATATCCAATAAAGATACACTTCTCAACCTTAGGGTCTAGCTTACCTCTTATCTGAGAAGGAATGTGTTCATATGCTACACATCCAAATATCCTACAATGATCAAGTGAGGGTCTCTTCCCATGCCATGCTTCATAAGGAGTCATCCCATCAAGGGACTTAGATGGTAACCTGTTTATGAGGTAAGTGGCAGTAGAAACACTCTCTGCCCATAGGTAATTAGGTAATTTCTTTTCATTTAACATTGACCTAGTTGTTTCAACAATCAACCTATTTCTTCTCTCGGCTACCCCATTCTGTTCAGGAGTATACCTTGTGGTGATTTCTCTCTTGATTCCTCTGTCATGCAATAAGACTTCAAACTCATTGGAGAAGTACTCACCTCCTCCATCTGACCTTAGTCTCTTTAGGCTTCTTCCTGTCTGCTTCTCAACAAGTGCAAGACATTTTTTAAAACAGTTGAACACTTCATCTTTGTGCTTCATAAAGTATAATACACTCCACCTGTTATAATCATCAATAAAAGATACATAGTACCTTGATCCTGAAATTGAAGGGTCTTTGCTTGGTCCTCATACATCTGTATGGACAAGTTCTAGGTATTCCTCATGCATGTAGCCTTTCCTTGAGAAGGGTAACCTGTGAGACTTCCCAAATTGACAAGCACAACATTTATATATCATGTGTTGTTTGGAAACATTGGGTATTCCAATTACACATTGATCCCTGCATATCTGTTTCAATGTTCTTTCTCCTTCATGCCCTAACCTTTTATGCCAAATCTCAAGCTCTAAAAGTGTTTGATCTTTATAGCTGTAGAGTGCAATATTCTTTGTGTCTTCTAGCTCAAAAGTAAAAATTCTACCTGTCTTTTCTCTTTTAGCAATTCTCTTGAACCCCTGCTTAGGATCCTCCACAAATGCTCCAAATTGGTTGAATCTAACCTGCAAACCTTTTCCACAATTTTTCCAACACTCATCAAATTTTTGGTAATGGTTGGTACATAAAGTACCCTACTCAACAAGTTCTGATTTCCATCACAAGTCTTAACATTTTACCTACTGAGTGCTTGGTGTCATCACCTGTTTGTACTTGATGCTTACCTCTTGGTTCTTCAAGGTCAGAGAGTAGAGCTACATTGCCAGCCACATGATTTGAGCATCGTGAGTCAATGTAGAATAGGTGGTCATCATTTGTACCTGGTTTTGAAGTCATGTTCATAATCAGAAGAGAATCATCTTGCTCTTCTGTATAGTTGTTGTAATCCTTTCTAGATTTGAATCATCCTTGGTAGTTGCCATTGTAGTTGTTGTTGTTGTAGTTGTTGTTGTAGTTGTTGTTGTACCCTTGATGATGGTTGAATCTACCTCTTGACTGTGAGTATCCACCTCTTTGATATCCTCTACCTCTCTGATTCTTGTAGTTCCTCAAACACTCATCTGTAGTATGATTTGATAAACCATAAATGCTGCATGGTGAGGGGTTATAGGATCTCCCCCTACCTTGCTTACCTCCTCTGCCCCTTCCTCTTGATGATCTACCCCCTACCTTGTTATAGGATCTGGTCTTTTTTTGACAAATGGTTGACCTTGGATTACAAGTCACGTTCAATGCTAATGGGTTATATGTAGAACAGTACAAACAAGATGGAAGATTGATTGTGAAAGGAAACAAAGTGGGTAGGATGTCCATCTTAATGTGAAAATTTTTGAAATGAATCTAGCCATATTTGCAAAAGCTGCAAGAGTTATTGTTGATATAGAGATCTAGCATAAACGAATTGGACATGCAAATTTGTAGAGGTCGAAATTGACGAAATCAAAGAAAATTGTCAATGGACTACCAAATTTCAAGGTTGCAGAGATGCAAAAGGTATGTGCAGCATGTCAATTTGGTAAACAATCAAGAGCATCATTTTTGCATGTCAAACATGTGAGAGAGAATGTGCTAGAAATAGTACATATAGATGTTTGAGGTCTTCGAAAGATCACATCTATAGATAGTTGCAGGTTTTATGCTACTTTCATTAATGACCATACACAAAAAGTATGGTTATATTTCATGAAAGAGAAGAGTGAGGTGTTCACTCACTTCTAAAATTTTAAGGTTATGGTGGAAAAGCAGACATGAAAGTATAATCAAACATTAGGATCTGATGGAGGAGGTGAATATATGTCAAATGAGTTCAATAGCTTTCTAAAAACTCATGGAATTTGATGGCCGTTTTCATGCAGGTACACACGACAACAGAATGGCATTACTGAATGCAACAGTAGACATATTGCAGAAATAGCAAGAGACTTGATGGCTGAGAAGAATATGCATCATTGTTACAGGGCAGAAGTTGTGCACAATATTGTATGCATCATGAATAGAACTCTGCTTGTTGTTGTACAGCAAGTTACACCTAAAGAGAAGTTTACTGGTAAAAAGCCAAACTTATCACATATGAAAGTATTTGGCTATATTGCATATGTACATGTTCCATATGCATTGAGGATGAAGCTTGATCTAGAAGTAGAAAAATGTATCTTCATTGGATACTCCCTTGAGCGAAAGGGGTATAAATGTTATAACCCACTCACATGACAGATGAAGGTAAGCAGAGATGTGGCGTTTGATGAAATGTCAAGCTTCTATGAAAATGCCAAAGATGGACTTAATCTTGACTCAAATGACAAAGAAAATGCTAAAAAAGCAAGTGCAATCTTAAGTTTTGAGTGGACTTGATGTGTCACCAAGCAATGGTTCCAACTCAAATCTGTGGAGTGAAAAATTGTGTGTAAATTTCAGTCTAGCGAATTCATCGACATCAAAGAAAGCTATAGAAAAGCTTTCTACTGGTAGTAAGACACCTACAGGTTTTGAAGATATTGATGGAGATTCAAGCAGTTTAGAAAAGAGTCCTAATGAGGATCTTGGATTTCCCTCTATGAAGACTTCGAGAGTAAAAATGCACATGCAAGTGATACAAGGAGAAGTGACCCAGGACCAAGAAGATTCAGGAGGATGTGAAATTTAGTGCAACAATTGACATGTGACAGTTACATGGCTCATCATTGTGCCTACATGACCAAGGTAATACAAGATGTTGAACCTTCTTGTTTTGAAGATGCAATTGGAAATGCAAATTGGGAGAAAGCTGTGGATGAGGAGATGGCTCCACTTTATGGAAATGAATCATGGAAGTTGGTCCCATTGCTGCAAGGAAAAAAACCCATAGGATGCAAGTGGGTTTATAAGGTAAAGCATAATGTTGATGGTAGCATAAGTAGTTAGAAGGCATGATCCGTAGCAAAAGGATATGCATAGACATATGGCATTGATTATGAGGAAATGTTCAGCCCTGTAGCTAAAATTTATACTATCAAAGCACTTGTTGTAGTAGCTATAGCAAGAGGATAGACTTTGCATCAAATAGATGTGAAGAATGCTTTCTTACATAGTGAGTTACAGGAACAAGTATACATGGACCAGTCACAAGGATATGAAGCTTCAAAGCACCCACACTATGTTTGCAAGTTTCAAAAGGCTTTTTATGGTCTTAAAAAATCCCATCATGCTTGGCATGCAAGGATTGTTGATTACTTAACCACCATTGGATTTTCTATGTTTGATGCAGATCATTTATTACATGCAAAGAAGGGTGATGATGGCATCAGGATTGTGGCTATTTTTGTTGATGACTTGATTGTAGGTGGTGATAATGAAGAAAGCATTAAAGAGGTAAAGCAACTCCTTATGCATGAATTTGACATGAAAGATCTTGGTGCATTGCGTTGTTTCTTGGGCGTTGAGTTTATACATACAAAAATAGGTATATTGATGTTGCAAAGGCAATATGCCTTTACTATGCTGGCAAAAGTATGGTATGGTTGATTGTAAGCCAATTTCTATGCCATTAGATTAGAATTTGAAGTTGGATACTACGTCAGGTGAAGCATTCAAAAATGCTACTATGTGCAGGAAAATTATGGGAAGTTTGATATATCTCACAATTACAAGATCTGATCTAAGCTACACTCTTGGACTTGAAAGTAAAATTATGTAGGTTCCCAAGAAACCACACTTAGATGCTTTGAGATGCACTCTACAATATGTGAGTGCTACTTTGGATTATGCATTGTTTTATGAAGGTGGTGTAGAATTGCAAGTTCATGGATAACTGATACAAATTCGGCTGGTAGTATTCTAGATAGATGATCTACTAGTGGCTTTTTATTCTCACTTGGAAGTGTAGCTATTACATGGAGCAGTAAGAAGCAACCCACTCTTGCTTTGTCGAGTACAGAGGCAGAGTATAGAGGTGTTGCAATGGCAGCATGTGAAGCATCATGACTAGAGATGCTACATGTAGATTTGGGTATGGAAGTGCAAAAGCCTATCACCATTTATTGTGATAATCTTAGCAGCATACAATTAGCATGGAACCCTGTTTTTCATGCTAGAACAAAGCATATCGAGGTGTGTTATCATTTCATCAAGAAAAAGGTATAAACAAGTGATATTGACCATTTTTATATGAGGACAAATGAGCAGGTTGCTTATATTTTCACTAAAGCACTTGGAGCTAAGAAGTTGAAGATGTTTTAGAAGATGTTTGGATTACAAGGCATGACTTTGAGCTTGAGGGGGATTGTTGAGATATCAATCTCAAGATGTGATGATCCAGGATGACATGTATCACTTTTTCATTTCTCTAACATGTATAGTGGTCACACCGGTATATGTCAGGGATACTTCATTGAGCTTTACTAGATTTATCTACCGAGAGTGATGGAAAATTTTTTTCTTGCCATCTCACCCATTTCTTGACATTAGGATTTTCCTTGTGTACTATTCTTTATATATTGTACTAATTGTATTGTTATTTTAGGTCATTCTTGTATATTCCTTTTATGTAATAAAAGAAGAAGAAGAAGATCATTCTTCCTTGCCTCAATCTGTGTGTATGATCCTCTTTGAGTGTGAGGGTGTGTGAGTGAACTCTCTTCCTTATCTCCTTCCTCGTAACACATTGCAGATCAACTTTGAAGCATTGGAGACATCATTGATGAAGAGAAAATTGTGAGACAAGTTGTCAATGGGATCAAAGCTGATGAAAAATGGGAAACCTTCACCACAGCCATGCATCTCCACATGGATATGCAAGTGCCTGACGTCAACACAGTCATGGAGCAACTATTTACTCATGAAGCAAAGCTCATCAAGAATGGTGAGAACAAGAAAGGTAACCAATGTTACATAAGAACAAGCTCTAAAGTATTATTTTGTAGACTTATGGAGTTTATTGTTTGTGATAAATAACATGTGGAGGCGCTCACATATCCAAATTTAGAGTAAAAGTAGATAAAAGTAGATAAAAGTAAGAAGGAAGGCGCTTCTGTTTTTAGAGGTTTCTATTTTTAAACAAGGAAGGCGCTTATGTTGATAGCCTCTCAATAAAAAGAGTGGTTCTCTTAGTGTAGGTGTCCAAATTGAGTGATTCTTGTTGCATTGTGAAGCTTACAACTTGTATTATATAACTAGATCATCTTTTGTACAAATTTCAATGAGAAAACTCTGCGCAAGTAGACATTTTTGCAGATCTTCTTTCTTGTGTCTATCGGGTGTCTCATCAGAGACATACCTCTCTTCAAACTTTCATATCTCAGTCATTATGAGGTCTTTTTGAGTGATTTCACTTGGAGGAGTTTCCTTAGCTCTCATATTTTCTATCTGTATCAAAATTTTCCATACGTCTTTAAGTTTTCTTGCTGTTGTACATCAGTTTTCAATTCAGATAGTTAATCATACCTTGCTGTTGCAGGCCTCCGCATACCTTGACTTCAAACTATTCGTTTGAGGAGATATACTCCACCTTTTTTGACGTTTTTTGTTTCTAAACCATGCTCAGAGTCTATTTTAAGAATATATCATTAGTTTTGACAAATTCTGCTCAGAGATTTTATGGTGGTTATTTTGCTACAGTGACAAATTTCTGTGTTTGGAGAAAAGTTTGATTTCTGAAGTTTGGAAATATTTGTTTGATCTTTTGAAGATCTTGGGAGGTCTCATCATGTTTCGTTGTGTACGTTGATGTTTACAAGTTTGTAAACATAACATTGTGGTATCAGAGCTATTTGTTTTATTAGATCTATCATAAAGCTTATTGAATTCTCTTCTTTGTCTATAACAATTCAACATGGCAGATTTGAGTGCATCGATTGAGAAGTTATTGAATGGGAAAAATTATCCCATGTGGCAATTTAGAATGGAGTCTTATCTCATGTCTAAACGTCTTTGGGGATTGATAACAGGTACAAAAGTGAAGCCGGTATTACTAGAAGCTCCTACACAAGCAGGTCGAGCAAGAGAGCAAGAATGGATCGAAAGAGACAGAAGAGTTATGTTTATTATATCACAAACAGTTTCGAATACTATGCTTGGGAATATAAGAGGTTTGAATACTAGTAGAGAGGCTTGGGAGTCTCTAGAAAGGCTATTTGTAACTACCAACAGAGCGAGGCAAACACATATTATTGGTGAGTTGACAAGAGTAAAAAAGAAGCCACAACAATCAGTTAATGATTATGTTCTTGAGGTAAAATCTCTTATTGAAGCATTAGCCTCTATTGATGCATCTCCTAGTGAGGATATAAAGTTTAATAGCATGTTAAATGGCTTGAGGGAAGATGAAAGATGGAAGTCTTTCATTACATCTATCATGACTCGAGAGAATCTACCATCCTTTGAATATTTAAAAATGCTCATGATGACTAAAGAAATCAACATAGAAGGTGGGAACTCTTATCATTTGCAAAGAGGTAGTCAAGGACAAGCTCTTTATACTTCATCAAATAGAGCAAGAGGTAGAGGAAATTGGAGAGGAGGAGGAAGATTCAACAACAATGCAAGAGAAAGAGGAAGCTTTAATGCGACTAGAGGAGGAAGAACAACACAACAAAGTCAATAGACTCAACCAAATCAGC
Source organism: Ceratopteris richardii (assembly GCA_020310875.1). Taxonomy (NCBI): domain Eukaryota; kingdom Viridiplantae; phylum Streptophyta; class Polypodiopsida; order Polypodiales; family Pteridaceae; genus Ceratopteris; species Ceratopteris richardii. The sequence continues at coordinate 14,772,081 of CM035408.1, read as the reverse complement.
AAGGTAGCTTTACTTGCCATTATTGTGGTAAAGCTGGTCATTATGCTAGGGATTGTTTCTCCAATCTGAATAGAAGAGGTGGTTTTAAAGGATGACAAAGAGGAAGAGGCCAAGATCACATGCATCAAAACAACAACATAGTGCAAGAGGAGGCTCAAACACAGAAGGAAAATATTCTTATGACTATGCATACAGAGACACATAAGAGGAAGGTAAACAACAAAACTTGGTATGTAGATAGTGGTTGCTCAAACCACATGAGTCATAACATGAATATGTTTGTGAACTTACACAAACTAGATTCAAGAGTCACAGTTGCTACAGGAGATAGTACTAAGCATGAAGTAGTTTACATTGGTGATTATCCACTTAATAAACATGTAACTCTTAGAGATGTTTTGTTTGTTCCTACTATTACAAGAAATTTGATTTCAATTGGACAGAGGGAGGACAATGGAGTGAAGGTCGAATTTGACAATAATCAGTGGCAGGCTTATGAGAAGAAGGATGGAAATTTTATTATAAAAGGACAAAAGGTAAACAGATTATATACTTATGAAGTTGAAGTTCCAGATTATGCACGTTATACACTGGTTAATGGGACTCAAGTAAGTCAATTGGACTTATGGCATAAAAGATTAGGACACATCAGTGTTGGCAGGTTAAAGGATATTGCAAAGAAATCATTGGTTGAAGGTTTACCACAACTACCTAAGCAAGATTTGGATTTTGTTTGTGAGGCATGTCAGTTTGGAAAACAGGTACGAAGTCCTTTTTCAAAAGCAAGATTGCAAAGTAGAGGTATTTTGGACTTGATTCATACTGATGTATGGGGTCCATCTCAAGAAGAGTCCATGGCAAGCAGCAAGTACTTTGTAACATTTATTGATGACTTCTCAAAGTTAACATTCATTTATTTTATGAAATACAAATCCGAAGTGTTTGATATGTTCAGGAAGTTTAAATAATTGGTTTAAAAGCAAAAGCAGGTCAAATCATAAGAAGGTTGAGATCAGATGGAGGAGGTGAATATTTTTCTAATCAATTTCTTGCATTTTTGGAGGAAGAAAGAATTAAAAAGGAGACTGCAAATAGATACACACCTCAACAAAATGGTGTGGCCGAAAGAAGAAGCAGGTCTATTTTGGAGATGGGTAGGTGCATGTTAAATGAAATGGACTTACCACTTATTTTTTGGATTGAAGCATGCAATATGGCAGTTTATGTGATGAATAGGTGGTAGATGAACAGGTTACCACCTACTCAAAGTTATGTACAAAAAGCACCTTATGAATTTTTTTATGGATCAAAACCAGATATTTCTAATTGTAGAATTTTTGGAAGCATATGTTTTGTTCATGGTCCACAACAGTTAAGGTCAAAGTTGGATCCAAGGTTGTTGGAGATAGACATCTGCGGAAGCACGCGAACAGCACAAGGAAGAAGAAGAAGCTTGGAGCACAACACACAAGACTGAATGTATTACTAGAGAATATACAAAGATAAGTAGCCCATTAGGGCAATAGGCGTATATACAAGCCGGGGGAAAAAAACCTCCTAAAGAGGGAAAAAAGTGCCCCGGCGGTCCTAGAGTGTTCACACACATCACTACCTAAATATATCAACAAATCCCCCCTGGGAGTGATGCGGTGAACAAGGAGCTGGCACTCATGTATAAGGAAGTGCCAAGCTATGTGGAAATCACTCCACAAAAGGAAGTAAGCCCAAAGCTTTGCGGAAAGCTTCAAACTTCTCCCTAGGTAGAGCCTTCGTGAAAAGGTCTGCAATGTTCTCCTGCGTGGGCACATATGCCAAGCTGATCTCCCCAGCAGAGAACCTCTCCCTGACATAGTGATAATGCACCTCAATGTGCTTAGTGCGAGCATGGAACATAGGGTTCCTCGCAACTGCCAATGCGCTCTGACTGTCAGTGAAGATGGTGGTGGCAGAAGACTAGCCAACACCCAAATCAGCCATAAGGCGTCTGAGCCACACACACTCAACAGTCGCTGTGAAAGCTGCCCTATACTCAGCCTCACAACTGGAAGTGGCCACAGTAGGCTGCTTCTTGCTCAACCAAGATATACATGAGCTACCAAGCATGAAGCAAAAACCACTGGTGGACACACGAGTGTCATAGCAACCAGCCCAATCTCAGTCAGAAAAAGCATGCAAATCTGGCGGTAGTGATCCCCCCTTGGGATAAAACAACCCAAGTAGCCGAGTACCACTCAAGTAGCGAAAGATGCGCTTAACCGCTTTCCAATGCATGACTCCTGGGCAATGCATAAACCTGCTCATCTGTGAGACAGCAAACTGAATATCTAGCCGAGTAATGCATAAGTAAATCAAGCATCCAAGAGCCTGCTGATAGAGAACAGCATCAAATGCATCTCCAGCATCATGAAGACTCAATCGTAAACCTGTCTCCATAGGAGTGGCAATAGGCTTACAGTCTTCAAGGCCAAAACGCTGCAATAATGTGTCAATATATTTCGTTTGACACAAAGCCATTCCACCATCAACGTGCATAAACTGAATGCCCAAATAGTGATGCAAATGCCCCAAATTAGACATCTCAAATGAGGCATGCAAATCAGCCTTAAAATCAGCAATATGTGTCTCAATAGGACTAGTGAGCAGCATGTCATCAACATAGACAACAATGATCAGAAGCACATCATTAGCACGCTTAACATATAAGGTGCTTTCAGTTGGACTATTCTCAAAACCATGTGCAATCAGATAGGCATGTATCTTCTCATACCAAGCACGTGGTGCTTGCTTTAAACCATATAATGCCTTCTTTAACCTGCAAACCTGGTTTTCATGCCCTTTTTGCACAAAGCCACGGGGCTGAAAAACATACACTTCTTCATGCAAGTCACCATTCAGAAATGTTGTTTTAATGTCCAACTGATGTACATTCCAACCATGATGGGCTGCAAGTGCACAAATGCTGCGAACAGTAGTCATACGGCATGTAGGTGCAAAGGTCTCATCAAAATCAATGCCTCTTTCCTGTGCATAACCCTTTGCAACAAGCCTAGCCTTATACCTGTCAACTGTACCATCAGGTTTACGCTTCAGCTTGTATACCCACTTAGTGCCAATGGCCTTCTTGCCAGGAGGCAAGTCACATAAAGACCATGTACCATTCTTCATTATAGCATCATATTCAGATTGCATAGCAGCCATCCAATTTTCTGAATTTTGTGCTTCATCAAAAGAAACAGGCTCATTCTCATCACAGAGACTAGATGCAGCCATAGCATAGCAATCTGATGCAAAGGAGGCACTATGAGAGCCTGAACGAGTATGATATGACAAAGGTGCATCTAATTTGCTGTCACGCAAAGTCTGCACCAGCCATTTTGGCATAGTTTTTGCCTGCTCAATATCAGCTCTCTCATCAACAAGTGCATCATGTAAATCTGCATCAAAAATGGAATGATCTGCATCATCATATGAAGCCTGCAAAGGCTGAGAAGTTGCCTCATTAGGACCAGCACTAGCCTGTCCACCTGTAAAAAGAGGCATCAAAGTATCATACATGTCTTTGGAGCTAACAGATGTCTCCTTAGTACATGAAAGCAATGGCTGAATAGCATCTTCCACAAAGACAACATCACGGCTAACCAGAATGCGTTTAGTCTGTGGATGATACAGACGATAGCCTTTACTTTCAGAACTGTACCCAACAAAAATACATTTTATTGCCTTATCATCCAATTTTCTGCGATGTTGTTCAGGCACTAATGCATATGCCAAACAACCAAAAACGCGCAGATGAGCAACAGATGGCTTGCGGTCATGCCAAGCCTCATATGGAGTGATAGACTGCAACGCTTTAGTGGGACACCTGTTCAGTACATATGCTGCACACATGACAGCCTCAAGCCAGAAACTATGTGGTAAAGCCTGACTTTTGACCATGCACCTCGCCATCTCCATGAGTGACCTGTTCTTTCGTTCAGCAACTCCATTCTGTTGAGGTGTATATGGCACTTTACACTGGTGTTTTATCCCACGTTCAGCCAGAAATGCATTAAAATCTGAAGACATATATTCCCCCCCTCGATCAGAACGGAGGGTGCCCATTTTACATGCTGACAGATTTTCAGCTAAAACCAAAAACTGTTTGAAGCACATGAACACTTCGGACTTTGCTTTGAGTGGATATACCCATGCATGCCTGGAAAAATCATCAATGAAAGTCACGAAGTAAAGGTAATTTCCAAAAGAGGGTGTCTGCATAGGACCACAGACATCACTATGTACAAGCTGCAATTTCTGCGTAGCCCGAACTGAACCATCTTTTGGAAAGGAAGAACGCTGCATTTTGCCCAAAATACAGCCTTCACAAACATGTTTTCCAGGTGCTTCAAGTTTGGGCAAAGAGGACACCATTTCAGATTTCTGCAGGCGTAACAAACTAGCGAAATTCAGATGACCAAAGCGTGCATGCCAAAGCTTTGCATCTGACATAGCCTGAGAATCATGAACTGCACATGCCGAATCGTTCACAGATCTTTCATAGTCTATGAGCTTATACAGCCCACGACATAAAATGCCAGAAGCAATAATCACATCGCCATTTGAGAGATCATGAGCTGTACACCTGTCATCAACAAATTTCACAACCAAGCCAATCTTGGCTAATGCAAAAACTGATAACAGGTTCTTTTTGATCCCTGGCACAAATAAAGCATCTGACAAAGTGAAAGAACTACCATCAACAGTAGTCAGAATGATCTTACCAACTCCCATAACAGGATAAGAGGAGTTATTGGCGCATGTGACAGTATTCCCTGTAGGGGCAGGCTCGAGTGAAGAGAAGAAACTACGCTGCGAGGTAATATGTTTGGTCGCCCCACTGTCAAAGTACCAAACATCTGAGTCTACTGCAGACATGCACTGATCATGTGAAGATGGGTCAAAACTGCAGACAGTAGTAAACGCCCATTCTTCTTCCTGCACAAGATTTGCAGACTCTGTTTTTGGTGTAGAGGCCTCTACAACAACCATTCCAGCCTCTTTCTTCTTTGCCTCTTTAGCAGCCAGTTTTGGACAGTTCTTTATAATATGATCATTTCCTTTACAGTACTTGCAGAACAATTTCTGCTTTTCTGATTTCTTTTCATCTTTATCCTGGTTCTTTGATTGTGCAGCATTTGCAGATTTCTGCTTACTAGTAGAAGAGCTCCATTTTCCTTTGCCCTTCTGACTAGCCAGGAAAGCTTGATCTGCAACACGCATAATGGACTTGTTCTGCCTGGACTGATCTTCCTGCAGTAGAACAGAGACTAATTCCTCAAATGACAAGGCATTCGGATTGCCTTTCATCATCAACCGAAGAGTAGAGGCAAAACTCTGATATGAATCAGGAAGACCATTCAGAACAGTCTGCACAAGTGAGCTATCTGGTATAACCTCATCAGCAGAAATCAATTGTTCCTTCAGGTCTTTGATCTTTGTAAGAAAAGTGTCCATAGAATCACCTTCATTCATGTGCTCACTCTCCAACTGTTTTCGGAGGTAAGCAACACGAGCCTCATTCCTAGCCTGGTACAAAGTGGTAAGTGTATCCCAAGCATCCTTTGCTGTTCTGCAAGAGCGAATGTGAGGAATAATGGCACGTTTGATAGACAAGGCTATCAATGCATGTGCCTGGGCATCTCTGCCATCCCAACGAATCTGCTCTACAGTAGGTGCAACAGAAACAGCAGCACGAACAGGAATCTGCGGAATATCATCTTCGACACCATCTTCATCAGCTCCAACACCTGTATTTGCAGTACCTGTTGTTACAGGTGTAACAGGACGTCTTTCAACACCCTGCACAATGTTCCACAATCCTTTTGCAACCAGTACATGTCGCATCATATAAGCCCATAATGGGTAGTTGGTACCATCCAACTTATCCTCAACAGCCAACATACGAAATACATCACTGCTTTCAGCCATCGCCAGTGACTAAAATACCTTGATGCAGAAAATTGACTATATCTCAAAAACTTGAACAGAACTGCCCAGACGAGTTCTGCTAGACCTGTAGCAGACTTCGAGACGCTTAAACTGGCGAACAGAAACTGGTATATACCTTTGGCACAAAAGGACGAAATAGCCTACACAAGCACTGTGATAGTGCGTTCGGAGGCCGAAACGAGCTCAGATCGCGATTTCGGCACAACATAGCAAAGCTGTTTTGATCTCGAAAACACCCTGAGTATGCTCACCAAATTTCGTGCGAATCTGAGACTGCAAACGGAGGAGTGTCGACGGCGCCCTAGAAGAAGCGGCGACGTGCTCTGATACCAATTGTTGGAGATAGACGTCTGCGGAAGCACGCGAACAGCACAAGGAAGAAGAAGAAGCTTGGAGCACAACACACAAGACTGAATGTATTACTAGAGAATGTACAAAGATAAGTAGCCCATTAGGGCAATAGGCATATATACAAGCCGGGGGAAAAAAACCTCCTAAACAGGGAAAAAAGTGCCCCGGCGGTCCTAGAGTGTTCACACACATCACTACCTAAATATATCAACAAAGGTCACAAAAAATGTTTTTTATTGGTATGGCAGAAGGACAACCAGGATATAGATGTGTGAACCTAGATACGGGAGAGGTAATTGTTTCGAGAGATGTTATTTTTCATGAACATAAATCTTGGTATAAACATGAAGTGCAGGTAGATGAAGAAGAAACTACAAGAAGTCACGAAGAAGAGCCAAGTTCTCCAAGCTCACCAGAGAGTCAGATTACACATGAAGAGGTAACTCCTCCCAATAAGAAGTTCAAGAAAATTCTAGATTTAATTTCAAAGGAAATCGAGTCACAGGAAGAAGAAAGTGAAGGTTCTACATCAAGAAGAACTCAATCTCGAAGGCAAGAAAAGCATGGTAGGACAAGAAGTCAATCAAGGTGTCCAGTAAGAGAAAGAAGGCAACCGCAAAGATTTTCTCATGAAGCTTATATGGCAAAACTTCTTCAGGAGTAAGAACCAACAACTTTTAAAGAAGCATCAAAGTTAAAGAAATGGGTTAAAGCAATGGATGAAGAAATGACAACTTTGTATGAGAACAATACATGGAGTTTAGTTCCAAGGCAACCTAACATGAAGGCAATCGGTAACAAATGGGTGTACAGGATAAAGAGAAACAGTGATGGTTCAATAAGTAGATATAAAGCAAGGCTTGTTTGTAAAGGTTATGCACAGAGTTATGGCATCGATTATGAGGAGACATTTTCTCTTGTTACCAAGATATCAACAATAAGGACATTAATAAGTGTTGTTGCAAGCAAGGTATGGAATCTTTATCAATTAGATATAAAAAAAGCATTTCTCAATGGTGATTTAAAAGAAGAAGTGTGCATGGAGCAACCAGCAGGTTATGAAGATCCCAAGAAGCCTACGCATGTATGTAAACTCTTGAAAGCATTGTATGGTTTTAAGCAAGCTCCAATGGCTTGGAATTTTAGATTGGTAAAGTTTCTTGAAAAGCAAGGATACAGGTGTTCAAATGCAGATACTTCTTTGTATGTTAAGGTTGAAGGATCATTGATTGTTTATATCTCAATTTATGTGGATGACTTGATAATAACAGGAAACAATGAAGGTGAGATAGCCAGGATAAAAGCAGAGCTTGGATCTGAATTTAAAATTTCAGATTTAGGAGAACTGACATACATTCTTGGAATCGAAGTTATGAAGAAGGACGATAGTATATATCTTCTACAAAGGAAGTATACTTTAGATTTGTTAAAGAAATATGGCATGGAACATTGCAAGAGTATCAGTAATCCGATGGAACCCAATGTGAAGTACAGTGCTGAAGACGATGAACCTTTAGAAGATCCACTTATCTACACGTCTTTGATTGGTTCTCTTTGTTGGAGATAGATGTCTGCGGAAGCACGCGAACAGCACAAGGAAGAAGAAGAGGCTTGGAGCACAAACACACAATAGTGAGAGTATTACTAGAGAATGTACAAAGATAAGTAGCCCATTAGGGCAATAGGCGTATATACAAGCCGGGGGAAAAAAACCTCCTAAAGAGGGAAAAAAGTGCCCCGGCGGTCCTAGTGTGTTCACACACATCACTACCTAAATATATCAACAAATCTTCCCTGGGAGTGATGCGGTGAACAAGGAGCTGGCACTCATGTATAAGGAAGTACCAAGCTATGTGGAAATCACTCCACAAAAGGAAGTAAGCCCAAAGCTTTGCAGAAAGCTTCAAACTTCTCCCTAGGCAGAGCCTTCGTGAAAAGGTCTGCAATGTTCTCCTGCGTGGGCACATATGCCAAGCTGATCTCCCCAGCAGAGAACCTCTCCCTGACATAGTGATAATGCACCTCAATGTGCTTAGTGCGAGCATGGAACACAGGGTTTCTCGCAAGTGCCAATGCGCTCTGACTGTCAGTGAAGATGGTGGTGGCAGAAGACTGGCCAACACCCAAATCAGCCATAAGGCGTCTGAGCCACACACACTCAACAGTCGCTGTGAAAGCTGCCCTATACTAAGCCTCACAACTGGAAGTGGCCACAATAGGCTGCTTCTTGCTCAACCAAGATATACATGAGCTACCAAGCATGAAGCAAAAACCACTGGTGGACACACGAGTGTCATAGCAACCAGCCCAATCTGAGTCAGAGAAAGAATGCAAATATGGTGGTAGTGATCCCCCCTTGGGATAAAACAACCCAAGTAGCCGAGTACCACTCAAGTAGCGAAAGATGCGCTTAACCGCCTTCCAATGCGTGACTCCTGGGCAATGCATAAGCCTGCTCATCTGTGAGACAGCAAACTGAATATCTGGCCGAGTAATGCATAAGTAAATCAAGCATCCAACAGCTTGCTGATAGAGAACAGCATCAAATGCATCTCCAGCATCATGAAGACTCAATCGTAAACCTATCTCCATAGGAGTGGCAATAGGCTTACAGTCTTCACCGCCAAAACGCTGCAATAATGTGTCAATATATTTCGTTTGACACAAAGCCATTCCACCATCAACTTGCATAAACTGAATGCCAAAATAGTGATGCAAATGCCCCAAATCAGACATCTCAAATGAGGCATGCAAATCAGCCTTAAAATCAGCAACATGCGTCTCAATAGGACCAGTGAGCAACATGTCATCAACATAGACAACAATGATCAGAAGCACATCATTAGCACGCTTAACATATAAGGTGCTTTCAGTTGGACTGTTCTCAAAACCATGTGCAATCAGATAGGCATGTATCTTCTCATACCAAGCACGTGGTGCTTGCTTTAAACCATATAACGCCTTCTTTAACCTGCACACCTGGTTTTCATGCCCTTTCTGCACAAAGCCACGAGGCTGAAAAACATACACTTCTTCATGCAAGTCACCATTCACAAATGTTGTTTTAATGTCCAACTGATGTACATTCCAACCATGATGGGCTGCAAGTGCACAAATGCTCCGAACAGTAGTCATACGGCATGTAGGTGCAAAGGTCTCATCAAAATCGATGCCTCTTTCTTGCGCATAACCCTTTGCAACAAGCCTAGCCTTATACCTGTCAACTGTACCATCAGGTTTACGCTTCAGCTTGTATACCCACTTAGTGCCAATGGCCTTCTTGCCAGGAGGCAAGTCACATAAAGACCATGTACCATTCTTCATTATAGCATCATATTGAGATTGCATAGCAGCCATCCAATTTTCTGAATTCTGTGCTTCATAAAAAGAAGCAGGCTCATTCTCATCACAGAGGCTAGACACAGCCATAGCATAGCAATCTGATGTAAAGGAGGCACTATGAGAGCCTGAACGAGTTCAATATGACAAAGGTGCATCTAATTTGCTGTCACGCAAAGTCTGCACCAGCCATTTTGGCATAGTTTTTGCCTGATGAATATCAGCTCTCTCATCAACAAGTGCATCATGTAAATCTGCATCAGAAATAGAATGATCTGCATCATCATATGAAGCCTGCAAAGGCTGAGAAGTTGCCTCATTAGGACCAACACTAGACTGTCCACTTGTAAAAAGAGGCATCAAAGTATCATACATGTCTTTAGAGCTAACAGATGTCTCCTTAGTACATGAAAGCAATGGCTGAATAGCATCTTCCACAAAGACAACATCACGGCTAACTAGAATGCGTTTAGTATGTGGATGATACAGACGATAGCCTTTACTTTCAGAACTGTACCCAACAAAAATACATTTTACTGCCTTATCATCCAATTTTTTGCGATGTTGTTCAGGCACTAGTGCATATGCCAAACAACCAAAAACCCACATATGAGCAACAGATGGCTTGCGATCATGCCAAGCCTCATATGGAGTGATAGACTGTAGCGCTTTAGTAGGACACCTGTTAAGTACATATGCTACACACATGACAGCCTCAAGCCAAAAACTATGTGGTAAAGCCTGACTCTTGACCATACACCTCGCCATCTCCATGAGTGACCTGTTCTTCCGTTCAGCAACTCCATTCTGTTGAGGTGTATACGGCACTGTACACTGGTGTTTTATCCCACGTTCAGCCAGAAATGCATTAAAATCTGAAGAGATATATTCCCCCCCTCGATCAGAACGGAGGGTGCCCATTTTACATGCTGACAGATTTTCAGCCAAAACCAAAAACTGTTTGAAGCACAAAAACACTTCGGACTTTGCCTTCAATGGATATACCCATGCATGCCTGGAAAAATCGTCAATGAAAGTCACGAAGTAAAGGTAATTTCCAAAAGAGGGTGTCTGCATAGGACCACAGACATCACTGTGTACAAGCTGCAATTTTTGCGTAGCCCGAACTGAACCATCTTTTGGAAAGGATGAACGCTACATTTTTCCCAAAATACAGCCTTCACAAACATGTTTTCCAGGTGCCTCAAGTTTGGGCAAAGAGGACACCATTTCAGATTTCTACAAGCATAGCAAACTAGCAAAATTCAGATGACCAAAGCATGCATGCCAAAGCTTTGCATCTGACATAGCCTGAGAATCATGAACTGCACATGCCGAATCATTCATAGATCTTTCATAGTCTATGAGCTTATACAGCCCACGACATAAAATGCCAAAAGCAATAATAACATCGCCATTTGACAGATCATGAAATGTACATCTGTCATCAATAAATTTCACAACCAAACCAATCTTGGCTAATGCAGAAACTGATAACAGATTCTTCTTGATCCCTGGCACAAATAAAGCATCTGACAAGGTGAAAGAACTACCATCAGCAGTAGTCAGAATGATCTTACCAACTCCCATAACAGGATAAGAGGAGTTGTTGGTGCATGTGACAGTATTCCCTGTAGGGGCAGGCTCCAGTGAAGAGAAGAAACTGCGCTGCGAGGTAATGTGTTTGGTCACCCCATTGTCAAAGTACCAAACATCTGAGTCCACTGCAGACATGCATTGCTCATGAGAAGATGGGTCAAAACTGCAAACAGTAGTAAACGCCCATTCTTCTTCCTGCACAAGATTTGCAGACTCTATTTTTGGTATAGAGGCCTCTGCAACAACCATTCCAACCTCTTTCTTCTTTGCCTCTTTTGCAGCCAATTTTGGACAGTTCTTTATGATATGATCATTCCCTTTACAGTACTTGCAAAACAATTTCTGCTTTTCTGATTTCTTCTCATCTTTATCCTGGTTCTTCGAATGTGCAGCATTTGCAGATTTCTGCTTACTAGTAGAAGAGCTCCATTTTCCTTTGCCCTTCTGACTAGCGAGGAAAGCTTGATCTGCAACACGCATAATGGACCTGTTCTGCCTGGACTGATCTTCCTGCAACAGAACAGAGACTAACTCCTCAAATGATAAGGCATTCGGATTGCCTTTCATCATCAATCGAAGAGTAGAAGCAAAACTCTGATATGAATCAAGAAGACCATTCAGAACGGTCTGCACAAGTGAGCTATCTGGTATAACCTCATCAGCAGAAATCAAATGTTCCTTCAAATCTTTGATCTTTGTTAGGAAACTGTCCATAGAATCACCTTCATTCATGTGCTCACTCTCCAACTGTTTTCGAAGGTAAGCAACACGAGCCTCATTCCTAGCTTGGTACAATGTGGTTAGTGTATCCCAAGCATCCCTAGCTATTCTGCAAGAGCGAATATGAGGAATAATGGCACGTTTGACAGACAAAGCTATCAATGCATGTGCCTGGGCATCTCTGCCATCCCAACGAATTTGCTCTGTAGTAGGTCTAATCCAGTGTACCATGCAAGAACCAAACACATTGAAGTACACTATCACTATATCCGAGAGAAGGTGGTGAATGAAGATATTGATATTCAACATGTTGGAACTAAAGATCAATTAGCAGACATACTCACCAAAGTAGTGGATGCTCAGAAGCTCAAGCGAATCAAAGTTCTACTTGGAGTCAAAGCTTTGGATTTAGAGCTTGAGGGGGGCAATGTTACATAAGAACAAGCTTTAAAGTATTATTTTGTAGGCTTATGGAGGTTATTATTTGTGATAAATAACATGTGGAGGCGCTCACATCTCCAAATTTAGAGTAAAAGTAGATAAAAGTAGATAAAAGTAAGAAGGAAAGGAGAGGTGTCTATTTTTAGACAAGGAAGGCGCTTCTGTTGACAGCCTCTCAATAAAAAGAGTGGTTCTCTTAGTGTAGGTGTCCTAATTGAGTGATTCTTGTTGCGTTGCGAAGCTTACAACTTGTATTAAATAAGTAGATCATTTTCTATACATATTTCAATGAGAAAACCCTGCACAAGTAGGCATTTTTGAATATCTTCTTTCTTGTGTCTATCCGGTGTCTCATCAGAGACATACCTCTCTTCAAACTTTCATATCTCAGTCGTTATGAGGTCTTTTTGAGTGATCTCACTTGTAGGAGTTTCTTTAGCTCTATACTTCTATCTATATCAAAATTTTCCATAGACCTTTAAGTTTTCTTTTTGGTACATCAGTTTTCAATTCAGACAGTTAATCATACCTTGTTGTTGTAGGCCTCCGCATACCTTGACTTCAAACTATTTGTCTACGAGATATACTCCATAGTTTTTGACATTTTTTGTTTGTAAACCATGCTACTCAAAGTCTATTTTAAGAATATATCATTATTTTTGACAAATTCTACTCAGAGAGTTTCTAGTGGTTATTTTGCTACAGTGACCCATTTGTGTTTGGAGAAAAGTTTGATTTTTGAAGTTTGGAAATATTTGTTTGATCTTTTGAAGATCTTGGGAGGTCTCATCATGTTTCGTTGTGTACGTTGATGTTTACAAGTTTGTAAACATAACAACCAATCCTCTACCTTCTATATAGATAAGAATAAATGCAAGGACAATAAAGGCAAAGGTAAGAAATCTGATGATGATAGAAGTACCTCTCAAGTCAATTCTTCATAACTATATAATCCGAACAATGAAGACTTTTTAGTAAGTAGATATGTTGTGTTTGATGAGAACAAATCATGGTTTGAAGATGATTGCAACAAAATCAAGATACCTTATGATCTTGAGAAAGACTTTCCAACTCCATCAAGCAAGAATGTACACACACTTGAAGCATCAAATGATAGTGAAGATGATCAAGAGACTCTAAGGAAAGAAATCAACTCATGGAACTCCAAAGGCAAAGCTAAATTTCAAGCATGGAATCCTCTCAACAAACCATCAAAAGATCTACTACAGAGAAGAAGAAGCCAAAAAGGTATGGCTATGATACATCATTGGTCACTAAACATTGTATCTATTTAGCACAAGATTCAATCGTAGAGAAGCCTTCATCTTATGAGGAGGCAAAGAAGAAACCACAGTGGACGAATGCCAAGGAGGAGGAGATTGAAGCATTAAAGGAAAACCATACTTGGGAGTTGGTACCCAGGACCTCATCCATGAAGATTATTGGCATATTGGAAACTTAGGGAGTGTACTCAATATCTCTAAAGTTATAAGGGCAGTTCTTGAGTAGGTTTTTTCTAAGACAATCTCATCTATGTTCTATACTCATCACCTCTTCACACATTCTTCCAAGAGTATAGACTAGTCTTAAGTGATAAAGAAGACAGTGTTGTGTTCATATTATAATTATTGAACATTAGAGAACCTTTTACTTTCAACTATGCACACATAGTGGGTTGTTAACATAACTTTAAAGTACACAAGAAGCAAAGATAGAATGATCAATGATAATCATTTTTTATCCAAAGTCGAGAAAAGTAATAAACATCACATGTAAATGAAAGTTCAAGTAAACTTTCATGATGGAATGGAAACCATATCCTAAGGTGATATTTATCCTTTAGTTTGACACTCAAGAAGTGAACACAACTCAAGCAATAAAGCTTCATAATATCGTCCAAAAGTTTAGAATCCCTTTCAAGGATCATTCAAGAGGTGCAAATGATTCCAAGGTGAATCCTTTTCTCATGTTGATTCCTTAGAAGTAATTTCAAGTACTTGAAAAATAAAATTATCTCTAGTAGTGAGAATTTCAAGTTAGTTAGACTGCAAGTAGTTTCCAAGAAGTCTCAAACCACCGATAGTGATACGTAAAGTCAAAAAATTGATATAACCCACAGGTGTATCAATCTTGATGAGATTCTTAGCTTTGCAATATGAAAGGCATTAGCAAATGCTTTGACTTGAGTTGAGGGACAGATCTTTGAAAATCCCATGGGTAAGCCAAGGAGATTTAGATACTAAGTCTTTATCATTGTCGCAAGGTCAACAAGATTGATTAGGCTTGGCCAATTTTCTACAAGAACTTGCAATTAGAGCTATTATAAAATTTTCCCCAAGTACTGACAATGAATCTGATGAAAATCTCATGAGAATTACAACTAAAAAGCATTAAATCCTTATTAATATGATTAAATTTTGGATCCACATTTTTCCAAAATGAATGCATAAAGAGGTAAAATTTTATAGAGATATCCTAGATGTTTGGTTGAAAATTTCTTTGTAAGACCTAGTAGGTGTATAAATCGAATATAGCACCTTCATCTTTGCTCTCAATATTGGCGCCAACAAGGGCTCAAGAAAGGATCATTAGAAATGATCATGCCAACATTTAAAAGACAAAAAAAGAAGGCCAAACTTAGGATGTAGTTTTGTGGATTGGAGAAAGTATCTATTAGTATGAGAAAGTGGAATGCCAACTCCTTTTTAGAACTTCTCATTGATGGCCAAAAAGAAAAATAACTCACGATTCATAAAAAGCATGTTATCTCTTTCTTGGGAAAGCGCATTAAGTTAATGGACTTAGACCACTAGACAAAAGGATAAATAAAATGAAGGAGAGTTTTTGTTTCACATTCAGATAAGAAGTGAAGTCTATAAAGCTTCACCAAGACAAACTTTTGAATCGAGTTTAGGCTCAAAGTCTGAGGAACCTTTCAACTAAGGTTAGATAGACAAATTTAACCAACTCCTAGCGTAACCTAGTAAAGTCAATCTTTTGACTCAAAGTAATGCACAAGAATTGCATTTCAAAAAAGGAGTTATAAAGAGATTGAATAAAGGAAATATTAACTTTGTCTCAAGTAAAGAATAAGTGTTTTGAGCAAAAATTTCATCAATGGAATCTCGATGGGTCGACACACTGATGTTTTGTTACCACACTAGTATCTTGTAGTTGGATGATGTTTAGCTTTACTCCATGAACCTTTTTGAGAATCTAGTTTATTTTTCTTAAAGATAGATAAATTGCTTCAATACTTGTTGAACATATCTTTGAAAAGTTAAAGTCTTGAGTTAACTAGAATTTGACTCACAATAAGTTCAAGTATCTTAGAAGTTTGAATTGGTTTTACAAAGTTTTAGTTTTTTATTTCAACTTTCCAAACCTTTTGGATCTAATTTAGATAGACTATCTGATTCCTTTCAAGAAACACTGGGGTTAGCTATTTGGAACAACGTAAATAGATCAAACATCCCAGATAGATGTTATGTGCAAGAACCCATTCAATATTCAAAAGTGAAGTTGACTTATTTATTTGAGTTTGCTTCAAATTACATAACATAACTATAATGGCTTTCATACATTTTAGTATAGTCTTGAAAAAAAGAAAATCTTTGAGAAAAGTTTCCTAAGTTGGAAAACTTTGATTTCAAATTATGGCATATGTACTTGCCACTCCAATTAAGTCTCCCTCAACTCAAGTTAGAGTGAAGGCTCCAGAGCTCTTTGTGCATGCTACTATGATTGTAAAATTATGCCTTAAGTATCAAGAGAAATCCTTTGTTCATAATTCAAGGGCTTAGGCTTGTTTCATGCACTGAAAAATCCCCATCAAGCCTAAGATGATTGAGTCTTCAATCCATTGATATTTCTTGAAGTCCAATTATAGCTTGAACTAGTTAATTTCACTCCATCCAATGCTTTGGTCATCATATCTACACATTTTCCTCCTTCATATGTAGATTAATCTCATGATGCCTTCAGCAAATTACCTGTGATTATTATGTCATCCATATATAAATAAAGGTATATGACTTCTCCATCAGTCCCCTTGATTGTTGGTGCAGGGCAATCAACAATTGAAGTTTTAATGAAGGTTTGGAAGTCAAGGACTGAAGAAAAGTTCAAGTTATGAAGCATGGAGGAAGTGCATATTCAGAAGATGAAAATGTGTACACATATGTACATTAATTCAGAGATAGTTCACTTATACTTTTGTATAGTCATGATATTGTAAATATTTGCCTATATATATAAGTAAAAAGTCAGGGCAAATATGTGAGAGCATGTGGATAGAGAAATCAGTAGTTGTATGAGTCATTAGACATCTTAGAAGTGAGTTGAGTCTCTCTCATCACTCAGTTGTAAATTCCTTCAGGAATGAAAGAAAATTGCGCCCGATATTTCTGAGCATTCTCCTTCTGTGCTTGATCATTTCAAGAATCCTTTTGTAGATGTCTAATTCCATAGTTAATGAGTCTATGGTTAAAGTTTGAGAGCCTAATTATAAACAGGCTGTGAGAATTATGAGTAGGAACATTCATATGTGAAGAAGTGTTCACTGTTTCTTGAAATAGGCACAATCTCGATGGTCAATGATTTGATCATTTCTCAGTGCACAGGTTAAAGTTTTGCATGAGTAAGGAGTCAAAATTTTAAGTTAGAAGGTAAGCCATCTATGGCTAAAAGTATTTGCATAAACGGGTTCCAGATGGAGAGAACCAAGTGTTAGAAGTTACAGGTGTCTAAATCGACTTTTCAAAAGAGTAGTTTTAGACATAGGTAACTTGTTGAGATCATTTTTCAAGATTTACTGAATTTTTTGGAGTGATTCAACTTGGAGAAGGTGCGCAAACTATAGGCCGACACCTTGTGCAAAGTTTTATAAAAAACTTTCATGATTGACAAGTTAATGAGAGAGATATGTGCAGCAGACTTTCTGTGTAGTCATCTCCTTCACAGATTTTTCAAAATCTTTATAATTGATCATTGATCCTCTAAAATTGGTGAATATTTGAGTTACTCTTGTTATAGAGGTGCTCTAATTACAAGAGTATCTTGTTCTTTTGGAGATTAATACTCTCCATCAGTGGTATCAGAGCAGGAAGCATCAGAATTGAGGGAAGGAGGATCCCTACTGCTGCAGGTGCAAAGAATTCAACATCTGAAGGTTCAAAAGGTGAAAGCTTGAGGGCAAAGCTTGAGAAGGAGGTCACACGACATCAAGGAAGACAAAAGGAACATTATTCGAAGTAAAGGTACATCTATTACTCATAAAGTTTGAATAATTCAATATACAGGTGAAGAAAGGATGGGAGATTCTCTTCAAATAGAGAAGTTGGATAGAGAGAACTATCCAGCATGGTCAATGAGGATGGAAGCTCATCTTATGAGCAAAGACTTGATAGCTTATATTACAGGTGAAGAAGAAAAGCCTCAATTCAGAGATCCTAGTGTTCCAACTAGGGAAGAATTATCAGATTTGAAGAATTGGATGAAGAGAGATGCTCAAGCTAGGAGCATTATCTATATGGCAGTCAATGACTACTTGCTACCTCACATTAGAGGTCTTGAAAGTTCAAGTGATATATGGAATGCTTTGGAGGAGCATTTTCAAAACACCACAAAGTCAAGGAAGGCATCTTTGTGGGCACAATTTACCACTTTCAAGAAGAAGGCTTCTCAATCCATCTCAGACTATGTAACAAGGATGAAGGACATTGCAGATGCATTAGGAGCAGTTGATGAAGACATTGAGGAGGATAAATTGGTAAGGCAAATCCTCACAGGGTTGAGAGGTGATGACAAATGGAATCCATTCATTTTGTCTACTGAATTATCACTTGATCATTTTACTCCTGACTTAAATCAGTTGTTAGGACATATGTTAACCTTTGAGCAGGATGTCAAAGGTGAAGGTGACAAGAGTACAGGTCAAGCAATTTATTCAAAAGATGAGAAGAAGAATATCAAAGGAAAGCAACAAACAAATGAGGATGAAGGTACAACTAGCCAAGCTAACTTCCTAAGAGGAAGAGGAGGTGGCAAAGGAAGAGGAAGAGGCAGAAGTAATAAAGATGGAGTCAAAGCTTGCTGGATTTGTGGTAAGACAAATCACTTAGCTAATGATTGTTGGCATAATACTCAGAGTAATGGTGGATATAATCAGAATTTTAATTCAAGAGGAAGAGGTGGCAGAAATCAAAGAGGTAATTTCAGAGGTAGAGGTAGTAGAGGTTACTTTGGAAGAAATGTAGGTAGAGGATTCCAAAGTCAACAATACAACAATACCTACTACAATTATGCTTCAGATCAGAAGGAGGATTCAACATTGATAATGAATGCAACTTGTGAAAGGCAAAGTGAAGACCAAAGAGTCTTCTACATTGACTCAGGGTGTAGCAATCACCTGAGTGGTAACATAGCATTGATGACTGATTTTGAGAATAAGGTAACTAATCATGTAGTTCAAACAGGTGACAATACAAAGAACAATGTGAAGTCAATTGGATCAGTGAAGGCCAAGGATGGTAGTACTCTCTTGAGTAAGGTCTTGTATGTTCCTACAATTCCTAAGAATTTGATAAGTGTAGGACAAATTCTTGAAAAAGATTATGAAGTTAGGTTCACTAATGAAGGAGTGTTTGTGGAAGATCCTAGCAATGGGTATAAACAGATTGTTTCAGGGAAGAAAGAAGGAAGATTATTCACATTGAAGATCCAAGGCAATGTTGGTCATGCCTTATTCACTTATGGAGGACATAAGATCTCTGAGTTAGATCTTTGGCACAAAAGGCTTGGACACTTTAAAGAAAGAGGTATCAAAGATATGGTTAATAATGGTTCAGTGCTTGGATTGCCTAATGTTTCAGGTAAACATATGACATACAGATGTGAGGCATGTCAATTAGGTAAGGCTCATAAGCAATCTTATTCCAAGCATAGTTTTATGTATTCAGAAAAGCTTGAATTGGTACACACAGATGTGTGGGGACCATCAAAATATTTCAGTATCAATGGTTCAAGGTATTATGTGATTTATGTTGATGATGCCACCAGATGGATCACTATCTATGTGATCAAAGAAGTCATAGGTATTCAATACATTCAAACATTATCATGTGTATGCAGAGAGAATTACAGGTCATAAGTTAAAGAGACTAAGGTCAGATGGAGGGGGAGAGTATTTCTCTAATGAGTTCAGTGATTACTTGTGGAATGCAAGTATAAAAAGAGAAATTACTTGCAGGTACTCTCCTCAACAAAATGGTGTAGCAGAGAGAAGAAATAGAACTCTTGTTGAGTTTGCAAGATCCATGATGAAGGAGAAAAATTGTCCAAATTACTTGTGGGCTGAGGCTGTAAATATAGCTACTTATTTGGTTAATAGGTTACCATGTAAAGCTTTGCAGGGTATGACACCATATGAGGCATGGTGGGGTAAGAGACCTACATTAGACCATTGCAAAGTATTTGGATGTTTGGCATATGCATATGTGCCATCACAATTGAGGCATAAATTGGAGCCTAAAGCTGAAAAATATGTGTTCATTGGATATGATGATAAGCAGATGGGATATAGGTTGTGGAGTCTATCCATAAAACAATTTCTTGTATCAAAGGATGTTACATTTGATGAACAAGGTACTTGGTATGTAGGTACAATCAATATTAATGTAGGAGATGAAGAAGTTTTGAATCAAAAGAAAGGTAAATCAAAGGTTCAGATATTTGATGAAGAGGAGAATAATGAAGTACAGGTTGAAGTTGAAGAAATGCCAAGATTTGACCTTGAGTGTGATGAACCAGAAACCTCAAGGAGTGGAGAACTTAGAAGGTCATCAAGACACAAGTGGCAACCTACAAGGTATAGCTATGACACTTCTTTTTTGGCTACCAAAGATTATGCTTATATAATAAAGGCAGATGAAGACCCTTCTACATATGAAGAGGCAAAAGATAAGGACAATTGGGAGAAAGCTATGCAGGAAGAATATGATGCATTGATGGAGAATCAGACATGGGAGTTGGTTCCTAAACCAAATAGCCAGAAGATCATTGGATGCAAGTGGGTCTATAAGACAAAGAGGTATGCAGATGGAAGTGTGTCTAGGTATAAAGCTAGACTTGTTGTGAAGGGTTTTGCTCAGACTTATGGTATAGATTATGATGAGACCTATAGTCTTGTGGCAAAGATGACAACCATCAGGACACTCATAGCTATTGCTGCATGTAAAGATTGGAAATTATGTCAATTAGATATGAAGAATGCTTTTTTGAATGGTTATATTTTAGATGATGTTTTCATGGAGCAACCACAAGGATTCAGAGATGGAAGGTATCCAGATCATGTGTGCAAGCTCAAGAGAGCTTTGTATGGTTTGAAGTAGGCCCCAAGGGCATGGAATTATAGACTTGTGAAGTTCTTGAAGGAACTTGGATTTCAAGTATCTAAAGTAGATAGTAGCTTGATTGTCAAAGCAAGTGATGATGGGTTCATTTATATGTGCATATATGTTGATGATATAATTCTTACAGGTACAGATGAGAAAGGCATTCAAAACCTAAAGAAACAAATGGAGAAAGAATTCAAGATCAGTGATTTGGGAGACTTGTCATATTTCTTGGGCATGGAGATTTCATACACTCAACATGGAGTGTATGTGACTCAAGAAAGGTATTTGAGAAACTTGTTGATCAAGTTTAAGATGAATGATTGCAGGGTAGCACCTACTCCAATGGAGGTGAATCACAAGTTGAGCAGATATGGAGGTGAAGAGTTCAAGGATATGAAACTATATCAGAGTTTGGTTGGTAGTCTGATATATGCTACATTAACTAGGCCTGATTTGTCATATGTAGTTGGAGTTTTGTCTCAATTCATGCATTGCCCTAGGAAAGAACATTGGATTGCAGGACAAACAGTGTTGAGGTACATTAAGGGTACACTCAAAGAGGGTTTGTATTATGGTTTTACATCAAATACAAACATCAAGATATATAGTGATGCAGATTGGGCAGGTAATCTTGATGATAGGAGATCAACTTATGGATACTTGTGTTATGTGGGAGATAAGTTAATTTCTTGGTGTTCAAAGAAGCAACACACAGTTGCTTTATCATCTACAGAAGCAGAGTACAAAGGGATGGTTGAAGCTGCAAAGGAAGTGATATGGCTTAAGACTCTGATGAAGAGTTTTGACATCATTCAGAGTACACCTACTATTCATGGAGATAACATGAGTTCATTGTATTTAGCTGCTAATCCTGTGTTTCGTGCCAGGACTAAACACATTGAGATTCAGTACCATTTCCTAAGAGAGAAGGTGATGGATAAAGAGATTGAAGTCATACATACTTCAACAAAAGATCAGATAGCTGATATGCTAACCAAAAGCTTGGATGGACCAAAGCTACAGAGATTCAAAGACACGGCAAGTATAAAGAAGTTAGAGAAAACCTCAATTGATGATTGAGGGGGAGCTGTTTGTGCAGGGCAATCAACAATTGAAGTTTTAATGAAGGTTTGGAAGTCAAGGACTGAAGAAAAGTTCAAGTTATGAAGCATGGAGGAAGTGCATATTCAAAAGATGAAAATGTGTACATGTTGGGGGATTCTTTGACAAGAAGGAGTTTGAGGGTTTGTAGGAGAAAATGGAAGGACCAAAAGAGAAAATACACCTTGGAAGTCTCTGCCTTCGATTGATTACAGTAAGAAAATTACAATATTTGAAATACAAGATGCACCAATACCTCTGTGCACAATCCCACAGAGTGCCCAATTACAAGATATCCAAGATTCCAATGTCCTCTTGCTGCCGACCTCCTCTGCAACAGACCTCCACCTGCTTCAAGCTTCTCCTTGTGCACACCTTGCACCAAGCTTCCACAAAGGGGGGAGGAGTGAATACCTGCTGTCGGCAAGCGTACACTGCCAAAGGACCTTGAGATACTTGGGGGAACTCTAGCTTAGCACCCTCTGCACCAAAATCCTTGGTCACTCTCTATGCACCTTGCACTTCCACTTCTGTGCGACGTACTCTGGTGACTCTTGCACTTCTCTCTCTTGCTCCACTTAGTCTATGCTCTCTTGCTTACTCCAACCTTGGTCCAAGAATGGCTCTTCCTTGATTTGAGTGTGCCGATCACGTACGCTCCTAACTGCAAGTGAATCTTGGTGCTCACTTTGATGTCCCAAGATGGCTCTCACAAGTGGCAGCCAACTACTCACTGTTTTGTCCTGTAGTGACTTTAGTCTAAAACCAAAAATTTTAATGGGGGGCCATACTTTCACCTGTGCGTACACTTTGCCGCTTCACATGCCTTCACATTTCCTTTTAATTCTTCACTTTTGCACATAAGGGGGGTTCACCTGAACCTTCCAAATCACTTTAAAACACACTTTGAACCTTAGGGAAATTAGAGAAAGTACCTCTGCAACCTGCAACCTTTGTGGATAATTCATTGTGCACTACCTGTGCACTTTGACACCTGCACTTTGACTTTGCACCTATTGACTTTGCCCTTTGACCTTGTAGACTTTGACCAGTTGACTTTGACTGCAGTTGACTTTGACCAACATGACTTTTATGGGCTCAACAGTACACATATGTACATTAATTCAGAGATAGTTCACTTATACTTTTGTATAGTCATGATATTGTAAATATTTTCCTATATATACAAGTAAAAAGTCAGGGAAAATATATGAGAGCATGGGGGGGGGGGGGGGGGGGGGGGGGGGTTGGTCGGTTGGTCGGTGGGGGGGGGGGGGGGGGGGGGGGGGGGGGGGGGGGGCGGCGGGGGGGCGGGGGGGGGGGGGGGGGCGGGGGGGGGGGGGGGGCGGGGGGGGGGGGGGGCGGGGGGGGGGGGGGGGGTTGGTCGGTTGGTCGGTGGGGGATGGGGGGGGGGCGGGGGGGGGGGGGCGGGGGGGGGCGGGGGGGGGGGGGGGTTGGTCGGTTGGTCGGTGGGGGGCGGGGGGGGGGGGGGGGGGGGGGGGGGGGGGGGCATATATATATATATATTTTTTTTTTATTTTTTATTTATATATATATATATATATATATATATATATATATTTTTTTTTTTTTTTTTTTTTTTTTTTTTTTTTTTGGAACCCGCAAATTCTTAGGGGGCTTTTTTTTTTTTTTTTTTTTTTTTTTTTTTTTTTTTTTTTAAATATAGTTTTTAAATAGCCCAATTTAGAGAAAAATCAATGAAAAATCGGAAAAAATTGCCAAAAATTGGCCAAAAATTCTAAAAAAAAATTCTGAAAAAATTCTGATGAAATTTTCTACATGTTGAGCCTAAAATCCTTCATCAAACCACAGAGACCCTCCATTTATTCCTCAAATTGGGCAATAAAAAGACACATGAAAAAGGCGAAAATACTAGAAAAAGTCCAAAAAAATGCCTGAAAAAATCTGAAAAAATTTCTAAAAAATTCCAAAATTTGTGCCTTTGCAAAGTGGATGAAATGACTGCTAAATTTGCTAAAACCTTAAGAAACAAGCATGAAATGGATAAGAAAACTACTAAAACTTAAGTAAAAATGACGAGAAAAGACTATGTACAACCTGGACAATTTTTACAGGTTCCAGGTGATCCATAAAACTTCAGTTGGCTTGATAGTAGGCCTTGAGCCTTGTATTGTTGACTGAGAGAGACTCCTCCATAATCTGCATTTGTACTGCACTTCATTGCTTTAGTCTTCTCCTGGGGCACCCTGGCCATCTGAGAGGGGTATCCTAAATCCTTCATTAGAATGTTATCTCCTCCAGCAACTTTATGATATGATTTGCAAAATTTTAATTTTACTACTCCAGCTTCTTCATCCAGAGGAACCCTATGTTCCCAAATACTGGCAGTAGCAACTTCCACATTCTTGTAAAGCCCTGCACTTGCTACCATAAGAATTGAAATAACAGATGATAGCCATACCAGAATCCATAAAAAAGTGGCCATTGATATATGACTTTGAGTAGCTTTATCACTGCTGCATGTAAGGACTTTGCTTTTCTTCGCTTTGTTATGGCCTTTGACTGCTACTGTTTCAACCTGAGTGATTTCCTCTTTTTCTTCATATGCTTTTTCTATACATGAGTTTGGAAAAATTCCATAGCAGGAGGATGGGTCTTCTGCATGGAGCCAAGCCAACATGTTTTCATCTTCATATAAATCTGCTCTTTCAAATAGGTCTGCTTCTGGGTTGTCCACCACTTCTTCTTCCATACAAATACCGATTGTCTACATCATGCTAGTATTTTTCTGATTATCTGGGCCTTCTTCTAAAATTATCTGCTGCAACTCTTTTCCCTCTTGCTTTACCCACATTGTGTCCTTGCCCCAATCATGCAGCACATTGGCATGCCTTAACCAAGGTCTCCCAATTAACAGTGGGAAGCTTCCTTCTACCTGTGGCAGCCTTAAAACAACAAAGTCCAAGTTAAAGATAGTACCTTGTATCCTGACTGGGACTCCAGGAACCACTCCCATAGGCCTTACCATGCTTTGGTCTGCCATTGTTACAGTGAAGTTGGCAGGTTGTGAAGGGTATAGTCCAATCTTTTTCATGGTATATTCAGG
The DNA here is from genome assembly GCA_020310875.1 of Ceratopteris richardii. Taxonomy (NCBI): domain Eukaryota; kingdom Viridiplantae; phylum Streptophyta; class Polypodiopsida; order Polypodiales; family Pteridaceae; genus Ceratopteris; species Ceratopteris richardii. The sequence goes on along the minus strand of CM035408.1, from coordinate 14,747,058 downwards.
CATCAAGTTAATGCCAGAACCACCATCCACAATAACTCCTTGAAACTCATGACCTTTAATAGAAATGGTTAGCCGAGGGCTCTTGTAATCTGTGAGGGGTGCTTCCCCTACATATTTATCTTTATGCATAACCGCAGCTTTTGCCACTAAGCTTGTTGTGGACATTTCATCAATTATCTGCAAGAGTTCTGACCTGAACTTCCCATCCATCCTTATTAAATCAAAAATACTAACCTCCTTTTTCATGGACTTGAGCAGTCTGGAGGCTTCTGATTCCTTAAGAGCTTGGGCTCCATTTGACTTATCCAACTCCTCATGAGCCCTGCTGAATGCATGTCCTATGGCATCACTGGTACCTGTGCAATTTTCCTTTTGCCTTGTGTCTGCACTTGTGGTGGCTTGGTCTTCAGACACACCTTTGTCTCTGTTTAATCCATTAATCAATGATTCTTGACCCCTGTCCACTGGAGCCTTCCCCTTGCTTCTTGTCTGCACAGTAAAAGAGTCGATTTCCTCTAACTGCACCACCCTGGTAGATGGTGATGGCACCTTAACTTGATTTGCCATTTCTTCTTCCTGCACGGAAATCATTTGAATGTGGGGCCCAGATGAAGAGGCTTGATTCTTAGGACAACAAATTGTGTAGTGGTCTCTGGCCTCTGGGCAGTTTCTGCAAGGGGGGGCATTTTCTGGTAGGGTGCACCTACTTTGATAGTGCCCACATTCCCCACATCTGAAACAAATAATTGGCCTTCTAGGCCCATTTCCAAAATTATCCCTCTGTCTAGGGTTATAAGTGTTACCTTGATTGGGTGCAGCTGCCATTACATTTGCTGGTGGCAGGGGTCCTCCTTGTGTCCAGTATGTCGTTGCAGGCATTCCCCTTGATTGGCATTCATGGGCCTCATGGCCAACCTTCCTGCATAATTGGCAAGTTACACTTAACAGAGGACACTCACTTACTATATGCCCTTGTTTGCTGCACATGGAACACCAAAGACCACTCTTGATGCCCCCTCCTTTGAGCTCCTGCAACTCCTGTCGCAGCTGAGCTAATTCCTCTGCTTGGGCCTCCTCTTCCTTTTGAAGCTTGAGTGCTTCAATCTCCCTTCTCAATTGAGCCACAGCAGTCTCCTCCTCTTTGTAGGGCTTATTTCTCTTTAAGCCCTCCAACTCCCTCCTCAGCTGGGTCACTGGATCCTCCATCTCTGTACCATATGTTGGTGGTGAAGAAGTTGTCCCATATTGGTGCCTTATTTGCTCCAGTCTTGTAGCCGTGGTGATGAACTCCTCTATGGAGGCTGTAGGTAGCACCAACTCTTTTATTTTGCATTGGGTGACCACAGGTAAAGGTTTGGCTAACCACTTCTTGACAAAGAAGTCGTGTGGTGGATCCGGTAATTTGGCCATTAATGCTTTTGCCCTGGTCACGAATTCGGGGAACTTCTCTCCTGGACCCAACTTCAAGTTTTCCAATTCTTCTATAATGATTTCAGCCGTGTTGCCCTGTTGAAATTGATTCTTAAAGGCCTCTTTCATCATATCCCAAGAGGTAAAGTGATTTTCGGCAAACTGACTAAACCACTTGTCTGCCAGACCCTCCAATGTGGCGGGGAAGAGTATCAAGAAAGCATCTTCCCTACCCATTAGTCCCCTAGTCTTACATAATGAAAGAAATCGTCGAATGTGCTCATCTGGGTCTTCATGGGCTAAACCTCTGAAGGAGGGGAATTTTATGTTTAACCTGGAGAGCAAGATTTCTAGGTCCACCTGCCCTGCCATGCTTCCTACCGATGAAGTCGATGAAAGTGGACTTGTTGATCTTCGGTTTGTCTTTCTTCTTGTCTGCTTGCACTTGATTCTCAAGGTTTGTGACCGGGTCGCGGTCATGAGCTATTCATAGTCCACTTAAAAATGAGACACTTGATAAAAGGATATACCTTTTAGCCCACTGGAGTAATGTTGTCGACACTGGAATGTTGTCCTTCAATGGCAATATATAGTCTCCTATGCTCAAAGCTCCTTGGATGTCCCACCGGGCGTGCCAAATTTGTTGGGGGATTCTTTGACAAGAAGGAGTTTGAGGGTTTGTAGGAGAAAATGGAAGGACCAAAAGAGAAAATACACCTTGGAAGTCTCTGCCTTCGATTGATTACAGTAAGAAAATTACAATATTTGAAATACAAGATGCACCAATACCTCTGTGCACAATCCCACAGAGTGCCCAATTACAAGATATCCAAGATTCCAATGTCCTCTTGCTGCCGACCTCCTCTGCAACAGACCTCCACCTGCTTCAAGCTTCTCCTTGTGCACACCTTGCACCAAGCTTCCACAAAGGGGGGAGGAGTGAATACCTGCTGTCGGCAAGCGTACACTGCCAAAGGACCTTGAGATACTTGGGGGAACTCTAGCTTAGCACCCTCTGCACCAAAATCCTTGGTCACTCTCTATGCACCTTGCACTTCCACTTCTGTGCGACGTACTCTGGTGACTCTTGCACTTCTCTCTCTTGCTCCACTTAGTCTATGCTCTCTTGCTTACTCCAACCTTGGTCCAAGAATGGCTCTTCCTTGATTTGAGTGTGCCGATCACGTACGCTCCTAACTGCAAGTGAATCTTGGTGCTCACTTTGATGTCCCAAGATGGCTCTCACAAGTGGCAGCCAACTACTCACTGTTTTGTCCTGTAGTGACTTTAGTCTAAAACCAAAAATTTTAATGGGGGGCCATACTTTCACCTGTGCGTACACTTTGCCGCTTCACATGCCTTCACATTTCCTTTTAATTCTTCACTTTTGCACATAAGGGGGGTTCACCTGAACCTTCCAAATCACTTTAAAACACACTTTGAACCTTAGGGAAATTAGAGAAAGTACCTCTGCAACCTGCAACCTTTGTGGATAATTCATTGTGCACTACCTGTGCACTTTGACACCTGCACTTTGACTTTGCACCTATTGACTTTGCCCTTTGACCTTGTAGACTTTGACCGTTGACTTTGACTGCAGTTGACTTTGACCAACATGACTTTTATGGGCTCAACAGTACACATATGTACATTAATTCAGAGATAGTTCACTTATACTTTTGTATAGTCATGATATTGTAAATATTTTCCTATATATACAAGTAAAAAGTCAGGGAAAATATATGAGAGCATGTGGATAGAGAAATCAGTAGTTGTATGAGTCATTAGACATCTTAGAAGTGAGTTGAGTCTCTCTCATCACTCAGTTGTAAATTCCTTCAGGAATGAAAGAAAATTATGCCCGATACAAGTGCACAGGTTAAAGTTTTGCATGAGTAAGGAGTCAAAATTTAAGTTAGAAGGTAAGCCATCTATGGCTAAAAGTATTTGCATAAACAGGTTCTAGATGGAGAGAACCAAGTGTTAGAAGTTACAGGCGTCTGAATCTACTTTTCAGAAGAGTAGTTTTAGACATAGGTAACTTGGTGAGATCATTTTTCAAGATTTACTGAATCTTTTGGAGTGATTCAACTTGGAGAAGGTGCGCAAACTGTAGGCGACACCTTGTGCAAAGTTTTATAAAAAACTTTACATAATTGACAAGTTAATGAGAGAGATATGTGCAGCAGACTTTCTGTGTAGTCATCTCCTTCAGAGATTTTTCAAAATCTTTATAATTGATCATTGACCCTCTAAAATTGGTGAAGATTTGAGCTACTCTTGTTATAGAGGTGCTCTAATTACAAGAGTAGCTTGTTCTTTTGGAGATTAACACTCTCCATCATTGATGGAGAGTAAAGGATCTACTTTGCTGACAATGAGACCCTCACCCTGCAAATAGGTCACAAGCCTATGACTGCAAGCTCTTGGAGATTGTGTTAAACCATATAGATCTTTCCTCAACCTGCATACATGTTTAGGAAAATGTGAATCTTCAAACCCAAGGGGTTGAGTCATATATACCTCTTCAAATATCCATCCATTCATAAATGCATTCTTCATATTCATTTGATAGATCTTCCAATTCTTAGTAGTTGCAATCTTGATAAGCACTCTAATTGTTTGCATCTTTACCACAAGTGAGGAGGTCTATTCGTAGTTGATTCCTTGGGTCTAAGCATACCCTTTAGCCACAAGTCTAACTTCATAACTATTGATAGTTCCATCAGAGTATATCCATCTGGATCCAATGAACTTCATGATTGGAGTCTTGGGAACCAAAGCAAAGTCTGATGCATCCGTCTCTAAGAAAAAATGTTTGGTAGAGTCAGGATGAACTAGAATTGGAGCACTAGTGAATGATGATTTCAGGGTCTAAAATGCTTTCTGTGCATCTTCATTCCATGAGAATTTTGTGTTTCCTGTAAGCTTGGTAAGGGGTGTCACTATTTTGGAGTAATCTCTTATGAATATCCTGTAAAGATTTGCAAATCCTAGAAAACATTGTACATCTCAAACACCCGAAGGTGGTTGCCAATCAACGATTGTCTCTATCTTCTAAGGGTCCATAAAAATTCCTTTATCTGATACAATGTACCCTAAAAATTCAACTTCTGTCTGATGGAAAGAGCACTTCTCCAATTTTGCATATAATCATTTTTCTCTTAGTTTCTCTAAGACTATCTTTACATGACATTCATGATCCTCTAGATTTTTGGAGAATATCAAGATATTGTCAAGGTATATTATAACAAAATCATCCAAATACTCTCTAAAGATATCATTCATCATATATTGGAAGATAGCTAGAGCATTTGTGAGACCTAGTCTACACACATTCGGAGAGTCCTATCCTTCTTCTTTACAATAAATAGGAGCTCCTACTGGAGACTTTGAGTGTTTGATAAACCCGTTTGCTAGATTCTCATCAATGTTCTTGTGTAGTTCTGTAAGTTCCTCTTAGAATAGTCTGTAGATTGGTCCAAAGGGAATTTGTGCTCCCTCTTGAAGTTCTATAGCACAATCATAAGGTCTATGCTCTGGGAGGATATCTGCATTCTTCTTTTCAAAAACAGCTTCAAAGCCTTTGTATGGATTGGGTAGCTGCACCGGATCATCTTTCTTGGATCCTTGAGTTGGTATGGCACATATCATATATATTGGTTCCTTCCTTACTGCATGTATTAAGGCTTTGGCTTCGACATATGTCGGGTTCTTCTGGATATCTCAATGGGTGATTTTATTCTTTTCCCAATTAATGTCTAGATTATGTTTCTTTAACCAGGGCATTCCAATGATAACCAGATGTACTTGGCTCGATATTACATTGAAACATATGTGGGATTCATGGTCAAGAAGGTGTACTCCTAATGGTGTGGTTTCCATGGTTATATTCCCATATGCTAGAGGTTGTCCATCTACTACTTCACCTACTACTGGTTTGTTCTTCTGAAGTACAGGAATTCCATGTTTCTTAATCAATTCTTTATCGATGAAACATGAGGAAGCTCTTGAATCTACTAGGGTTGTAAGGGAAAGGGTCTTCTTGGGCATGATTAACTTGACAAGTGCAAGACATGTTTCTATGGGTGTAGCTAGAATTATGAGACCCTTTCTTCTATCATGGTCCAGTTGTACGGTCTCTTTTACAACTAGACTTCCTCGTTTCCCTACTCTACAAGGATGGTTGCGAGTCCGGAGTTTGTTCTCTTGTTGGGACAATTAACTGAAATATGTCCAAGGTTTCCACAATAGAGGCATAATTTGTTATCATTCCTTCTCTGTTTCTCTTCTGGTGTTAGAGGTTGAAACCTAGTTACATCTATTTGCATAGGTCTAGGCATAGACTCATCTTTAGGAGTGGGCTGAAGGGGTTTCCATTGGCGAAGTCTTCCTTCTACTTGTTTTTCTTCTTTCCTTTCAAAAAGACGGTTATCGCATTGAATAGCTTGCATGATGTATTGATTCAATATCTTAACCTCTAGCATCGTGAGCAGAAGGTCCTTCACATAATCTCTTAAACCCCATCTTAATTGGCTTATGAAATAATAATCTTCATGTCAAGTGAGATCACATATTAATGTTGATATATTTAGGTAGTGATGTGTGTGAACACTCTAGGACTGCCGGGGCACTTTTTTCCCCCTTTAGGAGGTTTTTTCCCCGGCTTATATATACGCCTATAGCCCCAATGGGTTACTTATCTTTGTACATTCTAGTGGTAATACATTCAATATTGTGTGTTGTGCTCCAAGCTTCTTCTTCTTCCTTGTGTTGTTCGCGTGCTTCCGCATACGTCTAACTCCAACAATTGATATCAGAGAAGGTCGTCGCTTCATCTAGTATATTGTCGACATCTCTCCAGTTGCAGTCTCAAAATTGCACGAATTTTGGTGAGCATACTCAAGGTGTTTCAAAGATCAGAACAGTTTCTTTTTGGGGTGCCGAAATCGCGATTTGAGCTCGTTTCAACCTCCGAACGCACTATCGTAGCACTTGTGCATGCTATTTTATCTTTTTGTGCCAAAGGTATATACCAGTTTTGGTTCACTGATATAAGCATCTCGAAGTCTATTATAGGTTTAGCAGAATTCGTCTAGGCAATTCTCTTCAACTTTTTGAGGTGCAGTCAATTTTTTGCATTAAGATATTTTAGTCACCGGCCATGGTTGAAAGCAACGATGTATTTCGTATGTTGGTTGTTGAGGATAAGTTGGATGGTACCAACTACTTGTTATGGGCTTATATGATGCAACATGTATTGGTTACAAAAGCACTATGGCACATTGTGTAGGGTGTTGAAAAATGTCCTCTCATACCTGCAATTGTTGCAACTGCAGGTATTGAAGTTGATGTAGAAGGTGTCAAAGATGGTGATATTCTATAGATTCATGTTCGTGTTGCGGTTTGTGCTCCACCTACTGCAAAGCAAATTCGTTGGGATGGCAAAGATTCCAAGCTCATGCATTGATAGCTTTATCTGTCAAACATGCCATTATTCCTCACATCCGCTCTTGCAGAACAGCTAAGGATGCTTCGGATATACTTACCACATTGTACCAAGCTAGGAATGAGGCTCGTGTTGCTTACCTCCAAAAAAAATTGGAGAGTGAGCACATCAATGAAGATGATTCTGTGGACAGTTTTTTGACAAAGATCAAGGATTTGAAGGAACAGTTGCTTTCTGTAGATAAAGTCATTCCTGACCGTTCACTTATGCAGACTGTTCTGAATGCTCTTCCCAACTCATATCAGATTTTTGCTTCTACCCTTCGTTTGATGATGAAAGGCAATCCAAATGCCTTAACATTTGAAGAGTTAGTTTTTGTTTTGTTTCAGGAAGACCAATCTAGGCAGAACACGTATATTATGTATGTTGCAGATCAAGCTTTCCTACCTAGGAAGACAAGGATGAGAAGAAATCAGAAAAACAGAAATTGTTTTGCAAATACTGTAAAGCAAATTATCATGTCATTAAGAGCTTCCCAAAACTGGCTGCTAAAGAGGCAAAGAAGAAAGAGGCCGGAATGATTGTTGCAGCAACCTCTACACCGAAAACGGAGTCTTCTAATCTTGTGCAGGATGAAGAATATGCATTTACTATTGTTTGTAGTTTTGACCATCTTCTCATGAGCAGTGGACGTCTACAGTAGACTTAGATGTTTGGTACTTTGATAGTGGGGCAACCAAACATATTACCTCGCAGCACAGTTTCTTCTCTTCACTCGAGTCTGCCCTACATTGAATACTGTTACATGCGCAAACAACTCCTCTTATCCTGTTATGGGAGTTGGTAAGATCATTTTGACTACTGTTGATGGTAGATGCTTTGTTTGTATCAGGGATTAAAAAAAATCTCTTATCAATTTCTGCATTAGCCAAGATTGACTTGGTTGTGAAATTTATTGATGACAGATGTACAATTCATGATCTGTCAAATGGCGATGTCATTATTGCTTCTTGCATTTTATGTCGTGGGTTGCATAAGCTCATAGACTATGAAAGTCTGTAAATGATTCGACATGTGCAGTACATGATTCTCAGGAGGCTATTTCAGATGAAAAGCTTTGCCATGCACACTTTGATCTTCTGAATTTTGCTAGTTTTCTATGCCTGCACAAATCTGAAATAGTATCCTCTTTACCCAAACTTGAGGCACCCAGAAAACATGTTTGTGAAGGTTGTATTTTGGGCAAAATGCAACGTTCCTCCTTTCCAAAAGATGGTTCAATTCGAGCTACTCAAAAATGATTTTTCCAAGCATGCATGGGTATATCCATTGAAGGCAAAGTCTGAAGTGTTTATGTGCTTCAAACAATTTCTGGTTTTGGTTGAAAATCTATCAACATGTAAAATGCGCACCCTCCGTTCTGATTGAGGGGGGGAATATATGTCTTCTGACTTTAATGCATTTTTTGTTGAACGTGGGATAAAACATCAATATAAAGTATCATATACTCCTCAACAGAATGGAGTTGTTGAACAGAAGAACATGTCGCTCATGGAGATGGCAAGGTGTATGGTCAAGAGCCAAGCTTTACCACATACTTTCTCACTTGCGGCTGTCATGTGTGCAACATATGAACTTAACAGGTGTCCCACTAAATCACTACAGTCTATCACTCCATATGAGGCTTGGGTTTTGGTTGTCTTGCATATGCATTAGTGCATGAACATCGCAAGAAATTGGATGGTAATGAAGTCAAACATATTTTTGTTGGGTTCAGTTCTTAAAGCAAAGGCTATCATTTGTATCATCCACATACTAAACGCACTCTGGTTAGCCGTGATGTTGTTTTTGTGGAAGATGCTATTCAACCTTTACTTTCTTGTACGAAGGAGACATCGAGGACTTGCAGAAAAATTTTGGAGAGTACAGATAAAGGTTTGTGGAAATTTTCAGAGAACACATCGAAGTTAACAAATTTCACAAGAAGAACCCAAGGAAGCCCAAACTAGACAACATAACGGCTCAAATGCTCCTCATGGAACTTGTTGCTTGAAAGGAGGTGATGTCATGTACACTTATCCTAGCTTACATCATGTTCATGCATCTTATCTTGTATTATGCCTTGCATTCCATCTGAATAGACCCTTACTTTGGAGGACCTTGGATAGCACACAGATAGTTCCTTGCCACATTGGAAGATCAGAAAAAAATACAATAACAATTATGGCATATCCAATTGACAGGTTCATAAAGTTCTGTACACCGAATGCATCCAAAAATCAAGACTTCTATGAACAGACTTTGCAACATACAAATACGTCATTCTCTTATAACCACCTCTAAATATCCTCAGATAAACAAGATCTGCATAAGGTTAAAAAAATTCCATTCAACTTCTCCTGCATGAATATTTTGAAAATCAGGGCAGAAGTACAATACATATAGCGTAACAATGTTTGTTAAGCTGTAACCTTGCGGCAAGAACTTTTCCAACCACCAAAAAAGGTAAAAAAGAGCACTAAGTATGTATATGTTAGATAAATTGACAGAACAATGGTATCATTTGACAGGCAACCTCATCTACATTTCTCCACCCAGAAACAGGAGTAACAGAAAATCAAACAATAAGGACGCAAACTGGAATGAACAGCTAACATCGATCATCTGTTGGCGTGGCTTCTAATCCCAGGAATGCCCATATAATCATAAGATGCACTGCAGGTACAGAACTAGAACACTCATTGCTGTATTCATTCGTTTGTACAACTGCCCTTGATTTCTAGCTCAAAGCAAAAACTGTCCAAGGAAAATACTGTACAATAACTGCTCCACAAATAAGCAGAGACTTTTCTTTTTGTATACTATGTGAAGTTTGCCTGCTGTGTGAAACTCCAAAACTGAGATAGATGAAACAATAATTGCACAGATAACAAATTTGTCTGACTAGTCCACCTCATATACAATGTTGGATAAAAGAACAAGCACTGCAGCATTCCCAGGTTCTATCTCAAGTAGATTCTTGACACCCACAATTGCTAGTTCCAGGTTACAATTTAGCCTGCAAACACCTACCAAGGATAGCCAAATAGTAACATCGGGTTGGAATGGCATCTCTTGAACAAACGCAACAGCTTGGGTCTGACAGCCTACACGCCCCAGTAAATCTACCAAGCAAGCACACTGCTCAGTTGTTTCGGAGAAGGGACAGTCTAAACTAACCCAATTAAAGACCTGGAGTCCTGCATGCAGTAGACCTGCATGGCTGCAGGCAGACAAGAGGCCTACAAAGGTGACATGATTTGCTGGAACATCTTGATCCCACATTTCACTGAATAGCCGAAAAGCTTCCAATGGAAGTCCATATTGTGCATAGCCAGACATCATTGCATTCCATAGAGGCGTATCCCGCATTTTTATCAAATCAAAAATGCCACGAGCATCAATCAAACTTCCACATCTAGTGTACATATCGATAAGAGTACTTGCCAAAAAACTGCTGTCTTTTGCAATTCCCATATCTAAAGAATAATTATGAATATGTCTTCCCTGTTCCAGCATTCCCAACATAGTACAGACCTTAAAAATACTCACAAGAATGATCTCATCAGGCTGTACTTTTTCTCTTTGCATACGGCAGAAGAGTTCTATAGCCTCTTCTGCAGTCGTTTGTTGAGTGTAGCAAGATATTATTGTACTCCACACAATAATGTTTCGCTGAGGCATGCAATCAAAAACTCGACGTGCATCCTTGACAGCTCCACACTTACCATACATGTCAACAAGGGCACTTACAACATAGAATTCTGTTTCTAACCCATCTTGTGTAAGAGCAAAATGAATGCATCTGCCATCCTCTATGTTTTCTAAGTCTGCAATCGCCTTGATAGCACCTACAAAAGTAGTTGCGTTAGGTTGAACACCGCAATCAAGCATCAAATTAAAATATAGAAGTGCCTCCTTATGCAACCCATGGTTAGTGTGCCCTGTAATCAATGTACTCCATGACACAACATTCCGTACAGACAACTTCCAAAAGACATAGCATGCATCTTCAAGCACTCCACACTTGGCATAAACATCAACAAGGGCATTCTCCAAGCAACCATTCAACAAAAAGCCATGTTTTATGACACAAGCATGCACTTGTCTTGCCTTATCTACATGCTCAATGCATCCACATCCTTTCAAAAGATTCAGAAAAGTAATTTCATTGGCATGCATACCTCTACTTTCCATCAAAGAGTATAACTTAAAGGACTCCAAGATGTTTCCAGATTCTCCATATCCTGCAATCATAGCACTCCATGAAATTAAGTCTGGCTGGGGAATGTTATTAAATACACTACGAGCATCTGTAAGGCAACCACATTTAGCATACATGTCAATCAGAGTATTTACAACTGAGAGAGTCAAATCAAAGCTGTTTCTTAAAACGCAATCATGAACCTTTCTTCCTTCATCATGAGATCCTAACATAGAGCATGCTTTGAGAATGGTGATACATACAATCTCATTGGGCTGTATACCATTATCGTTTTGCATCTCCCAAAAAGATTCTATGGCAACCTTGGGTTGACCCTGATGGGCATAGCCTGCAAGCATTGCACTCCATAGGATGACATTCCTGCTTGAGACTCTATCAAAAACAGACTGTGCATCACTAACACAGCCACACTTTGTGTACATACTGACAAGCGAACTGGCCACACTCCTCGTAAGTTTGCAGCCACTCTTAACTAAACAAGAAAAAATAACTTTACCATCTTCTAAATCGAGAAGTTGTGCACATGTTTGGAAAAGTATCACAAATATGTATGAATTGGGCATTACTCCATCCCTCCACATTTTCCAAAACAAAGACAAAGACTCCTCCCAACGATCATAACTAACATAACCTCGAAATAAGGTGATCCATGTACCAAGGTTTTTGGAATGCAAGGTGTCAAAAAGTTTCTTAGCATCTTTAACACATCCACAACTGAGATACATTTCTAAAAGAAGATTCCCCAACAGTGGATTAAGCTGACACCCGTCTATGATCATGTGGTTGTATATCTGTTTTCCATTAGTCCAAGACTTTTCCTCAATGCAGTTATGTAGAAGAGGGGAATATATGGTGTTATAACATAGAGATTTAGTTGGACGTATCTTAGTTTTATCCATCAAATTGTATAAAGAGCCTTCAGTGGTATATACTACCTTTCCCCCGTACGAACAGAGAAGCCCATCTCTTCGCTGTCTGCACAAGCTTCTCATCAAACATTGAGCTCTATTCGGTAAAGCATAACAAAATACCATCCAGTGACCGAACAGCCTGTTTTAACACAGAAAGTGGCAGAAGTGCGCTAGAGCTAATGAAATTGTAGTTTCATTCAAGGAAACACTTTTTTAGAGAATACAACGTCATATCAACCAGATTTAAAATTCCAAAACAGCATTCAATATTGGATGAAAATATATATGGAGACACTGAGGTAAAATTTTAGCTTGCCTTTCTTTCCAACTTCCCCTCCCTTCCATCTTTACTCGTGAGCGAACGTGGGAGCTCTCCCAACTTTTCTGCAACTTTTTGCTAGGGACAGCTTCTGTATGAAACCTTTCACCGTGTCTAACCCGCTCTAGATCCCAGAAAATCGCATCAGACATTAATAGATACATAGTATGTGCAAGAAAGGAGTAGATGTAAGCTTGTAAGCAGAAGTCGAATTCGGCTATTTCGGCCTATGTTCTTTTACTTAACTGACATAGTTATGGGATGAATGATCGGTACCCGAGATTCCTTATACCTTATGAAGAACGAGAATGCAACTATTCGAAGATGAAACAACTTGACTTAACTGACATAGTTATGGGATGAATGATCGGTACCCGAGATTCCTTATACCTTATGAAGAACGAGATTGCAACTATTCGAAGATGAAACAACTTGACGGCTAACTAGTTAGATCTAGAACTAGTATTACCTCAGCTTATATTTGTGCTGGTTGGAATTTTTTTATTTTATTTTATTTTATTATTTTTTTTATTTTTTATTTTTTTTTAGTTTCAAATTCCCTTTACTTCAAATATTAATTCTAGAAAATCAAAACACCATAGGAAAAAGAAATGTTTCCCTTTTCTTTATAATGAGAGGGAAAATTTCCTCTTCAAAAGTATATCCAACAGGAAACATGCCCTTTCATAAAGGAGGCAAGAGGATATTTATGCTTATAGTATATAATATAGTAATTTGATTATAGTATATATGTATAATGTATTACAAATGCTCACGTACCATTGGTCATGGTAGTTCTAGATGCCCACGTACCATGGGTTAGGCCCTACTGCCCAATAAATATAATGTAATTTGTAAATGATAAAACTATATATAAAAATTATAACTTATAAGTTATAACTTTGTGAATTGTGATGAACATGGTCATGGGTTGTGTCCTATGTGGCATGCGGCTTTCAATATAATTTTGAATGTAGATGCAACAAGCCAATGCATATAGGGCTCTAGCATCTCTATGCAATAAGTCAAAGGATTCATGAAGGTGTTAACAATAATTCTTATGGCTCTCTTCCTTTCTGTTGAGTGCTCCAAGATTGATATATTGATCTTTATTTCTAAGAATCTAAGAAGCAAAGCGATAGAATATGGAGATTCTTATATGATGGCAGCTTATACACTATGGTCTAGCTTATACACTATGGTCTTTAAAGAGAGCCTTGTAGGCTCTTGCTCCATGTCTTCTACAATGTACATTTGAACATTGTATGCTCTCTGAACAACATGCGGGACTCTATTCTTCAGAGGCAGGTGCAAGTATCTCCTTGTAGTCCCATTGGCACCCCTTTGAAGAATATTTGAATATAGTGTCTTTGTCGAGTTTCATAGTAAGGAAAAATCACTTAGTGGAAGTAAGGTTTTACATGTTCTCATCATTACCTCTATATTTGAGTGGAATATTATACTTGGAAATTGTTTTATTGGTCTGCATGATGGTTGTGGAAGTTTACATGATGCTCAATCTATGTTTGATTGCCTAGAAGCTCCCAATATCCTCTCAAGGAGCAATGAAGTTGCTACTCCATGTATAAGGACATCATGTAAGTCTAGCAAATGTAAGCCTAGTGGTTGATTCTCAAGGTTGTGAAGGAGGAGTTCATGGGTTCAACCCCCATGGGGAGCATGGGGAGAGAGTTTTTCCCAAAGAGTCTTCTAACTCAAGTTAACAAGAGTTAACTTGAGTCTAGAGAGACGCAACTCGAGTGGCGAGTACACCAACCACTAGTGGACTCTAGTGGAAGGACTATACAACTCTAAGGATGAAATGAGAGGTGCACTAGGTACATCTCTCTCTCCCTGAATACAAACTTTACTTCCATTCTTTTGAAATTCAAGTGTGTTGTTTTGATAGCTTCATTTAAGTGTGTCTCCCAACCCCCATAGCCACTCTCTTCCTAACACAAGGTCTGTCCTCTCCATATTAATAATTTGGAAGTCCATATGATCTATGTAATTCTGCATCTTGACTTCCAGATTGGATACCATAGTATCCCATATCCTCTTGTCTTCCCCTTGCAACATAGATACTATGTATTTATGTGCATTGGGCTGCTGGGGAATCTTTAGTTTCTTGACCAGAGCATAGTTTATAAAATTATGAGTGGCAGAGTCATCTATCATGACTCGCACCCTGGTCCCGTATACACTACCATGGAGTTTAACTAAGTCATGTGGTCCAAACTGCGGTGACTACAATGATTGAGACAAACAACGGGTGTGCTCTATATCCTCGAGCATCACCTCCACTCCCTTGCAGCTAGCGTTGCCATGAATAGGAAGGGTCTGCACTAGGTGGACCGCCTTTTTGCCCTTTTCAAGGGTCGTACTAGTCTCTGGTCCTCTCTTCTTTTCTTCCCCCATCTTGAGTGGACAATTCCACTGTGAATGGCTAGGAGACAAACACCTAAAGCACAGGTTCTCTCTTTTGGCCCTCTCAAACTGATCTGTAGGTAACCTAGGCCCTTGTGATCTTTGTTTTTTCATGAAAATCTTGTTTTTCCCAAATGGAAACTTCTTCTTGAATTTAGTCGTGCTAAGAGGCTTGAGGGGCTGATTTGTCTCCATAGGAGTGTATTGAGGATGGTTATGGTCCTCAGAAATATGTGCATGCTTGATCGCCTCCTCAAACGTCGTAGGTGCATTCCTCTAAGCCTCCTCAAACGTCTTAGGTGCATTCCTTCTCACTTCTCTCTTAATGGCTTTATCTAAGCCTCTAACAAACCCTCTGGTTTACTGGAAATCATCTAAGCCCTTAAGTTTCAAAATGATCTCTCTATAATGGGATATGTAGACCATAAGAGGCCTACCCCTCTGGATAATCCTATCCCACTCATCCCAATTCCTCTCCTCCTCATTCTCAGGAAGAAACTCTTTTAGGAAAAGAGTCTGAAACTGAGTCCAAGTTGTAGGGATCGAATTCGCCTCCTTGAGACTCATCCACCACTTATAAGCCCTCGCGCCAAGCAAGAGACTCGCCTCTAGCACACGACACTCTGGTGGGGTGCCCTTCAGTTGATGCAAATCATGCCACTTTTAGTGTAGATTGCATCCTTGTTTCTATCTCGGTCATCCCCCATAAAGGTAGGTGGCTTTAAGTCTTTCAGGAGGGGAGCTTCCCTAGAGTTCTCTCCTTTTTGCTTACTAGGAAGAGAAGTATCTTTCCTAGTTATCTCTAGAGAAAGAGTAGGGGTTTCTCTTTCCTTCCTAGCTAGGAAAGAGGTGACGTGAGTCTCAAGTGAGATCATTTGAGACTTTAGCTACTGAATGAGAGATGTAATGCCACTTAGATCTCTCTCTAGTTTAAGGGTCTATTCTTTCAAGTCTACAAATTGATCATGAGTAACAAACTCATCCAAAAGTTCCTCATATATATATTCTTCTTGTTGAGGCTCTTTCTCTTCTAGGTTTTCCTCTACTTCCTGCCCCATTTCTACTTCTTCCATTCTAAAATCAGGATCCTCTAGTTGCTCTTTAGATGTAGAAGTGTGTTCTATTATTTGTTTCCTTTATGACTCCATGTTTCACTTCCCTTCCCCCATTTGCTAACTAGAGTATGTGAAAAGAAATGGAAGTAAACCTTGAATATGCAAGAAGAAGAGAAATATATCACAAGAGCACTTCCCTGGTACAAAATAAAGCTGCGGAAGCAAAATCCAAGTGATCTTTGAAGCTTGAGGTCACTGATTTTGAATCCTCACCAGGCCCAAACAAAAATAGGAAATGTCCGGTTGGTCCGAGGAGGTTCTAATCACCAAAAACCAATAAGAACAATGCTAAAACCAAGTAGCAATAGCCCCAACCAGACAAACTGAATGAAACTGAAGCACTTTTGAAATTTGACAGTCCTCGCCAGTCCAAGAAATGTAGTCCAGCACCTATACTTCAAAGATATAAAACTATCCCAGGTGAAAAAAGTGGATTTGGATATCAGATGATGAAAAACTAGGCCCAAAAGTGGCCGCCTAGTTCCTACTAAAGCACTGCAGAGAGATTTTGGTTCACAAAATCTCATCCAAATCCAACACCAATTGTTCTTTAGTGAAGCTTAGGAGGCTTTGTAACATGACAAGTTTTTCTGAAATGGGATATCGTATGAGCAAGCTATGGTGCGCAAAATATGGGTATGTCACGGGTAGGAAGTGGAAAAGCTAATCTTCATGGAAGGGTGACTTTGAAAACCCATAACTGAGAACCTGAAGCTCTTCAAGACAAACCCATGACCCATAGCCCTTATGCACAGCCCATAATACATGTGTCCACCATTATCTTGCCAAAATCTTGATCCAATCTATATATTTTGTTCCCCCAAATTTAAGAAAAACTAGAAAATAAACTTTGTTTTACCTCCTCCTTCTTCACTTGATCCTCTCAGTGAAACTTGAAAACAGGCATTGATGGAGTAACTTTATCCCACATACGCGCTTTGCAGCCACCTTTTAGCACTATAAGATGAGCATATGAAGCTTCATTACATCACCCAAGAGGAGAGGAGGAGGAGGAGAAGAGGAGAAGCCTTTCTCTCTCTTCATGAGCACGTGGGTGTTGCTTCTCTTGTCGTGAGCATGCGGCTGGTCGTTTCTTGAGCACGTGGGCGGCGGAATTTGAATGTAGCTCGGATACCAATATCGCGTTGTCGCCAAGGATTCCCCTCACTTTTTGGGGGGTCTCTCTGCACACAGATCGAGGCTGGAGATGAAAGCTCACTGACTGAAAACTAGGAACACACACGAAGAATATCAATATGAATTGCCACCTAGCCACATGGGATTTCTTTTTCTCTCTCTCCCTCTCATTCATACCCAGAATGGGAAAATATTCTAAGCATCTCATATGAGTGCCACTTGGCACTCATGTGAGTATCATACCCATAATGTACAAGGGGAGGCTCTCACCTCTGGATCATTACTCCAATATGATACTCCATATAATACAAGAAGTCCCTTTAGGGGGATGAACTAGTTACAAGGAATAACTGGAAAGGATCTTGTACTAAAATATTACAATAGGACAAGACAGGATGTCCAAGTTACTAGACTAGACAAGACTAGAACAAAGGACAAGACTAGAACTCGAACTACAACTTGGAAAGTAAGTACTTGGAGATCACGACTCCTTGAGCAAGATTGAGGATGTATGTGGCCAAGCCCTCCTTTTATAGGTGTTCAAGGGTAGTGCTCAATGGCAGTTATGAATTGATGATGTCACCAATCTGAAACAGGACCTTTGGATGTTAGAATCCAACAAGTAGACATTCCATCTCAGGGTTTTGGCATGTTTTGGATGCAATGGAAGCATTAGTTTCTCCAAATTTTCACGCAATCATGAGATATAGAAAGTCACATGGAATCTAAGGCTCAAGGTGGTTTCCTTTTCCCATGGCATCACCTCACCCTCAAGTGACGAGTTCCATGAGGAGCAGTCATGTTCTTTGGCCTCAGCTTCATTGATTTTTTCTTATGAAATTCTTGAACCTTGATTGGTGCTCTCTGAAAGTTTTCTATAGGTTCCCAAGTACGATTGTTGATGGCATACCCTTTCCAATGAACAATCTCCTCCAATCTTCCTTGAGATATTCTTGAATCTAGGACATGCTCAACTTCGAATTCTTCATGATCATCAATCTCGATAGGTGGTTAAGGACTAGATCTCTTCACCCTCAATGGTGAAATCTAATATGGTTCTAATATGGACACATGGAAAATTGGATGTATTCTCATGGTACTTGGTAATTGGAGCTTGAAAGTGAATGAATTAACCCTCATGGTCCTGGGTTCAACCCCCATGGGGTGCATGGGCAGAGAGTTTTGACCAAGAAGCTCTAGAGCCTTCTAACTCAAGTTAACATGAGTTAACTTGAGTCTAGATAGAGTTAGCTCGAGTGGCAAGTACAACCATCACTAGTGGACTCTAGTGGAAGGTACTAAAGCAGTGGACAAGATCACTCCAACCACTAGTGGACTCTAGTGGAAGATATCAAAGGAGTGGAGGAGATTGCACATGCACTTGTGGAATTTAGTTGCATTTATGGTCAAGTAGTTATATATAGAGGAATATGGTTGGGAGGTGAGTACACATTCATTCGTAGTAAGCTGGCATTGTGGAAACTCTGTTGCATTGGTATCAGATCTTCCATGGTGACCTTGGAGTGAGCTTCATCATCATTTTGCCATTAGCTTCCTTCATTGATCATTTTAGCTTAGCTTCTAGCATCCCCATTTTCACAGATTCAGCCGCTCGTGAGTGGTGTCTGTTGCTCGTAGGTATGCCATTTTGTTGCTCATAGGTATGCCATCCCTCTTGGTGGCGCAAAAAGGAAGCTCTACTTGCTGTAGATTACAAGATATAGCTTTCTTCTTGAAGCGGTGGTAGCCAGATATTGAACTCAGGACCTCAAAGTGAAGAGATCTTTGCGTATCCAACTTACTAAGGTGCTTTCGTATTAGAATACCTGATTTACGACCTATGTGGGCATTCCTAAAGTTTCTACATCACAACAAAAGTAGATAAGAAGGAAGACATCGACTGCACTTAGCATTCAAGTTTTGAACCCATAACGACTGCAAAGAGAGAGCTCTGATCTATCCACTAGAACAGAAGTAATCGCGATAATTTTGTTGTGTCCAAATCTGCATATCATTATACTCCAATGGCAAAACTTCTCTCACAAAGAAGAAAAGGACACAAAATTCTCTCACGTGTTTGCAGACATGATTCAAACTCATATCCTCTATATTGCAAGGGCATCGCTCAACCATTATGCTAGGAGGATTTTGGTACATAAGTTCTCTGCAATTATTATCTATTCTCAGCTTCTGCAGACCATTATGCTAGGAGGATTCCGGTACATAAGCTCTCTGCAATTATTATATGTTCTCCGCTTCTGCACATCATCTTTGCTTGATCCGAGCCTTGGAGCCATCTCAAACCCAAAATCTTCTCTTGAGAAGATATCCTTGGCCTGAACCCGAATCAGAACTTGGTTTTTCTTCATTGCTTGATTTTGAGAAGAACGAAGGAAGGACAAGTGAAGATCCAGAGGTTTTTGCTACGTCATTATTCTAGCGCTCTCTGCTAGAATCAAGTCCACTTCAAAGCACAGATCAATCAGGGAAGTTTTCTTGTGAATTTTGTGCATCATACCTTTGATTTTATCACACTCACCACTTACATTAGGGAATCTAAGTAAGTTTGTTAACGGATTGTGTGTGATGGAGGGGACTTCAAGCCATGCTATGTTGACGAGTAGTACTAGTGCTTCGATGTATGTTTCAATTCCCATTTTAGTAGCATCTTCATTCATGACTAGTCCACCAGTAGTATCACGTGCACTACATACATCTCCACAAATGATTTCAATTCCTAGTCATGTGATTGATGCATCAAACGTAGTTACAACAACATTAAATTTAGACGTTGAGGGTAATACATTTTGAGGGGACATCAACCCCACCTTAAACGAGAGGAATGATTTTGAAGGTAGGCTATTGAGAGTAGAGCAGGGCCTTGGACGTTTGTCCAATGTCTCGGTAGAAGTTGCGAAACTTCATCAATCTTTTGATGGAATTCAAAGTCACCTTAAGGCTATTTTGGATTTACTCTAGAAGCCTAAGGAATTAGGTAGGCTACTCTTGGTAGCAATATGGATACGATTGCAACTTCGTTGATGTATATTTTGTTGGAGAAGGATTTTGATATATCTATTTTCCAAGCAGACTTATTTCCCCTAATTGGTAGCTTGAGTTGTCTTAGCTTGATGACTCCTACCGCTCCACTTTTTGCTAATACTTTGAGGCAAGTAGTAGGTCAAAGCCATCCAATATATCTTTCCTTGGGAAAGGATCTGCTCTTAGAGAAGTGGCATGATGTCCACCAACTCAAGAACACCCCTAAGCATGTGCCTATCGATAGGCCTAAGGCTTATACATGGTGGATGAGTCTCTCTGAGACTCATAAAAAACCTTCAACCTAGGTTAAGTTCACCCATCTCTTTAAGAGAGAGTTTCTCCCCGAGAATGAGGAGGAACGTAACTGGGATGCATGGGACCGAATTCAACAAAAAGGAAGGCCATTATTGGTTTACATTTCAGAATACCAAGATGTTATTCTGAAACTGAAAGATGACTTCAATCGACTTCGTGGTTTTGTTTGAGGACTTAACCAGCAAATCCATAATGAGGTGAAGAGACACATGTCTAAATCACTTGTTGAAGCGATTAAGGTAGTGCAAATCTATGAGGATAATTCTCATATTGATGTCCTGCAGGAAAGTGGTCACTTCCAAAGAAATACCACTAAATGCAAGGGCAAAGGGCCAAGAAGATATTGTTAGAGCACAAAAGGAAAATTTCTGTTTTAAATGCCTCAAGCTAGGACATCATAGTAGGGCCTATCCAGTTAGAAGAGATAGTAAGGCCTCTTTGACTGACAAAGGTAAGGGAAAACAACAGATTCATCTGATCCAAATTTTGAACTTGGATGAAAATTCAAGTGCAGAGAAGGTTCAGGTCATGCACTGTGATAGTACCCATAAGTGCCAAGTTTCCAAACACATGTGACAACCTCAAAAATTTGGTCCACATGATTTGGTAAAGTTGCACGGGTCAGTCAAAGGTCAGACCATCTGGATTATGGTGGACGATTCGGCAACACATAATTTTATAAATTATGCACTTGTGAAAAACTTGGCTCTCCCTCAGAGTCCATCTCCTCATAGATATGTTGTCTCTATGATGCACGAGCAGGACACTAGTGTTTGGGATCCCATGATTTCAAATTTGGAACTACAAATCCAAGATTATAAAGACAAATTGGACTTCCAAATTATGAACATGGACCGAGAAGATTTGATTCTAGGGAGAGAGTGGCTTTGGAGTCTTGGACCTTCATTGTCCCGATGCTTATATACAAACACTTTGGAATTCAAGCGTGATGGAGTGTTGTATAAGATCAAAGGAGAACACAACCTTCCAAGCACCCCTTTGATTTCATATACAAAATTAAAGAAACTTGTAAGCAGCGAAGCTATGACCCAAGCTTTTTTGGTCCTTAGCATCAATGTAATTGATTCAGATAATATAAAACAAGTTTCTTATGTCTTGTCATTTTTTCCTCGTGAAGTGTATACTAAATTCAATGAATTAATGAGGGAATTTAAAGATGTGTTCCTTAAGGAACTCCCCCACGACTTGCCACCCTCTCATGGAATCATTGATCACAAAATAGATCTGCTTTTGGGAAGCAAGCCAAAATCCCAAAACCCCTACTAGCTCCCCTATGTCTAGAATCTGGAAGTTGAGAAACATATCAAGGAATATCTGGACAAAGGGTTTATTAGGCCAAGCCAGTCCCCTTGGGCTGCACCCATCCTTCTTGTAAGAAAGAAAGATGATTTTATGTGTGTGGACTATAGGGCATTAAAAAATCTGACAATAAAGAATAAGTATCCCATGCTGCTAGTTGAAGATCTCTTCGACAGCTTAAAGGGAGCTAAAATCTTTTCAAAGATTGACTTATGCCAAGGATATCATCAGGTTAGAATTAAAGATGATGATATTCCTAGAACAACCTTTCGAACTAAATATGGTCACTATGAGTTTCTGGTAATGCCATTCAGATTAACAAATGCACCTGCAACATTTATGAGCTTGATGAATCAAGTCGTGCAACCATACTTAGGAAAGTTTGTAGCAGATTTTTTAGACGATATTTTGATCTACAATACAGATCATGAAAGTCATCTAGAACATCTAGAAAAAGTTTTTAAACTTCTTCGTGATAACCAACTTTATGATAGAGAGTCAAAATGTGATTTCTTTACCCAAGAAGTAAAGTATTTAGGCCATATTATTTCCACGGAAGGAATCAAAGTAAACTCGGATAAGGTCCAAGTGATTCTTGAATGGCCTAAGCCCAAGGCAGTTCGAGAACTACAAAGTTTCCTCGGATTGGTAGGATATTATCAAAAGTTTGTGGCTGGGTATGCCAAGATAGTAGTACCTTTGATAGATCAGCTCAAAGGGAAGCATTAGAAGATTACTTGGAAGGAGGAGCAAGCAAGAAGCTTTCAGGAGCTTAAACTTGCTTTAGCTTCAGCCCCGATTCTACAAATTGTAGACCCGAATAAAGCTTTCCAATTAGAAACAGATGCAAGTTCATCTGCAGTAGGAGCAGTACTAAACCAAGAAGGTTGATCAATAGCTTTCAAAAGTAGAAAGCTAATTCCTACTCAACAAAACTATTCTACCTATGAGCACGAGATGTTCGCTCTAACAAATGATCTGAAGAAATAGCACCATTACATATATGGATCAAAGTTGAACATAGTCTTTGATCAAGAGAGCATCAAGTGGTTTGCAAACCAATCGGATTTAAGAGGTAGAAAAGCTAGATGGGATGAACAGTTGCAAGAGTTTGATTATGAACTAAGGTACATGAAAGGAAAGTTCAATGCAATGGCAGATGCCTTAAGTCGGATGCCTATGTTGAACAACCTAACTTTTGTACAAATTCAAAGTGAATTTATTTCAACTTTGAAAGGAATTTGTAAAAGATCCAAGGTACAATCAAGCATGGAAGGCAGTTGAACAAGCTCAAACAAATGAAGCAAGTACTTCCGAGGGTAAGTTTAAACATTATTCTCTCCAAGATGAATATTTTCTTTATAAAGGTAAGGTTTGTTTCCCAAGTCTTCCGGACATACAGAATCAAGTACTTTTCGAATGCCATGATGCTCCAAGTGCTAGACATCTTGGTATTAACCGAACCTATGAGTTAGTTAGATGATATTTTTATTGGCTTAGTTTACATCAAGATGTGCAAAACTATGTAACCAAGTGCCATAAATGTCAAGTTAATAAGTTTGAATGACTTAAAGTTGGAGGATTGCTGCATCCTTTGGAGATTCCCAAAGGTAAATGGGAAAGTATCTCCATGGATTTCATTTTAGGGTTACCCCGCAGTTAGAAAGGCTTTGATTCTCTAGGTTGTTGTTGATCGATTGACTAAACTTGCTCAGTTTATTCCAGTCAAGACTACGTATAAGACTCTAGAACTTGCAAAGATATTTGTAAATCAACTTTATAGACTCTATGGTCTTCTAGTAGACATAGTTTCTGATCGGAATGCTCGATTTACAAGTAATTTTTGGCAAGCAGTCTTTAGTAGATTTGAAACTAAACTAAGTTTAAGCACAACCGAACATCCCCAGATGGATGGATAGACCGAGAAAATCAATCAAATTTTGGAAGACATACTTAGAGCTTATGTTACTTCCAAACAGACTGATTGGGAAGACTATCTTCCTTTAGTTGAATTTGCCTATAATAGTGCCAAGAATTAATCAACTGAATTTAGTCCATTCATGTTGATGTATGGGTTCCCTCCTAGGTCTCCATATGTAGGAGGACTTCAAAATGAACGAGTACAAGCACCTCAAGAATTCCTTCAAGACATGAACTTTAAGTTAAAAATAGCTAAAGAAAATTTAAAGAAAGCTCAAGATCGAGCAAAAGCTTATGCTGATCCTAAGCGAAGAAATATTACTTTTTAGGTTGGTCTATCTTCGTGTTCCTGAAAGGTCGAAAAAGTTTAAGATTGGTCAATGCGGAAAGTTGTCACCTAGATATTGTGGTCCTTTTCCAATAACCAAGAAAGTTGGCTTATGGGCTTATGAATTAAAACTTACAGAAGATAGTTGGATTCATCTAGTGGTCCATGTTAGCCGACTTAGGAAGAGTCTAACAGATTCAAATAATCTAGTTGGACAACAGGTTATTCTTCCACTTCCCATAAGTGAAATAGTTCCTCATGAACCTGAAAGGATACTTCGCACCCGAGATAAACATACAAGAAGTCACTTGTACGAAGAGTACTTAGTAAAATGGAAGGATGGAATTGAAGAAAATTCAACTTGGGAAAAAGTTTCTACAATCTAGTGACGTTTTCCAACTTTCCAATTTTAAGTTGGTCAAGGAAAGATAAGGTTTTCTACTTTCAAGTTCTAAGTGGATAACCGACCGAATGAATGCTCATGTTCTTCCGATATTAGAACATGAGGCTTGGGGGTTGCCTATGCCAATAATATATATAGATTTATTTTTGAAGATGAAAATCTTTCCCAAGGCGGGAAGAATGTAATAAAGTAAGTCTATGGTCTAGGGATCCGATCGCTTCAGATAGATCTGAGATCGGACATCATTTGGTCACTCATGTGTAGGACCAAAGATCTCAAGAATAGACTCAAGAATAAGTTCATGTGCTCTCATATTCAAGTGATCCACTTAGCTTAGTGGTTAAGTCTCAAGTGTGAAGGAGGAGGTCTTGGGTTGGGGGCGCATGGGGAGAGAGTTTTGCCCAAGAAGCTCTAGAGCCTTCTAACTCAAGTTAACTTGAGTTAACTTGAGTCTAGAGAGACTTAACTCGAGTGGTGAGTAAAACCATCACTAGAGTGGACTCTAGTGGAAGGTACTAAAGCAATGGATAAGATCACTCCAACCACTAATGGACTCTAGTGGAAGATATCAAAGGAGTGGAGGAGATTGCACATGCACTTGTGGACTTTAATTGCATTTGTGGTCCTCATTGATTCAAGTAGCTATATATAGAGGCATATGGCTAGGAGGTGATTCATGGCTCATAGTTCTAAAGTACTGCCATGTTATTCTCCAATATTGGGGCTAACCATGATAATGCTTGACCACAAAGTAGGGTTCCAATAAAACTGACCTTAGATGTCTCATCACGATATCTATTAGGTTGCATACATATGTACAATTTAACTTGCTTTCATTCACATATGCTCAAAGCATATCCTCTAGGATTTGGTTAACCCTCTCTATTTGCCCATCCGACTGTGGATGTGCAGTCATACTCATGCTAAGTTTAGTATCCAACTTCTTGAAGAATACTCTCAAAAAGTAGCCAATAAACTTCCTATCTTGTTCGAAAACAATGTCTAAAGGAAGATCATATAATCAATATAGGTTCTCAAGAACAAACCTAGCCAACTCAGTTGTCTCCACTATACTATGTGTCAGAATAAACCTAACCATTTTGGTTAACCTATCTGCAGTTACCCAAACAGAGTCATGCCCTCTCTGTGTCTTAGGTAATCCTACTATAAAGTCCATGGAGATACTTTCCCACTTCCCATTGGGAATATCCAATGGGTGGATTAGTTTTCCAATCCTTAACCTTTGAGCTTTATTGACCTGGCATTTAGTGCTCTTAAGCACATACTCTAGGATGTCCCTTTGAAGTCTAGGCCAATAAAATTGCCTCTTACCAAGATCATAAGTCTTTTTGACTCTTGGGTGTCCCACACTAGCTGTGTAATGACACTCATACAATATGTGCTATCTCATCTCAAAATTTATAGGGACACACACCTTACCTTTATACAATAGATACCCATAATGGACACTGTAAATCTTCCACTTGAATCCTTCTTGAGTACCTATCGATACTCCATCCTCATTGGAAACTTGTGCATCAAGATCCCCTTTCTCTATGGCTTCCCAAATCTTTGAATATATAGGACAAATCCTCGATTTCCCTCTAATAGATTCAAGTAGCTCACTAGTGATCTGAGTAAAACTCAATCCATTGAGCATAGGCATGCGGCTAAGGAAGTCAGACACCACATTAAAATTTCCTTTCTTATGTTGGAGTTAGACGTCTACGGAAGCACATAAAAAACACAAGGAGGAAGAAGAAGCTTAGAGCACAACACACAATACTGAATGTATTACCACTAGAATGTACAAAGATAAGTATCATGTTAGGGCAATAGGCAAATATACAAGACAAGGGGAAAAAAAACCCCTAAAGAGGGAAAAAAGTGCCCCGACAGTTCTAGAGTGTTCACACACATCACTACCTAAATATATCAACAAATCCCCCTTGGGAGTGATGCGGTGAACAAGGAGCTGGCACTCATGTATAAGGAAGTGCCAAGCTATGTGGAAATCACTCCACAAAAGGAAGTAAGTCCAAAGCTTTGTGGAAATTTTCAAACTTCTCCCTAGGCAGAGCCTTCGTGAAAAGGTCTGCAATGTTCTCCTACGTGGGCACATATGCCAAGTTGATCTCCCCAACAGAGAACCTCTCCCTGACATAATGATAATGCATCTCAATGTGCTTAGTGCGAGCATGGAACAAAGGGTTCCTCACAATTGCCAACGCACTTTGACTGTCAATGAAGATGGTGGTGGAAGAAAACTGACCAACACGCAAATCAACCATAAGGCTTCTCAGCCACACACACTCAACAGTAGCTGTGAAAGCTGCCCTATACTCAGCCTCACGATTGGAAGTGACCATGGTAGGCTGCTTCTTGCTCAACCAAGATATACATGAGCTACCAAGCATGAAGAAAAGACCACTAGTGGACACATGAGTGTCATAGCAACAAGCCTAGTCATAGTCAGAAAAAGCATGCAAATCTGGCGATAGTGATCCCCCCTTGGGATAAAACAACCCAAGTAGCCGAGGACCACTGTTGACACTCAAGCTTAAGGACAAAGCATGGAAGCGCATCAAGGAAGTGGACGCACAAGAAGAAGGAGCATGTAGGAAGCTCCAAGAAGCACATGTCAAATTTTCAGAAGAAATCCCTATAAACATAGTGATTTTTATCACTAAAAACCATTGTACATACCATTTTTCATTTTTGCAACTCCATTTTGTTCAAGCCGAGGAGTCCTCGAGCTTGAGGAGTATTAGAACTATCATCCTAATAATTTTCATAATTTTTAGACTCCATTTGAGCCCCCAAATAAGCCATGGAACCTATTTTTTAACTAGGCCTGACATTAGGTCTGGACAGGGCCAAAACCATTCACAAACCTATAAGAAGGGCTAGAGAGCTCATTTTTGGGGTGAGCTTGTTGTAGATTTGAGCTTTGTAAGAGTTTTCTTTTGTAGTCGAAGCTTTCTATTGTTCCACTCTTTGCTCTTACCTTGTGTGCGCGTGTGTGTATATGTGTGCATGCTTGTGTGCTGTCACTCATGCACTTGTGCCATCACTTGCTTATAGTCGTCATACTAGTCCTCACGTCTCTGCGGATTGTCATTTATGAGGTGAATCTCCTCATGTTGGAACTTACCATTGTGCTAGAGTGACACCAAATTTGGCACTGTTGCCTGGGAGAGAGCTTGGAGGACGAGCGTGTGATGGTAAGAGGAGTAGCGACGTTGGAAAGTAAAAAAATCACCATTTTCAGTTCAGTTTTTGATTTTTTCTCCATCTTCATCTTCATCATCATCACCATCTTCTCCCACCTTCATCTTCTCTGATTTTTTTCATTTTTCAACTGTACATTCACTTCGTTTTCACTTGTGGTTGTGAGAAAGAAGCTTAGAGAGGGTGCAGAACTGAAGCGCTAAAGAAAAACTACCAAAATACCCCAAAAAATAAAGTGATCAGTTTCGAACATAACACAACCTGTGCCAAGTGTCGTGAGTGTGATATCGCGGGTTTGAAGATAGATTTTGCATTTACAGTCACATACTAGTGACAAGGAGGACACTAGGTACTCATATTTGCAAAAAATTTTGAATTTGGACTCCAAAAAATCCAAGTATCGTGATCGGTTGAGTTCAAGTGTCGTGATACTTGAATTCTCGTGTGTCACGATATTTGGTAGATATCAAGTGTCGCGATATCTGTAACCCCCAAGTCTCTCGATATCTATGATATCCAAGTGTCGCGATATCTGTAACCCCCAAGTCTCTCGATATCTACGATATCCAAGTGTCACGATATCTACGATATCCAAGTATCGCGATATTCCTCAAGTGTCGTGTGTCCCCTTAGCATCAAGTGTCGCGATATCTGTGACCTCCAAGTGTCGCAATACTTGACAAGTGTTGCAATATCTGACAAGTGTCATGTGTCGTGACTGCTCACGTGTCCAGTGTCATTGACATTAGGTGTCGTGACATCTCTGCAAGTATCATGTGTCGTCTGAGCATCAAGTGTCATGATATCTGCTAGGTATCGAGTGTTGTGACCAACCAGGTGTCGTGTGGCCAACCAGTAGTCACCATCTATGAATTCAAGGATCTGGAGACACCAAGGAAAGTTGTCTATCTAGATCACACATCTAAGAAAATGTTCTTGGTAACAGAGCACGATAGGCATGCATACACTTGGCAGGGTGAATCAATTTTCCCTCCACCAAGATCTAGTGTTTCCCATGGTATCCAAGGAGCAAGATCATCCAAGGCTCATGAAACCGAGAGGGAAAGAACCAGAGAGAGACCTGAGGTAAGCTTTGCACACACGGTGGGTAGAGACCGATCGGGATTAGGAACTGAAAGACCTGAAAGGGAGAGACATAGAGTACATAGGCATCAAAGAGATGAACCAGATTTTCCATTGCCTAGATCACGAGAGAACTCAAGAACCCTTAGACCCTCTCAAGTGGTCAAGGCAATGAAGAACTATTTTGATGGGTTAGGAGATCCTTATGACAATGTGGCCGAGTTCAAACAAGTGTTAAGAGCTGAATAGGTTGAGGACTTGTTCACTCAATTCAAGGCATTTGGTTTGACTCTTAAGGGTACTGCCTTAGCTTGGTTTCAACCCCTAAATAGTCGCAACTATCGAGACATAGGCCAATTGCTAGAAGCATTCATTGTAGAATTTTCCAAGAGTGGTATCAGGCATAACACATCATCCTTGATCCACAACTTCAAGCAGACACCCCAAGAAATAGTGCGACTTGCAGGAAGATGATTCAGACAATACTTAGAAAGATGCCCTATTCCAGAGTTACCCACACCAGCCAAACAAGTGGCCTTGTTTTTAGATGGCTTACTGAGCACCCAGTTAAGATCATATGTGTACTTGAAAGAGCCTAGATCCATAGAAGAGTGCGTGCGAATGTGTATTGACGTAGAAGAAAACTTGGCTGAGGAGTTAGAATTTTCCAAACTCTATAAGGACTCTGATAGTTCTACTAGTCATACCTCTAGAACCTCCACGGAGATAGATGAGATAGCTGAGAAAGATGCCAAGAAGCTAGGAGTTCAAAATAGACAAACACCAAGGGTCACCTCATTGAAGCGATGTTACAACTATGGTGGAGACCACATCAGCACCAAGGAAACCCTAATGCTCTATATTCAACCATTGAGAGGAAATACATAAATCATTCAGCCCAAGATTGTCCATACAGTAGGCAGGCTATCATACGAAATTTTCAGCAACCTCACCAGCAGGGTAAGTATCAATATCAATACCAACAACCATATTATAGGCCACAACAACAATATCAGGAACCATATAGGCCACAACCAGTCCTAGGAAACCAACCACTAGCTCCTGCCAATGTGATTCCAGTTAAGTATGGAATGGTAGAGGAGAACCTTAATAGAGCATTGGTGCCAGTGACCCCTTTGATCATAGAAAATGACTCTCAGGCTCATAGTTCATACTACTCACATGAAGATAGTCCACAAGCCTATTACATAGAGTCACTTGAGCATAGTGAAGCTTATCCCTATCAATACGAGACACCACTTATGGAACAAAACTGGGAGCCAAAATATTCCAATGTCATGTATACGAATCCGAATCCTAGGCACCAATTGAGACAAGTAAGACCACAAGCCCCTAGAGGACCATGTTTTAGATGTCAGGGTGACCATTTCATTCATGAATGTCCCACTCACTCACTCCAAGACAAGGATAGAACATCGCAATACAAGGCTTTTGTCTTGAATGTAGCAAGGAACATCTTTCAAGAGAGTGTCCTAGGAATCCCTCCAGTGTGCCCAAGGTTAGACCCATCAATGTGGTAGGCTTAGTGACGGATTCAAGTTCAAGTAGTAGTAATGTGGCTCGTGCATAGGCAGTCACTAGGGCACAAGCATTGAACCAGGATAAGCCGACTAAACAATCAAAGTCAAGTGAATCAGGAGAGCCTAGTAAGAGGAAAACGAGAACTTGGAAGGATACTAGAGAGAAAGCTAATCGTAAGTGGAATAAAAAGATACCTGAACTAGAAGAAGGCCTGAATGACGGCAAAACAAAAATAGAAGACATTGCATCTCAAAGCCCCTTGCATGACGAAGCTCCACCCACTCCACCTCATCCCACCCCACCACAAACTGTAAATAAACCACAACTAGGGTCTGTTCTTGCAGATCCAACCCTAGAAGGCTTGGACATGATGTTCAAGGCCTACCAGGCTCGACTTCAAGAAGGGCCAATAGCTGCAAACCTGGACAAGGGTTACCCTAGAGCAGATTTAGAGATTGAACGGACAAAAATGTGCATGAAAATGGTAGAGTTGGCTCAAGCTATGCTTGAAACCAGTCAATTGTTCAATCAAACAAACTCTGTCAAGCCAGATTTGCATTTCCAGGGCTTACTAGAAAGATTAGAGCAGTTGGTAAACAAACAACAGGTCTCTTTACCTCCATAAGCTCAACCAGTTGTTGAAAGAGAAAACTCTCCACCAAGGAAAGCGTTTGTTCCTGATTCCATAGATGAGGGAGCACCTCTTTCCATTCAACAGTACTCTCAAGAGTTCTTGCGAGAAATACAAGAAGAGAAATGGGCCAAGGAGAAGGGTAATCCCCCTCCTATTCTTGAAATTGATGATCTTCACAGTCAATTTCCCCAAGACATTCCGTCTATCTATGGAGACCAAACAAAGCAACAAGAAGATGAAAAACTAGATTTTGAATATAATTCTTTACAACAATTGCCACAATTCACACGCCCATGGGAATCTGAATCTCTCCAGATTAGAGCTCCCACAATACTGGTAAGAAACGAAGACTCAGTGGTTCCAAGGAACACTGATGTCATGAAGAACACTAAGGTTCAGTGTCATCTCACGGTAGAAGAGCTGCTCAAAGCAAAACTTGAGCTATGGAATCATGTGAAGGACCAGGTTCCAGAACTTGATTCCAATATGCCAAAAATAGGCTCTAAGCAGAAAGTCCCAGAGATACCTCTAGACAAAATAGGGGACATGTGTGAGGGTGAAGAAGGTAATACTTATCTTCCAATCACCTACCAAGGTCACACAACCAAAGCAATCATAGATTCAGGTGCTGGTGTTGCTATTGCGACCACCTCCTTGTGGAAGCGATGGGCCAAACCCACATTAAAACCAACTAGAATGAAGCTTCAAATGGCAGATGGTCATTTTGAAAGACCTCTAGGATTGCTAGGAGGGATAACTCTAACCACCTGTGGCGTAGAGTTTGAGCACACCTTTGCTATATGTGACTTTGAAAAAAATAAAAATCTATGAGATGATCCTAGGAAGACCCTTCCTACGACAGTTGCAAATAGTACAGGATTGGGGAACCAACTCCTTGTACTTACAGCACTTAGGGGTCACCACCAAGGTCAATTTGAAGGATTACACCTTCAGAGACCCCTACAGTGGAATCCTATCCACAAAGCGAAAGAAGATTCTATCTCTGTGCACTCTAGAAGTTCACTTGATTCATCATGGCTGCATGAAGATACTCACTTGTGGATGTGCAAGGTTGCAGAGGAAGAGGAAAAGTGCCTAAAAGCAAGAGAAGAAGGAACTCCCCCAGGAGATAGACCAGTTAAAGATCCAGCCTATACACCGATGACATTTCCAGATGAGGAATTCGAGCCTCATGGTTGGGCAGAAATCTTACCTACCATGGACATTGCAGTCAATGAAGAACAATGGACACCTCATTGTGATGAGGAGGGTTATGATATTTCAATGTTCATGTGTCAGCCCTTGCTAGAAGAATGTGACCCTAGTGATGTCATAGAAGAAGAAGAAAACGATGATGATCTAAAGTCCATTGTAATGGATAGTTGCTTTAATTCAGAAAATCACTATCTAGAAGATGTCAGAGTATTTACTCAAAGAGAAGAAGAACCTCTCACAAGCATTAAAACTATAAATTCAAAGGATGGAAGTGACGGAGGTCAAAGGAAAAAAAAAAAGAAAAGGAGTGAAACAAGAAGAGGAGGAATCACTATTTGAGGTACCACAAAATTTCAAGAAGTATGAAGTGGAAGATCGAAAATTTTTGGGACGAATGCCTAAGAGAGAGGCCATCATAGGAGAAGCATATGATAATAAAGAGAAGACCAAAAAGATTGTAGTGACCATTGAAGAGAACAAAGAGAGATGCACATACATAGGAGATGACCTGTAAGGAATTGAACTCACAACCTCTTGGTTAGGAATGTGATGGGCTAACCACTTGCCCCAAAAGCCATGGTTGAGGATTACTTCCTAATACTCTCTCTTAGGGTGTATTTCAACCATCTCCTACCTATCAGGGGTGTGGTTCAACCAACTCCTACCTATCACTTTATTACATTCTTCCCCCCTTGGTCAATCATTGTCCTCAATGATATGCTCTTGTATCCCTCTAGCCTCGATGATCAGCCCCTTGAACTCCCTAGGTACCCTTGAATTGATGTCCTGAACCTCGCATAGTTTCTAGAACCTTGTTCGCAACCTTGGTCTCTTGAACCCTTGATCTCAACCTTAGTGTCTTGAACCTTCTTGTTCGCAACCTTGGTGTCTTGAGCCCTTGTTCTCAACCTCAGCGAACCTCGTTCTCACTCATGTTTGGCATCTTGAACCCTCAATCAAGTGCTACCCATGGTTTTGCATGGGCTTGACACTTTCTATCTCTCTCATTAGATTTGGAAAGTTCATTCTGAGAGCTTTCCAACGGTATATTACACACCTCAATCCGACCTACGGATTGAGAGATATGCCTCAATCTTTGTTGGGCTAACTTGTGAAAGTGACGCGTGCTACTTTGTACCCTTTCATATAGAGGATGCCCAAGCGCCTTTTTTAGAGGCCATTAGGTCAATCCATCTTTCCCAAACCTACTTCCTAAGCTTTGATACCAATGTAAGGAAATGACTATAACGACCACCATATGCTAGAGAGATAACTCTCCTCCAAACCAAATGCCTCTATATATAGCTCTCTCTAGGGGACTGCCTTCTTGGGCAGGTGAATACTAACCATCCATGTGTCAGCCATGTAACTACATGTGCGCCAAGTGTCCCAATTAACTAGAGTTAACTCAAGTGGATGCTTCTAGAAGGCTCTAGAGCTCTTTGGGAAAAACACTCTCCCCATGTATCCCATGGGGATTGAACCCAAGATCTGGTCCTTCACATCCTTGAGACTTAACCACTAGGCTAAGTAGATCACTTGTTCACAAGAGCACAAGACCTCCTAGTAAGTCTAAACTCAAGATCTTTGGTCATACACACAGATGACAAAACAATGTCCAATTTCAGATATGTTTGAACCGATCGGATTCTTAGATCATAGACTTACTTTATTACATTCTTTCCCCCTTGGAAAATATTTTCGTCCTCGAAAATGGAGCTATATATCTATTGTAGGAAACCCCCGAGCCTCATGTTCTAAAACTGGAAGAACATGGTCATGTTCTAAAACTAAAAGAACATGTCTCATCTCTGTGGTGGTATCCCTGTCCGAATGATTCAAACACTGTCTCATTTTGCACTTTGATAAACTGGGCAAAGTACAAAGTAGTGAATGAATAATAAGGTACAAAGTAGTGAATGAATAATAAGGGTGGATCTAAAAACATCCCTCGAGTTTTTTACTAGGTGCGATCTGGGCACAAACATGTGAACTGGGTGGATTCAAACTACTAGTCCATCTCTGGGCATAACTGGTGCATGGACTTAGTAACTAAAGTGGGATACTTATCCCTTGTAAGGCTTTGAGAATTCTTGATTCACTTGAATTTGTTTTGGATAACTTGAAGTTTGGTTGTCCCAAACATCTAACTTGGATGTTTGTATAATGATTAACTCCTATCCAACATTTACTTGGTTTTACCATCCGACTAGAGGACTACTTTGTCCTAATGAGTTTGAAAATCCTATGTAAACTGCAGGAGAAAGTTTATCATTTTCTTTGAGTTAACCATACTATAACTTGGCCAATTCAAATGCAAATAAAAATTTGTCCAACTTAGGACACTTTTCTCAAAGACTTGAGCTAAAGTTCTTGGGAATTGTCGATCTTCTGAGCAATCCCTAACTTCTCCATTCTAGAGTATACTGGAATCTAGGAAATCATTTATGTTATAACTTGAAGCAAACTCAAATGAATAAGTCCACTTAGAATTATTATCTTTTGAAGATTGAAAAGGTTCTTGTACATAACATCCATCTAGGATGTTCAATTTAGTTATCTAGTTCTAACCGACTAACCCTGATCTTTTGTAAAAGGAATCAGATACTATATCTGAGCCAATTCCAAAAGATTTGGAAAGTGAAAAGAAATAACTAAA
Organism: Ceratopteris richardii; assembly: GCA_020310875.1. Classification (NCBI taxonomy): domain Eukaryota; kingdom Viridiplantae; phylum Streptophyta; class Polypodiopsida; order Polypodiales; family Pteridaceae; genus Ceratopteris; species Ceratopteris richardii. The sequence continues at coordinate 14,712,334 of CM035408.1, read as the reverse complement.
ACTTTGTACAACCAATTCAAACTTTGAAGATACATAAACTTGCTATGAGCCAAAGTCTAGATGACTCAGGACTTTAACTTCTCAAGGATCTGTTTCAACAGGTATTGAAGTATTTTTTCTATCTTTAAGAGAAATAAGCTGGTTTCTCAAAAAGATTCAAAGAAAATAAAAAAACATAATCCAACCACAAGATACTAGTGCGGTAACCAACATCCGTGTGTTGACCCACTGAGGTTTTGTTGATGAGTTTTTTATTCAAATAATGCTTCACTTGAGACTAAGTTCAAGTCATATTCAGTCTTTCTGACTCCTTACTGGGAATGAAATTCTTGTGCATTTCTTTGAGTCAAAAGAGTGAATTTACCAAGTTACACTAGGAACTTGACGCTTGATTTAGTCAATCAAATCCTTGTTTGAAAGGATCATTTCAATGTCAAAGTCCTACTAATTCAAAAATTTATTAAATATTTCTGAACCAACACTTTATCTTGAAGTGTTTCAAGAGGATCTTGGAAGTTACTTACTTCATATCTTCTATTTCCTTGATCTTGAAGTTATCTTGAAATATCTTGAGATACTACTTTTATCCTTCTTGAATTTAAACTCCTTCTTTGAAGTCTTTAATTTCCTTGAGGATCAGATCTAACTTCAAGATTTATTCTAAGACTAAAAGATAATCATCATCTCACGGTCCGATGTCCCATACCATCTTTCCTACATCAATCGGAGTATAAAGTGTGGTGTCCCATACCACCCTATTTTATACTCACATTAACATGTGAGTGAATTTTATCCTAAAGTCTAAACATATCTTGATAGAGTACCTTCTTGCCTCAATTCTTTGCGAGAATTTTGAAGTTTCAAGCATAACCTCTAACTAGATTTTCTAGGTTTTGATCCCTCCACATGATCGATTCATGATCTTGTGCTTTTCTTTGGGAACTTGAAAACCTTTTGATGGAACATCCATCCTTCTTTACTAGGGTTTTCAAATGACAACGAAATAGAATTCCAAGTACTTGAATTTTCATAGATTCAAACTCAATTGGTTTATTCTTGACCAATTTATAGTGACAAGAGCTTGTGACTTCTTTTCTTTAGATTCCTTTCTTTACTGATGCTTTAGGTACCTATCTCGACTAAGATTTCTACAGGAATCTCTCTACTGCTTAAGTCTAAGTATCCGCTCATGCTTTCTGGATTTGTACCAAAATCCCTTTTAAGGATAGGCAAACATTTATGATTTACCTTCCACAGACTTAAGTACCGTCTTCATGGTTGCAGACTACACTCTTGGAATTTCTTCACTCTGTTCATACTTGGAACAACTTACTTTTTCACAATTTTCTATTGGATAAATGGAACTTGAGTGAATAATTCCCAAAAGGAATTTTATTGCCAATACTTGGCCAATCTATAGAGTAGTTCCAATCGCACATTCTTGGACAATCATGGCCAAGTTTGATCAAGTCTAATTGATCTTGCGACTAAAATAAAGACTTAGTCTTTGTCTATAAGATCTCTTAAACTATCAAAAGCATTTTTCTTTGATTACCCATGGGCTTTTAGAGATCTTTTCCCTTCTAAGTCCAAACATACACTCATGCCTCTTAGATTCCAAAGCTAAGAATCTTTGATATACCTTTGGGTTATATCACTATTTGGACTTAAGTAACCATACCAAAGGTTTGGAAACTACTGGGAACTACTTGCTATAAAACTTACTTAAAAGATTCCGGTCTCACATCTAGGGAGATTTTTCTTTCAAGAACATTTAGACTACTATCAAAGAATCAAGTAATACTAAGCCAATGATTCATCTTGGAATCTTTTGCTTTCTAATTCAATGATTCATCTTGGAATCTTTTGCTTTCTAATCCAACGATTCATCTTGGAATCTTTTTCTTAACTGGAATGATCTTCAAAATAAATTCTTGATTTTTGGACAAGATCAAGACTTACGGCTTTATTGCTTGTCCAAAAGATATTTCTTTTAATCCAAGAAAATAGTTAACCATACTATTTTCTTTGTTGTCTTAACTATAGGAAGTAGCTTAATTCCTAGAGATTACTTTGATGTATCTTTTAGGAAAATATCTTGATTCCTAAAGATTACTTGGGTTTCTTCTTTAAGCTCTGATTAGCTTAAACAAAACCAAGCATACTTGTCTCATTCTCAAAAAAGTTCTTAATATAAGTATTCAACTACTTATCCAATAATCATGCATATAAAAATGTCTGTTCTTGCATGCAAATGCATGTGAGTGCATGCACATGTTGGCATTCTCCTTTCATGCATTAAACCTAAATCAAGCAATTCTCGAGCTTGAAAATTCATGTTTCCAATCATCCATGCACAAACAATCTATTTTCTACCTTACAAAAGGTTATAAATATACATGTGCACATACTTGAGTGCATCCTATTCCTTTTTGCAAGCAAGAAGAAAATGTGTATGGTGCATGAAAACATCTTTTGAAAGGATAGATGCACCAATAATCTTTTATAGACGCATGCCTATGCTTGTGTCTAATGAGTGTTTCAATATCTTTATGCTCTTTCATGTAGGTTTCCATAATTTGCATCAAGATTATAAAAAATGAAGTTTACTTCTATACTTCAATGATAATAACATGCATCCTACAGGAAAGCATAGAGCAAAACAAATATTGAAACCAATCATTAACTTTGGAAAATACTTTCCTCCCAATTAAGCTATGTCCTTCCATTGATCCTCTCGAAGAGGCATTATCCTTCTCCTTTGATTGTATCTTTTATCGTTCATGAGAACACGGGTTCGAAACCGTGAGATGGTTACACCGTGACTCCGTCATCAGCAGGTCTATAGATCGATTCTTGATCTTGATGGTTGACGAAGGTAAACATTGAGCTCCACAATCGATGGCTAATCTAACGAAGGATAGACGTTGCATTTTTTTTGCTACCAGATCACAAAAAGAGAAAAGATTTCTCGCATGAAGAAGGCAAACTTCACGAGAGAGGAATAACATATCATTGAAAAATGAATGTGATAAATCTTCATTGTATTTCCTCTCAAGCTCAAGGTCACCATAGATTCTATAGGCTCTGATACCAATGCAAGAGAATGACTATAATGACCACCATATGCTAGAGACATAACTCTCCTCCCAACCAAATGCCTCTATATATAGTAGGGACTGCCTTCTTGGGTAGGTGAATACTAACCATCCATGTGTCAGCCATGTAACTACATGTGTGCCAAGTGTCCCAGTTAACTAGAGTTAACTCAAGTGGATGCTTCTAGAAGGCTCTAGAGCTCTTTGGAAAAAAGACTCTCCCCATGTATCCCATGGGGATTGAACCCAAGACCTGGTCCTTCACATCCTTGAGACTTAACCACTAGGCTAAGTGGATCACTTGTTCACAAGAGCACAAGACCTCCTAGTAAGTCTAAACTCAAGATCTTTGGTCATACACACAGATGACCAAACGATGTCCAATTTCAGATATGTCTAGACCGATCGGACCCTTAGATCATAGACTTACTTTATTACATGACCTAAGTGCAAAAGAAGAAGTAGAGCTTGTAGCTCTATTAAGGGAATATAGGGACGTGTTTGCATGACACTATAGAGATTTGAAGGGAGTAGATCCAAAAATTTGCTCTCATATGATCCCCATGACTACTGATGCCAAACCCACCAAACAAAAGCCCTACACATATAATGACACTTATGCAACTAAAATCAAAGAAGAAATTGATAGGTTGATTGAAGCTAGATTTATCTATGAGATTGAGCATATTAAATGGGTGTCCCCCATTGTAGTGGTGCGGAAGAAGAACAAAAAGTTGAGAGTGTGTGTTAATCTTAAAAAAGTTAATGCCGCTACGATCAGAGATAGTTATCCACTTCCAATCACTGAACATCTATTGGAGCGTGTTGTAGGCAAGGAAGTTTATAGCTTCCTTGATGGATTTTCAAGTTACAACCAAGTAGCCATTGCCTCAGAAGATCAACATAAAACAGCTTTTGCCATTGAGTGGGGAATCTTTGCATTCCGCGTGATGCCATTTGGGCTCACCAATGCACCTGCAACATTCCAAAGGCTCATGTATCATGTCTTCAAGGAGTTCGGGCGAAAGAGCCTAGAAGTATATGTGGATGATTTATGTGCTCATTCCCAAGAAAGAAGATACCACATTCCTGAGCTTGGACAAATCTTCAACAAGTGTAGAGAATATCGAGTGTGTCTGAACCCAGAGAAGTGTGTGTTCATGGTACGACAAGGTAAAATCTTAGGTCACATTGTTTCTAAGAATGGGATATCTACAGATGAGGATAAAGTAAGAGCCATAGCAGAGTTGCCAAGACCAAGGAATGTTAAAGAGGAACAAGCCTTTATGGGCCATTGTGGATATTACCGTAGGTTTATTCACATGTATGCAATTATAGCTAAGCCTCTTTATGCCTTGTTGACAAATTTCGAGTGGAATGACGAATGCAAAAATTCCTTTAATGAGCTGAAGAGACGTTTGTGCACAACACCAATATTGACCACTCCAAATTGTAATAAACCCTTTCACGTCCATGTAGATGCTTCCAATCATGCAATAGGATGTGTACTAACACAACCCACAGGTGAAGGAAATCTAGATTTACCCATCGCATATGCTAGCAGATAGTTGAACCTGGCTGAACGAAACTATACAACAATCGAGAGAGAAGGCTTAGGCATGGTATATGCTATGAAAATGTTTAGACACTATGTATTGGCCAACAAGTTCAAGTTTTTTTACTGATCACCAAGCCTTATTATACTTGGTCAATTAACCTTGCAACCCAGGACGCTTAGTAAGATGGTTCCTCTTACTAATGGAATACGACTTTGAAGTTGTTGTTAGGAAAGGTAGAACCCACCTCAGGGAAGATCACCTTTCTCGCATCACTTCAGGAGAGTCACCGCAAGGAGTGTCTGATGAATTTCCCGATGCTTATCTGTTCAATTTAGAAGTTGTTCCTAAGTGGGCAAATAAGTTGGTACCTGTCTTAATCTTTGGACCTGCAAATAGGAACGTAAAAACAAACAAAGAAGAAATTGTAAGATAAAAAAAATATCAAATATTGGCAGGAAGCATGTACAAACAAGAGGAAAACGGTGTGTTAGCTTGTTGTGTTGAGGACGATGAACATAGCAGTTGGTTGCAACAAGCCCATGAAGGATTGCTAGGGAATCACTATTCTGAACAATGAACATTGCAAAATCTAAAATGTTTAGGAGTGTATTGGCCTAGCATGGACAAAGAAATTCATGAGTGGATTAAGAATTGTCCAGGGTGCCATAAGAGACCCCCAGTGGAGCATGCTACACTTTATCAAGTGTCATTAATTCTAGATTGGAGTGCTCCATTGGTAGAATTTATGAGATCATGAACACTACCCAGTGAGGCTAGTCTTGCAAGAAGATGAAGCACGGAGCAAGAGGCTCAAGACTATGCTTTAATAGGAGACAACCTATATCGAAGAGGCAAGGATGGTTACCTAAGACTATGCGTTCATGAATCAGACTACTTGAAAGTCTTAGAAAGTGCACATATTGGTGTTGCAGGTGGACACTTTGGTCCTGACCGAGTAATTAAGACCATTCTATTCTCAGGACTTTGGTGGCCCACTCTTCATATGGATGCGCACACCTATGTGAAGAAATGTGACACATGCCAACATGCACAATATCCGATTAGAAAAGACGAGATGCCTTTGAGGCCAATGATGGGAGGATGTGCATTCTCGAAGTGGGGTATAGACTTTGTTGGTCCTATTAAGCCTCCAGCTAGAAACTCCCATGTCGAGTACATCATTGTAGCCACAGATTACCTTACAAAGTGGGTAGAGGTAAAAGCCACAATGAAAAATGATGCTCAAACGATGGCTAAGTTCTTATTCGAGAATGTGTTGACTAGATACAGGTTGCCAATAGAGTTAGTAAGTGATAGAGGTACACACTTCTTGAATGAAGTCATTGAAAATCTTCTCCAAGAATTCTTGGTGATACATAAGAAGTCCGCCCCTATCATCCCCAAGCTAACGGACAAGCCGAAAGCACAAATAAGATCCTATGTAACGTACTGACAAAATTGGTAAATAATAAATGCTCATATTGGGACAAACATCTTCATCATGCTGTTTGGGCTTACCAAGTTGCCTACAAAACAGTATTCAATGCGACCCCATTTCAGATGGTCTTCGGATAGAATGTTGTGCTACCATTGGACTTCCTAATCCCACCTTTGAAAGTAGCACAAGAGCATGAGTGGAATGGACACGAGTTTTCCTCCAGGATCTTTGATCTAGAACGCTTAGGTGAGACGAGGCTACGAGCGGCAACATGCATTTATGCTGCAAAGAAATGGAGAAAGGCATACTCTGATGCCCATATAAAGGATAAAGGATTGAAAGAAGGAGATCTAGTGCTCGTTTATACACTAAAGCAACATGCTTGTAAATTGGAAAAAAGAGGATATGGACCCATGATCATTTATCAAATTTCCACTAGCAGTGCGGTTCAATTGGCCACTTTGGAAGGTGACATCTTGCCAAACTATATTACTGGATGTCGAGTCAAGCTGTATCAAGAACCTCTTATAGAGGATATGTTAATGAAACTCAACACTGCTAAGAAGCGAAAAGAAGAAGAGTTGAGGGTCAGAGAAGAATCACAGGCAGAGGCTAGAGAGCGCATAAGGAGGAATAAGTTACGGTGATTAGGCTTATATGTCAACCAGAAAGCCCCAAAATATCACATGGACATGTGCCAAAAATCGGCATTATTACTTCTCGAATAATTGATCGACACCCCTTTGTGATGATAGAGACAGGACAAGGAAAGACTGTAAGGACTGTGAGAGCATTGATTGACTCAGGAGCAGTAACTAGCGCGGTCAGACTTTCATATTGCCATGATCTGCAATTGAACATCAATCCCATAGAAGCCTATCTCATAGGGTTAGGAGGTGTGGAGACCCCTTGTTTGGGCGAGGTGGAGCTCCCCATCTACCTTCAAGATGTTCCAATGAAAGTCAAAATGCTAGTGTGTCACGATGAGGACCTTACAGAGCCACTTGTCTTGGGTCAAGATTGGATTTATGACCATGCAGTCAACTTGAACCTAAGAAGTCAACTTCTTCAAGTTTGGGTACAGGAACAATGCATTACATTAGAATTAGAGAACTGCATGCTCACATATCATGGCACCACACACTCTCTCAGTTCCTCTAAGAATAATTTTCATGAACAAGATGTTGTATGTGTCAAAAGCTCTATGATCCAAAAGAACTCAATCATGGAAGAACAGTCGCAAAGGCAAACGGACCTTCCTTCCTTTTCAAAGAGTAAAGCATCCACAGTAGTTCAACCTCAGAGGCAAGCGAAACAGTTAAGACAACTAGTATATCAAATAGACAAAGAGCCTTCAAGAGTAAAGTAGCTCCATGCATAAAGCAAATCTGGGTACAAAAAGGAGAGCAACCACTAGCTAGGCCAACACAATTCCCACCCAGGCAAGCCAACCATGGGAAGACAAGAACCAAGCAACTAGGACTAGCTCAACCAAAAGGTCTTCGACAAATTTGGGTACCAAAAAAATTAGCTACAGCTCAACAAGGGCGATTACATATGTGGATTCCCAAAGCACTCTTACATGCACAAAGGCCTATGCTCTCCACCATGCAAAAGGTCTCAACAAAGAAGCCAAGGAGAGAAAAGGGTAAGAACCGAGCACAAAGAACAAAAGAACATAAACTCAACCCTTTGAAAAAAGTAAGAAGAAAATCATCAAGGATATGGGTTTGGAAGCCAAAAGCATCAGTAGCACCCACAAAACCAAAGAGCCAACCACAGGGGATAAAAAAATCAAGCAACCATCCACAGATGAAGAAGCCAAAGTTGATCTCTACGCAGTCAAACACTATCCTCAGATGGATCCCTAAAGGGAGGAATGGTTAGTTGTCATTTAACCATCGACTTATAACATCATTTCAAGATCCACTGGCTACCTCCAACAAAGACTTCATCAACATCCACCAGCAACATTGAAAGCCTCAACATGCAACAACCATGTGCCTTTGGCATAACCATGTCTTTTGCACCATTCAGATCATGCACTTCCAAAGTATGCATTAATATAGGGCCTCCTTACATGGCCGTGCATAGAAACAATTGAGAACCCCAGGCACATGCGACACATCTGACATATGTAAAATATTTTATTAATGCTAACATCTTTCTTCTTGTTTGATGCCATTGTTCCAAAAAAAAAAAAGAGAGATGAAGCAGAAAAGACAAAGAGAGGAGACATGACCAAGCGCTAGAGGAATCTCACCACTGCACCATCAACAAGGACTTCCATCAAAAAGAAAGACAAGCCAATGGTCAATCACCACGAGGGGAGTACAACACAGAGTTAAACATCGATTGAAATTTCACCATGCTAAGCACACTTCGACAACACTACTGCAATGATAGCTTAGGAAACCTCTTTGTCAGCATATCCTTGAGCACTTAGCTCAAGACCCCATTTTTGCACCATACCGTTAACATTGCATTCCCCAATTACGCATACATAGGTCCACACTACAAGGCCATGCACAAGGCACATATTTTCTTCAACCCATGCACTAACACACTTACCCATCATCCATTATGGGTTACAAGTACTTGGCATGAAAATGATGAAAGCCATCTTTGGAAGAATCAAGGGACATCAAGGTGATAACAATAAGCGCAAGGAAGCAATCCACCACCGAGAGGTGCTCTTAATCAACATTGACCACCTCTTTTGAGCAGCTAGCAATTTTGGAAAGCTCACAAATGCACCATCAAGCTGGAATACAAGGAAGAAGTACATACAAAGGGACTACAACCTGCAAGGGCTAGCAGTAACAAAATGAAGACCCAAACAACTTACCAAGCTACAATTGGAAGATGGACCGCTCTTGTTGGTACATGCTGGACACTACCTCTCCATGCACTACATGGAATAACCACTACAACAAAGGTTCTGTCAGGGATGACAGACTCTAGAGGGGGGGAGTGTTGACACTCAAGCTTAAGGACAAAGCATGGAAGCGCATCAAGGGAGTGGGCACACAAGAAGAAGGAGCATGTAGGGAGCTCCAAGAAGCACATGTCAAATTTTCAAAAGAAATCCCTATAAACATAGTGATTTTTATCACTAAAAACCATTGTACATACCCTTTTTCATTTTTACAACTCCATTTTGTTGAAGCCGAGGAGTCCTCGAGCTTGAGGAGTATTAGAACTATCATCCTACCAATTTTCATAACTTTTAGACTCCGTTTGAGCCCCCAAATAAGCCCTGGAACCTATTTTTTAACTAGGCCAGACACTAGGTCTGGACAGGGCCAAAACCACTCAAAAACCTATAAAAAGGGCTCGAGAGCTCATTTTGGGGGTGAGCTTGTTGCAGATTTGAGCTTTGTTAGAGTTTTCTTTTGTAATTGAAGCTTTCCATTGTTCCACTCTTTGCTCTTACCTTGTGTGTGTGTGTGTGTGTGTGTGCATGCTTGTGTGCTTTCACTCACGCACTTGTGCCATCACTTGCTCATAGTCGTCATACTAGTCCTCACATCTCCGCGGACTGACATTTATGAGGTGAATCTCCTCACATTGGAACTTACAATTGTGCTAGAGTGATAACCACTCAAGTAGCAAAAGATGCACTTAATCGCCTACCAATGCTTGACACCTGGGCAATGCATAAACATGCTCATCTGTGAGACAACAAACTGAATATCTGGCTGAGTAATGCATAATAAATCAATCATCCAACAGGTTGGTGATAGACAACAACATCAAATGCATCTCTTGTTAGACATGGTCAATGCTCCACCCTCATGGAAGACTTGGCATCAAGCCAAGAAGGTAGTTCACCTTTGGGTGGACATTGAGGGGGGGTGTTAGATATGCTCAATGCCTCACCCTTATGTAGCACCACCATTGTTCCATAACACTCTTTGTAAGGCCCCCATTATGAGGAGAAGCCATGTGAGAGTGTTGGAGATTGGTAGGTTCCCGACTTTGAGGTCAGATGAGGTCTAGTGTAGACCGTAGATGGATAGTTAGGAAGGTTACTTCTAAGCCATTGGATTTGGGATTGATCCGATGTGAGGATCAACCTAAATCAAGGGCTAGAAACAAAAGTAGCTTTCTTAACTTGGGGAAGGGTCTATTTGATATAAGCCATTGGATCTAGACTTGATCCTAAGTGTGGATTAAGCAAGATCAAGGGTTACAAACAAATGGTTGTTGATCCTACCTTTCTACCATTGGATTTACCCCATAGATCAATGGTGGACATTATTTTGGGCATGGATCAAGCTACCACGACCCTAGAACATGGGTAGGCCAACTTAGGCTTGGAGGACCATATAAGGATGGTCCCCTCCCCATGTAGGATCATCAGTTTGTGTGTTTGGAACCATTAGGGTATCCATCTTAGTACCCATTGTGTTGGCCTAAAGCCCTTCACCTAGCTTCTATCTAGATCACCATCTAAGCTCCATATAGGGAGTGCATGGGTGGATAGAACCATCTATATATTGTTTAGTGTTTGAGTTCCATTGTATTAGAGTTATGAGTTTTAGTTGAATTGAGTTGAGTTCATCTTCTATTCATCTTGAGTCCACTTTCCATTATAACCATATCTCTTATGTTATTCCCATGAGTAGCAATATCTCTCTTTCTCTCTAACCTTGATCTTATATGTGTGTTGTCGTAACCTCTACATGGCATTAGAGTTACACCACTAGCCCACCACTCAATCTTTATTATTCATTTATTTTCTTTTTCTTACATGGTATCAGCGCTCAAGAAGATTGCAGAGATTCGTGGAGGCCAAGGAATCAACTCTAGCATTTGTGGAAGGAATGCTTTAACAATCAAGCTTGTGAGAGGTAAAGGCTTCAACTCCAAAGTTTGTGGTAGGGAAAGGCTTCAACATTGGAGTTCTTGGGAGGCAAAGGCTTCAACACTATAGCTTGTGGGAGGCAAAGGATTCAACGCTAGAGTTCTTGGGAGGCAAAGGCTTCAAGGCATCAAGTTCATGGGACACAAAAGCCTTCAATACTATGGAGGTGTTAGAATCTAGAAGTGGAAGTGGAAGTGGAGTTGGTGCAATGGATTTCGAAATGCAAACACTATGGGTTCATCCACCAACCTTCAGTGAAGGCAAGTTAGATGGTATGAATTATTTTCTTTGGAAGTTCAAGATTACAGTTATCCTTGATTCTTATGATCTTTTGGAGATGGTGATGGGAAGTGAGCAAGAGCCACAACCTACCTTTGACCCATTGGATCCGAGTATGGTGATTCTCCCAGATGCAAAACTTCTACAAGCTTGGAAGGTAAGGAATGCAAATGCACTATATTATATAGTGAACAATTATGTGGACTCTATTCTACCTCTTATTCAACATACATCCAAGGCAAGTGAGGCATGGAGTATATTGAGGAGTCACTATGAGGTAAGAAACCCAACATGCGTTCAAAATTTAGAAAGCCAATTGGAAGTAGAGAAGTTTGCAGAAGGAGAGAAGGTTAAGGCATCCACTACTCAAATCAAGAAGCCATGTGATGGAAAGGCTTTTGAAGGGATAGAGAAGACTAGCAAGGGACTAGCTCAAAGGCATCTCCAAGATTCTCCACCAAACTATGATGGAAGGGCAACTACTCTCAACACTCAGGTGAGACCTCAAACATTGATACTTGAGGAATTCTATTCACTACCAAGGGAAGAGGACTTGGAGCTCAAAGCCCAATGAAATAGCAACGGGGATGCTACATTATCCAACAATGCATCAAGTAAAGGTGGTTCCCCAACCAAAGGTAAGAATGCAAAGAGAAGGAGTAGCAAGAAGAAGATTCAAGGACAATGCTTCCATTGGAAAAGGAAGGGACATGCAATTGCAGATTGTCATGTCAAGAGGATAGATGACGTGAAGGAGGAGATAATACATGGAGCCAAAGCAAAAGTGGTATGCTCCTCAACACAAGAAGAATCAATTGTGGATTCATGGGTACTCGACAGTGGTGCATCTCGCCAAATGACCAATGATATAGGTCAATCTAGTTCTTTGCAGCCTCAACAAGAACCCATCATGGTGACAGGGACAGTATGGAAAGAGATGCAAAAGAAAGTTAATGTTATTCATCACTTACCTATAGTGAATGGAATGAAGGAACCTTATAGAGCTTGTATGATGGGCAAGCCACATAGAGAGACATTCCCACAAGAAAGCAAGAGTAGCTCAAAGGCTCCTCTAGTGTTGGTATATGCTAACTTGTGTGGTAAGATGTCTATACAGGCCTTGGGAGGATCTTCCTACATTGTGATCGTCGACTTCTAATTTGACATCTAACATAGAAACTTGCCACTTCATCTGAGCTGCTAGCATCACTATGATGCAAATATTTGTCATTAGAGCAAAAGAGTATTGAAAACTAAAACCCTTCATGAGTGAAAGTCCTTGTGATATCAATGTGTCTTGTTTCATGTGCTTGACTTGCCAAGCCCACTTGGTGCTAGTGACCTCCCATGCTTCATTCTTCATTAAGTTGTGAAAATTGGCTTGCATAACCTCCTTCCATGCTGAATCTACAAGTGCTTCATCTTCAATTATTGGCTTCATTACTTGCTTCATAATCACAACCATCATGGCTATACTGACTATGCGAGTAGAAGCCCACTGGTGCTCCTCTATTCTCTATGATCTCCTTGGTCCTTCTGCCTTCTCTTTAATAGTTGTTGGCATAGGATTACTCTGACCATAGAGCTTTTCCTTCACCCATTGCCGTGACAACCAATCTGTTTGGGTGATTTTAGGTTGGTAGACTCTCTTCTCACCATCTGATGATGATGCTTCCTCCTGTTCATAGGTAGGGATGACTCTTGGGCTAGGTACATAGTGAATTACTCCTTCGCTTGATGATAAAATGGAAGCTCTTTTCTTGTCCTCCACTGCATGTGGTTGCTCCATAGACACCACATCACGGCCCCCTTTGATCTTCTTTGCCTCATGGTCATACAATATGAAAGCCCTTTGCTTTTCATTATGACCTAGGAAGATGCATCTCTTGCTTTTTGGTTCCAACTTGTTCTTTCTTTGACCTGGGACAAGAGCATAACATACACTCTCAAAAACTCTAAAGTGTGAGACTGATGGATTCTTACCAATGTAAACTTCATGATGACTCTTTGTGATTTGATAAGGAAAGCCCATGCCTTCTCTCATACACATTGTTATCTCAACAATGGTGTGACTCTTGTATTACATAATGCCATCATGCTATGATGTGTGAGGTGTCACTGATTGACACTTTATCCCTTTGCACTTGCAAAAGCCTTCCAACTCCTCTGAGTTGAGCTCACCACCACCTCCTATTCCAAGCTTCTTCACACTTTTTCCTGGTTCATTTTCAACAAGTTCTGGTTGTCGTTTAATCTTACCAAAAGCTTGAGCCTTATCACGAAGAAAGTACATCCACATCTTCTTGCTATAGTCAACCTCAAGGAGAGGTACATGTGTTGCAACCACCAAGGTTTGAGGCTCCACATTCAAAGAGAACATTATGGAAATTGAAGAAGGCATTCTATGTGATGAGACAAGCCCTAAGATCATTGTACCAACAGATAAACATTGGGAGCTACAGGAAGGTCTTTGGTAATCTTATCTATTTATAGAATACCATACAAGATATCAGTTTTCTAGTCAGACTTTTGAGAAGGCTTGGGAATAGACCTCATGAAGGATATTCAAGAGTTGGCAAGCAAGTACACTTGAGGAGGATGGTGGAAATAGCATGCTATACAATCAAGAAGAATGCAGCAGGTACCCTCACCAAAGTACTTACAAAGGATCTACTTCAGATACATCTTCAAAGACTTGGCATTGGGCCAAGGAGATAGTTCACCTTTGGCTGGACATTGAGGGGGGGTGTTGGACATGGTCAATGCTCCACCCTCATGGAAGACTTGGCATCAAGCCAAGAAGGTAGTTCACCTTTGGGTGGACATTGAGGGGGGGTGTTAGATATGCTCAATGCCTCACCCTTATGTAGCACCACCATTGTTCCATAACACTCTATTTTGTAAGGCCCCCATTATGAGGAGAATCCATGTGAGAGTGTTGGAGATTGGTAGGTTCCTGATTTTGAGGTCAGATGAGGTCTAGTGTAGACTGTAGATGGATAGTTAGGAAGGTTGCTTCTAAGCCATTGGATTTGGGATTGATCCGATGTGAGGATCAACCTAAATCAAGGGCTAGAAACAAAAGTAGCTTTCTTAACTTGGGGAAGGGTCTATTTGATATAAGCCATTGGATCTAGACTTGATCCTAAGTGTGGATTAAGCAAGTTCAAGGGTTACAAACAAATGATTGTTGATCCTACCTTTCTACCATTGGATTTACCCCATAGATCAATGGTGGACATTATTTTGGGCATGGATCAAGCTACCACGACCCTAGAACATGGGTAGGCCGACTTAGGCTTGGAGGACCATATAAGGATGGTCCCCTCCCCATGTAGGATCATCAGTTTGTGTGTTTGGAACCATTAGGGTATCCATCTTAGTACCCATTGTGTTGGCCTATAGCCCTTCACCTAGCTTCTATCTAGATCACCATCTAAGCTCCATATAGGGAGTGCATGGGTGGATAGAACCATCTATATATTGTTTAGTGTTTGAGTTCCATTGTATTAGAGTTATGAGTTTTAGTTGAATTGAGTTGAGTTCATCTTCTATTCATCTTGAGTCCACTTTCCATTATAACCATATCTCTTATGTTATTCCCATGAGTAGCAATATCTCTCTTTCTCTCTAACCTTGATCTTATATGTGTGTTGTGGTAACCTCTACATGGCATTAGAGTTACACCACTAGCCCACCACTCAGTCATTATTCATTCATATATTCATTTTCCTTTTTCTTACATCTCCAACACCATGAAGACTCAATCATAAATCTGTTTCCATAGGAGTGGCAATAGGCTTACAGTCTTCAAGGTCGAAATGCTGCAATAATGTGTCAATATATTTCGTTTGACACAAGGCCATTCCACCATCAACATGCATAAATTGAATGCCCAAATAATAATGCAAATGCTTCAAATTAGATATCTCAAATGAGGCATGAAAATTCGCCTTAAAATCAGCAATATGCTTCTCATGAGGACCAATGAGCGGCATGTCATCAACATACACCACAATGATCAAAAGTATAGGCATGTATCTTTTCATACCAAGCATGTGGTGCTTGTTTCAAACCATATAAAGCCTTTCTTAACCTGCACACCTAGTTTTCATGCCCTTTTTGCACAAAGCCGGGGGGTTGAAAAAATACACTTCTTCATGCATTCAGAAATGCTATTTTAATGTCCAAATGATGTACATTCCAACCATGATGAGTTGCAAGTGCACAGATGCTACAAACAGTAGTCATTCAGCATGTAAGTGCAAAGGTTTCATCAAAATCAATGCCTCTTTCCTGCGCATAACCCTTTGCAACAAGCCTAGCCTTATACCTTTCAATTGTTCCATTAGGCTTACGCTTCAGCTTCCAAACCCACTTAGTGCTAGTGGTCTTCTTGCCAAGAGGCAAGTCACACAAAGAACAAGTACCATTCTTCATTATAGCATCATATTTAGATTGCATAGTAGCCATTCAATTTTTTGAATTTTGTGCTTCATCAAAGGAAACATGCTCATTCTCATCAAAAAGACTAGATGTAGCCATAGCATAGCAATCTGATGCAAAAGAGGCACTATGAGAGCCTAAACGAGTACGATATGATAGAGGTGCATCTAATTTGTTGTCATGCAAGGTTTGCACCAACCATTTTGGCATAGTTTTTCCCTCCTCAATATAAGCTCTCTCATCAACAACTACATCATGTAAATTTGCAATAAAAAATGGGATGTTCTACATCATCACATGAAACCTGCAAAGGCTGAGAAGTTGCCTCATTAGGACCAGCACTAGACTATCCACCTATAAAAAGAGGTAGCAAAGTATCATACATGTCGGAGCTAACATATGTCTCCTTAGTACATGAAAGCAATTGCTGAATAACATCTTCCACAAAGACAACATCACGGCTAACTAGAATGCATTTAGTCTGTGGATGATATAGATGATAGCCTTTACTTTTAGAACTGTACCCAGCAAAAATACATTTTATTGCTTTATCATCTAATTTTCTGCAATGTTGTTCAGGCACTAATGCATATGCCAAACAACCAAAAACACGGAGATGAGCAACAGATGGCTTGTGATCATGCCAAGCCTCATATGGAGTGATAGACTACAATGATTTAGTGGGACACTTGTTAAGTACATATGCTACACACATGACAGCCTCAAGCCAGAAACTATGTGGTAAAGCCTAACTCTTGACCATACACCTCACCATCTCCATGAGTGACCTGTTCTTTTGTTCAACAACTCCATTTTGTTGAGGTGTATATGGCACTGTACAGTGGTGTTTTATCCCATGTTCAGCCAGAAATGCATTAAAGTTAGAAGACATGTATTCCCCCCCTCGATCAAAATGAAGGGTGCCCATTTTACATGCTGATAGATTTTCAGCCAAAACCAGAAGCTATTTGAAGCACATAAACACCTCGGACTTTGCTTTGAGTGGATATACCCATGCATGCCTAGAAAACTCATCAATGAAAGTCACGAAGTAAAGATAATTTCCAAAAGAAGGTGTCGACATAGGACCACAGACATCGCTATGAACAAGCTATAATATTGAGTAGCCCGAATTGAACCATCTTTTGGAAATGAGAAATGCTGCATTTTTCCCAAAATATAGCCTTCACATACATGTTTCGTGGGTGCCTCAAGTTTGGGCAAAGAGGACACCATTTCAGAGTTCTGCAGGCATAGCAAACTAGCAAAGTTTAGATGACCAAAGCGTGCATGCCAAAGCTTTGCATTTGAAATAGCCTGAGAATCATGTACTACACATGCCAAATCATTCACGGATATTTCATAGTCTATGAGCTTATACAACCCATGACATAAAAATGCCAGAAGCAATAATCACATCGCCATTTGACAGATCATGAACTGTACATCTATCATCAAAAAATTTCACAACCAAGCCAATCTTGGTGAATGCAGAAAGTGATAACAGATTCTTCTTGATCCTTGGCACAAATAAAGCATCTAGAGGTCCATTTTCCTTTGCCCTTCTGACTAGCCAGGAAAGCTTGATCTGTAACACTCATAATAGAACTATTTTGCCTGAACTGCTCTTTCTGTAATAGAACAGAAACTAACTCCGCAAATGAAAAGGCATTTGGATTGCCCTTCATCATCAAACGAAGAGCTGAAGCAAAACTCTGATATGAATCAAGAAGACCGTTCAGAACGGTCTACACAAGTGAGCTATCAGGAAGGACTTCATCAGCAGAAATCAACTATTCCTTCAAATCCTTGACCTTTGTCAGAAAAGTGTCCATAGAATCACCTTCATTCATGTGCTCACTCTTCCAACTATTTTTGGAGGTAAGCAACACGAGCCTCATTCCTAGCTTGGTACAATGTGGTAAGTGTATCCCAAGCATCCTTAGCTATTCTGCAAGAGCGAATGTGAGGAATAATGACACGTTTGACAGACAAAGCTATCAATGCATGTGCCTGGGCATCTCTGCCATCCCAACAAATTTGCTCTATAACAGGTGCAGCAAAAACTATAGCACGAACAAGAACCTGCAGAATATCATCATCTTTGACACCATCTCCATAAGCTCCAACACCTGTATTTGCAGTACGTGTATTTGCAGGTGTAGCAGGACATCTTTCAACACTGTGCACAATGTTCCACAGTTCTTTTGCAACCAATACATGTCGCATCATATAAGCCCATAACGGGTAGTTGGTACCATCCAACTTATCCTCAATAGCCAACATACGGAATACATCACTGCTTTCATCCATGCCCGGTGACTAAAATACCTTGATGCCAAGAATTGACTGTATCTCAAAAAGTTGAATAGGACTACCTAGATGAATTCTGCTAAACTTGTAGCAGACTTTGAGACGCTTATACTGGCAAACCAAAACTAGTATATACCTTTGGCACAACAAGACAAAATAGCCTACACAAGCACTGTGATAGTGCGTTTAGAGGCCGAAACGAGCTCAGATCGCGATTTTGGCACACAGAACGAAGTAGCTTTGATCTTTGAAACACCCTGAGTATACGTACCAAATTTCATGTGATTTTGAGACTGTGACCGGAGGGGTGTCGACGACACCCTAATTGAAGCGATGACATGCTCTGATACCAATTGTTGGAGTTAGATGTCTGCAGAAGCACACAAACAATACAAGGAAGAAGAAGAAGCTTTGAGCACAACACACAATACTGAATGTATTACCACTAGAATGTAGAAAGATAAGTAGCCTGTTAGGGCAATAGGCGTATATACAAGCCGAGGGGAAAAAACCTCCTAAAGAGGGAAAAAAGTACCCGGACATTCCTAGAGTGTTCACACACATCAGTACATAGATATATCAACCTCTTATACCTAAGCTTATTGACAAAATCCTAAAGGGTCTCTGCCTAGTGGGCCTTATGGCCTTTAAGGTCTTTTTTATTAGAGAGCCATTTAATCCTCTCGTGCTCATCTTGATTCCTCTCTTCCTCATTCTCACAAAGAAACTCTTTCAAGAAAAGAGTTTCAAATTGATTCGAGTAAGTTGGGATGGAGTTTTCCTCCTTGAGAATCATCGACCACTTATAAGCATGTGGGCCAAGACATTTGCTTTAAGCACATGATACTCAAGTGGGATGACCTTCAGTCAATGCAAGTCATTCCATCTTTGCAAAAAAGTGTAGACCGCATCCTTAATTATCTCATGATCATCCCCCATAAATGTTGGTGGTTGGAGATCTTTGATGAAGGGAGTCTCCCTAGAGCTCTCTATGCTAACAATGGCCATCTCTATCTCAAGAGTTTGGTCTTTGAGCTCATTGAATTGTTTACGAGTCACAAACTCGTCATGAAGCCCTGTGTAGGAATACTCTTCCTCTTGCTTGGCCTCTTCTTCTTGCTCAACCTCTTCCATCCTATGGTCGAACTCCTCTAGATTTTGTTCCTTAGGTGGGGAAGTGTGTTCTAAAGGTTCTTTACCCTTAGTTTCCATGCTTAACTCCCCCCAAGTATGTAACTAGAGTGTTCAAATAAGATGGAAGTAAAGTTTATAAAGCAAGAAGGAGAGAAATGACACATGAACACTTCCTTGATACAATTCAAGATATTCCAAGAAAATTTGAAGTGATCTTCGAGGTGTTAAGGATGTGATTCGCACTCTTCACTAGGCTTAAATGAAAATTTGAAATTTTTGGTTGGTCAGAGGTTGGTCTTGACACCAAAAACCAATGAAAATGATTCCAAAACCAGCCTCTTATTGTCCAAAAAGTCAAAATTGAGCAATGTTGATATATCTAGGTAGTGATGTGTGTGAACACTCTAGGACCGTCGGGGCACTTTTTTCCCTCTTTAGGAGGTTTTTTTCCCCCGGCTTGTATATACGCCTATTGCCCTAATGGGCTACGTATCTTTGTACATTCTCTAGTAATACATTCAGTCATGTGTGTTGTGCTCCAAGCTTCTTCTTCTTCCTTGTGCTGTTCGCGTGCTTCCGCAGACATCTAACTCCAACAATTGGTATCAGAGCAGGTCGCCGCTTCATCTAGGGCATCGTCTACACCTCTCCGGTTGCAGTCTCAGATTCGCACGAAATTTGGTGAGCATACTCAGGGTGTTTCAGAAATTTGGTAAGCGTCTCGAAGTCTTCTACAGGTCTAGCAGAACTCGTCTAGGCAGTTCCGTTCAAGTGTTTGAGATACAGTCAATTTTCTGCATCAAGGTATTTTAGTCACCGGCCATGGTTGAAAGCAGTGATGTATTCCGTATGTTGGTTGTTGAGGATAAGTTGGATGGTACCAACTACCCATTATGGGCTTATATGATGCGACATGTATTGGTTGCAAAAGGACTATGGAACATTGTGCAGGGTGTTGAAAGACATCCTGTTACACCTGCGACTACAAGTACTGCAAATACAGGTGCTGAAGCTGATGGAGATGGTGTCGAAGATGAGATTCTACAGATTCCTATTCGTGCTGTTGTTACTGTTGCACCCACTGCACAGCAAATTCGTTGGGATGGCAGAGATGCCCAAGCACATGCATTGATAGCTTTGTCTGTCAAACGTGCCATTATTCCTCATATTCGTTCTTGCAAAACAACAAAGGATGTTTGGGATACTCTTACCACATTGTACTAGGCTAGGAATGAGGCTCGTGTTGCTTACCTCCGAAAACAGTTGGAGAGTGAGCACATGAATGAAGGTGATTCTACGGATAGTTTTTTGACAAACATCAAAGACTTAAAGGAATAGTTGATTTCTACTGATGAGGTTATACCAGATAGCTCACTTGTGCAGACCGTTTTGAATGGTCTTCCTGATTCATATCAGAGTTTCGCTTCTACTCTTCGATTGATGATGAAAGGCAATCCAAATGCCTTATCATTTGAGGAGTTAGTCTCTGTTCTGTTGCAAGAAGATCAGTCTAGGCAGAACAGGTCCATTATGTGTGTTGTAGATCAAGCTTTCCTGGCCAGTCAAAAGGGCAAAGGAAAATGGAGCTCTTCTACTGGTAAGCAGAAATCTGCAAATGTTGCTTATTCGAAGAACCAAGACAAAGATGAGAAAAAATCAGAAAAGCAGAAATTGTTTTGTAAGTACTGTAAAGGGAATGATCATATCATAAAGAACTGTCCAAAACTGGCTGCAAAAGAGGCAAAGAAGAAAGAGGCTTGAATGGTTGTTGTAGAAGCCTCTACACCAAAAACAGAGTCTGCTAATCTTGTGCAAGAAGAAGAATGGGTGTTTACTACCATTTGCAGTTTTGACCCATCTTCTCATGAGCAGTGCATGTCTGTAGTTGACTCAGATGTTTGGTACTTTGACAGTGGGGTGACCAAACATATTACCTCGCAGCGTAGTTTCTTCTCTTCACTCGAGCTTGCCCCTACAGGGAATACTGTTACATGTGCCAACAACTCCTCTTATCCTGTCATGGGATTTGGTAAGATCATTCTGACTACTGCTGATTGTAGTTCTTTCACTTTGTCGGATGCTTTATTTGTGCCAGGGATCAAGAAGAATTTGTTATCAGTTTCTGCATTAGCCAAGATTGGCTTGGTTGTGAAATTTGTTGATGACAGATGTACAATTCATGATCTGTCAAATGGCGATGTTATTATTGCTTCTGGCATTTTATGTCATGGGCTGTATAAGCTCATAGACTATGAAAGATTTGTTAATGATTCGGCATGTGCAGTTCATGATTCTCAGGCTATGTCAGATGCAAAGCTTTGGCATGCATGCTTTGCTACGCCTGCAAAAATCTGATATGGTGTCTTCTTTGCCCAAGCTTGAGGCACCCAAAAAACATGTATGTGAAGGCTGTATTTTGGAAAAAATGCAGCGTTCCTCCTTTCCAAAAGATGGTTCAATTCGGGCTACGCAGAAATTGTAGCCTGTCTGTGGTCCTTGTACCGCAAGCCATCTGCGTGTTTTTGGTTGTTTGGCATATGCATTAGTGCCTAAACAACATCGCAGAAAATTGGATGATAAGGCAGTAAAATGTATTTTTGTTGGGTACAGTTCTGAAAGTAAAGGCTATCGTCTGTATCATCCACATACTAAATGCATTTCGGTTAGCCGTGATGTTGTTTTTGTGGACGATGCTATTCAGCCATTGCTTTCATGTACCAAGAAGACATCTGTTAGCTCCAAAGACATGTATGATACTTTGATGCCTCTTTTTACAGGTGTTCAGTCTGGTGCTGGTCCTAATGAGGCAACTTCTCAGCCTTTGCAGGTTTCATGTGATGATGTAGATAATTCCATTTTTGATGCAGATGTACATGATGCACTTATTGATGAGAGAGCTGATATTGAGCAGGCAAGAACTATGCCAAAATGGCTGGTGCAAAATTTGCGTGACATCAAATTAGATGCACCTCTGTCATATCATACTCGTTCAGGTTCTCATAGTGCCTCTTTTGCATCATATTGCTATGTTATCGCTGCATCTAGTCTCTGTGATGAGAATGAGCCTGTTTTGTTTGATGAAGCACAAAATTTAGAAAATTGGATGGCTGCTATGCAATCTGAATATGATGCTATAATGAAGAATGGTACTTGGTCTTTATGTGACTTGCCTCCTGGCAAGAAGGCCATTGGCACTAAGTGGGTATACAAGCTGAAGGGTAAACCAGATGGTACGGTTGACAAATATAAGGCTGAGCTTGTTGCAAAGGGTTATGCACAAGAAAGAGGCATTGATTTTTATGAGACCTTTGCACCTACATGCCGTATGACTACTGTTCGGAGCATCTGTGCACTTGCAGCTCATCATGGTTGGAATGTACATCAATTGGACATTAAAACTGCATTTCTGAGGGTTTGCACAAACCCAAGGTGTTGATTATGAAGAAGCCTTTTCACATGTGGCTAAAATGCAAACCATCAGAGTATTGGTAAGTGTGGCTACATCTAGAAATTGGAATATGTATCAATTGGATGTGAAAATGCTTTTCTCAATGGTTGGATTTCAGAGGAGGTTTACATGGCTCAACCTCCTAGCTATGAAGATCCAAGCAAGGTAAATCATGTGTGCAAATTGAACAAATCTCTTTATGGTTTGAAGCAAGCACCTAGGGCATGGAACCATAGGTTAAGAACCTACCTTCAGGATCAAGGATTCATGATGAGCAAGGCAGATTCTTCTCTCTTTGTCAAGAGAAGCAACTCAAAAATGATATATTTATGTGTGTATGTTGATGACATCATTCTTACAGGTAGTGATGCCAATGGCATCAAACAAATCAAAAACCACATGAGGCAGGAGTTCAAAATCAGTGACTTAGGGCTTCTAAAGTATTTTCTTGGACTTGAGTTAGTCTACACAAATTCTGGAATTTACATTACACAAAGGAAATATGTGCAAGACATGTTGAAGAAGTTCCACTTGGAGAATGCAAAGGTAGCTAGCACTCCTATGGAGGTAAATCATAAATTGAGTGCTCATGAAGGTGATTTTCTTGAAGATATTGCAGGATATCAAAGCATAGTTGGAAGTCTAAACTATGCAACCTTAACAAGGATTGACATAGCTTATGGAGTAAGTGTTCTAAGCCAATTTATGCATAAACTTAGAGCACCTCACTTGGAAGCTGCTAAAAGGATTTTGAAGTATCTCAAAGGTACTCAAAATCAAGGTCTTTACTTCCCATACACATTAGATTTAGACATTAAGCTATACTTAGATGCAGATTGGGTAGGATGTAAGGATGACAGAAGGAGTACTTCTGGATATCTTTCTTTTGTAGGTTATGAGCCCATCTCATGATCTTCCAAGAAGCAACCAACTGTTGCTCTACCTTCAACAAAGGATGAATACAGGGGATTAGCCAATGCTACACAAGAAGCTATTTGGATTAGATTGCTCTATTCAGATTTGGGACTTCATACTCATTCACCTATGATCTTTGGTGATAACACAAGTTCTTTGCATCTTGCAGCCAATCCCATTTATCATGCAAGAACCAAGCATATAGAAGTACACTATCACTATGTTAGAGAGAAGTTATTGAGCAAAGAGATTCAGCTTGCGGATGTATCTACAAACATGCAATGTGTAGATTTGTTAACCAAAGCTCTTGATGGTACTAAGCTTTGCAGGTTTAAAAGTATGATTGGATTGTAGGATATTCAAGAGGATTAATGAAGCAATACAAGCCAAGATGTTTGGCTTGAGGGGGAGTTATTGGTGCAATATCCAAGCCTTCACATTTGGCTAGGCATGGAAGAAGATATGTGCAACCATTTGATGGATCATATGAATCCTAGCCTGTAATCTTTTGATCATTTGCCACTTGTAAAGATTAAACTCTTAGAGAATCTTGTAAGTCCATATATCTTGCGGAGTTAGGAAAGATATCAGCTACGAGTTTTTCAAAGAGAGATAACTCCTCAATCATAGGGATCACTTTTAGATGGAGCCAAACTTGAATTCAAGTTCAAATTCTGGAACAGAACTCTTATAAAAAGAGGCAATGTAAAAGTCACAGAAAAGTAGTCTCCTTGAGAGCTCTTCTATTGATCATTATCAGGGATTGAGTAGCTCACTCCATAGCCTACACATCTCACTATCTCCTTAGCCACAAGTCTAACTTTATACCTGTTTATGGATCAATCTAAGTTCCTTTTGATTTTGTAAATCCATCTAGAACCAATTACCTTCATTGATGCCTTCTTGGGTACTAGCTCCCAAGTATCATTCTCTTGGATGCTTCTATTTCTTCATCCATAGCTTCCTTCCATTCTGATTTTGTACTTGCTTCTTCATAAGAAGAAGGTTCTTCAAGTGATGAATCCTTAGCAAGATAAATGGAATGCTTAGTAACTAATGTAGTATCATACCCATATCTGATTGGCTTCTTACTCTCTCTTTGTGATCTCCTCAAATCTTGGTTGGATGATTCAGGTATGTCTTCAAACCTCTTCATCTTGGCCTTTCCTTTTGATTCCCATGCTTTGAACTCTTCCAAGTTGATGGTGTCCTCATCATCTAACTTGATGTTTTTAATTGTGCTTGGCTCCTCCTTGGTGAGACTTGGAAATTCCTCTTCCAAATCATATGGAAATGTGACCTTCCTGCATTCACTTTCAAACCAAGAATCATTCTCATCAAACTCAACATCTCTACTAATCATAAAGCCTTTGTTGGATGGATTATAAACCTGTATCCTTTCTGATTTAAATCATACCCTATGAAGATACACTTCTCTACCTTAGGGTCTAGCTTACCTCTAATTTGAGATGGAACATGCACATAAGCAACACATCCAAATATTCTACAATGATAAAGTGATGGCCTCCTACCATGCCATGCTTCACATGGGATCAACCCATCAAGGGATTTAGAAGGTAACCTGTTAATAAGTGTTGCAGAGCAAAGAGGCAGAGAAAAAGAAGGGCCCTAAAATTTTTCTGAATTGGACAATTCTTTTTGTATTATGGCCATTTTGTAATATATTTTCCAATGTAAATGCACTAGAGGATTCCTCTAGATGCATACCCATAGAGATTTGTAGCTTAACCTTGTAAATAAGTAGGAAATTAGCCTTTTAGTTAATAAAGTGCCGGTCTCTCGTGTGAAAGGACCATTTTTAGGGCACATGTATATAAGTCAATTTGTGACTCTTTGTAGGCACTTTTGACCATTGTGAGAATCAAGAGCACTAATTTTCGAATTTGTGTCTTCTCCTCTCTGTATCTTCTTCCTTGTGAGCTTACATGCATGTGTGATGCTTGGAAAGAGTGCTTGGAAGTGTTTTCTATCCATGAAAGTGCTTGTTTATTGTTGGTGAGGTGTGTGCGAAGTGTAGGAAGTGCTGACGTGTAGGAAGATCAATCCCGTGACTCAGTATTTTGCTCATAACTTGAAGCAAAAGCGTCAAAATTGAGTGAACAGTCTGCCATTGGATGCGTCTTCTCGAGAGCTTTGAAATGAACCCACTATTGGCTATATTCGACGTTCGGAGCTGAGAGAAAAGCTCGATTTATTGTTGACTACTGCTCTAAATGTCGCGACAGACACCATAACTGATCCCTGAAACTTGTTTGGAATAGATTTATGCTTATTTGCACTTTGTGAGAGTTCATTTGCATTGACCATCATTTGAATGCATGTCTTCATACACTCGGCTAGGTTTTGATACTCCTTGGATTGATAAGTAAAGTGTGAAGTCCCCACTATATGCACTTGAGGGGGATTGAGGTATAGTCTCTTTCTCCACGAGTCCCTAAGTCGGTACTTAGGTACACACATTTTTGGCACCGTTGTCGGGGAGTTTCGAATCAAATCGAGGCATTCGTGTGATGGTGAATAGCCCTTAGCATTGAAGCGAGTAGAGGAGTTGTGAAATTCTCTTCTTTGGTAAGTCACTCTCATCCGCACTTACTACTTCTCACTTTTGGAAGTGTGTGTAGTGAGTTGATAGTTTAGGGAAGGGAGTAGAGAGAAGAGTGGGAGCAAGCTAGGAAGATAGGGTAGTTTTCAAGTTGTTTTTCTTAGCCTTTTTAGTTAGGAACTTTCTAAAAGGATAAAAACCAAAAAAACAAGTCTTCTTCAGTTCACTTGTCTTCTAGCAAGTATCGAGAGAGAGAGAGAGACACCGGTCAGTAGATATCACGAGAGCGAGAAAACGAGGTGTGTGGAGCAGAGATAGCATGAACAGAGTTGAAAAAAGGAGCTTGAGAACACTAGAGAGGTGACCACATCCCATCCTTGTTAAAATTTCCTTCAATGTCCATCAGTGGAAGAAAATACGACCTACGATGAGTGTCGTGAAAGATTCTACAAGGGCTAGGAGAGCTTTTTTCTTTGATTCAAGTATTTAAAGGAGGGGAGACAAGCTCTAGGAATACATAAATTAAGTTGAAACTCAAAACGATTTGTTAAAAAATTGGAAAAATGTCAAGTGTCGTGTTCTCCCGCGGTTGAGTATCGCGACATCTAGATGTCGTAATCTCTTGTGGTTGAGTGTCATGATACCTAGCCACATCGGATGTCGTGAAGTTTTGCTCGCGACACCTGACAGATATCGAGTGTCGTGGACTTAGCTTCGTGACACTTGTCAAACATCATTAGAATATGTGAACACCAATCAACACGGTTTACCCATCTACCTAGATGGGCTAAACAGATCAGTGGATAGGCTGAAGAAAGCTACAGATGCTTACATCATACCTAGGCTAGCTGTTAAGTATGCAGGAGGATTCTACATGGACAAAAGGGATATTTTGTATGTAGTGACAGAGCATCCTAAAGACATCAATGAGCAAAGGAAAGAAGGCAATGTCCATAATCTTAATGGAGAGGGACATGAAGAACAGGTATCTACACCTTGAGGAAAGTCCATTGTAATTAGGGTTTGGAGAGGAGACCTAATCCCCCAAGATGGTTCCCTGATGGATGTTTATTTAATCAACAGGATGGAGCATCTACTCAGAACACACTCTTCATTGTGGGAAGAAGCCATCAACCCAGCCACCATCTATGAATTGCAAGATCTTGAAAACCCCACTCACATCATGTATCTGGACAAGAATCAGAGGAGGTATTGGCCCTTAACAAACTAAGAAAGAGCAGGATTGAAATATCAGAACATCCTAGTGTTCCCACCTAGGGATCAAGCCACAACTTCGCAAAACCCCCAAGGAGCCTATCAGGATAATTCTTATAAGCATTCTGGACAAACACAACAAATGAACATCCCAGTTACGCCCCATGTGCAGTTTGCTACACCTGGCAATAATCCGAATTATCGAACAGCTACATATGTAGAACCGAGGAACAGAATTCCTGTCCATGAGAGACCACCAGCAGGAAGAGGACCAGGAATACCAATAGGACGACCGGTCTTCCCTATAATGCCTAGACCACCTGAACCAGGAAGAAAATTAAGACCCATCCAAGTTGCAAAATGCATGAGAAACCACTATGATGGCTCTAGTGAACCATACAACCACATAGCTGAATTCAAGCAAGTAATCAGAGCCAAACAAGTGAAAGACTTCTTGATTCAATATGAATCCTTTGGTCTAACCCTTACATACATGGCCTTAGCTTGGTTCCATCCCTTAGACCCTAATAACTTCCAAAACATGGAACAAGTGTATCAAGAATTGATTGAAGAATTTACTAAGTCTGGAATAAAAAACAACTCATCCTCATTAATCCATAGTTTTAAACAAGCTCCTACGGAATCGATGAGATTGGCAGCAGGAAGATTTAAGCAATATGTACATAGATGCCTTGTTGAAGAGAGACCCACTCAAAACAAAATGGTGTCACTGTTTTTGGAAGGATTGGTGAATGGATCATTGAGATCATTAGTATATGTGAAAAGAGTCCAAAATTTGTAAGAATGTATGAAAGAGTGTATTGACCTAGAGGAAAATCTGGCGGAAGATTTGAAAATAACTCAAGGCAGTGTGAAAAGTGAGGATACCACCAGCAGCACGTCAAACCCTAGGAACAATGTAGAGGAAATAGCTGACTTAGTGGCAAAAAAGCTTAACGTTCAAGGGCAAAGGAACTACCCAAACAATCCCATGAGAGTACTAGCATGCACCAAATTTAGAGATAGCTTGTTGTGTTCTTTCTTTCTTGTGGAAGCACTTTCCTCTATTTATTGTCCACCATGCAAGCTTCACATTTTCTTCATCTCTGCAATTGATGGTAGGTGTGCAACCATACCCCTGTGATGCATCTCCTTTAGTACAGGATATCCAATATGGCCGAATTGAAGTATTTTGATACTGATGCACCATGCTGAACTCCCCTTCTGGAGATCTCCACAATGATACCCTCATAGTAGAAAACTAAGCTCCAGGCACCCCACACAATAGTCCACATAGAGACTACAAAATACGTAGAAAAACACAATACATAGGGAGCATAAAGATAAATTTTGTAGGTGTTACAAATGTGATTGAACCTACTGTTTCAACTGAACAGGCCACTAGATGTTTAATTAAGGAACATATAAAAAAGTGTTCGACGGCCATTTGGCCTTTCACATGGACACTAGTGGTAACAATCTCCCACTAAAGGCCGATATGGCCAAAGTGACTATGGGAGAAAAATAAAGAATGATAAAGAATACTTGAGTGAA
Organism: Ceratopteris richardii; assembly: GCA_020310875.1. Taxonomy (NCBI): domain Eukaryota; kingdom Viridiplantae; phylum Streptophyta; class Polypodiopsida; order Polypodiales; family Pteridaceae; genus Ceratopteris; species Ceratopteris richardii. The sequence goes on along the minus strand of CM035408.1, from coordinate 14,683,502 downwards.
AGTATACAAACTATCATAGTATACAAGTAACTGTGTAAGGTCATGAATCAAGTAACCCCATTCAAGTGTCAACAATGTCAAAAGCTATCATGTGGTAGAGATTTATTCAAAGCATCCACAACATTATCTAGAGTATGAACCTTCTCAAGAATAATGTGCTCAATGGCTAAGAAGTCTCTAATGAAGTGATACCTCACTTCAATGTGTTTGGTCTTTACATGATAGACAAGATTCTTAGCCAATGCAATGGCACTCTGACTATCACTGACTAAATGAGGTACAAGCTAAGGTAGTCCCATATCACAAGCAAGATGTGAAAGCCACAATGCTTCCTTACATGCCTCACTTGCTGCAACATACTCTGCTTCTGCAATAGAAACAACTGTACATTCTTGAAGATGAGATCTCCAAGAGATAGCACCTCCAACAAAATGAAAAATGTATCCTGATGTAGACTTATGATTGTCTACAAAACCAGCATAATCAGAATCTGTGTACGCAAGAATGGATGATTTCCCTCTACCCAAGCATAGAAACTTGTCCTTAGTGCCACTCACATAACTCAAAATCATCTTGACCACTTCCCAATGCTTCTTGCCAAGATTCAAAATATATATGCTCACGACTCCCACTACAAATGCAATGTCTGGTATCGTAGCTACCATAGCATACATGAGACTACCAACTGTAGATTGATAAGGAATTTTGGTCATGAACTCCTTTTCCTCATCTGATTTGGGGAAATCATCCTTGCTCAATTTCACATATGTGGGTAAAGGTGTACTCAATTCCTTTTCACCCTACATATGGAACATGTGAAGTACTTTGGATATGTACTCACTTTGAGACAAGTAAATTCATCTTTTAATCCTTTCATGAGTAATACGCATGCCAAGAATATGTTTATCCCCCAAATCCTTCATATCAAATGTCGCACTCAAGTTCGTTTTGAGAATCGACAAGTCATAAAGAGGACTTCCCAACAATCAGCATATCATCGACATAAAGTAACAAGCATATCAAGCTACCATCTAAGCATCGTTTTGTGTAGAGGCAATGATCCTCATTGCTTCTAGAATAGCCTTGAGACTTCATACAAGCATCAAACTTTTGGTATCATTGTCTAGGGGACTATTTAAGTCCATATAAGCTCTTGTTTAGCTTACAAACTAGACTTTCTTTGCCAAGAACTACATAACCCTCTACTTGTTCCATATAGATCCCATCTATAAGATCTCCATCCAAGAAAGTTTTTTTCACACCCATTTGGACTAGCTCTAAGTCCTCCATTGCAACGAATCCAAGAAACATTCGCAAGGTAGTCATCTTGACCACTCGAGATAATATTTCCTCAAAATCAACACCATGTTGTTGCTTAAAAACCTTTGCAACAAGTCATGTTTTATACACTGGCGAAGCACTATCTCATGTGAATTTCAATTTATATACCCATATACATGGTAAAGCTTTCCTACCATTTGATAAAGGTATGAAATCCCAAGTACTATTCTTGTGAATAGAATCCAATTCACTCTTCATGACATGTTCCCACTTGACATGATCCTCTGTGTGCATAGCCCCTTTGCAGCAAGAAGGTTCACCAACATCTGTTAGCATAACAAAATCCAAACACAATATAGAATGCATTACCAAGTGAATGTACAAAAGAAAAGTTATATATACAAGCCAAGGAAAAAAAACTCCTAAAGAGGGAAAAAAGTGTCTTGGTGGTCCTAGGTGTGTACACACACATCATTTCCAAAATATATCAACACAACACAGATATACATTGACACACTCACTAACACACATGCATATATATAATAAAGACATGGATACTTAAATAAATAGTCACATATATAGGAACTCATAGTCACATCATCACACAAACACATGCACATACATAAAGAACACATATTACAACATCATGCACTCTTTTGGATAAACCTCTTTTCTTGTTTTTCACTCAAGCACAAAAGAGAGAGTCAATCATTAATAGGTTTTTCAAAACACAATTGAGATCATTAGAGAGTTTGGTATCAAAAAGAAAAGAAAAATCTAGACTTCTACCAAAGAAGAGAATTCTTCACAATAGTGCCATGCACATTGTCTTTTTCATAGGTGAGAGCAATGTTGTATTTTCCCTCAACCTTGCATAAGAAAATTATCTCCTTATGAAGCTCTTCCATGTTTATAGAAAAGGACGTGTCTTTAGGTTCACTTTTTGACTCACTTAGAGAACAAAGTTCTCCAGATTAGCTTTGAAGAACTAACACTTTCTCTTATTGATACTTTGCTATCGAGATTCTAGTTTCTCATTCCACTCTTGTATCCATGTGCATTAGCAGTATTCTCTCTTCCTATTATTTTTTCCTATTGTAAAATCATATTAATGATTTCTTTTATGTACACATATGTGGATGTCTGTCAGGCAATTGATATAAAAAACACTTATTCCTACATCAATGATGCACAAAAAATCTTTCTCTTCCAATATACAAATACAACTTGGAAGCTAGAAAGATAGTTGAGATAAATACCTGAGGAGTCCCCTAAAAGATTTTTAGAAGATAGGCCCCTCTTTGTAGTAGACTCTTGGGAATAATACAAGGTTAGGACCTTTGTACTACAGACACAAGGAGATTCTATCTTACTTATATTTACAAAGCTCACAAAGAGTTCACGAGTACTCACTCGGTCCTTATACTCCCTGGCCCTTTGAAAATTTTCATAGTGGCTAATCAAGATTCCTTTGGATTTGAATTTCTCATGTACTTCCCTACAAGAAAATTAGGGTTTTACAATGTAAATCACTTAGTCCTTTGGAATTCCTTACGAAATATTGACTCTTGGTCTTCCTATGTTTGCATACATCACTCCCTATGAACAATGGATGGTTTAATAGTCCAAAGGACCGTGATTGCTCTAGCTAGGGTTTGATAGTGTAATGCCTTTCTAGTGAAAAGTTTACCATTGGAAATCTCTTCAATGAGTCTAAGATACCTTGATGCCCAACTATTACTCTTGGATTATTTTTATCTTTATGTTAACTTAAAGGCTCTACATTCAAAATTAAGTGGTTGCATTGGCTAGAGCAACATGGTATGCCAAATCCAAATGTAGGAGTTTGTATTTCTCTTGAGATGATTACATTAGGGGAAAAAATGAACCCTGTGTGGGCCTTTTAGATTAAGGATTGATTAGCCATGGAACAATGAGAAGAGGGTGGTGGCCATAGTTTAGTCCCTTAATCACATAAGCTACGTGCACCAAAGGAATCATTATAAAAAGCAACTTTTTTAATGAACCATTGGATTTCCTCTTCGATCGGATGATCCCACTTGAATTCCTAGAAGATAAAGCACCTAAATTTGTGTCCTTTGGATCTAGCCAAGATTGAATGGCTTAGATTCATCCCACACAAGACAAAGGTGCCTTATAAAGGTAGTCATCAGATGCTCTTCACATCTAATGGTAGATATGCATCACTGAAAAGCATCAGTCCTATTTGCATGCATCTCTCACATCATATAGGATCTAATGGCCATGATTTTTGTCGAGAATCTGGGCACTCTTGTCCAAACTCTCACAAATTTGATTGCATTCTCTCTATAGATTCTTATGGGATTTAATATAAGCATCATTTGAACAATAAAAAGGCTCACATATGTTCATGAATGCGAGACCAAATATAGAATCTCATCTACATTGTTTTATTTTGCAATACTACTTGTGTTTTCATGTGGCTCCTTAAGCTCATAGATCAAGCCTTTTAAGCCCTAAAAATTAGGGATCCTTCTAAGTGTCACGAGGAAGGAGATAAGAAAAGAGAGCTCACACACACACACACTCTCACTCTCAAGGAGAAGCACACACACAAATTGAGGCAAGGAAGAATGATCTTCTTCTTCTTCTTCTATTACATAAAAAAGAATGTACAAGAATGGACTAGAACAAGAATACAACTACTGCAATATATAAAGACTAGTACATAAGGAAAAACCTAATGTCCGTGAATGAGTGAGCTGGCAAGAAACAAATGTGCCATCACTCTCGATAGATAAATCTAATAAAGCTCAATGAAGTGCCCCTGACATATACCAGCGTGACCACTATACATGTCTGGGAAATGAAAGAAGTGGTACGTGTTATCCTCGATCATCACATGTTGAGCTTGATATCTCAACACTCCCCCTCAAGCTCAACGCCATGTCCTCTAATCCAAGCATCTTTCGAAACTTCTTCAGCTTCTGTGCTCCAAGTGCTTTAGTGAAAATATCAGCAACCTGCTCATCTGTTCTCATATAAACAAGATCAATATCACCTGCTAATACCTTCTCTCAGATGAAGTGATAATGTACCTCAATATGCTTTGTTCTAGCATGAAAAACAGGGTTCCGTGCTAACTGTATGCTACTGAGATTATCACAATAGATGGTGATAGGATTTTGCACTTCCACACCTAAATATGCAAGTAGCATCTCTAGCCATGATGCCTCACATGATGCCATTTCAGCACCTCTATACTCAGCCTCTGTACTGTACAAAGCAACAGTGGGTTGCTTCTTGCTGCTCCATGTAATAGCTGCACTCCCAAGTGAGAATAGAAAACCACTAGTAGATCTTCTATCTGGAATGCCACCAGCCCAATCTGCATCGATGTATCCATGAACCTGCAAATCTACACAAGCTTCATAAAACAATGCATAATCCAAAGTAGCACTCACATAACATAGAGTGCGCCTCAAAGCATCCAAATGTGGCTTCCTGGGAACCTGCATAAAGTAACTTTCAAGCCCAACAATATAGCTTAAATCAGCCCTTGTAATTGTGAGATATATAAGACTTCCCACAATTTTCCTGTACATAGTAGTATTTTCCAATGCTTCACCTGATGTAGTATCTGTTAGTCGGCCGCCGGAATAATATATGCCAGATATAACGGAGTTCCTTGAATTACGCGCAAAAGTTGGTACGCGCACTTTGTAAATCTATATAAAGTAATGTAAGGAGAATGGTCAGAAGAGACGTTTTTTTGGAATTGCCAATTTGTTCGCCTGATTATTTGTCAGAATATTATTACACTGTTACGAAGTTCTGAGTATTGATAGTGTTGATTTTTGTTCTGTCTGCTACCACTGAAGCTCGCTGTAATGAATGTTGAGGAATGGATTGTGTATCTGAGTACTGTTAACGTCTTGTAGTACTGTGCGTTCTTCAGTTGTTGAAGTACCCTGAGTCAGCCTGAGTAGTTATATTGCTGTGTGAGTTGAATAGGTAATTGATGTGTGATTGGAATATGTTCTGTGTGTTTTATGGGTTCATTGAGTTCGGTGTTATTCTCTATTGACCCTGAGTACAAGATCGAATGAGTAACCTCAGTAAAACGTGAACTTTTATTTGAAGAAGTGTTGTACGTGTTGTGACGAACAAATCTGTCGGTTGAAAGATGATCTCTAGTGGGATACTACTGTGGAATCTGTAGCCCAGACTACTGCTCTGTGCCCATAACAGAACAGACTGAGAAGTCGGTACCTAAGTCACAGAAATCAACCATCGTCTAGTGATATTAATGATTGAGCTAGGACGCGCATTAGTGTTGTTGTTGATTGTAACGAAGGTTTGGGAAATTAGTACAGGGCCTCTGTCTAACATACCCCTACCACTCCCAAGAACCCACGACGATCTGATAATGTCTTTCGGTAATGATAATTAGAGTTAAACATAGTTTATGGTGAAGCACTGTTTACGTTAATATTTGTTCGGTAACAATTTGCGTTTGTCAGTAACATAGAATCGCTAGTTTTAACACTTTAACACATTAACACTTGGCATCGTCTGTGGGAAAGTGGCATCAAGATTGTTAGTCGTCTGTCAGAATTAGATTATCGTTCGATTGGCAATAGCAACAAAATCAGATTGTTGTAAACTATTCCGTTAGTAATACTACGCGATTAGTACAAAAAAATGATACATGCCGGTTACTCGATCCGGTGAAACATATCCCAAGAACCATCAGTCTGGATTACTTAATGTACAAAAGACAACTCTGGAAGGTAAAAGTACAACTAGGTTTGACCCAGTTGTCAAGAAAGTTAAGAACGTTAAAACTGATTCCGGTCATATTCCGGTGGAACGTGTTACGCCTCTGGTACATTCCGGTACTATTTCGGCACAGTCTGTCGAAGATATAGTAATTCTAGAACCTACCAAGACGCAGTTGGAATCCAGTTTAACACTCGTGGAAAAAGATTCAGATTCATCTACGATTAGAAGTAATCTAGTCAAAGAAATCGGCGAAGGTGAAAAAACACCGTATTTGGGCATAATTTCGATGCCTTCCGGTGATATTTCGGTAAGAGAATCACAGTTTTCCGGTGAATCTTCAGCCCAATCATTGCGCTTGAAAACAAGTTCCCATACATTGGATATCAAGGAAGAGGGAAGGCTGTTCGAAACAGAGATTCAAAGCATATTAAGCAAGATAATCGCACCGGAAAGTGCGTCATCCGACGATACAGATTCCGATAGTTCAGAAGGAAAGTATAACACGCTCACGATGAACGGACAACAACAGTTATCTCCACCCAGGCCACCTCCAACGGGAGTGACATACACGAACTTTGGTGGATTTCCAGGAGATGATCCGGACGCTCACGTACGCACTTTCGAGATAAGCTACGCAGTTCTCAACCATCCACCGGATCAGGCCTACAAAGCTATTGTCTTCCAATCTACACTTGTCAATGAAGCAGCTAGATGGCTTACAGAATATGATATTAATCATTTCGGTACCTACGAAGCAGTACGAGATGCTTTTCTGTAGCGATTCAGGTTAAAAAAGAATCCAGCCGAAATTTTTGACTATCTGTAGAATAACAGACCGAAGGCAAATCAAACCGTACAGGAGTATGCTACTCTCTTCAGAACACACTTAAGGCAACTACCACCGGCCCACGCTAACTTGCAAGATGACGTTATCACTCAGTGGTTCATCAATGGCTTGGTTCCACAACTTAAGCAGATCATGATCATAAGATGTGTTGGAGCCATGTCCCTCGATGCAGTCATTGCAATGACTCTGCAACTGGAAAACAAAGTCGGTGGATTTACAGAAGACTTGGAATGGGTAAAAGCAAACAAAAATGTTACAGAAGATATGACTAGACAAGTATACTGCAACATATGCAAAAATTCAGGACATACCAGTGCCAATTGCGCACTTAATCAAACATTCTGCGCTATCTGCAACATTGCCGGACACACCACCGAAAACTGCGCATACAACGCTAGAGTACAGGGAACAGCGACTGTCAATGCAATTATCCAGGAACAAGGGCAGCCAGCCAATCACTATGTGCCGCCACAAATGAGAAACAACCAGCAGCAAGGATATCGAAATTACCGAGGACAGAGGAATAACAACTATAATCCAAATCGCTGGCAGAACGGGCCACCACCGGAAAATCCCAATTTACCACCACCACGTTGTCATTTTTGTGGCGAATTTGGACATATTAGGAGATTTTGCAAAGATGCAGCTGAGTATGATCAAAGGAAGAAGGAACGTCGAAATCCAATGGCCAACATGGTAAAAATCACACCGGTGGAAACACAGGCTGCTGCAGGCCAGACCCGTTCCGGTAAACAACTGCAACCGGCAGCGGAAATATTTGAACCAGGGATACGTGAACAACACAGAATGTACAACAAGTCTAGTCAATGGACCACAGCAGAACCACCAGTTTTTCCAGAACCTATTTCGGTAACCCAGCCCTCGTTAACAAAGGAAGGAACACAACAACGGGAGACAGCAGCAAGAACATCATCAGCAGCAGATACATTAACAACCGTAGACACCTCCACATCAGCAGAGGCATCAACTTCAACATCAGTAGAACCTGTCAATCAATCTCAACAGGCTTGGGAAATCCTATCTAAGGCATCTATCACTCTGCCTCTGGGCCAACTACTGGCATTAGTACCTGGAATTCGCCAACAATTCCAACAACAGTTTAGTCCGGTGCCTTCTTGTATTCCGGCGACAGCAGCAGTTCAACCGGAACCTGATTCTACAGTCGATCATTCAGTCCCCTTTCTTACAGTATGGTATAAGAATCATAAGATTACGCAAGTATTGATTGATGGAGGCTCTGGTGTTAATATCGCGACTGCGGCATTATGCAAAAGGTTAGGATGGACCGAAATTGAGCCAGTTCAATTTTTTGTCAGAATGGCAGATCAATCAAGAGTCCATCCTGTAGGACTTGTGCAAAATGTACCCATCACTTTACAAGGTACGACCTTTAAAATGACCTTTGTTATACTAGATCTGTCGGAATCCACTTTGGATTACAACCTTCTTTTCGGCCGACCCTGGCTGAAGCATGTGAAGGTAATACAGGACTGGTCCACACAAGAGCTTACGTTTAAAGATGCCAATCGTAGATATGTGGTAAAATTAGATGCTATACAACCTTGCGAGCTACATGCTAGACCGTATTTTGCTGAACCAATCCATATGTTAGATGGATTGTCAGATGATGAAGAAGAAGAGTTTCTGAAGAGTAACACGCACTTAATTTCCTTAGGGACTATTGATCTACAGTCCGTTGTAGATAATTGGAACGCTTCAGTCTGTACAGTAATACCCATCATAGAAGAGGCTAAGAAGGAAGACATTGTTTCGACACATGACGATGAACTGCAGCAACTTCTTAAACCAACAGACGACACAGAGAAACATCACCAGTTCTATGTCCCCGAAGATCAGCTGATCACTTACAATTTAGGAGATGAAGATCATCCGCGTCCTGTAAAGATAAAGCAAAACTTACCGGCAACATTTCAAGCAGGCTTAATCCAGTTACTCCGAGAATTCACTGACATCTTTGCATGGGACTACAAAGACATGAAAGGATTGGACCCCCGTATCTACCAGCATAGGGTCATGCTGAAGCCAAAAGCAAGGCCGATAAAACAAACCAGCTACCAGATGAATCCCCATTATGCATCTTAGGTAAAAGCAGAACTTGATAGATTATTAAAAGTCAGATTTATCGTACCAATAGAGCATGCTGAATGGATTTCTCCAATTGTGATTGTGCCTAAGAAAAACAAGCAATTGAGAATCTGTGTAGATTACCGAAAATTAAATGCAGCAACCGTACCAGATCCTTTTCCAATCCCCTTTTTGGATACCATGCTTGATAGAGTAGCAGGTCACGAGATGTATTCATTCCTAGATGGATACAGTGGCTACAACCAAGTAAGAATGGCCGAAGAAGATATACCAAAAACCGCATTCATTACCAACTGGGGTGTCTTTGCTTGTACGGTAATGTGGTTTGGATTGAGAAACGCACCAAGCACATTTCAAAGATGTATGCAGGAGATATTTTCTCCTTATCTCACTTCATTTATGCAAGTCTATCTCGACGATTTTTCAATTTTTGGTAAGAGGATAGCACACCTGTTCCATTTACGGTGCTTCTTTCAGAAATGCAGAGAGTATAGACTCTGCTTAAACCCAAACAAATCTGTGTTTGCGGTTTCATGTGGCAAGTTACTTGGCCACATTGTATCTGCACAAGGTATCCAAGTAGATTCAGATAAAATTTTGGCAGTATTAGAAGCTCAGGTGCCCACTACACCGAAAGAAGTTATGCGCTTTATGGGTCAAGTACGGTGTCATGGAAGGCACTTACGGTGGCTTGCTCATCTGGCTATACCACTAAACAAGCGAATCAGCAAAACACCTCGACAATTTGAATGGACCCAGGAATGCCAGATAGCATTTGATCGTTTAAAACATTTATTAACACAAGTTCCTATTTTACAACCGCTAGACTGGGATCACCAATTTCATGTATTTGTTGATGCTTCAGATATAGCAATAGGAAGTGTGTTGATGCAACAAACTGATAAATGGTTCAGGCCAATCTATAATGCAAGTCAAAGATTAGCCCCTGCCGAGAAAAATTACTCTGTAACAGAAAGAGAATGTCTAGGGCTAGTATATTCTGTCAAGAAATTCAGACATTACTTGCTAGGCCGTAAATTCACATTTCATGTAGATCATGCTGCACTTGTCTATCTAGTTCGGCAACAGCATCTCGGTGGTCGATTAGCGCGATGGGTCTTACTTTTACAGGAATTTGACTACGAAGTCATTCACCGACCAGGCAGTTCACATGCCTTAGCAGATTTCTTATCACGCTTAGATTCCGGTGAAGCTCCGATAGGCATAGATGACACGACACCCGCGATTTATGTGTCAGAACCAATTAATGAAGATTCTGCAGACTCACCTATCCCATTTTCATATTATGATCAGATCTTGACCTTTCTTACTGATGGTTGCCTTCCATCTCAGACTTCTAGAGCAGTACGCAGGAAAATTGCAGTTTTTAGTCGTCGATTTCGGTTAATTGCTGGAGAATTATATTATGTAGATCACACCGGAATCCTACTTCGCTGTATTCCACCGCATGAAGTTAATTCAGTTATTACTCTTGCCCACTCAATTCCTTCCGGTGGTCATTTTGCAGCAGACTTAACTCACCGGAAAATTCTGCAGAGTGGTCTCTGGTGGCCAACGATGTACAGAGATATCTCACAGTTTGTCAAACAATGTGATACTTGCCAAAGATCTGGCCAGCCTGTGCAACGTCATCTCTTTCCTCTGCAACCCATCTTACCATTGGAACCTTTCCAAAAGTGGGGTCTAGATTTTATCGGTCCGATTACACCTCCAGCAGTCTTCAGTAACAACCATTACATACTGACTTGTACAGACTATGCAACCAGATGGGCAGAAACCTGGGCTTTACGGTCTGCTACAGCCGTTACGGTAGCAAAGTGTCTGCTAACCGATGTCTTTCCACGTCTTGGCTTACCACTGGAAATTGTATCAGATCAAGGCACCCATTTTATAAACAATTTAATGGAGGCACTTACACAGTCATTCCAGGTCACACATAAATTTAGTTCTCCTTATTATCCTCGTGCTAATGGATTGGCCGAAAGTACAAACAAATCACTGCTGAATATTCTTCGAAAATTGATTATAGAATCACCGGAAAGATGGGATCAACTACTACCTGCAGTGTTATGGGCATACCGGACTACCTACAAGGTAACAACAGGATTGACACCTTTCAAATTAGCTTATGGCTTAGAAGCAATAGCACCAATGGAGATAGTTATACCAAGTTTACGAGTAGCCATTACCCAGAAACTGCTACCGGAAGACTCACTGTCATTTCGGTTGGACACACTCAGAGAGTTAGACGAACACTGATGGCTCAGTTTTTTAACAATGCACGAAGTTCAACTAAGACAGGCAAGGACGCACGATTGAAACCTGAAAACTCCAGTATTTTCGGTAGGACAGCTTGTACTTTTCTATAATGCAAAGTCAAATAGATCCGCAGGCAAATTGAAATTACGGTGGTTCGGCCCTTACAAGATCTCAGAACAAATCGGTCCAACCACTTTTCGGTTTACTACGTTGACCGGAAATCCACTTCCAAAAGCAATCAATGGCTCGAAGCTACGGCCGTATCAACATGCCGCTAGCCCGCATTAAAACATTCGGCGGTGGACCGCATCTTTTTTGTTTTTTTTTTCTTTATTTTTCCTGCAGTTCTTTCTTTTTTAATAGCCACGTTTTGTCATAAGCCGCCCTCCTTACCAATTACTCAAGCATGCACAACAAATTGAAAGCAGTATCATTCCAGCATCGCACAATGATAACCCTCACTTCCTACCCCCCCCCCACCGTAATATCTGTACTTAAGCTCTTCGGTTGCCCCAAAAAAACGCTATTGTGTTCTTGTGATTGTGATTGTTCTGTGTACTCGTGCTCTGTGCTTTGTGTATTCGTGTTCGCGTGCGCAATGGAAGCATTGGCGAACTACATAGCCTTTTGTGATGGTATCCCTACCGAGGTAGGAGATTACCTGCGTATCCGAGGGTTGGCCAACTTCGCTGAGCTGCCATGGCACTCAGTGGAAGCCCATCCCTTCTTCGCACAAATCATCTCTGCCATCGCTCAATCCCCCATCGCTGAACGACAATGGCTCTTCCCCTCCCTACCATCTAGAATCGTAATAACCTTCCAGGCCTTCACCGAAGCCTTCCGCCTCACTCCACAAGGCCGCGAGAATGGCCCAAGTATCCCCGTAGGCCGCATGACCGAACTTTTCCCCCGCCATTCATCAAACGAATACGCCATTCTCTGTCGCCCCGAACCTGAGAAAACCGCATTACAGTTCTTAGTTGCGATCCTTAACCTCCAAAAACGCACATACGGTATCTTTCGCCCATTCTATTCCGCCATCGACCTTGCCGCACGAGAACCCGTTAATTTTGCCTCATTTTTCTTTCACCGAATCCATAAGGAGTGCGTTGCCATAATGAAACAAGTCAACAAAGGAACCACCCCTCGATCCAGACTTCCTCACATCCTTTCTTTCCTCTTCCCAACCATACTCGCCGCTCAACCACCACCACGAGGACTAGTTTTAAGGCATGAAGAGTCAGTTCAGCTACTAGAAGATGAGGAAGAAGAAGATGAAGAAGAGCTCAATCAGTTGTTCCGCCGGAAACGAATCAGGATTAGCTCCTCCGAAAGCGAAGCACAAGGCTCAGCCGAAAAGGATAGAGAGGACGATAAAGAAGAAGAAAAGAACGAAGAAGAGACATTCCATGATACAGCTACTTCAATGCATAATGAATCATCGACTGAGCAACAAGAACAACAAGATCAAGCAGAGATAGAAATAATTTCGACCGAAAAAGAATCAGAGCAACAGGTAGATGAACAGCAATCTCATCAAGATGCACTAGACAATCTATTGAAGGCAGTGGAATCCACAGAAGCAAACAATGCAGAAACAAACAAGGTACAAACTACTGACTCTACCCTCCCCAAAACACCGCCTGTTAACCCCATTTCCCAACCCGAACCACCCCGCAGCCCCATCAAGCCCAGTCACCACACCGGAACTTCTGAAGCCTCTACATCCTCCCTCAACTATTCACCTCCAAATTCACAACAACTCCTCACCGGAACCTTCTCACAACCTCGCCCTCCTCTGCCACCCCACCCCGTTCCAGTTTTTTCAGAATTAGAAGCTATGGGTAGACTACTGATAAACCTATCCCAACAACTGCCGCAACACCTGAAGCAAGCCACAGACGATGCATGAGAAGAATTCCAAAGGAAATTGGAAATAATGGAGGCGGATATCACCCCTCTTCAGGAAGAATTACAAGCAGCAAGAGCGGAAAATCATGCACTATATGCGCAGATCAAGCAACTGCAGGCTACACTCCAAGCACAGGAAGAACACTCAAACCAGAGAGATAAGGCACTGGCTGAAAAAGACGAACCATTGACAGCTGCCGACACCGAAATAATAAAGTTAAAGCAAACAATCAAAGATACAGACGATACAAGAATAGCACTAGGAAACCTACTGGAAGAAACAAGACTCCAGTTACAGGACACAGTACAGAAATACCAAGAGTAGCGAAGAGAAGCAAAGCAGGCAGTAGAAGAGTTACAAAGAACAAAAGAATCCTTAGATGATGTCAACAACATGCTGAAACACCAACTGAACAGAGAATCTAAATATCAGAAGGACTTAGCAAATGCCCGCAGAGAACGGGATGCTTACTACCAAACCATAGAGTTCCAGAACCAACAGTTCGGAAGATTAGATAATTAGGTACGCAACCAGAAAGACAGAATCAATGAGATGCAAAAACAAGTAACAGACATGAAGACAGCAAGAGATGCGGCATTATCAAACGATTTTTATTTACATGAGGCCTTTTTGCAAACACAAGCCGAAATTTTGCTTACTGAAGCCATCGCACTTAGTTCCGTTAGAATAGATGCGCAGATTTTAGAACCCGACACTCTTAAGCAATTATTAGAAACTCTTAAGAAAAAAATAGCCCGGACATTTAGATTAGCCAGGAATATGTATCTAGAAGGAATCGTAGATGAACAATGAGTTTTGTAATCAAAATCACTTGCGGGTTCGAGTCCACCGTGCGTTCCAGTGTTAGTCGGCCGTCGGAATAATATATGCTAGATATAACGGAGTTCCTTGAATTACGCGCAAAAGTTGGTACGCGCACTTTGTAAATCTATATAAAGTAATGTAAGGAGAATGGTCAGAAGAGATGTTTTTTTGGAATTGCCAGTTTGTTCGCCTGATTATTTGTCAGAATATTATTACGCTGTTACGAAGTTCTGAGTATTGATAGTGTTGATTTTTGTTCTGTCTGCTACCACTGAAGCTCGCTGTAATGAATGTTGAGGAACGGATTGTGTATCTGAGTACTGTTAACGTCTTGTAGTACTGTGCGTTCTTCAGTTGTTGAAGTACCCTGAGTCAGCCTGAGTAGTTATATTGCTGTGTGAGTTGAATAGGTAATTGATGTGTGATTGGAATATGTTCTGTGTGTTTTATGGGTTCATTGAGTTCGGTGTTATTCTCTATTGACCCTGAGTACGAGATCGAACGAGTAACCTCAATAAAACGTGAACTTTTATTTGAAGAAGTGTTGTACGTGTTGTGACGAACAAATCTGTCGGTTGAAAGATGATCTCTATGGGATACTACTATGGAATCTGTAGCCCAGACTACTACTCTATGCCCATAACAGAACAGACTGAGAAGTCGGTACCTAAGTCACAGAAATCAACCATCGTCTAGTGATATTAATGATTGAGCTAAGACGCGCATTAGTGTTGTTGTTGATTGTAATGAAGGTTTGGGAAATTAGTACAGGGCCTCTGTCTCTAACTGACCCCTACCACTCCCAAGAACCCACGACGATCTGATAATGTCTTTTGGTAATGATAATTAGAGTTAAACATAGTTTACGGTGAAGCACTGTTTACGTTAATATTTGTTCGGTAACAATTTGCGTTTGTCAGTAACACAGAATCGCTAGTTTTAACACTTTAACACATTAACATATCCAACTTCAAATTCTAATCTAATGCCATAGAAATTGGCTTACAATCAGCCATACCATACTTTTGAAGCATATTCAAGGCATATTTCCTTTGCGACATCCATATACCTATTTCTATATGTATAAACTCAATGCCCAAGAAGTAGCGCAACACACTAAGATCTTTCATGTCAAATTCGTGCATAAGAAGTTGCGCTACCTCTTTGATGCCTTCTTCATTATCATCACCTACAATCAAGTCATCAAAATAGATAGCCAAAATTATGATTGCATCATCACCCTTCCTTGCATGTAGTGAATGATCTACACCACACATAAAAAACCCAATGGTGATTAAGTAATTAGAAATCCTTGCATGCCATGCACGAGGAGCTTGCTTCAGCCCATACAAAGCCTTTTGCAACCTGCAAACATATTCTGGATGCTTTGAATCTTCATATCCTTGTGGCTGATCCATGTATACTTTTTCATGTAACTCACCATGTAAGAAAGCATTCTTCACATCCATCTGATGCAAAGTCCATCCTTTTGTTGTAGCTAATGCAACAAGTGTTCTAACAGTAGACATTTTAGCTACAAGGCTGAATGTTTCCTCATAATCAATGCCATATGTTTGTGCACATCCTTTTGCTACCAATGGTGCTTTGTACCTGCTTATGCTACCATCAGCATTGTGCTTTACCTTGTAAACCCACTAACAGCCTATGGCTTTCTTCCCTTGTGGCAATGGAACCAGCTTCCATGTATCATTTCCATAAATCCCAACCATCTCCTCATCCATAGCCTTTTTCCAATATGCATTTCCAATTGCATCTTCAAAGCAAGAGGGTTCAGCATCTTGTATTACCTTTGTCATGTAGGCACAATGACGAGCCATATAACTCTCATACATCAATCGTTGTGCTCAATTCCGCATCCTCCCAGATCTTCTTGGTCCTCAGTCACTTCTCGTTGTATCACCTGCATGTGCTTTTATTACTCCTGGAGTCTTCACAGAGGGCAATCCAAGTTCCTCATCAAGACTCTTTTCTGAACCGCTTGAATCTCCATCAACGTCTTCAAAACCTGCACATGTTTGACTACCAACAGAAAGCTTTTCTTTACCTTTCTTGGATGTATTTGATGAATTTGATGGACTAAAATTTCCATGCAATCTTCCACTCCATGGATTTGAGTTGGAACTATTGCTTGGTGATGCATCCGGTCCACTCAAAACTTGAGATTCTACACTTGATTTTTCAGCATCTTCTTTGTCATTCAGTTCAAGATTGAGTTCTTCTTTGGCATCTGCATAGAAGCTTGACATTTCATCAAATACCACATCTCTGCTCACCTTCACCTGTCGTGTGAGTGGGTTATAACATTTATATCCCTTTTACTCAAGGGAGTATCCAATGAAGACACATTTTTCTGCTTTTGGATCAAGCTTCGTCCTCACCTCATCTGGAACATGTACATATGCAATATAGCCAAAAACTTTCATATGTGATAAGCTTGGCTTTTTACGTGTGAACTTTTCTTCAGGTGTATCTTGATGTACATCAATAGTTGGAGTTCTGTTCATAATGTATACAGCCATATGCACAGGTTCTGCCCAATAACAATGAGGCATATTCTTCTCAGCCATCAAGGCTCTTGCTATTTTTGCAATATGTCTGTTTTTGTGTTTAGCAATGCTATTCTATTGTGGTGTGTACCTGCATGAAAACTGACGTCAAATTCCATGACTTTTAAGAAATTTGCTGAACTCATTTGACATGTATTCACCTCCTCCATCAGACCTTAATGTTTGAATATACTTCCTTGTCTGCTTTTCCACCATAGCTTTAAAATTCTGGAAGTGGGTGAACACCTCACTCTTCTCTTTCATGAAATATACCCACACTTTTCGTGTATGATCATCAATGAAAGTAACATAAAACCTGCAACCACCCATAGATGTGGTCTTTGCAAGACCCTAAACATCTGTATGTACTATTTCTGGCACATTCTCACTAACATCATTGTCATGTGGGAATGATGATCTTGATTGTTTACCAAATTGACATGCTGCACATACCTTTTGCATCTCTGAAACCTTGAAATTTGGTAGTCCGTGAACGATCTCCTTTGACTACATCAATTTAAGCCTTTGCAAATTTTCATGTCCGATTCTTTTGTGCTAGATCTCTATATCAACAATAACTCTTGCACCTTTTGCAAACATGACTGCATTCATTTTAGGAATTTTCACATTTAAGGTGAACATCCTAACCACTTTGTTTCCTTTGGCAATCAATTGTCCACCTTGTTTTTACTCTTCTACATATAACCCATCAGCATTGAACTTGACTTGTAATCCCTGGTCAACCATTTGTCCAACAGAAACCAGATTCTTTGTTATTTTTGGAACATGCAGCACATCAACAAGATGTTTTACCTTCCCGTCCTCCATTGACAATGTTATGTTTCCTGTATGCTCGATAGTATGCGATGTATCATCACCTGTTTCAACATATATAGGAACTGGCAATTTCTGCAAACTATTAAACCATTCTGCATGATTGATCATGTGATTTGAAGCACGTGAATCAACATACAAGACATTATCATTCGATTTTGAAACAGCAGCAGACATCGTATTCATCATGTGATGTTGAACCATGAATAGCTTCTCAAAATCATCTTCACTTGTGGATGCATAGTTGTTTTGCTGCCTTTTGTTATTTTGATTCTTCAACCTACAATCACGTTCAAAGTGTCCAGGTTTACCACAATTCCAGCATCCTTTACTGTCATTATCTGAATCATTTCTTTGGAAATTTCTACGAACTCTTTGGATCCCTCTTCCTCGAAACTCTACTCTTCCTCTTGCATGATTCTGTTGTTGACCTTGGTCTTGGTTACTGTTTCCTCTTCCACTTCCAAAACCTCTACCTCTGCCTCTACCTCTGCCTCTATCTCTTCCTCTTCCTCTGCTAGAGTAGAATACCTGCTCAAAACTAGATTTTCCTTGGGAGTTTGAATCCTCACCAAGATTCTTCTCTTTAATAATCAGCATAGATACCAGATCAACAAAATTCGGAATATTTTTCCTAGTATGTATAGAAGTTCTGAACTGCTTATATGCAGGTCCTAAACCACGAAGGCACACTTCCACCTTATCATCATCATCATCTACATTCACTCCAATAGATGCAAGTGACTCACATATGCTTTTGATTTTCAGGGTGTAGTCCCTTACGGACATGCTCTTCTTCTCCAATGTATGCAAATGGAGGTCGTTTGTGAGGGACCAATTATTGATTTCCATTCCTCCCTCTCACTTCTTAGAGAGGTGGTATGAAGTCGACTCACATCCTATCCTTGCAATGTCACAAGGTTTCAGCTTCACACCTTCACTCTATACTTTGTTGTTCCCCATAAATTTTCCTAAGCTCCATGAACACGTATCCAGATGCTCAAGCCATTGATTTCTCCACCACTATGAAAGCCTTGCTTACATGGTCAAGTATGATCACATACATTTCATTTCTTTCCCCCCTTTTCTTTTATTTTTCTTGAATTTAATCTCTACTAAGAATGGAAATCTATCTCAAAAAAAGAAGAAACTACCCCCAACCTTGGAGAAGATGATGGAGAGAGTGTATATACCGTTTTACCTACTATCCCACCACTGTTATAGCAAGAAAGACATGAAAATGAAGATGGGAATGTTTAAAAAAAAAAATCTCAAACTCAATAGAAGAAACTAACACCTCCAACAAAGCTCTATTACCACCTCCCCCAAACTATTGTAAATCTAATGAGCATCAAGTGATGTCATCACCTTTAATTTCATCAACCCAAGTGTGTTCACCCATTCAAGTGTAAAAAGATGTGTCTCAAGAAGTCATGGAGTCCATACATGCTGGAGTTAGACGTCTACGGAAGCACGCAAACAACACAAGGAAGAAGAAGAAGCTTGGAGCACAACACACAAGACTGAATGTATTACTAGAGAATTGTTAGGCCGCCCAATTGGCACAATGTAATTTTATATTTTCATATACCGCACGCACCGAAAGGGCGTAGCGAAGCGATGTAACCCTTTTACTCATTAATGAAGAGACATTACGGTGTTCTCCGGCGGTAGAGGAGACAGGGATCGCTAGACTGTCTGTCTGGGCGATTGCAACTACGCTAGAGACGTCGTGGTGCAGAGTTTGCATATATTTGGAATCCTGTTAAGTCTGTTCTTGTTGAATTGCTGTAATTTATTACTAATACAGTAATGTTGTTTTAACATCAATAAGTTTAAACAATTGTGTGGCTGATAATTTGCTCGATAACCTACTGTGTGAGGATAACCGTAATCAAAGAATTGCAACTGTGTAATAGAAGTTAATGCCTGGACGTATAAATTACTGTTTGGTTAGTTGGGAAAATTAAGTAAAGGGCCTATGCATTGTCAGACCCCTACCATCCCCAAGAACTCCAAAAGAGATTAAAAGTGGACATGATAGAAGTCCCTTTTAACACTGGTGCCATCTGTGGGAATCGAACCCACGACCAACTCTGTGGGAAGATGGCACTAGATTGAGAATAATCAGTAAAGGTAGAGCAGTACGTAAGGCAAGCGATGCAGAAGTGATATATGCCGGTTACTCGGTCCGGCGAGTCCTATCCAAAGTATAGGAGAGACCAACATCCCTGGGTAGTTCCAAATCTATTAGGGACACCCCCAGGAGGTAGAACCACAGGTCATTTAAGCCCAGTGGTAGAAGGATCGGAGCTAGTTAGCAGTGATTCCGGTGCCAGTTCGGTGACACATGATGAGCTTCCGGTGGATTTCGGTGTGATTCCGGTGCGTTCTGAAGAAGGTACAGTGACTTCTGGGTGCACGGAGATGCAGTGCGCAATTAGTCCAATGCTATCTGGTCAGAATTCGACTACTTTTGGTGATAAAGTTGCGTTACCGAGTGAGACCATTATCGGTGAAAAGATAACCTGGGGTGGTGAAAGTTCGATAAGTTCCGGTGGGAGTTCGGTACCATTTAGTGGGAATTTGAAGTTTTTCGGTGACAGTGCAGTACTACCTGGTGGACCCTTATTACGTTCACCACTATTCGGGGCAAGCCTCTCTAGTTTCGATACCAAAGCTGAGGACAAGTTATGTGATTTGGAGATAATTAAGAGATTCAACACCATTTTCTAGCCGAAAGGTGAGCAGTTTGACAATACAGATTCTGAAGGACAAGAGACACCTCCTCAACAAACAGATAACAACAACACTACTCACAATAGCACTATGAGTGGTTCACAGTCTCAGCAGTAGACACCCCCACAGTCGCAACCGCAGTTCCAGCAACAGCAATAGCAGCAGCCGCAACCAATTATACCAGTTCGACCGGTTCCAACAAGAGTGACTTACACAAAGTTTGACGGATTTCCGGGGGATGATCCCGATGCACATGTCCGCACATTTGAGATAAGCTATGCAGTGTTGAATCATCCATCGGATCCGGCGTACAAGGCCATCGTATTTCAGGCCACTTTAGTTAATGAAGCAGCCAGGTGGTTGACTGAGTATGATATTAATTATTTTGCTAACTATGATGATGTGAGAGATGCGTTTTTACAGAGGTTCTGGTTGAAGAAAAATCCGGCTGAAATCTTTGATTATTTGCAGAACAATCGGCAGAAGCCGCATCAGAGTGTTCAGGAATACGCAACACTGTTTAGAACCCACTTAAGGCAGTTGCCTCCGGCACATGCTAATCTACCGGACGATGTTATAACCCAATGGTTCATTAACGGACTTAATCCACAATTGAGACAAATCATGATCATTTGCTGTGTGGGTGGAATGACGTTGGATGCAGTAATTGGGATGGCCTTACAACTGGAGCACAAAGTTGGAGGATTTATAGAAGACTTGGAATGGCCGAAAGCCAGTAAGAACGTAGCAGATGATCCGGCCAAACAGATGTATTGTACCAAGTGCAAAAATCCAGGGCACACCAGTGCTACATGCGCCCTTAACCAGATGTATTGTGCCATCTGTAATACAACAGGACACTCAACGGAAACCTGCACGTATAATGCCAAGGTGCAGGGTAGAGTAGCGGTAAACGCCATCATACAAGAACCAAGTCAGCCATCAACCCATTATGTGCCGCCACAGATGCGAACCAATCAGTCGCAAGGATATAGGAATTACCGGGGTCAACAGAACACCAATTTTAATTCAAATCGATGGCAGGCAGGTACATCAGCGGAAGGTACCTCTCTTCCACCCCCTCAATGTCATTTTTGCAGCGAAATTGGCCAGATCCGTAGATTTTGCAAGGAAGCAGAAGAGTACGACAAAAGGAAGAAGGAGCGACAAAATCCAATGACCAACATGGTTTATATTTCACCAGTTGAGTCACAAGCAGCTGTCATGCAGACAAGATCGGGTAAGCAGTTGCAACCAACAACAAAAGTGTTTGAGCCTGGTATCCGTGAGCAGCAGCAAATGTTCGCAAAGGCTAGTCACTGGACAACTAAGGATCCGACTCTGTTTCTTGATCCAATTCCGGTAACACAGGTCTCCCTGTCGCAGGCAAGATTGAATGAACAAAATGCAGCCACAACAACATTAGAATCATCATCAGAATCGGTGAGAAGTACGACCCAAATAGATCAGGTATGGGATATCCTATCTAAGGCTTCAATCACACTCCCCTTGGGACAGTTGCTCACCTTAGTGCCAGGCGTCAGGTAGCAATTTCAACAGCAGGTTAGCCCCGGGTCTTCATGTACTCCGGCGACCGCAACCATACAACCAGAAATTGATTCTATGGTGGATCACTCAGTTCCATTGATCACAGTATGGCATAAAAACCAGAAGATTACCCAAGTGTTAATTGATGGCGGTTCGGGTGTGAATATTGCAATAGCAGCGCTTTGCAAGAAATTGGGTTGGACCTAAATTGAACACGTACAATTTTTTGTACGAATGGCAGACCAATCCCGAGTCTATCCGGTGGGATTAGTACGTAATATTCTGATTACCTTGCAGGGCACCACATTTAAAATGACTTTTGTAGTCTTAGAATTACCAGAATCCAGCCTCGACTACAACTTACTTTTCGGTCGCCCATGGCTCAAGCAAGCCAAAGTTGTACAGGATTGGTCAGCCCAAGAGTTGATTTTCAAAGACCATCACCGGAAATATGTAGTTAAATTGGATGCTATGCAACCCTGTGATCTTCATGCACGACCATACGTAGTGGAGCCGATCCATATGTTGGATGGATTATCTGATGATGAGGAAGAAGCATTCCTGAAGACCAATGAGGATCTGATCTCATTAGGTACTGTCGATCTCCAGTCGGTAGCAGACCAGTGGAGCCCAGTAGCTTGTACGATCGTACCAATGACCGGAGATGCGGAAGCAGATGATAGTGTAGTTATGGATGAAGTCACCTTGCATCAACTCTTGCAGTCAGCTGATGATTTGGTAAAACCTCGACAATTTTATGTACCGGAAGATCAATTAGTAACATATAATTTGGGTGACACGATCAACCCACGACCAGTTAAGATTAAGGCAGGATTATCAGAGACATTCCAAGATGATTTGGTACAACTCCTGCGTGAATTCTCCGATGTTTTTGCTTGGGATTATAGAGACATGAAAGGTCTTGACCCGCGGATTTATCAACATCGAGTAGTGCTCAAACCGGATGCGAGGCCAATCAAACAACCAAGCTATAGAATGAACCCCAATTATGCAGCATAGGTCAAAGCAGAACTTGATCGTTTATTGAAGGTGGGATTCATTATGCCAATTGAGCATGCTGAGTGGATATCTCCAATAGTGATCGTCTCGAAGAAAAATAAACAGTTACGTATCTGTGTTGATTACCAAAAAGTGAATGCTGCCACTGTATCGGATCCATTCCCTCTCCCCTTTCTGGACACAATGCTCGACAGGGTAGCAGGGCATGAAATGTATTCGTTTTTGGATGGCTACAGTGGATATAATCAGGTGAGAATGGCCGAACAGGACATACCGAAGACAGCTTTTATCACAAACTGGGGTGTTTATGCTTGCATTGTAATGTGGTTCGGTTTAAGGAATGCCCCGAGTACCTTTCAAAGATGCATGCAGGAATTCTTTTCACCCTACTTAACTACATTTATGCAAGTATATTTGGACGATTTTTCCTTATTTGGCAAGACTTTGGTGCACCTGTATCATATACGGTGCCGTTTTGCAAAATGCCGAGAGTATCGATTATGCTTGAATCCGACTAAATCTGTTTTCGCGGTCTCCTGTGGTAAACTACTTGGACATATTATCTCTGAACAAGGAATATAAGTCGATCCGGATAAAGTCGCAGCCGTGTTGGAGGCACCAATCCCCACGACACCAAAAGAAGTTATGTGTTTTCTGGGTCAAATCCGGTGGCATGGCAGACACTTACGGTGGTTAGCTCATTTAGCGACACCACTTAATCGGCTTATGACTAGTGCTCCACGGCAGTATGATTGGACATCGGAGTGCCAAAATGCATTTGATCGTTTAAAGGTTTTATTGACGCAGGCCCCAATTTTGCAACCACATGATTGGGAATGACCGTTCCATGTCTTCGTGGACGCATCAGATATTGCGATTGGTAGTGTCCTCATGCAACAAATTGACAAATGGTTTCGGCTTGTATATTATGCAAGTCATCGATTAGCCCCTGCCAAAAGAAACTATTCAGTGACCGAACAAGAATGTCTCGGGTTAGTGTACTCTGTTAAAAAGTTCCGACATTATTTGTTGGGCCGAAAATTCACCTTCAACGTGGATCATGCCGCACTCGTGTACTTGGTCGGACAACAACATTTAGGTGGTAGATTGGCTCGATGGGTTTTACTCTTACAGGAGTTCGACTATGAAGTTATTCTTCGACCTGGCACAGCACATGCCTTGGCGGATTTTCTATCTCGATTGGATTCCGGTGAGCCTCTGGTAGGGGTTGATGGCACTACACCGGCAATTTACATTACCGAACCAATTACTGATGAATCTGCAGACCCTCTTGTTGCTCCTACATACTACGATACGTTGCTAACTTTCCTCACTGACGGGTGTCTCCCTCCTCATACTCCCCCTACTCTGCGGCGGAAACTTGCAGTTTACAGTCGAAGATTCCGGTTGATTGTAGGTCAACTATACTACATGGATCATACTGGTGTTTTACTTCGATGTATTCCTCCCCATGAAGCAGAATCAGTTATTGCTATGGCTCATTCATTACCCTCGGGCAGACATTTTGCAGCTGATCTTACTCACCGTAAAATTCTACAAAGTGGGCTTTGGTGGCCTACAATGTACAAAGATGTGACTCAGTTTGTGCAGTAGTGTGATACCTGTCAACGGTCTGGACAGCCATTACAGCAGCACTTCTTTCCCCTTCAACCTGTTTTACCTCTGGAACCCTTTCAGAAGTGGGGTCTAGATTTTATTGGCCCAAGAACACCACCAGCGACCCTCACCAACAATCGATACATACTGACTTGTACAGATTATGCCACTAGATGGACGGAAGCTTGGGCTTTACGGTCTGCCACAGCTGTTTCAGTGGCCAAATGTTTAATGAAGGATGTCTTCCTACGTTATGGCTTACCTCTGGAGCTCGTGATGAACCAAGGAACGCATTTTGCAAACAACTTAATGCAAGTACTGACTCAAACTTTTCAAATTGTACATAAATTCAGCTCACCGTACTATCCATGTGCTAATGGTCTGGCTGAAAGCACCAATAAGACTTTGAATATGCTCCGCAAATTGCTTTTGGAATGTCCGAAACGTTGGGACCAGTTACTACTTGTAGTTTTGTGGGCTTACTGGACTACATACAAGGTAGCTACTGGCATGACCCCATTCAAGCTTGCTTATGGATTGGAAGCTATTGTGCCGATGGAAGTAGTAGTGTCGAGCCTACGCGTTGCCTTCGCTCACAAATTGCTGTCGGAAGAATCTTTGCCATTTCGATTGGATGCACTCAGATCATTGGAAGAACACCACTAGGAAAGTTTTATGGTTCTTCAAGAAGTTCAGCTTCGTCAAGCCCATACTCATGATCGTTTCCTCAAGACCCCTGTGTTTACGGTGGGGCAACTTGTGTTATTCTATAATGCTAAAGCAAATCGATCTACTGGAAAATTTAAATTACGATGGTTCGGTCCATACCGGATTGTTGAACAAGTGGGCCCAGCAACTTTTCGATTCGCGACCTTAACAGGTGTTCTTTTACCAAAAGTGATTAATGGTTCTAAGCTTCGACCATATCACCAACCGGACGATAACCGATGATATGTACCTCGTCTTGTTCGCATGTCACTTGTTTTATTTTTATCCCCGTATTTCGGTTGACCACAGACCGTAATCTCCTCGTTTTGATATCTAAATATGATTAATCGCCGCCCTGTGTTACTGTTTCCGCTCTTGCATGCATGCCGTAATTATGACGGATATCTTTCCAATACCGCACGATGATTAGGGTTTTTGATCGCCTAATGTTGCCTGTGTGATTACTTAATCTTGTTTCTTTTCTTGTTAATCGCTATTGTGTTTGTGTGCTTGTGCGTTATTTGTTTTTTGTGTTCTCGTGATTACTCGTGCGCGCCATGGAAGCTCTCGCAAATGTCGCCACCTTTCGTGCAGGACTCACTCCTGAAGTGAGTGAGTATTTGTGCACCCATGGTCTTCTGGCCTTCGCTGAATTGCCTTGGCATTCAGTGGAGTGTCAACCATTCTATGCGCAGATCATTTCTGCCATCGCCTCTACACCTGCTACAGAGCAGTGTTGACCCATAGCCTGTTTACCATCATGAGTTGTTATTACTTTAGCTTCGTTTGCCGATGCCTTCCGACTTCCTCGGGAAGGATTGGAGAATGGTCCACTTCTTCCCGTAGCCACCATGAAAGAGTTATTCCCCAGGCACTCATCTAATGAGTACGCCATTCTGTGTGGACCTGAACTGGAGCGTACAGCTCCGCTATTTTGAATTTACAAAAACGCACCTATGGTATCTCTCGCCCCTTCTATTCGATGATAGACATTGCGTCCCATGAAACTGTCAATTTCACATCCTTCTACTTTCGGTGCATTCACCATGAATGTGTTGCGGTTATCAAACAAGTCATTAAGGGTGACCTTCCACGTTCTCGTCTACCCCATATCCTCACTTTTCTTTTTCCAGCAATCCAAGCCGTGCAACGCCCTCCAAACGCTCCCTTCTTGTTGCATGAAGAATCTACTCATATGCTCGAGGATGAGGAAGATGATGATGCCGACCTGTTGCAATTTTTTGCCAAAAACAAAGATGTGTGAGCCCCTCTGGAAGTCAGGTGCAAGGATCAATTGCTGGCCATGAAGAAGAAGTCTTCCGCGACACTGCTACATCCATTCATGTCGATTCTTCCATTCCTTCTTCTCCAATTAAGCAGCAGGAACAAGGTGCCCACGTAGAAGACTCTGAAGAAGTTTCTTCTCGCGAGGATTCTCATCAGCAAAATCAAGAAGCTGTGAAGGAAATTGTTGCAGAAGTTCTTAATGAAGTGATTGTCCTGGTTGACGTTGTGATTGACCGAACTGAGACGACAAAACAGAATCCAACCGGTATAATCTTGCTGCCGAATACCTTTATCCCACTTCCTCCCCCAATGAACCCTGTTGAGCCCGTTGTCCCCGTCGAGCCTGTTGTTCCCGACGCACCCGCTACTCCCTCATCTTCTCCCGATTACTCTCCACCACCTTCCCCTCACCTATTATCAGCCTCCTCATCGCACCCACTTCCTACTCTTCCTCCTCCGACTCCAATGTTTAATGAACTAGAATCAATGGGTCGTCTCTTGATCCAATTTTCTCAACAATTACCTCTTCAAATGAAGCTGGCAACCGAAAATATCAGGCAGGAACTACAAGAGAAAGTTGACTTGTTAGAAGCCGATATCGCTCCGTTGCAAGAAGAAGCTAATGTGGTCAAGATAGAGAACCATGTCTTGCACGTGCAGCTTCAACAACTTCAAACAAGGATTGGAGAGAAGGACACCTTGATTGCCCAACGAGATATTGTTGTTGCTGAGTTGAATGAAAAGGATGCTCTTTTATCTGCTCGTGATGAAGAGATCAACCTGTTAAAACAATTGGTGCAGGACAAGGATGATGCTCGGGTTGCTCTCGGCAATTTGCTGGAAGAAACTCGCGCCGAGTTGGATGAGGTCGTGCAGAAAGGACAAGAAATGGCTACTTTGGCTAAGCAGACTACTACAGAATTACAGGCCGCATATGCCGATCTTTTTCAGGCGAATTTTGCCTTAAAAGCACAAACGGATCTGACAATTCAGCTTAAGAAAGAATTAGCAGGAATCATGAAAGAAAGAGATGCATATTATAAAAGCATCCAATATCAAGCTCAGGAACTGGAACACAGAGAAAAGCAGTTGGGATTTCAAGCAAAAAGATTATCTCAGATTGATGCTCAGATTGCGGATACGAAGCAGCAAAGAGATGCTACCTTAGCTAATGAATTTTATTTACAAGAAACATTTTTGCAGACACAGGCAGATCTTTTGATGAGTCAAGTCATTGCGGTGAGTTCAATACGAACTGACGCACAGTTGGTGGAGCCGGAAACCTTAAAGCTGATGCTAGATTCATTAAAACAGAAAATCACTAGAACCTTTAAATTAGCCCGAACTATGTATATACAAAGCATTGTAGATGAGCCTTAATGTTATTTTCTTTGCGGGTTCGAGTCCACCGTGCGTGCCAGTGTTAGGCCGCCGGATTGGCACAATGTAATTTTATATTTTCATATACCGCATGCACCGAAAGAGCGTAGCGAAGCGATTTTTAACCCTTTTACTCATTAATGAAGAGACATTACGGTGTTCTCCGGCGGTAGAGGAGACAGGGATCGCTAGATTGTCTGTCTGGGCGATTGCAACTACGCTAGAGACGTCATGGTGTAGAGTTTCCATATATTTGGAATATTGTTAAGTCTGTTCTTGTTGAATTTCTGTAATTTATTACTAATACAATAATGTTGTTTTAACATCAATAAGTTTAAACAACTGTGTGGATGATAATTTGCGCGATAACCTACTGTGTGAGGATAACCGTAATCAAAGAATTGCAACTGTGTAACATAAGTTAATGCCTGGACGTATAAATTATTGTTTGGTTAATTGGGAAAATTAAGTAAAGGGCATCTGCATTGTTAGACCCCTACCATCCCCAAGAACCCGAAAAGAGATTAAAAGTGGACATGACGAAGTCCCTTTTAACAGAATGTACAAAGATAAGTAGCCCATTAGGGCAATAGGTGTATATACAAGCCGGGGGAAAAAAACCTCCTAAAGAGGGAAAAAAGTGCCCCAGCGGTCCTAGAGTCTTCACACACATCACTACCTAAATATATCAACAAATCCCCCCCTGGGAGTGATGCCGTGAACAAGGAGCTGGCACTCATGTATAAGGAAGTGCCAAGCTATGTGGAAATCACTCCACGAAAGGGAGTAAGCCCAAAGCTTTGCGGAAAGCTTCAAACTTCTCCCTAGGCAGAGCCTTTGTGAAAAGTTCTGCAATGTTCTCCTGCGTGGGCACATATGCCGAGCTGATCTCCCCAGCAAAGAACCTCTCCTTGACATAATGATAATGCACCTCAATGTGCTTAGTGCGAGCATGGAACACAGGGTTCCTCGCAACTGCCAATGCGCTCTGACTGTCAGTGAAGATGGTGGTGGCAGAGGACTAACCAACACCCAAATCAGCCATAAGGCATCTGAGCCACACACACTCAACAGTAGCTGTGAAAGCTGCCCTATACTCAGCCTCACAACTGGAAGTGGCCATAGTAGGCTGCTTCTTGCTCAACCAAGATATACATGAGCTACCAAGCATGAAGCAAAAGCCACTAGTGGACACACGAGTGTCATAGCAACCAGCCCAATCTAAGTCAGAAAAAGCATGCAAATCTGGCGGTAGTGATCCCCCTTTGGGATAAAACAACCCAAGTAGCGGAGTACCACTCAAGTAGCGAAAGATGCGCTTAACCGCCTGCCAATGCTTGACACTTGGGCAATGCATAAACCTGCTCATCTGTGAGACAACAAACTGAATATCTGGCCGAGTAATGCATAAGTAAATCAGGCATCCAACACCCTGTTGATAGAGGACAGCATCACGCTGCAATAATGTGTCAATATATTTCGTTTGACACAAAGCCAATCCACCATCAACTTGCATAAACTGCATGCCCAAATAGTGATGCAAATGCCCCAAATCAGACATCTCAAATGAGGCATGCAAATCAGCCTTAACATCAGCAATATGCTTCTCAATAGGACTAGTGAGTAGCATGTCATCAACATAGACAACAATGATCAGAAGCACATCATTAGCACACTTAACATATAAGGTGCTCTCAGTTGGACTGTTCACAAAACCACGTGCAATCAGATAGGCATGTATCTTCTCATACCAAGCACGTGGTGCTTGCTTTAAACCACATAATGCCTTCTTTAACCTGCACACCTGGTTTTCATGCCCTTTCTGCACAAAACCATGGGGCTAAAAAACATACACTTCTTCATGCAAGTCACCATTCAGAAATGCAATTTAATGTCCAACTAATGTACATTCCAACCATGATGGGCTGTAAGTGCACAGATGCTCCGAACAGTAGTCATACGACATGTGGGTGCAAAGGTCTCATCAAAATCAATGCCTCTTTCCTGTGCATAACCCTTTGCAACAAGCCTAGCCTTATACCTATCAACTGTACCATCAGGTTTACGCTTCAGCTTGTATACCCACTTAGTACCAATGGCTTTCTTTCCAGGAGGCAAGTCACATAAAGACCAAGTACCATTCTTCATTATAGCATCATATTCCGATTGCATAGCAGCCATCCAATTTTCTGAATTTTGTGCTTCATCAACAAAAACAGGCTCATTCTCATCACAGAGACTAAATGCAGCCATAGCATAGCAATCTGATGCAAAGGAGGCACTATGAGAGCTTGAACGAGTACGATATGATAAAGGTGCATCTAATTTGTTGTCACACAAAGTCTGCACCAGCCATTTTGGCATAGTTTTTGCCTCCTCAATATCAGCTCTCTCATCAACAAGTGCATCATGTAAATCTGCATCAGAAATGGGATGATCTGCATCATTACATGAAACCTGCAAAGGCTGAGAAGTTGCCTCATTAAGAACAACAGTAGACTATCCACCTGTAAAAAGAGGCATCAAAGTATCCTACATGTCTTTGGAGCTAACAGATGTCTCCTTAGTACATGAAAGCAATGATTGAATAGCATCTTCCACAAAAACAACATCACAGCTAACCACAATGCGTTTAGTCTGTGGATGATACAGACGATAGCCTTTACTTTCAGAACTGTACCCAACAAAAATACATTTTACTGCTGTTGAGCCCATAAAAGTCATGTTGGTCAAAGTCAACTGCAGTCAAAGTCAACGGTCAAAGTCAATTGGTCAAAGTCAACAAATGTCAAGGTCAAAGTCAGCAGGTGCAAAGTCAAAGTGCGTAAGTGCAGGTGTCAAAGTGCACAGGTAGTGCACAATGAATTGTCCACAAAGGGTAAATTGGAGAAAATGGGTTGCAGGTTGCAGAAGTATTTTCTCTAATTTCCCTAAGGTTCAAAGTGTGTTTTAAAGTGTTTTGGAAGGTTCAGGTGAACCCCCTCTTATGTGTAAAAGTGAAGACTTAAAAGGAAACATGAAAGTATGTGAAGCGGAAAAAGTGTACGCACAGGTGAAAGTCAAAGTCAACGGCAGTCAAAGTCAACGGGTCAAAGTCAACTGGTCAAAGTCAACAAATGTCAAGGTCAAAGTCAGCAGGTGCAATGTCAAAGTGCGTAAGTGCAGGTGTCAAAGTGCACAGGTAGTGCACAATGAATTGTCCACAAAGGGTAAATTGGAGAAAATGGGTTGCAAGTTGCAGAAGTATTTTCTCTAATTTCCCTAAGGTTCAAAGTGTGTTTTAAAGTGTTTTGGAAGGTTCAGGTGAACCCCCTCTTATGTGTAAAAGTGAAGACTTAAAAGGAAACATGAAAGTATGTGAAGCGGAAAAAGTGTACGCACAGGTGAAAGCATGGCCCCCATTAAAATTTTTGGTTTTAGACTAAAGTCACTACAGGACAAAACAGTGAGTCGTTGGCTGCCACTTGAGAGAACAATCTTGGAACATCAAAGTGAGCACCAAGATTCACTTGCAGTTAGGAGCGTACGTGATCGACACACTCACATGAAGGAAGGACCATTCTTGGACCAATCTTAGAGTAAGCAAGAGAGCATAGGCTAAGTGGAGCAAGGGAGAGAAGTGCAAGAATCACCAGGGTACGTCGCACAGAAGTGGAAGTGCAAGGTGCATAGAGAGTGACCAAGGATTTGTGCAGAGAGGTGCTAAGCTCTAATCCCCACAGTATCTCAAGGTCTTTTGGCAGTGCGCGCGTGCCGACAGCGGGTATTCATTCCTCCCCTTTGTGGAAGCTTGGTGCAAGGTGTGCACAAGGATAAGCTTGAAGCAGGTGGAGGCCTGTTGCAGAGGAGGCCGGTAGCAAGAAGACATTGGGTTATTGGGTATTTTGTAATTGGACACTTTGTGGGATGGTGCACAGAGGTATTGGTTTATCTTGTATTTCAAACATTGTACTTGGCTCACTGTAATCAATTTGCAGAAGCTTCCCGGTGTATTTTCTCTTCTTATTTCTCCGCTTTTCTCCTACAAACCCTCAACCTCCTTATTGTCTAAGAATCCCCCAACAAATTTGGCACGCACGGTGGGACATCCAAGGAGATTTGAGCATAGGAGATTATATATTGCCATTGGAGGACAATATTCCAGTGTCGACAACATTACTCCAGTAGGCCAAAAGGTACATACTTTTATCAAGTGTCTCATTTTAAGTGGACTATGAATAGCTCATGACCGCGACCCGGTCACAAACCTTGAGAATCAAGTGCAAGCAGACAAGAAGAAAGACGAACAGAAGATCATCGAGTCCACTTTCATCGACTTCATCGGTAGGAAGCATGGCAGGACAGGTGGACCTAGAAATCTTGCTCTCCAGATTAAACATAAAATTTCCCTCCTTCAGGGGTTTAGCCCAGGAGGACCCAGATGAGCACATTCGACGATTTCTTGCATTATGTAAGACTAGGGGGCTAATGGGTAGGGAAGATGCTTTCTTGATACTCTTCCCCGCCACATTGGAAGGACTGGCAGACAAGTGGTTTAGCCAGTTTGCTGAAAATCACTTTACCTCTTGGGATTTGATGAAAGAGGCCTTTAAGAATCAATTTCAGCATGGCAACACGGCTGATATCATTATAGAAGAATTGGAAAACTTAAAGTTGGGTCCAGGAGAGAAGTTCCCCGAATTCGTGACCAGGGCCAAAGCATTAATGGCTAAACTACCGGATCCACCACACGACTTCTTTGTCAAGAAGTGGTTAGCCAAACCCTTACCTGTGGTCACCCAATGCAAAATAAAAGAGTTAGTGCTACCTACTGCCTCTGTTGAGGAATTCATCAATACGGCCACCCGCTTGGAATAGATAAGGCACCAGTATGGTGCAACTTCTTCCCAACCATCATATGGGTCAGAACTGGAGGACCCAGTGAGCCAGTTAAGAAGGGAACTGGAAGGCTTGAAAAGGAATAAGCCCTATACAGAGGAGGAGACCACTGTAGCTCAGCTGAGAAGAGAGATTGAAGCCCTCAAACTCCAAAAGGAAGAGGAAGCCCAAGCAGAGGAATTAGCTCAGCTGCGACAGGAGTTGCAGGAGCTCAAAGGAGGGGGCATCAAGAGTGGTCTTTGGTGTTCCATGTGCAGCAAACAAGGGCATATAGTAAGTGAGTGTCCTCTGTTAAGTGTAACTTGCCAATTATGCAGGAAGGTTGGCCATGAGGCCCATGAATGCCAATCAAGGGGAATGCCTGCAACGACATACTGGACCCAAGGAGGACCCCCAACAACCACAAATGTGATGGCTGCACAAAATCAAGGTAACAACTATAACCCTAGACAGAGGAATAATTTTGGAAATGGGCCTAGGAGGCCAATAATCTGTTTTAGGTGTGGAGAATGTGGGCACTACCAAAGTAGGTGCACCCTACCAGAGAATGCACCTCCTTGCAGGAACTGCCCTGAGGCCAGAGACCATTATACAAATTGTTGTCCTAAGAATCAAGCCTCTTCATCAGGGCCCCATATCCAAATGATTTCTGTGCAGGAAGAAGAAATGGCAAATCAAGTTAAGGTGCCATCACCATCTACCAGGGTGGTGCAGTTAGAGGAAATTGACTCTTTTACTGTGCAGACAAGAAGCAAGGGGAAGGCTCCAGTGGACATGGGTCAAGAATCATTGATTAATGGATTAAACAGAGACAAAGGTGTGTCCGAAGACCTAGCCACCACAAGTGCAGACACAAGGCAAAAGGAAAATTGCACAGGTACCAGTGATGCCATTGGACATGCATTCAGCAGGGCTCATGAGGAGTTGGATAAGTCAAATGGAGCCCAAGCTCTTAAGGAATCAGAAGCCTCCAGACTACTCAAGTCCATGAAAAAGGAGGTTAGTATTTTTGATTTAATAAAGATGGATGGGAAGTTCAGGTCAGAACTCTTGCAGATAATTGATGAAGCTTCCACTACAAGTTTGGTGGCAAAGACTGTTGTTGTACATGAAGGAAAAATTGTAAGGGAAGCACCCCTTACAGATTATAAAAGTCCTCGGCTGACAGTATCTATCAAGGGTCATGAATTTAAAGGAGTTATTGTGGATGGTGGTTCTGGCATTAACTTGATGCCTGAACATACAATGAAAAAAATTGGACTCCACCCTTCAAGGCCTGCAAATTTCACTGTCACTTTGGCAGATCAGAGCAAAGTAAGGCCCTTGGGAGTAATCCCAAAAGTTCCACTTGAAGTACAAGGTAATTTATTCATCCTGGATTTTGTGGTTTTAAGATTACCCCAGGTTGAAGGAGGATTTCCTCTCTTAATTGGACGACCATGGCTGAGGCATGCAAGTGTCATTCATGATTGGGGCAAGGATACTATGTGGGTACAAAAGGAAGGGCAGGAGCTGACACAGATTCATTTAGAAGAGGGCCCAGATAATCAAGGAAACACTAGCATGATGCAAGCAGTTGGCATTTGCATGGAAACAGAATCGGAGGATCAACCCCAAATAGATTTTGAGGAAGAAGAGGATATTCTAAATTGGCTCCAAGCAGGCAACTCTTCCTCTTGTTTTGGAATTTTTCTTAATAATTGTTGTACAATTGAAGGTTATGATGAAGATAAGGAAAAAGTCCAGTTTGATGGATTGGGAGAGCCCATTACAAACCACAGAAGGGGCAGGAAGACAACCCTCAAATGCATTTTTGAGGAGGATATGACTACTATAGAAAATGAAGTTAATAAAGCTAAAGGCAAGGTAAAAGATTCTAGTGAAGAGTGTTCTTTTCCAATTCAAGAAATACCTGCAGGATGGATGCAGGATAAGGAAGAACAGATTGAAATCCAAAACACCCCTGCTTATGAAGCAATACAAGAAAAGCTAGAAGACAAAGACAAGGAAGGAGAGGAGAAGGAAGATACTCTGGTAGAGAGAAATCCTGTCCAAGAAATACAATTAGGCAATCAAGACAATGATCGGCCAGTTTTGGTGGCCACTTGGTTGTGGAGCCACCCAGGGCTCCTTGAAAAGGTAAAATCATTCTTGACCCAATATATAGATGTTCTTGCTTGGCATTATAAAGACTTAGAAGGAGTGCCTGCAACTTATGGAGAGCACAGAATCCCTCTGGTTGATGGAGCAAAACCTATAAGAGGGAAGAGTTATAGACTTAACCCAAAATATGTTGAAGCTGTCTATGTGGAAATCCAGAAGATGGAGGATGCAGGAATCATCATTCCTGTAGAACACTCAGAGTGGCTCTCCCCTATGGTTATAGTACCAAAGAAGAATACTAATAAAATCAGAATTTGTGTTGATTTTAGAGCACTCAATAAGGTGACCATTCCAGATGGTTTCCCAATGCCTTTTGCAGAACAGGTCATTGAAGAAGTAGCTGGGCATGCCTTATATAGCTTTATGGATGGATTCAGTGGCTATAATCAAATATCAATACACCCAGAGGATCGAGAAAAGACTACTTTTATCACACCTTGGGGAACATATGTGTATGTAAAAATGCCATTTGGGCTCAGAAATGCCCCAGCCACCTTTAACAGAACGGTCAATCTCATCTTTGGCCCCCTATTGCTGGAATCACTTAGAATCTTCATGGATGACTTCTCTTCGTTTTCAGGATCTCACAAAGAAACTCCTCTAGATTGTTTGGACCACCATTTGAGGCAGCTGCATAATGTTTTCAAAAGATGCAGAGAAACTAAGTTAAAGCTCAATCCAAACAAATGTCATTTTCTTGTGATAGAAGGAACTCTCTTAGGACATGTGGTGTCAGCTAAAGGTATGGCCCCAGATCCTGACAAAATCATTTCTATCTTAAAATTGCCTAAACCTAAATCCCCTAAAGAGATCCAGAGTTTTTTGGGGCATACTGGATACCATAGAAGGTTTATTAAAATGTATGCAGAGATAGCTAGACCTCTGGCTAGACTTACAGGTAAGGAAGTACCTTTTAAATGGGAAGAAGAGGAAGAAAAAGCATATCAAACATTGCGGTCAAGGTTAGTGTCTGCTCCTATTTTGATCACTCCTGAATGGTCAAGAATCTTTCATATACATGTAGATGCCAGTGCCTATGCAGTGGGGGCAGTTTTGACACAACCTAGTGAAGAATTTAAGATGGACAGACCAATTCAGTATGCTAGTAGAATTTTGACTAAGGCTGAAAGGAATTACAGCACCATAGAAAGGGAAGCCTTAGCAATGGTTTTTGCGGTCCAAAAATTTCGTCATTACTTGTTGGGAGTAAAATTCGTTATTATAACTGACCACCAACCTCTCAAGTACTTGCTCAACAAACCACAAGCCACTGGTAGAATACGGAGGTGGTTATTGTTATTCCAAGAGTTCGATTTTTCTGTGGTCCACAGACCAGGTAAAGAAAATGTTATGGCGGATCACCTTTCCAGAATCAACATAATGGAACAAGTTAGTGGAATCAATGATGATTTTCCAGATGCTCATCTGTTTGCGATCCAGGCCCAAGGTTGGTATTATGATATCAAGAATTTCATTAAAACTGGGTTGTATCCAGAAAAAGCTAATGCTGTGCAAAGGAAGAGACTGCTACTCAAGAGTAGACCATATACCTTCATTGAAGATAAATTATACAGACAGGGCAAGGATGACAGGTTTAGAAAGTGTTTGGAAGAAGAAGAAGTGAGGGAAGTCCTTCACTCTGCACATGAAGGAACAGGTGGTGGGCACCTTCCAGGACATATTATGAGTCAGAGAATACTGGATGCTGGTCTATGGTGGCCTACACTATTTAGGGATGCAGATGAATGGGGAAGGGCATGTGACATTTGCCAAAGGTGTGGACCTAAGCCAACAAAGCAGAAACATAACCCCTTGGTTGTTTCCACTTCCTGGCAACCATTTGAGAAGTGGGGGCTAGATTTTGTAGGGCCCATCTACCCTCTCGCTTTTCCAAAAAGAGAAAAATATCTCTTGATAGCTACAGATTATGCGACAAAGTGGGCTGAAGCTATTGCCTCCCCCGATTGCACTGCACAAACTGTTGCCGATTTCATTTATAGTAACATCATTTGCAGGTTTGGATGCCCATTTGAAATTTGTACAGATCAAGGTACACATTTTGTCAATAAGGTCCTGCAGGAAATTTTTAACAGGTATAGAATTCTACATAGGACTTCTTGTGCTTACTATCCAAGAGCCAATGGACAGGCTGAATCGACAAATAAAGTTTTGATCTCAATGTTAAGGAAGGAATGTATGTTACAACCCACTTCCTGGGGCATTGCTTATCAAGGTACCCTATGGGCATACAGGTTAGCTTACAAAGAGGCCACAGGATATTCTCCATTTCAACTGGTTTATGGAATATTGCCCATTGAGCCCTTTGAATTTTTACATGGATCACCTAAGATAGCATTCATGCAGGAAAAAAAAAATTGTGATGTCTTTCAGAGGATAAGGGCACTACATAAAGTGGAGGAGATTCGTCTACTAGCAACAAAACAATTGATAGAGACTCAGATGAAGAGAAAAGAAGCCCATGATCGACATCTGTGGAACAACAACATTGAAGCAAACATGTTAGTTCTTCTCCATAGACCTAACATTCATAACCAACTGAAAGGAAAATGGCTTCCACATTGGGAAGGACCTTATAGAGTCAAAACAATGCTGAATTGGGGTGCTGTAGAGTTAGAGACGCTGAAAGGAGAGGCCTTGCCATTGGTCAACATTTCAAGGCTGAAGGCCTATCATCAAGCCAACTGAGGTTTTATGGATCCCCTGGAACCTGCAATATTTGTCCAGGTTGTACATAGTCTTTTCTCATCATTTTTACTTAAGTTCAGTAGTTTTCTTTATCCATTTTATGTTTGTTTCTTGAGTTTTTAGCAAATCTAGCAGCCATTTCATCAACTTTGCAAAGGTACAATTTTTGGAATTTTTAGAAAATTTTTTCTACATTTTTCAAGCATTTTTTCGATTTTTTTAGCATTTTTATCCTTTTTCATGTGTCTTTTTCTTGCCAAATTGGAGGAATAAAGGAAGCTCTCTGTGGATTTGAGTGAGAAAAGTGGCCTCAAACAATAGGGTATTTTTTTAGAATTTTTGCAGATTTTTTTAGAATTTCTTTGCCATTTTTTTTGGATTTTTTATGTATTTCTTCAGTTTTTCATTAAATTTATATTATTAAAAAAAAAAAAAAAAAAAAAACCCCAGAGGGCGTGTTTTCGAAAAAAAAAAAAAAACCCAGAGGGCGTGTTTTTGAAAAAGAAAAAGAAAAAAAAAAAAAAAAAAAAAAAACCCTGCCCAACCCCCCCCCCCCGCCCCCCGTTCTGACAACCCCCCCACCGACCAACCGACCATCCCCCCCCCGCCCCCCGTTCTGACAACCCCCCCACTGACCAACCGACCAACCCCCCCCCCCCGTTCTGACAACCCCCCCACCGACCAACCGACCATCCCCCCCCCCCCCCCCCCCCGCCCCCCGTTCTGACAACCCCCCCACCGACCAACCGACCATCCCCCCCCGCCCCCCCCCCCCCCCCCCCCCGCCCCCCGTTCTGACAACCCCCCCACCGACCAACCGACCATCCCCCCCCCGCCCCCCCCCCGCCCCCCCCCCCCCCGCCCGCCCCCCCCCCCCCCCCCCCCCCCTCCCCCCCCCCCCCCCCCCTCCCCCCCACCCCCCCCCCCCTATATATATATTTTATTAATTTTCTTATTTTTTAATTATTTTATTTTATTTATTTATTTTATTGATAATTTTGGTGGGCGTTCATTTATATAAATATATATATATATATATATATATATATATATATATATATATATATATATATATATATATATATATATATATATATATATATATATATATATATATATATATATATATATATATATATATATATATTATTTTTGTGTATTTTATTTTTTTCATTTTCATGGCTAAAAGCTTTTGGCTCTGGATTGTACCTCGGTTGGCCGTTTTTTACAAAATAGGAGTCATTTTCATGTTTTTTGGCACCTCTGGACTCAGTTTTTGGCTTTATTTTTCCAAATTCCCACATTTTATCTGAGTTTTGGTCAAAACCCTCACTATTTGAACACATTTATCCCATGTTTTTATTTACCCACATTGCCCACATGGTCTATTCTCACCTTATCTTTCCTTATGTTTAATAATATTCCATCTTCATACCCTCTGTAGCCCTCCAGTTTGATCATTTTAGCCCCCCAGGCCAGGATTCCTACTTCCAAACCCTCCCTTTATCCTTCTGCCCAGCCACATCCTTCACCCTCCCGGCCCCATCCATCTTCATACCCTCAGCCTCCCTTCCCATTCCATTCTAACCTCCCATTGCCCCTCTTTTGCTTTTCCATATCAAAATCCCACTTCTTGTTCTTTTCTGGTGCTTGTTCGGGTGGATGTTCTCAGATGTTCTCTTCAAGTTGTGCAGCTATATTCTCCTGGTGGCCTCTATGTTCAAAGTTTTGGTTGTAGCTCTCCGGGACGGAGAGCACATTAGGTGGTGGGCAACTGTTGAGCCCATAAAAGTCATGTTGGTCAAAGTCAACTGCAGTCAAAGTCAACGGGTCAAAGTCAACTGGTCAAAGTCAACAAATGTCAAGGTCAAAGTCAGCAGGTGCAAAGTCAAAGTGCGTAAGTGCAGGTGTCAAAGTGCACAGGTAGTGCACAATGAATTGTCCACAAAGGGTAAATTGGAGAAAATGGGTTGCAGGTTGCAGAAGTATTTTCTCTAATTTCCCTAAGGTTCAAAGTGTGTTTTAAAGTGTTTTGGAAGGTTCAGGTGAACCCCCTCTTATGTGTAAAAGTGAAGACTTAAAAGGAAACATGAAAGTATGTGAAGCGGAAAAAGTGTACGCACAGGTGAAAGTCAAAGTCAACGGCAGTCAAAGTCAACGGGTCAAAGTCAACTGGTCAAAGTCAACAAATGTCAAGGTCAAAGTCAACAGGTGCAAAGTCAAAGTGCGTAAGTGCAGGTGTCAAAGTGCACAGGTAGTGCACAATGAATTGTCCACAAAGGGTAAATTGGAGAAAATGGGTTGCAGGTTGCAGAAGTATTTTCTCTAATTTCCCTAAGGTTCAAAGTGTGTTTTAAAGTGTTTTGGAAGGTTCAGGTGAACCCCCTCTTATGTGTAAAAGTGAAGACTTAAAAGGAAACATGAAAGTATGTGAAGCGGAAAAAGTGTACGCACAGGTGAAAGTATGGCCCCCCATTAAAATTTTTGGTTTTAGACTAAAGTCACTACAGGACAAAACAGTGAGTCGTTGGCTGCCACTTGAGAGAACAATCTTGGAACATCAAAGTGAGCACCAAGATTCACTTGCAGTTAGGAGCGTACGTGATCGACACACTCACATGAAGGAAGGACCATTCTTGGACCAATCTTAGAGTAAGCAAGAGAGCATAGGCTAAGTGGAGCAAGGGAGAGAAGTGCAAGAATCACCAGGGTACGTCGCACAGAAGTGGAAGTGCAAGGTGCATAGAGAGTGACCAAGGATTTGTGCAGAGAGGTGCTAAGCTCTAATCCCCACAGTATCTCAAGGTCTTTTGGCAGTGCGCGCGTGCTGACAGCGGGTATTCATTCCTCCCCTTTGTGGAAGCTTGGTGCAAGGTGTGCACAAGGATAAGCTTGAAGCAGGTGGAGGCCTGTTGCAGAGGAGGCCGGCAGCAAGAAGACATTGGGTTATTGGGTATTTTGTAATTGGACACTTTGTGGGATGGTGCACAGAGGTATTGGTTTATCTTGTATTTCAAACATTGTACTTGGCTCACTGTAATCAATTTGCAGAAGCTTCCCGGTGTATTTTCTCTTCTTATTTCTCCGCTTTTCTCCTACAAACCCTCAACCTCCTTATTGTCTAAGAATCCCCCAACAACTGCCTTATCATCCAATTTTCTGCGATGTTGTTCAGGCACTAGTGCATATGCCAAAAAACCTAAAACCCGTAGATGAGCAACAGATGGCTTGCGATCATGCCAAGCCTCATATGGAGTGATAGAGTGAAGCGCTTTAGTGGGACACCTATTAAGTACATATGATGCACACATGACATCCTCAAGCCAGAAACTATGTGGTAAAGCCTGACTCTTGACCATAGATCTCGCCATCTCCATGAGTGACATGTTCTTCCGTTCAGCAACTCCATTCTGTTGAGGTGTATATGGCACTATACACTGGTGTTTTATCCCAGCCAGAAATGCATTTAAATCAAAAGACTTATATTCCCCCCCTCGATCAGAATGGAGGGTGCCCATTTTACATCCTGACAGATTTTCAGCCAAAACCAAAAACTGTTTGAAGCACAAAAACACTTCGGACTTTGCCTTCAATGGATATACCCATGCATGCCTGGAAAAATCATCAATGAAAGTCACGAAGTAAAGATAGTCTCCAAAAGAAGGTGTCTGCATAGGACCACAGACATCACTATGTACAAGCTGCAATTTCTACGTAGCCCGAATTGAACCATCTTTTGGAAAGGAACAACACTGCATTTTGCCCAAAATACAGCCTTCACATACATGTTTTCGAGATGCCTCAAGCTTGGGCAAAGAAGACACCATATCAAATTTCTACAGGCATAGCAAATAGCAAAATTCAGATGACCAAAGCGTGCATGCCAAAGCTTTGCATCTGACACAGCCTGAGAATCTTGAACTGCACATGTCGAATCATTCACAGATCTTTCATAGTCTATGAGTTTATACAGCCCATGACATAAAATTCCAGAAGCAATAATAACATCGGCATTTGACAGATCATGAACTGTACATCTGTCATCAACAAATTTCACAACCAAGCCAATCTTGGCTAATGCAGAAACTGATAACAGATTCTTCTTGATCCCTGGCACAAATAAAGCATCTGACAAGGTGAAAGAACTACCATCAGCAGTAGTCAGAATGATCTTACCAACTCCCATAACAAGATAAGAGGAGTTGTTGGTGCATGTGATAGTATTCCCTGTAGGGGCAGGCTCGAGTGAAGAGAAGAAACTACGCTGCGAGGTAATATGTTTGGTCGCCCCACTATCAAAGTACCAAACATCTGAGTCCACTACAGACATGCACTGCTCATGAGAAGATGGGTCAAAACTGCAAACAATAGTAAACGCCCATTGTTCTTCCTGCACAAGATTAGCAGACTCTATTTTTGGTGTAGAGGCTTCTGCAACAACCATTCCAGCCTCCTTTTTCTTTGCCTCTTTTGCAGCCAGTTTTGGACAGTTCTTTATGATATGATCATTCCCTTTACAGTACTTGCAAAACGATTTCTGCTTTTCTGATTTCTTCTCATCTTTATCTTGGTTCTTCGAATGTGCATCATTTGTAGATTTCTGCTTACTAATAGAAGAGCTCCATTTTCTTTTGCCCTTCTGACTAGCTAGGAAATCTTGATCTGCAACACGCATAATGGACCTATTCTACCTCGACTGCTCTTCGTGTAACAGAACAGAGACTTACTCCTCAAATGACAAGGCATTTGGATTGTCTTTCATCATCAATCGAAGAGTAGAAGCAAAACTCTAATATGAATCAGGAAGACCATTCAGAACGGTCTGCACAAGTGAGCTATCTGGTATAACCTCATCAGCAGAAATCAACTGTTCCTTCAAGTCTTTGATCTTTGTTAGAAAACTGTCCACAAAATCACCTTCATTCATGTGCTCACTCTCCAACTGTTTTCGGAGGTAAGCAACACGAGCCTCATTCCTAGCCTGGTACAATGTGGTAAGTGTATCCCAAGCATCCTTTGCTGTTCTGCAAGAGCGAATGTGAGGAATAATAGCGCGTTTGACAGACAAAGCTATCAATGCATGTGCTTGAGCATCTTTGCCATCCCAATGAATTTGCTTTGCAGTAGGTGCAACAGAAACAACAGCACGAACAGGAGTCTGCAGAATATCATCTTCGACAGCATCTCCATCAGCTTCAGCACTTGTATTTGTAGTACCTGTAGTCGCAGGTGTAACAAGACGTCTTTCAACACCCTGCACAATGTTCCACAGTCCTTTTGCAACCAATACATGTCGCATCATATAATCCCATAATGGGTAGTTGGTACCATCCAACTTATCCTCAACAGCCAACATACGGAATACATCACTGCTTTCAACCATGGCCGGTGACTAAAATACCTTGATGCAGAAAAATTGACTGTATCTCAAAAAGTTGAACAGAACTGCCCAGACGAGTTCTGCTAAACATGTAGCAGACTTCGAGACGCTTATACTGGCGAATCAAAACAGGTATATACCTTTGGCTCAAAAAGACAAAATAGCCTGCACAAGCGCTGCGACAGTGTGTTCGGAGGCCAAAACGAGCTCAGATCGTGATTTCGGCACCACATAGCAAAGCTGTTTTGATCTCTGAAACACCTTGAGTATGCTCACCAAATTTCATGCGAATCTGACACTGCAACCGGAAGAGTGTCGACGACGCCCTAGATGAAGCG
Organism: Ceratopteris richardii; assembly: GCA_020310875.1. NCBI lineage: Eukaryota > Viridiplantae > Streptophyta > Polypodiopsida > Polypodiales > Pteridaceae > Ceratopteris > Ceratopteris richardii. Next base: position 14,640,298 of record CM035408.1, on the reverse strand, counting down.
GTGACCTGCTCTGATACCAATTGTTGGAGTTAGACGTCTGCGGAAGCACACGAACAACACAAGGAAGAAGAAGAAGCTTGGAGCACAACACACAAGACTGAATGTATTACTAAAGAATGTACAAAGATAAGTAGCCCATTAGTGCAATAGGCATATATACAAGCCAAGGGGAAAAAAACCTCCTAAAGAGGGAAAAAAGTGCCCCGACGGTCCTAGAGTGTTCACACACATCACTACCTAAATATATCAACAATACATATGCTCAAGAAGAAGATCATTCCACGTAAATTTGAAAGAAAGTTGGAGAAGCTTGGAGAGGCTTGGAAACATGAGTTGTCAAGTGGTGAAGTTGGTTCAAAAAACCAGCATATGACCAGCCCTAGCTCTTTGGATATGTAAATTAGACCTTGTAATCTTGTGGTTAGTACAGTAATGCTTAAACACTCGATTTGGAGCTCTTTAGAGAGAGCAACAATCTCTGCAAGTTGACTGAGTCTAAGGAAGAAGGAGTGGAGAATTGAAATGGCACGAAGCAATGATTAAAGAGTATATGTATTGCTTCAAATCAACAATCTCCTTAATGTACAAATGTTTTGTAATCTTTATATAGACTCTTGAGGATATCTCCACGCCTTCTCTCCATGAATTTGAATTCGAAATTAAGCAAGTTTGTTAGTTTAGATTGTTTGGAATCATTTCCTACAGTCTAGGAAAAGAGAAAGTTGAAGTCATGTCTACCTCTTGATTGATTGATTGAGAATCAATCCCAAACACTTCTAACTCATGGCTTTTAGGCCTTTTACTCTTCCCTTTTACAAAGGTGAATACCTTGAACCTTACAAGAAATGATCATAAGTGATCAACCAATTAATACAAAGAAAATATGTGGACATAAGTCCTATTCTTCAAGGCATATCCATAGCATCCAAATAATGGATTTGATGTGGAGCATATCTTCCTCAAGCATAATGAAAGCTTGATGCTCCAACAACTCCCCCTCAAGCTAAAGTATGCTTAAGTCTTCATTCTTTGATAGGTTGAATACCTACCATAGCTTTGAATCTACAAAGCTTTATCCCATCAAGTGCCTTTATCATCACGTCTGCTATCTACTTCTCGGTCGGAACAAATAAAATGTCAATTTCCTTTGCCATAAGCTTCTCTCTTACAAAGTGGTATGTACTTCTATGTGCTTTTTCCTTGCATGAAAAATTGGATTCAGCCAAATGCATGGAACTTACATTATCTCCAAGTAAGTGAGGTTTGGAACTCACAAGTCCCAAATCTGAGTACAACTCCTTGAGCCATATTGCTTCTTGAGTTGCAATAGTTAAATCTCTATATTTTGCTTTTGTTGAAGATAAAGCAACTGTTGGTTGCTTCTTAGAATTATGACACCAACTTTGAACCTACAAATGCTAAGTATCCAGAGATACTTCTTCTATCATCCTTTGCTCTTGCCCAATATGCATCTGAATAGATTTTAATATCCAAATCTGAAGAGTAAGGATAATAGATATCTTCATTAAGTTTCCCTTTGAGGTACCTAAATACTCTTTTTGCAAGATCTAGGTGTGACCTTCTAGGTGAGTGCATGAACTAACTAAGCACGCCCACACTATATGATATATGTGTCCTTGTGCGAGTAGCATATATCAAGGTACCAACTAGACTTTGATACTCTTTAGGATCATGAATCCACTCACCTTCATAAACACTTAGTTTATAGTTCGATTCCAAAGGTGTACCTACAAGCTTTCTCCATTTTGAACTTGAGAAGTAGGCCTTGAATGTATCTTCTCTGAGTTAGATGCATCCCTTCGTCTATATAAATCACTTGCATACCTAAGAAATATGTGAGCTCACCTAAGTCACTGATTTTCAACTCCTCTTGCATGTGTCTCTTGATCCTTTGAATGCCATTCAAATCATCACCTATCACAATAATATCATCTACATCTACACATAGATAGATAACCTCATTGTGATCCCTTTTGATGAATAGAGAAGGATCTGAGTTGCTAGGTTTGAAACCTTGATCTTGAAGGTATGTAACTAGCCTATAATTCCAAGGTCTAGGATCTTGTTTCAATCCATACAATGCTTTCTTAAGTCTACAAACATAAGATGTATGATTAAGGTTTTCAAAACTTGGTGGTTGTGACATGTATACCTCTTCACTTATCCAACCATTTAGGAATGGATTTTTCACATCAAGTTGGAGGAGAGTCCAATTTCTTGTAGCAATTACACTTATCAATGTTCTAATTGTAGTCATCTTTGCAACTCGTGAGAATGTTTCCTCATAGTCTATACCATGAGTTTGTGAGCATCCTTTGGCAACTAATCTTGCCTTGTACCTACAAAGTGATCCATCTGAGTTTCTTTTAGCTTTATATATCCATCTTCAACCAATTACCTTTTGATTAGGTGACATTGGAACCAAATCCCAAGTGTCCATATCCTTCAATGCATCTATTTCTTCTTTCATGGCCTTTTCCCAATTAGGGCTTCCCTTGTTGGGAAAGATGGATGGACACTCTAAGAAATGAGTAGGTACTGCCAAATCCTGCTTAGTACCAGCCCCTTCTTGCTTCAGAGTTTAGTGTAGGCCTTTTTAGCTTTCCAATGACATTATACAAGTGCCTATGTACTTTGGAAATGATGTGAGAAATGATTGAATCAAAACAGACTACTTCCAAGTTGAAGGATCAATGAAAACCTTCTATTTTTGTTCACACACCTGCTACTTGTTATACTCAGTGTTACCAGTACAGTAGGAACTAGACAAATTCCTTTTAGAGATATCAAATTAGCTTAATGAAATAATGATTCCAAGTGGAATCACTTAAAATGATGCACTATACATAGATCAATCAATTTAGCAATCAAATCATTACCCCCAATTTTTTAGGACATCTACAGAGTTTGACTAGTGAGTGCTTCAATGCGCTTTTCTCCAAATTGGCTCAATGGATTATTTTCAAAGTTTGTGAGAACGTAGAGAACTTGAAGCTGATTCCAATAAGCTATAGAACATTAAAAATGGTGAAGGAATGACTGAGATATGAGTAGTACAAGTTGACTGTTATGAATGACTATGACAGAGAGACCATAGATGAGAAGTATTGATCTATTGCATTAGAACACAATGTTGTACAAGATCATAGGCATGATAATCAAATCCTAATGATAGTGAGTAGTATTGATCTATTGCATTAGAACACAATGTTGTACAAGATCATAGGCATGATAATCAAATCCTAATGATAGTGAGTAGTGAGTGGTCAAGGAGAACTCGAAAAATGGAGTCACTTATCCCATGAGTTTTTTAGACTCTTTTATAGATAGGATATTTGAATTTGAATTTGAATCCTCCATTGGCTCTCTCTAAGGAGGGTAGAAAAAATGTACATGGAACATCCTTGTCCATGTCTAGATATAGAGTATGGATCAAGAAGTAGCAGCGATAGAAGGCTAACTTTGCTAAAGATGCTACAAAGTACTCTGCCAAACCTGCTTTGTCCCATATGGGCTATAACCCTTTGGAATTTTGTAGTTCTTCAAACTTTTGAGAGAAAAATTGGAACCTATCCCAATGATGGTCGAATTATAATTTTGACTCCTAGTTATACTTGGCATCTTCTAGAGATCTGGCTAAACCTTGGAAACAATGCAATTTGACATTGATTCTATATGTTCCGCCTTTAGGAGGGTCTTTGATGGGGATCTCACCTTGAAATCTAACCAACTCCCTAGGTGGAAGGAGTGATATCTTAAATGTGGAGGGTTCTATAGTCAATTGACCTTTGGTTGGGGCTTGTTGCAGAAGGTTCTACTAGTTGCATCTTTGATTGTTAATAGCTAATGAATTCTTCTACACAAGGAAAACATATTAATATTGAAATGGACTCTCATCCTAGTATGGTGAGGCTTCGGTCACTTTCCAATACTAAGATGCTTCCTGTGTAGACCATTGTGGTGTAGGAGTGCACTTTTATGTTCTTATTCCTAATGCACGTCTCTAGATGGCCTACATGTATACTTGGGATAATGCATGAACTCATCACGTTTTTGGAGATTCTTATGTATATTAGAAGGTTTGCAAGATATGGATTTGTTACAAGGTTGATTATGAGAGATGGGTTTTCTTATGGGATTACATGGCGAGGTGAATAATTTATACATTTTGTTAGGTGATACTCAAAGTGGGTGGTCCTAGGGCTGTTTAAGCACCTGTTTCCAAACCGTCCTAGGGGTTTGTTTACAAGGCATTTACCTTTGCCCTTTTGACTAGCTAGGAAACCTTGATCTGCAACACACATAATGGACTTGGTTTGCCTAGACTAGTTTTCTTCCTACAACAGAATAGAGACTAACTCCTCAAATGTTAAGGCATTTCGATTGCCTTTCATCATCAATCAAAGAGTAGAAGCAAAATTCTGATATGAATCTAGAAGACCATTCAGAAGAGTTTGCACAAGTCGCTAGCAAAAATCAACTGCTCCTTCAAATCTTTGATCTTTGTCAAAAAACTTTCCATGGAATCTCCTTCATTCATGTGCTCACTCTCCAACTATTTTTAGAGGTAAGCAACACGAGCCTCATTCCTTGCCTGGTATAAAGTGGTAAGAGTATCCCAAGCATCCCTTGTTGTCCTCCAAAAGCAAATGTGAGGAATAATGGCACATTTGATAGACAAGGCTATCAATGCATGTGCCTAAGCATCTCTAACATCCCAACAAAGTTGGTCTATAGTAGGTGCAATAGGAAACGCAACACGAACAAGAACCTGAAGGATATCACCATCCTCAATGCCATTTGCATCACCTTCAGCAACCGTGTTTGTAGGTGTAATATAATGTTTTTCCACACCCTGCACAATATTCCATATAGTCCCTTTGCAACCAATACATCATGCATCATATAAGCCCAAATGGGTAATTGGTATCATCAAACTTAAAAGTTGAATAGAACTACCCTATCAAGTTCTAATAAACCTGTAGCACACTTCGAGGCACTTACATTGGAAAACCAAAACCTGTATATATCTTTGACACAAAAAGACAAAATTACCTACATAAGCATTGCAATAGTGCGTTTGGAGGTCGAAATGAGCTTAGATTGCAATTTCCGCACCACAGAGGGAAGATGTTTTGAACTCCATATCCCCTTGAGTATGCTCACCAAATTTCGTGAGATTCTGAGACTATGACCAAAGGGGTGTCGACTATGCCCAAGATGAAGCAGTGACCTGCTTTGATACCAATTGTTGGAGTTCGAGGTCTACAGAAGCACACAAAAAGCACAAGGAAAAAGAAGAAGTTTGGAGCACAACACATAATCTTGAATGGATTACCAAGAGAATGATAAAAGATAAGTGACCTGTTAGGGTTATAGGCATATATATCAGCCAGGTGAAAAAACCTCCTAAAGAGGGAAAAAACTGCCCTGATAGTCCTAGTGTGTCCACACACATCACTACCTAAATATATCAACACTTGTCTGACTTGAACTTCTAGAAAGCCTCTTCCATAGGCATCTTAGTGTAAAGCTCTATGGATGCATTTTCTTGAGGTGTTTCTATGGTAGATATGATTCTAGTCAATACCAACCTGCTTCTAGGAGTGGATCGAATCTCCTTTGGATCATTCTCTTCTAAATCTCAAAATTGTGACTCTGGGAGGATGTTCCAAAGTCATCCGTTCTATCAGGGGGACTAGTAACCATGTACATAGTCCCTTTCTTGTCTATGTATGATTTGTTCTCAAAATTAACTATTGGATGATCTAGGTCATATGGGTGTTTTGGGTTTCTCAATTTTACTATCTTCTCCAGCCATCCTCATAGTTGAAAGCACCTAATTGGTTGGTTTGGATATATTCCAATTGTGTTTTGTAGGGCCCTTTTGGCACCTCTAGGTAAGTTGCCCTATTGCTAGGAGTAGGCCTCTCCATGCTATAGGAAGTATATGAATCACTCATTTCTTGGCTATTAGTTGAAAAAACAGTTACCTAATTGCTTGGATGAGGACTTGGTTATGTGGTTGACACTAACTTTAGATTATCTTAGGTTTTATCAATCCATTTTGCCAAGGTCCTTGCTTGATCTAAGGTTCATGAATTAATCCAATTTCCTTTTTCTCCCTTTGCTTTAATATTAGCTTTTATAGAGTGGTCACTTATCAATCACTTGTTCAATTATCTTTTCTTTGTCAATTCTTGTCTCAATGTTGTCATTAGGAATAGTTAAGTTAGTCAACTTGATCATGAATTTTCATATTAAGTTCTTTTGTCGGTAGTTTCATCATGATTATATTTTTTTACAGCCTTGCACTTGATCCCTTAAAATGTCTTGAACTTGAGGATCCCTATCGTCACCCTAAGTTCTATTGTTAGTGCCAAGCGTCTTAGCTTAAGGTAGAATTGACAATCAGTTTTGTCATTTTCCAACCTCAAGTTATGTTTGTAACTCTTTCTTGCCCATGAGAATCTCCGAAGCTTCCACTTTTCTAGTTAGAGCCTCGACAAGAGTCTCCTACACTTGCACTCTAGCTTTGTAGCTCCTGAAATTCTCCAAAAACACATTAAAAATAAACCAAATTTATGCCAAAAATCAAAACCCTAATTTCTACCGTGTAGGTGGTCTGTCACGATAGAAAAGGTCTATGGTGATAGACTAGTCTATCTTGATAGGGTGCTTTGTTGTGATAGAGGGCTGTCTATTGTGATAGAGAGGGTCTATTGTGGGGGTGGCATGTCGCAGCAGAGGCTGGTTTCTCATGATAGATGGGTATCTATCGTCTATTTGGTTTGTCATGGGGTTGGTTGCTTTATATGCATTTACAAAAATCCAAACTTTTCGATGTGTCAATCATTCGATGTGGATCTCAAAAAGGTTATGTGTCATACGTATGTAGATCTAGAGTTGATGATGGTGTTATATTTGCAACAAAGCACTGAAACAACAAAAGACAAGCACATGCAAAGTCATTCTTGCTCTCTCTCTCTCTCTCATGAATGCAAATGAGGGATGTGAGGGGAAAGGGGTAGATATGGTAAAATTATTTATTTTTTGGTGAAGATGGTGATGTGTGGCTATGGTGATGGAAGATAGAGAAGGTGAAGATGATGCAAAAAAATTAATTAAGAAAAAACTAAAAAAAAACAACAAATTTGACCTTTGAATATTAATCCTTCAACACTCTTACCATCACACATTCTTCCTCAAGTGTGCTCCCCTACAATGGCGTGAAATTTGTTGTCACTCTAGACTAGGATGAACACCCCATCAAGAAGCTTTACCTCCTTAACTATCAATCCATGGATATGTGAGGATGGTATGTCGATCATGAACAAGTGATGTGTAGCATAGGTTACAGCGAGAAGCACACAAGATGCCCACACACATATATACACACACACACACGATAGAGATAAGAAGCAGACAATGGAAGGAAATGATTTCTCTATTAGAAATGCTCTTAGGCTCAAGACAAGCTTTTTTCCTCAAAAATCCATCCTAAAAAACTATCTCTATAGCTCTATTTATATTTATCTACTAGCTTTGGTTGATTTCAAACATAATGTCCGGCCTAGTTAAAAATTAGGTTCTAAATCTATATTGAGGTAACTAATGGAATCCAAAAAATATGAAAATCAATGGGTAAACTCTACCTAGGCTCTTCAAGCTCAAGGACTCCTTGACTTGCACAAAATGGAGCATCTGAATACAAAATTAGGTATTTACATTACAAAATTAGTGATAAAAATCATTTGTTTGAATAAGAAAATTGATTTTTTTCTATAACCTGACTTGGAGCGCTTTTATGTGCTACCCCTCCTTTGATGTATGCATGAACCTTGTGCAACAATGTGGATCATGGTTGATTGTTACTCAAGGATTTGATGGATCTTCCATTGGAATTGGCTATGGATCAAGTCTTATTGGCCACATGACATTATCTTAGAGCTCATAAGAGTCTAGAATTGCAAAAATTTTGAACTTTTTGACTGTCTAATTTATTTCATCAAGGTTCTTTTTAGTGAATGTAGGTGGATGAATGTGAATTGGTGCAACAATAACATTATTGAATGCACCAACACTAAAATATTGAGCTATCACTCAATGCACCATGGTGATAATAGAAATATACTTGCATAATCAAAAATTAATCCTACATAATAATAGATACCTCACATATCTAAAACCATGTAAGAAATCAATTACACAAGAAAACGCAAGAGCAATATAAAAGAACATAAAAAATATAGTAGAATTTCAAAAAATATATTACTAACAACAAGTGAAAAGATGATGGTGTTGTCCATCCATGTGCTCTCAAGGTAGAGCTTAGATGGTGATCTAGACAACTCTGCATAGGGGATTACAAGGTAGAAGTATGTTGGCTCAATTTGATGTCTAAGCTAGTGAAGAAGTCATCTATATATACGCCAATGGAGAGGTGTGGCCTTTTGTATGTAGCTAGACATGGGTGGTCGAATGTGGGCTGCCACCATCAGTATATTGCCCATATGAGACATAGGCTGGATCAATAAACCTAACAAATATGAATGATTCTTGAGTTAGATGAAGTCCAACATGTAAGCTATGATACCTATCAACAAGGTAATGCACAATCAGCTTCTCCTCATAATGGAGGCCTTACAAGTGTGCAACACAGAGTACATTCATGAGGAGTAGAAGTTGAGCATATATTAACAATTATTCTAATGAAAACCTAGATTGCAAGGTAGTAGATAAAAATACTCACAAGTGAATGTGCAATATTAAAAAGAAAATGCACACTTGAAAATTGAATCAGAAAGAAAAAAAGTGGTTGACATAGGAATATTATTAGCTTGAAACAAAATCTAATGGAAGCTAAAGAAACCTCAATCCCAAACCTACTATCTCCCCTCTAAGAAGATTATGTACATAATAATGTACCACTAGAAGAGAATAGCCAACCAATGCCCATCAACAATGATAATCAAGTTCTATTCTAGTAGTTCCCATGCATAAGATCCATTGATTCTTATCAAAGTCTATTAAAAACAAATATCAGTTAGATCTACTTTGGAAAAACATGAAAAGCATTATCCATGTGGTGACCTAGAAGAAAAATTCTTGGACATGTGCACACAGATGATCAAGTTGCCCAAAACTTGCTAAAAAAAGGTCCTTCTCCTATCCTAGACACTAGGAACACAAAGGCCTAGGAAATGGCGAGCAAGACTTCTACTTCCCAACCCATCCAAGAAGAGGAAGTGTAACCCAACTAGCACATAAATTCAAATAATGTAGCCATGGACAAATATGTTCATTATTTCTTTCTAGAATTAGATGACACATGGTAACAAGACCTATGGGACAAACTTCAAGAATCAAGATGAAACAAAAAGCATCAATCTCAACTACATATCATGAGATGGTCCATATAAGGAATATTTCCTAATGAACTATTGTCCCTTTGCAAAAAACCCATGATTCCGTGATCAATAAGTGATGGAGCTACAAGCTTAAATGAATCAAAAAAATACATGGGGATGAACATGCATTATTTTGTTAAAAAAAAAAAGATTTTACCTTTAGATTAAAGAGAGCTCATAAAGCTCAAGAAAATCCATAAGAATCATTTGAAGAGCTAGTCAAAGCTAAAGTATGATGTATTTGAACTTTAAAAGAGCTTGTTAGAATAAAGCGACATCTTGGGAAGATAAAAAAACAAAAGTAGATGAAGTTGAACTAGAGGATGCAAAATATGTAGATTTAAACATGAGAATTCAGCAAGTGCCTTCAAACAAAGTAAGAGATTACAACAACAAAGATGAGGGATGTTGATATTGATATATTTTGATAGTGATGTGTTTGAACACACTTAGAACCACCATAGCACTTTTTTCCCTCTTTAGGAGTTTTTTTCCCCTCGACTTGTATATCTATCTATAACCCTAATGGGTCACTTATCTTTGTAATTTCACTTGGTAATACATTTAGTATTGTGTGGTGCTCCAACTTCTTCTTCTTCCTTGTGCTATTTGTGTGCTTCTATAGGCCTCAAGCTCCAACAATTGCTATTAGAGTAGGTCACCGCTTCTTTTAGGGTGTCATCAACACCCTCTAATATAGTCTCAAAATCACACAAAAGTTGATGAAAATACCCGAGACGATTATAAATTCAAAACAACTTTGTCATGGCATCAAAATTTTGATTTGAACTCATTTTGGACTTCAAACGCACTACTACAACAACTACACAAGCAATTTTGTACTTTTGTGCCAAACATATATAGAGGTTTTGGTTTGCTAATAAAAGCATGGTTGAAGTCTCCTACATGTTTAGTAGATCTCGATAGGGTGGTTCTGTTCAACTTTTTGAGATACATTCAATTTTGTGCATCAGGGTAGTTAGTCACTAGCCATAGCTAGAATCAACAATGTATCCCATATCTTGGTTGTTGACGATAAGTTGGATAGTACTAATTACCCATTGTGGGTATATATGATACATCATGTATTGGTAGCAAAAGGGTTATGGAATATTGTCTAGGGTGTTGAAAAACATCCTATTAGACCTACAAATAGAGTTCTTGAAGTTCATGTTGATGGTGTTGAAGATGATGATCTTCAATTTCCTCATTGTGCCACGTTTCCTACTACACCTACCACAAAACAAGGTTGTTGGGATGGCAAAGATGCTTACGTAATGCATTGATAGCTTTGTCTATCAAATGTGCCACTATTCCTCACATTCACTCCTACAACACATCAGATGATGTTTGCGATACTCTTACAACTTTATACCATGCAAGAAATAAGGCTCGTGTTGCTTACCTTGGAAAACATTTGGAGAGTGAGCATGTGAATGAAGGAGATTCGATGGATATTTTTTTGACAAAGATCAAAGATTTGAAGGAGAACATGATTTTTGTTGATGAAACCTTGCCAGATAGTTCTATTGTCCAAAGTGTTCTTAATGGTCTTCCATATTCATATCAGAGGTTTTCTTCTACTCTTTGATTGATGATGAAAGAAAATCCAAATGCCTTAACATTTTAGGATTTAGTCTCTATTTTTTTATAAGAAGATCAATCTAGGGAAAACATGTTAATTATAGAGGCTAGAATGGTTGTTGTAGAGGCCTCTATACCTAAAACACAGTCTGCTAATCTTGTTCAAAATGAAGAATGGGCATTTACTACTATTTGTAGCTATGAACCATCTTCACATGAGTAGTGTATGTATGTTGTAGACTCATATGTTTGGTACTTTGATAGTGGTGCAACCAAACATATTACCTCATAGCGTAGTTTCTTCATTTCACTTGAGCCTATCCCTATAGGGAAAACTATTACATGTGCTAACAAATCTTATTATTTTGTAATGCGAGTTAGAAAGATCATTCTGACTATTGTTCATGGAAGTTCTTTCATATTATTAGATGCTTTATATGTGTCAGGGCTCAAGAAAAATCTACTGTCAGTTTTAGCATTAGCCAAGATTGGCTTGATAGATATACAATTTTGTTGGTATTCTAAGGTCTGAATACCATATGTTGAAAGTAGTATGGGCCACAAAAACAATATATCACAGGTTTACAGGATCTTCCAACAGATGAACCTTAACATACACACCTTAAGACTCAAAAATAGATGAGTTAGAGATAGAGAGAGAATAGACCAGATTTCAAGTGTAACAATAAGCTATGAGGTCACCTACACTAACTTATATATGAATGTCAAATTACAATATGTGTATATGATACAAATTGACAATATCTATATCTAGGCAGAAATAGGAACTAGATACAAGAGATTGTGTGCCTAAGAGGTATGAAGAGTGTGTAAGTGAGAATTTGGAGAGTACAAATAGTTTAGAATTGTTTAATAGCAAACCCAAATTCTGATCAACCTAAATAAAAAACGAGTGACCTAGCAAGTAAGAACAGAAATAGACTTGCTACTCACATTAAATCAACAATGAATGTTGATGGTAAATTGGCAGAATCTCCTCTAGATAATCACCAAGATGTAGACCACAACTCCTCCAAGAGTGTGAGAACTCCTCCTCCAAGATGGAGCACCTCCTAGTTGATCACCTCCTCAAGAGTGTGCGAACACTCTCTCTTCAAGAAGACCTTCTCCTTGTGTTGAGCTAGAAGCTTGAGCTTGCTCCTTGAGATGATGTTGAACAATATGACAAAACCTTGCTTATATAGCTTTTTTTTGGTCTATTGAAAAGCTTCTCTAAAAGAACATAATAAAGCATAATGCTAACGGGAATCGACATCACTGATCGAAGAACATCCACCTATGAAGTCTTCCAAAAGCATGCGATTCATCGCCGAAGATAGAAGCAAAAATCAAGCCAAATAACACATCATGATGCACCATTGTTGCCCGTGGGATTCGAACCCGGGTAGGCAATATGAGAATACGTTGCTTTATCCATGTCGAATGACGTGACTTCTTAAAAAGCTATTTATAACATAAGTAATATATCGTAGTATTGTTGAGGTTTTTGGACAACTTGTGCACATTGTTTCCAACAATCCCCCCTTCAATGTCACAACAGTACAAGGTTCAATAACCTGCAAAACATCTGATATCTGCAAATATCTCTTAATTGATTTCCACTAAATCTTGAGCTAACTCTGTATGAACCTGTATACTTGAGAGACTGCAAAATGAATGTCATGTCGTTTATTACATAGATATATCAAGCAAGTGACTGCTTGACTATATAATGTAGCACCAAATGGTTCTGAATCTGCTACTGATTGTAATAACAATTTGACATCCATAGTTGTCTGTGTTTGGAATCTGTCATCTCAAACCTTTCCAATAATTTCTCAATGTATTTCTGTTGTGTCATGTAGATGCACTTATCTCTGTACTTGAATCCAATCTTGGGACTTGTGATAATCATATCACTTTGTAGTGCATCTTGAAGACTAGCTGGTTCATTCTCAATTGAAGTAAGTGTTATACTATCATGACTCTCAAAATGTTCTGCATAATTTACGAGGTCTCCTTGTTGTCTCCTGGTCTGACTTCTAGTTCTTCCTGTGTATTCATGTATACCACTATCCTTCCATGTTTGATATAACCACTTTGGTGTATTCCTAAAAAGTGTTATGTTAACGTGGCAGACAAAACGGCCAATGTTAAGGCCAGTGTTGAATTAATGCGTTGTTCTAACTGTCAGCTCGTGTCAAACGAATCGTGGGTTCTTGGGAGTGGTAGGGGTCTATTAGATAGAGGCCCTGTACTTAGTTCCCAAAATAACTGATTCAGTTTCAGCAATAAAATGCTATTGACAGTTCTATCCGAATCTATTGTCCTTAGACAGTGTCATCACAGTCTTAGCTCAGCTACTAGTAACAACTAGACTGTACCAGATGTATCTGTACCTTGGTACCAAATTACTTCAGACTAATATGCTACTGTAACAGTACAGTAGTCCGACCTTCACCAAGATAGCCCTCACAGTCAAGCAACCGGATCACAGAAGGTACCTACGGTTTCAAGCTACAGTTCTGAAGACTAACACACACTAGAATTACCCTGAACTATAGGTAATTCTCATCGTACAAGTGCAGATCGAGAACAATACTACTTCTGCACAACGTTCTTAGGAAAAGATTACTACATTCACACAGACTTATCGGTACTTAGCAGTTCAACAAGGAGAGGAGCACTACGTCGTACATCCTAACAGGACAATTCGTCACAACGATCCACAATAACTCTTTCAGACAACGATCCAATGACTTACTGAATGGAACTAGATTCACAGTGTAACCGAGATTGATAGATGACAACATAGAGCACAACAGAGTACGCAGAGCTTAGACAAGACACACTACAGCAACACTCAGACAAACAACCAGACGAACAGTCTGGTGATAACACGAAAATAGGCCAAAATCCCCGCGCTCTCGAGCACTTCTTTTCATTGCTTTATATAAGATTTACAAATATGTGTGTAACTACCTTTCGCACGTGTTTTACAAAGATTTCCGTTACACTTGTCCCAATCCGTTAGCCGACTAACACTGGCACGCACGGTGGACTCGAACCCGCAAGTTTTTACAAAATTACTGCTCATCGACTATTCCTTCTAAGTACATGCTTCGGGCTAATCTAAATATATGGGCGATCTTTTTCTTAAGGGTTTCTAATAATTGTTTGAGAGTTTCTGGCTCTACTAGTTGGGCATCTACTCTAACAGAACTTATGGCTATGGCTTGGGTTAACAAAATTTTTGCTTGTGTTTGCAAAAAGGTTTCTTGCAGATAAAAGACATTGGCCAATGCAGCATCTCGGGACGTCTTCATTTCCTCGAGCTGTTGCTCCATCTTCTGTACTCTTTCTTTTATGTTTGCCAGTTCGCGCCTCTCGATCTCCTGAACTTGAAAATCTACAGTCCTGATGTATGAGTCCTTCTCGCGTTTGGGATTGGCAATGAGCTTCTGTGTCTGCCCTTCCTTTGTTAGGTAGTGCTTGAGCATATTATTTACGTCTTTCAAATTTTCGTTGGTTCTGTGCAGTTCTTCTTCTGTTCTTTTCTGCTGCAACTGCTGTTCTTGACTCTACTGCACCAGTTCTTGTAATTTCTTTCTGGTTTCTTCTAGTAGATTGCCCAATGCAATTCGGGCGTCTTCTTTGTCTTGTATGTCCTACTTCATTTTGTTGATTTCTTCATTGGCAATCTGCAGTAACTCTTCTTTTTCTGTAAGTGATGCCACTGCCGCATCTCTCTGATTGATCAGCATTTCCTGTTTGGTGAGTTTTGCCTGTAATTCATTCAATTGTTCTTGCAAGGATTGGTTTTCGGCTTTAGTGATTAGCACTTCTTCCTGTAGGGGGCTGATGTCAGCTTCTAGAATATCAACTTTATGTTGTAGTTCGCTCCGGATATTGTCGGTGGCTGCTTTCATGTGGATGGGCAGTTGCTGTGATAAATTGAACTTGGCCCATATTGACCAGTTCGGACAGTATTGGAATGGAAGGGAGGGGTAACTGGGG
The DNA here is from genome assembly GCA_020310875.1 of Ceratopteris richardii. Classification (NCBI taxonomy): domain Eukaryota; kingdom Viridiplantae; phylum Streptophyta; class Polypodiopsida; order Polypodiales; family Pteridaceae; genus Ceratopteris; species Ceratopteris richardii. Next base: position 14,625,266 of record CM035408.1, on the reverse strand, counting down.
TCGTGGTTGGGAAGAGGATGCGGTGAGGAGCTGTTGGGAGTTCGGTGGAGAGTAGTTGAGGGAGGAGGATGAGGACTCGGCGGTTTCGGCAGGGTGAATGGGCTGGAGGAGGATGATGGGAGGTTCCGGTGGGGTAGTGGGAAGGATGGTTTGATTTGTTACCTGATTGGCGGCTTGTTGTTCCTGTTCTGCGATTGTGGATTCCACTACCTTTAGCAGTCTGTCCAGTGCTTCCTTAGCAGCTTGTTCTTCATCTATTTGTTGTTCTTCTTGAGACTCCTGCTGTGATTCTTCTTCGGTCGATGATGTGTCGGCTTCTGTATGTTTTTCCTGTTGTTGTTCTTGGGACAAGTGTGTAGATGATTCGTTTTGCATGGATGTTGTGGTGTCTTGGAATGTTTCTTCTTCTTTCTTATCTTCTTCTTTGTCGCCCTCATTGTTCCCTCCTGCAGATCCTTGTGCTTCGCTTTCAGAAGAGCTAATCCTTATTCTTTTTCTTCGGAATAGTTGGTTTAATTCCTCTTCGTCTTCTTCTTCATCGTCCCAGAGCTGCACTGACTCTTCAGGTCGTAGAACTAGTCCTTGCGGTGGAGGTTGTGCTGCAAGGATGGCCGGAAAGAGGAATGAAATGATGTGTGGTAGTCTGGATCTTGACGTGCCTCCTTTGTTTACTTATTTCATGATAGCTACGCATTCTTTGTGGATTCTGTGGAAGAAATATGATGTGAAGTTGATTGGCTCACGGGCAGCTAAGTCTATGGCAGAATAAAATGGCCGGGATATGCCATAAGTGCGCTTTTTGAGGTTAAGGATGGCTACTAGGAATTGAAGGGCGGGTCTTTCTGGTTCTGGTCGGCAGAGAATGGCATATTTGTTAGAGGAATATCTAGGAAACAATTCGGCCATTCTGGCTATTGGCAAGCTCGGGCCATTTTCTCGGCCTTGCGAAGGGAGTTGAAACGACTCAGCGAAGGTTTGGAAGGTGATTACTGTTCGGGCAGGTAAAGATGTGAAAGCCCAACTTCGCTCGTTGGCGGGTGCTTGAGCGATGGCAGAAATGATCTGAGTGAAGAATGGGTGGGACTCCACTGAATGCCAAGGCAGTTCAGCAAAGTTTGCCAACCCACGTATGCACAGGTACTCTCCTACGTCGGTAGGGAGCCCGTCACGGAAAGCGGCGTAATTAGCCAAGGCTTCCATGGCGCACACGAAGTCACAGAACACAGGCACACAGATCACAAGATAACACAGAGCACAACCACACAAACACAATAGCTTTTTTCGGCGAACTGGAGAAGGTTAAGTAGGTGTGTTGTAGTGGACTATAATTAAAAATCACTAATCATCGTGTGACATTGAGATGATCGCTTCTTTAACTTGGGTGTGCATGTCTTAGTAGCTGGAAAGAGCAAGGCGGCTTATGACATAATTAGGAATCAAGACGCAGATATTTACAGACTTATATTATTAAGCACACAAAAATAAAAGAAAGGAAAAGAAAAGAAAAGTGAACTCCAAAAAACGCGCCCAACCGCAAAATGTTTTAGTGCGGGTTCGCTATGTGTTGATACAGCCGCAGCTTCGAACCGTTGATGACTTTCGAAAGAGGGTTTTCGGCCAATGTAGTCAATCGAAAAGTTGCTGGGCCCACTTGTTCTGAAATCCGGTAAGGGCCATACCATTGTAATTTGAATTTACCAGCAGACCGATTGGACTTTGCATTATAAAAAAGGACAAGTTGTCCCACCGTAAAAAATGGAGTTTTCAAGTGCCGATCATGCGTCCGAGCCTGTCTCAATTGTACTTCCTGCATAGTTAAAAAGTTGTGCCATCGTTGCTCGTCTAACTCTCTGAGTGTATCCAACTGAAATGACAGTGAATCTTCCAGTAGCAGTTTCTGAGCGATTGCTACTCGTAAACTTGGTATAACTATCTCCATTGGTGCTATTGCTTCTAATCCATAAGCTAGTTTGAAAGGTGTTAATCCTGTTGTTACCTTGTATGTAGTCCGGTATGCCCATAATACTGTAGGTAGCAGTTGATCCCATCTTTTCGGTGCTTCTAAAATGAGTTTCCAAAGCATATTCAGCAAAGATTTGTTTGTACTCTCAGCCAGGCCATTTGCACGAGGATAGTATGGTGAACTAAATTTATGTGTGACCTGAAATGAATGTGTGAGTACTTTCATTAAATTGTTGACAAAATGAGTGCCTTGATCTCTAACAAGTTCCAGTGGTAAGCCAAAACGTGGAAAGACATCGGTTAGCAGACACTTTGCTACCGCAACAGCTGTAGCAGACCATAAAGCCCAGGCTTCTGCCCATCTGGTTGCATAGTATGTACAGGTCAGTATGTAACGATTGTTACTGAAGACTGTTGGAGGTGTAATCGGACCGATAAAATCTAGACCCCACTTCTGAAAAGGTTCTAATGGCAAGACAGGTTGTAGAGGGAAAAGATGTCGTTGCAGGGGCTGTCCAGTTCTTTGACAAGTATCACATTGTTTGACAAACTATGATACATCTCTGTACATAGTTGGCCACCAGAGACCACTTTGCAAAATTTTCCGGTGTGTTAAGTCTGCTGCAAAATGTCCACCAGAAGGAATCGAGTGAGCCAAAGTAATAACTGAGTTAACTTCATGTGGTGGAATACATCGAAGTAAAATTCCGGTATGATCCACATAGTATAATTCTCCGGCAATCAACCGAAATCGGCAGCTAAAAACTGCAATTTTCCTGCGTATTGCCGTAGAAGTCTGAGATGGAAGGCATCCATCAGTGAGAAAGGTCAGGATCTGCTCATAATATGTAGATGGTTGAGGTGGGTCTATAATTTCATCATTCGTTGGTTCAGAGACATAAATCGTTGGAGTCGTGTCATCTATACCTACCGGAGCTTCACCGGAATCTAGTCGAGAAAGAAAATCTGCTAAGGCATGTGAATTGTCTAGCTGATGAATGACTTCGTAGTCAAATTCTTGTAAAAGCAGAACCCATCGTGCTAATCGACCACCTAGATGCTGCTGCCGAACTAGATAGACAAGTGCAGCATGATCTACATGAAAGGTAAATTTACGGCCCAACAAGTAATGCCTGAATTTCTTGACAGAATATACTAAGCCTAGACATTCTCTTTCTGTTACAGAGTAATTTTTTTCGGCAGGGGCAAGTCTTCTACTAGCATAGTAAATAGGTCGGAACCACTTATCGGTTCGTTGCATCAGAACACTGCCAATGGCAATATCTGATGCGTCTACGAAGACATGAAATGGGTGATCCCAGCTCGGAGGCTGTAAGATTAGAACCTGTGTTAATAAACACTTTAGACGATCAAATGCTATCTGACATTCCTGAGTCCATTCAAACTGTCGAGGAGTCTTGGTAATCAATCTGTTCAGTGGTATTGCCAAGTGAGCAAGCCATCGTAAGTGTCGTCCATGCCATCTTACTTGGCCCATGAAGCGCATTACTTCCTTTGGTGTAGTGGGCACCGAAGCTTCTAACACAGCTAAAATTTTATCTGGATCTACCTGTATACCTTGTGCAGATACAATGTGACCAAGTAGCTTGCCACATAAAACCGCAAACACGGATTTGTTTGGGTTCAAACAGAGTCTGTATTCTCTGCATTTTAGAAAGCAGCACCGTAAATGGAACATGTTTGCTATCATCTTACCGAAAATTGAAAAATCGTCAAGATAGACTTGCATAAAAGAGGTAAGATAAGGAGAAAATATTTCTTGCATACACCTTTGGAATGTACTTGGGGCATTTCTTAATCCAAACCACATAACAATACAAGCAAATACACCCCAGTTGGTAATGAAGGCAGTCTTTGGTATATCATGTTCAGCCATTCTAACTTGATTATATCCACTGTACCCATCTAGGAATGAATACATTTCATGTCCTGCTACTCTATCAAGCATTGTGTCAAGAAAAGGGATCGAAAAAGGATCAGGCACTGTAGCTGCGTTCAGTTTTCGGTAATCTACACATATTCGCAACTGCTTATTGTTTTTCGGGACAATAACAATTGGTGAGATCCATTTAGCATGTTCTATTGGTACAATAAATCCGACTTTAAGTAGCCTATCAAGTTCTGCCTTTACTTGTGATGCATAGTTTGGATTCATCCGGTAGCTGGGTTGTTTGTTCGGTTTTGCTTCGGGCTTCAGCATGACTCTGTGCTGATAGATGCGCGGGTCCAATCCTTTCATATCTTTGTAATCCCATGCAAAGACGTCGGAGAATTCTCGGAGTAGCTGGATTAAGCCTGCTTGAAATGTTTTTGGTAAGTTTTGCTTTATCTTCACAGGACGCGGATGATCTTCATCGCCTAAATTATAAGTGATTAACTGATCTTCTGGAACATAAAGTTGTCGGGGCTTTTCTGTATCGTCAGCTGGCTTAAAAAGTTGTTGCAGTTGAGCGTCATCTATAACAGCAGTATCTTCCTTCTTATCTTCTTCTGTTACAGTCATTACCGTACAAACTGTGGGATTCTAGTTATCTACAACAGATTGTAGATCAACAGTTCCTAGGGAAATCAATTCAATGTTATTTTTCAGAAACTCTTCTTCTTCATCATCTGACAATCCATCTAGCATATGGACTGGTTCTACGAAATTTGGTCTAGCATGTAGTTCGCAAGGCTGTATAGCATCTAATTTTACAACATATTTACGATTGTTGTCTTTGAAAGTGAGTTCCTGTGCAGACCAATCTTGTATCACCTTAGCGTGCTTCAGCCAAGGTCGACCGAAAAGGAGATTATAATCAAGGGTGGATTCCGGTAATTCTAGTATGACAAAGGTCATCTTAAATGTGGTACTGCCAGCGGTTTGCATTGTAGTTGTTGTTTCTCTGTCCTCTGTAATTTCGATATCCTTGTTGCTGATTGTTCCTCATTTGCGGAGGTACATAATGATTGGCTGGTTGTCCTGGTTCCTATATAATAGCATTGATAGTTGCGGTTCCCTGCACTTTGGCGTTGTATGCACAGTTTTCGGTGGTGTGTCTGGCAGTGTTGCAGATAGCATAGAATAACTGATTAAGTGCACAAGTGGCACTAGTATGGCCTGAATTCTTGCATGTGATGCAGTATACTTGTCTGGTCATATCTTCGGAGACATTTCTATTTGTTTTTAACCACTTCAGATCCTCTGTAAATCCTCCAACCTTGTTTTCCAGCTGTAAAGCCATGGCAATCACTGCGTCGAGCGTCATAGCTCCTACACAGTGTATAATCATAATCTGTTTGAGTTGTGGAGTCAAGCCATTGATAAACCATGAGTAATAATGTCATCCGGTAGGTTGGCATGTGCTGGTGGTAACTGCCTTAAATGAGTCCTGAATAGTGTGGCGTATTCCTGTACTGTTTGATTTACCTTCTGTCTGTTGTTTTGTAGATAGTCAAAAATTTTGGCTGGATTCTTATTTAGCCTGAATCTTTGCAAAAAGGCATCTCGTACTGCTTCATAGGTGCCGAAGTGATTAATATCATATTCTGTAAGCCATCTAGCTGCTTCATTGACCAATGTCGATTGAAAGACAATAGCCTTATACGCCGGATCAGGTGGATGGTTGAGAACTGCGTAGCTTATCTCGAATGTGCGTACATGAGCATCTGGGTCATCACCTGGGAATCCACCAACTGTCCTTAGACAGTGTCATCACAGTCTTAGCTCAGCTACTAGTAACAACTAGACTGTACCAGACGTATTTGTACCTTGGTACCGAATTACTTTAGACTAATATGCTACTGTAACAGTACAGTAGTCCGACCTTCACCAAGACAGCGCTCACAGTCAAGCAACCAGATCACAGAAGGTACCTACGGTTTCAACCTACAGTTTTGAAGACTAACACACACTAGAATTACCATGAACTATAGGTAATTCTCACCGTACAAGTGCAGATCGAGAACAGTACTACTTCTGCACAACGTTCTTAGGAAAAGATTACTACATTCACACAGACTTATCAGTACTTAGCAGTTCAACAAGGAGAGGAGCACTACGTCGTACATCCTAACAGGACAATTTGTCACAACGATCCACAGTAACTCTTTCAGACAACGATCCAACGACTTACTGAATGGAACTAGATTCACAGTGTAACCGAGATTGATAGATGACAACATAGAGCACAACAGAGTACGCAGAGCTTAGGCAAGACACACTACAACAACACTCAGACAGACAACCAGACGAACAGTCTGGTGATAACACGAAAATAGGCCAAAATCCCCGCGCTCTCGAGCACTTCTTTTCATTGCTTTATATAAGATTTACAAATATGTGCGTAACTACCTTTCGCGCGTGTTTTACAAAGATTTTTGTTACACCTGTCCCAATCCGTCGGCTGACTAACAGTTATATCTTTTGGTTCTTCAATACACTACAACATATCAGGCGTATACCAAGGCTTCTAGCGAGGAAAATGAACGGGCGCGATTTTGCCCCGACGTCGGTGTAAGGGTCGGTGTAGGCGTCGGAACCAAACGTCGGTATAAGCGTCGGTATAAGCATCGGTATATGCATCGGTATAAGCGACGATATAAGCCATGGTATGCCCTTGGGCAAAATAGTCGATATAAGCATCGGTATGTGTCTGGGGATACCGACACTTATACCGTCGCCTATATCGATGACCATATCTGCAAAAAATTTTTGGGCAGAGTGTGTTGTCTCTTGCTACAACAACATTCCCATGTTGTTGTGTAGCAAAAGACAATCCACTCTGCCCAAGAAAAACCCAACTACATGTGACATGTATGACAGGCAACAAAAAAATGATTTGATAAAGTAAAACATACTGTCAAATACAAAAGACATGAGCAAAATGAATCATGAATTGTGTACAAAGAAATGGGACACATAGACATGATATTTATAAACAACAACTAGAACACATGTATATGTGTGTCTGCCTATGTATATACATGTGTATGTGTACATGTATTATGTGTGTATATTTCTATATGTGTAAATATTTATCTGCATGTGTAAAAACCATAAAACCCTAATCCTAAAGACCTAAACCTAAAACAGGTGTATGTGTGTATGCTTGTGTATATATATGTGTAGGTGAATATATATATGTGTATGTGTGTGTATGCATATGTGTATCTATGTTAAAATCCTAAAACCCTAATTCTGAAGACCTAGACCTAAAACATGTATATGTGTGTATGTGTGTATGCATGTGTATATATATGTGTATGTGTATATGTATTATGTGTTTATATGTGTGCATGCATGTGTGTATATATGTAAAATCCAAAAACCCTAACCCTAAAACATGCATATGTGTGTATGTATATGTCACATATGTGTATGTGTGTATGCATGTGTATGTGTATGTGTGTATGTGTGTATGTGTGTATGCACGTGTATATATGTGTGTGTGTGTCTATGAATGTATGTGTGTGTATGTGTGTATGTGTGTATGGGTGTATGCACGTATATATATATATATATATATATATATATATATATATATATATATATATATATATATATATATATATATATATATATATATATATATATATATATATATATATATATATATATATATATATATATATATATATATATATATATTTATATGTATGTATGTATGTGCATATGTATTATGTGTTCATATGTGTATATGTGTGTATGCATGTGTGTATATATGTAAAAGCCAAAAACCCTAACCCTAACCGTAAAACATGCATATGTGTGTATGTAGATGTCACGTGTGTGTATGTATGCATGTGTGTGCATGTGACTCTCTCTCTCTCTCTATGTGTATGTGTGTATGTATGTATGTATGTATGTATGTGTGTCTGTATGTATGTATGTCTGTATGTATGTATGCATGTGTGTGTATGTATGTATGTATGTATGTGTATGTGTATGTGTATGTGTATGTGTATGTGTATGTGTATGTGTATGTGTATGTGTATGTGTATGTGTATGTGTATGTGTATGTGTATGTGTATGTGTATGTGTATGTGTATGTGTATGTGTATGTGTATGTGTATGTGTATGTGTATGTGTATGTGTATGTGTATGTGTATGTGTATGTGTATGTGTATGTGTATGTGTATGTGTATGTGTATGTGTATGTGTATGTGTATGTGTATGTGTATGTGTATGTGTATGTGTATGTGTATGTGTATGTGTATGTGTATGTGTATGTGTATGTGTATGTGTATGTGTATGTGTATGTGTATGTGTATGTGTATGTGTATGTGTATGTGTATGTGTATGTGTATGTGTATGTGTATGTGTATGTGTATGTGTATGTGTATGTGTATGTGTATGTGTATGTGTATGTGTATGTGTATGTGTATGTGTATGTGTATGTGTATGTGTATGTGTATGTGTATGTGTATGTGTATGTGTGTATGCATGTGTATATGTGTGCATGTGTGTAGTTATTATGTGTGTATATGTGTAAAAGTAAAAAACCCTAATCCTAAAAACCCTAACCCTAAAACATGTATATGTGTGTTTGTGTGGATGTATATGTGATGTGTGTGTATGTGTATGTGCATGTATGCATGTGTGTATACGTGTGTGCATGTATATGTGTGTGTGTATGTATGCATATGCATATGCATATGCATATGTGTATGTAATATGTATGCATCTGTGTGTATGTATCTCTATGTCTCTCTCTTTGCATATGCATATGTGTATGTAATATGTATGCATCTGTGTGTATGTATCTCTATGTCTCTCTCTTTCTCTCTATCTATATCTCTCTCTTTATCTCTCTCTCTCTCTCTGTCTCTCTCTCTCTCTCTCTCTCTCTCTCTCTCTCTCTCTTTCATCTCTCTCTCTCCCTCTTTCTCTCTCTCTCTCTTATTCTCTCTCTCTATCTCTATTTATAATAAAATAACAAAACAATCACTTACATCGATGTAATTCTTTTGAATGCTCTCATCAAAGCCCAATTGACATCGTCTCTTGTCAAATTCCAAAGAATCAATGCCAAAAATCTCTTGCAAAACAAAAGAAAAGAGAAATTCAAAAACCCTAATCCTAAAACCCTAACCCTAAAACATGTATATGTGTGTATGTATATGTGATGTGTGTGTATGTGTATGTGCATGTATGCATGTGTGTGTATAGATATGTGAGTGTGTATACATATGTGAGTGTGTATTAATATGTGTGTGTGTATGTAATATGCATGTGTGTATGTATGTATGTGTGTGTGTACATGCATATGTGTGTGTATGTATGTATGCATATGCATGTGTGTATGCACATATGTGTGTATACATATGTGAGTGTGTATGTAATATGCATGTGTGTGTGTATGTTTGTGTGTGTGTACATGCATATGTGTGTGTATGTATGTATGCATATGCATGTGTATGCACATATGTGTGTGTATACATATGTGAGTGTGTATTTATATGTTGTGTATGTAATATGCATGTGTGTATGCATGTATGTATGTGTGTGTACATGCAAATATGTGCGTATGTATCTCTCTCTTTCTTTCCTCTCTCTCTCTCTCTATCTCACTCTATATCAATCGAAAACAAAACAAATCACTTACATCGATGTAATTGTTGGAGTGTTGTCGTCAAAGTCCACTTAATGTTTTCCTTCCTCGAATTCCAAAGAACTGATGCCAAAAATCTCCTGCAAAACAAAAGAAAAGAGAAATTAATAAACCCTAAGCCTAAAACCCTAACCCTAAAACATGTATATGTGTGTATGTATATGTGATGTGTGTGTATGTGTATGTGCATGTATGCATGTGTGTGTATAGATATGTGAGTGTGTATACATCTGTGAGTGTGTATTAATATGTGTGTGTGTGTATGTATATGCATGTGTGTATGTATGTATGTGTGTGTGTACATGCATATGTGTGTGTATGTATGTATGCATATGCATGTGTGTATGCACATATGTGTGTGTATACATATGTGAGTGTGTATGTAATATGCATGTGTGTATGTATGTATGTGTGTGTGTACATGCATATGTGTGTGTATGTATGTATGCATATGCATGTGTATGCACATATGTGTGTGTGTACATATGTGAGTGTGTATTTATATGTGTGTGTGTATGTAATATGCATGTGTGTATGCATGTATGTATGTGTGTGTACATGCAAATATGTGCGTATGTATCTCTCTCTTTCTTTCCTCTCTCTCTCTATCTCACTCTATATCAATCGAAAACAAAACAAATCACTTACATCGATGTAATTGTTTGGAGTGTTGTCGTCAAAGTCCACTTAATGTTTTCCTTCCTCGAATTCCAAAGAACTGATGCCAAAAATCTCCTGCAAAACAGAAGAAAAGAGAAATTCATAAACCCTAAGCCTAAAACCCTAACCCTAAAACATGTATATGTGTGTATGTATATGTGATATGTGTGTATGTGTATGTGTATGTGCATGTATGCATGTGTGTGTATACATATGTGAGTGTGTATACATATGTGAGTGTGTATATATATGTGTGTGTGTATGTAATATGCATGTGTGTATGTATGTATGTGTGTGTGTGTACATGCATATGTGTGTGTATGTATGTATGCATATGCATGTGTGTATGCACATATGTGTGTGTATACATATGTGAGTGTGTATGTAATATGCATGTGTGTATGTATGTATGTGTGTGTACATGCAAATATATGTGTATGTATGTATGCATATGCATGTGTGTATGTATACATGTGTGTGTACATGTGTACATGTGTGTATGTATATGTGTGTATACATGTATGTATGTATGTGAGTATGAGAATGAATATGTGTGTGTATGTATATGCATGTGTGTATCTAATATGCATATGTGTATGTAATATGCATGTTTGTATGTAATATGCATGTATGTATGTATATGTGTGTATGCATGTGAGTATGTAATATGTATATGTATGTATATGCATGTGTGTATGTAATATGTATGTGAGTGTATATGTAATATGCATGTGTGTATGTAATATGTATGTGAGTATGTGTATGCATATGTGTGTGTATGTATGTATGCATCTCTCTCTCTATCTCATTCTCTTTCTATTTCATCTCTCTCTCTTTTACTCTCTCTCTCTATCTTTCTCTTTCATCTCTCTCTCTTTCTTTCTCTCTCTCTTTCTTTCTCTCTCTCTTTCTTTCTCTCTCTCTTTCTTTCTCTCTCTCTCTTTATGTTTCTCTAGATCTCTCTCTTTCTTTCATCTCTCTCTCTCTATCTCACTCTATATCAATCGAAAACAAAACAATCACTTACATCGATGTAATTGTTTGGAGCGTTGTCATCAAGGTCCACTTAATGTTGCCCTTCGTCAAATTCCAAAGATTTGATGCCGAAAAGCTCCTGCAAAACGAAAGAGAAGAGAAATTAGAAAAGGGAAAACACAAAGAAAGAGAAAGGGTGCTACAGTATGTGCAATTCTTACCAAAGTTTCAGATCTAGAGAAACAGAGATGTAGAGAAAGAGAGAGACAGAGAGAGAGAGAAAGAGAGAGAAAGAGAGAGATGTGTGTACACAATAGGTTTGGAATGTAGTTCGCGCGTGCAAACTCGACAGTAGCAAAATTTGGTTCAAAATGCAAGCAGATGTCGAATTTTTGTTCTCGGGCCCGGTTAAAAGTTGCCTCGGTATAAGCGTCGGTATGAGCGTCGATACAAGCGTCGGTAACTTACAACAAAGTACCGATCCCTATACCGGCGCTCATACCAATGCCGTGTATACTGACGATTAAATGACCGTCAGTATTGCATCCGTGGTTTTTCAAGCATTTTCAACGGTCATACCGACGCGGAGGGGTGACCATCGGTATGGGCAACGTCGGTATGCCCCTCATATGTTGTAGTGGTATCTCTTTCTTCTCGAACTCTAGAACCTTCTCCAACTTCATAATTCTAACTTCAAGAGGTACTGATGTAGGACTAGGTACTGATGTAGGTAATGAAATTCTTTCTTCACCTATATCTCTTAGTGTTTGAGAAGGTTCATCACCCCCCTTGTATGGCTGAATGTAAGTATCCAAATTCCTTCTAAAAAATGCATATTCATCTGCCTTTATGAAATCTAGAATCTCTTCCTTCTTATCATACATCCAACTTTCTGCAATATATGCATTGCATGAGAGTATGATATCACCTGTATCTAGAACATAGAATCTGTATCCTTTGTTTTCAACTGCATAACCAATAAAGACCGGTTTAATGGATTTTACATCAAGCTTACCACGATCCTTCTTCTCAATGTGAACATAAGCTGGGGAACCAAAAACTTTGAAGTAACTCGCATTGGGTTTCTTCCCATTATAAGCTTCATAAGGTGTGATAACCTTCAAAGATTTTGTGGAACACCTATTCAGAATGTGATTAGCTATATGTACTGCATCAAAACAAAACTTGGGAGAAAGCTTTTTGGATGACATCATACTATGCATCATCTCAACAAATATCCTATTCTTTCTCTCTGCAATACTATTATGTTCTCGCGTGTAAGCAATAGTGAGTTGATGAGAGATACCTTTGTCTTCTAAAAAAGACTTAAAGTCTTTAGACATGTACTCTCCTCCTCGATCACTTCTCACAATCTGGATCTTTGACTAATTTTCATTTTCAACCATAGCTAAGAACTTCTTGAAAGCAGGAAAAACCTCTGACTTCACGTTAAGACCATAAATCCATGAATATCTCGAGAAATCATCAATGAACATAACAAAGTACCTGAAACCTTTAATATAATCTGTTCTCACTAGACCATTCACATCTGAATGTATGATCTGCAACTTCCTTGTGGCTGTGATAAATCCATGTTTCTTGAAAGGTAGTTTGTGAATTTTTCCTTCAAGACATCCTTCACATGACTCTGCATCATCTCGTAAAGCAAAAGTAGGCAAACTCTCCACCATACCTTGATCTTTGATACACTCGAGAGCTGTGTAACTGATATGACAAAATCTAACATGCCATAACTTCATGTTCTCCTTAGATGTAGTAGACCTAGTGTTAAGTCTCTTCACCCAAGGGAAAATGCCTACGCACAATGATATTTTGCCCAAACATTCTGATACTAGGTCAGTTTTGGTCGCCCTAAGTCCACAATTTCATTCCAATGTATTTATAAGAGGAGACGAAAAATACATGCACAAATGGATATCCAACTCTAGTGATTACTTCTCGTGACCTCCCTCTCTTGACTCACATATGCACACCTACCCATGCTTTTCTACTATTCCACACACTCAGACCCTCTTTTCTATCGACATATGTATTCAGACCACACACACACTCATTATACACATATGCATACACACTTTTCCACATATAGGTACATGCATCCACACTTCTTCTCTTCTTCCCCTCACTCTTTTTCTTGCTTGCTCCCTACCTTGCCCTCTTCCTCTTGCTTACTCTCACATACTCTTTCACTCTTTTTTCCTCACCCTCTTCTCTTTCTCACTTGCTATCACGCACGCACTCACACATACATATACTCACACACCCGTTCACACTTTCTCTCTCCCTCTTACACTTTTTCTCTCACCCACTCACACACATACTCTCTTGCTTCTTCTCGTACACACTCAAGCACTCACTTCCACTCCCTCCCTTTCTCACACCATCACACATAGAGTCTCAAACCCATATACTCGCATCCACCTGCTCATACACATACCCACACACACATTCTCTTCTTCCCCTTCCCACTCATTCCCTATCACTCTCACACCTATAGGCTATGACATGCCCGCACTTGCACACAAATTTGCTACCACTCCCCCTTTTCTTTTTTCTTTTTTTTTCTTCCACTTGTACCGTTTCACTCACACACAACCTCTCTCTCTTCCTCTCTCACACATGCATGCTCACATAACATACCATCATCCAATCATCAACTCATGCTGTCCTCTCACATCATCGGTAGATTTCAGATAAACTAGTCTGAATTCTACAAGATAAGGAGTTGCTCTCATAAGTTTCATATCTGGATACAAATCTAAAGCTTAGACTCACATGTATGCCTTCATTAATTCACAAAGGACTTCTATACTCCTAAATCGTCATCAAATGCCTTACGCGCAAGCCTGTTTATCAGGTCCCGTTGACTACCATCAGAAAAAGTAAAAGTCATCAAATGGTTGATGTACTCAAGCTTTACAAACCAATCATCATACTAATTGAGCGTTTATGGCTGATTCAAAAGGCAACTGCAATCACTATTTGAGTTATAATCGACCATAAACAGTGGGTCAGCAGAAGACTTCGCCCCAGAGCCTTGAATTCCCAATCTATATATTTACTTGCTCATTTCTATTCAGCATTGAAGTAGACAGCTATTTAAATCTATGTGATGTAAGGTGTTCAAAGTCAATACTCAGACAGCGCTATTTATTTCAGTATGGGTAATGAAAACATACACTTTAGCAGGTAAATCTATCATGAAACATATACTTCACGTCCCCTTTTTCCTTTATGTGTATCCAATCCTACAATCATATGCATACAATCATATGCAGTTCTGCACAAATGTTGTCTCGAAAACAGACGATGCACTAGCGAATGTGTGCAATGTTCAGTTTCATCAATAAAAAAAATATTGTACAAGTGCTCTATAGATCCATGAACCTCTGTCAGCAACCGTTCTCTTTATTTGAATTCGGGCATCCTATTAACCTGCTGCGTGCGGAGTTTAAATTGTTTGGGGACTTTTGGCTTCCTTCCTTCCTATTCAGCTCACTCCAATGAGCCCCAGGAACTCCTCCAAGAAACCCCTTTAGTCGCCGGCAGCGGAAAAGAATGGGCCTCCCTCTCCCAATCTTCGATTGTATGTGTGCCCGCCAGTACTCTCGGGCCACCCCACTTGAGATGAGCAATGCAAGAAGCGGCAGGTGTCTCCCTCTCTCTCTCAGATAACCAGTAGCCTTCCTCTATACCCTTTGAAACACATAGCAGCGTGCCCCCTTTCGCCTTCGACTATCCCTCTCTGTTCACGGTATTGCACCCAGATGCAAACAAGGAGGCGACTTTACTGTTGTGATAGCCTCCCAGCCTTCGACAGAGCAAAAATTTGCCCCTCCGATGAAAAAACTCCAGTGCTGTCGCCTATGAACCCCTCCTCCTTTGTGCTCTCCTGCGTACAAAAATCCTCCCTCTCCTTGGAGCCCTCGAACACTATATACTCAGAAGGACAAGGCTCTCTTGCACACGCACCCTATGGATCCTCCCTGCGTGATCTCCAGCAACTCTTTTTTTTTTCACGAGCAGAAAAAGGAAGAAGAAAAACTAGCTGCTGCCTTCCCTCTTTTATTTATTTTTTTCTCTGCGGGTCAATCAAAAACAGCGAGAGGCAAAAGGTCTGCCGCCCTTGTCATCCTTCTGCTGCCACAAAATTTGTGTAGCAAAAAAACAAAAGAAGTTTCTCCTTTCTGCACACAAAGCAGAAAGCGGACAATTTTGTTTTTATCCTCTGACAATTAAAATGGTCAGCCTTTGGGATAAGAACAAAGAAATGGTTGAAACACCTCCACATCTCTGAATTCTTCTTCGATGAGGTGTCCAAGATCAATTTCTAGAAATGGGTCAAACGATTGTATTTGATGATTGATAAGAAAGCATCCCCCCTGAAACAAAGCCGCTTCTAATTTCCTCTGCACATCAGTATTTCCTATGTTCTTAGGAGGCTTCTCCATGCTCAATCCCTGCGAAGCATCTTCTTAGAACCCTTGATGATAAAATATCCTCCAACTTCAAAAGCACAATGGCCTTTTTCAAGTGAAACCTTTTCTCCACATCCCTGCAATCTGCAATAAGAAGATCCCACCATCACTGGAATCCTCCCAATCGAAACATTCTTCACAGTTTCTTCCTACTCGATTTCTTCTCCTTTCCCGTTCAAACAGCCCATGCTTGACTTCTCATTATAAGTCATAGTTGATAAGCCCTGCTTTCCTTTACCAATATCTGTATATACATTCTTTTTATCTTTCCCTTTTTTTTTTTGAGCTTTCCACTTTCATAATGCTTAAAGACCTTGATGTGTATATTTGTTTGTATCTCTGCACTGTAAGTCAGCTTTCTTAATCGAGCCTCATCCGGTAAAAGATGGCTTGCATGCCCTTCCTTTGATGTCCATTCAGGCAGTATTATCTGCAAGCCTTGAAAAGACAGATTTGCCCGCCTCCAGCTAGGGTTTGGAGTGGGATTGGTACCCACATAGCTAGGAAGCACCTCCAATCACCCAAAATTGCTTATCCCTCCAATATTCTCAATGTCGGCACCACTCCATCACATCTCCAATATACCCGTAGCAATGATAGAAAGAAACAACCCAAGAAACCAAAGACTCGCAATGTTGTTGATCATGGGAGTAATTCCAATCAAAGTGTTCCAAGAAACAATGCTTCGGACTTCGAGTTTGTTAAACACTCTCTGCAATATGAACTTCAAACCCTTTGAAAGCTGCTCTAGTGCTACTAAAACACTTCAACAACCGGGTGAATGTCACTGAATTTGGAGAAACTTCCTCCTCATACATACATTCAATGCAACATAGAGCATCTTCAACACACCCATGTTCGACATATGCACCAAAGTGTTGCCAATTAGGGGCTCTTTTTCTAAGCCTATATTGATTATTCCATCATGTATCTCCCAGCTTTTTGATATGGTTCCTGTACTTGCATAGGCCTTTAGACTCTGGTGGCCACCATGACAAAAAGCCATGTCCCCAAGTATTGCCTCCCTTGACAGCATTCCTCTCTGACCAAGAAGTCATCATGTAGTTGCAAATACCTCTCGTCAACCATTTTATCAATTCTTCAAGTACCTGCAATCAAACAAATTCCCTTGCCAAATACAAACATATTAGTGCATAAAAAGCAACCATTTCCTGAGCTAACATACTCCCCTCTTCTTATTTGCAAAGTCGTCCTCGACGAGCCACTCTATGCTGCCATATAATCCACACAACCATGAACATGTGAATTTACAACTTGTATTACCTTTTCATTGAGCCATCCTTCCCACTGGACCTACACTTACTGAAGCTATTAGTGCTAAAAAAATCATTCATGAATACATACAAATCACTCTCTTCCAAAATGATCCAAGAACATGCACATATATGCAACTCCATATTCCCACATGCATCAAATTGCTCATGCATTCCATTATGAAAATAGTCTCAACCAAAATAACACATGCATACCTTTCCATGTTTTACACATGCAACTATCATTGTAGAAAACAGAAAAGAAAATACCAAAATGAACAACGACAACTGAAATGAATCCAACCGGAGATGCAACATACCCAAAATGCATACCCCATTATTGCACCTACTATTTGCTATGTACAATTATTCCATAACTAGACACTCTCGAAGAATCCCCATCGTCGTCCTACAAAAGTCATCGAGACTCGAATACAGGTCAAGTCCTACATAAAAACCCTAGAGTGCCCCACACACTGGACAACCCTCAGATAGAGCACACAAGTTATAAAGCAAGACCGTTGCATTACCTCGCTAAAGGTCTCATCTATAAGTACATATAAAGTATCCGTGCCTTTGAGAATGTTGATTCAGAGTGAGCTGATCTATCACAAGCCACCATACTAATCACACAAGCAAATAACATTCCCTTCCAGGCGATCATCGCCCTCTCCTCTCTCTCTCTCCCCCTCAGGAGTGGGGAATAATTTCATATGTAAATTTTATTTATATTCACACGTTGGTCTACTTTGACATTGGATGCGATTCATGGCCCTGACCACCCGGCCAGGTTGATCCCACCCATCTACCAATGCAATGCAGCGCACAACACACAACCACATAATGATAACACATAACATATAAAGCTAGCCCATAAAAAAGCTGGATGCGGCTCGTGGTCGTGACCGCCCGGCCACGATGGCTCAACCTACCTACCAACCTGTTATGGCGCGTAGCTAAGACACAAACATGTACATCCCAAGCCTATGGCGAAACTAGCTGCGGCTCATGGTCCTAACCACCCGGCTAGGATTTCTCCACCCACCTACTAGCCCACCATAGCGCGTTGGTACAATCACAACAACACGATGTTTTTTCTTTTCTTTTTTTTTTCTTTTTTTTTTAAATAATTAATACCCTAGTCCTGAGAATTAGGGAGAGGAAGAAAGGGATTTTCCCCACTTTTCCCACACATGCAGCAAACATACACACTCTAACCTTTGACAGATCAACCACCTCTTCACTCCATTCTCTCAATTACAGACACTACATATGTATTCATCGATTTGACTTTTCACTAGGTAACTACAACCGGCTATGCCTTGGTCCCTCATATACCTATCCTTAGATGATCTAGAATGTGGGTCTCCGGGATGTCTCATATAGCCTCACCTCGTACTCGTATCTCGATGACTTCCCTAGGGCGAGTCATGCTCAACTTCAGGAGCTCTGTCATCGCTACCTATCGTTAACAGATCTGCCCAAGCCCAAGTGATATCGTTCTCTTCGTAAGGCAATTCCATCGTGCTGTCGTAGTAGAAATACCGATCCTTGGCATATCCAGCCCAACTAAGTAGATACGCTTCGAATTTGGAAAATGGAAAGTCAATGTCCATACCTTGATTCCAAAAGCGTATGAGCCAGTGTGCCTCCTCCACGTCATAGTTTGTCCGTAAGCTCTCAACCGATATCTCCATGCTTTCTAATGCTTGATCTAAAAAATATACGACAAGGTCGAACAGAGCGCTCTGGTATACTTGATCAGCCATCGGTCACCTAGTCCTCAATGATCCTGCATAGTAACACACTTGGTTTACCAGTTTCTGCAATTCCTGCAAAGAGAAGGTAGATTGAATGAAAAAGTAGAGAAAGGCCTTCTCGCTTCGTTCTCGTATCCAACCACACATCTCTCATAAGAACATCCAAATCACCCAAAAAAGTGTCATCATCCAACAGCTTACTCGAAGTCCTTTCCATGCACATTCACTTATCGATCCTTGTACGTTCTGCTCGCTATCCTGACATCTAATCCAATCAAACCTCCTTCGAATAACTCTGGCATGCTCGGCATGAGCCAATCTTAAATCCTTTAGGTCGTCGCCATTCCTACACGTCTTCTTTGCATGAAGCACTTTACTCTCTGTACTCTTTTTTGGTGCATTTCCTAATGCATGTTCTTTCTCCAATCCTTCATGTCTGAAAATCCTCTCTTCACCACCACCTTGGTTCTCCTTATCTCTTCCTTTCAAGAGGTTGTCCTTTCGGTCAACTAATTCCTTACTAGAACTGTCGTGGTCCACACACCACTTTTCTCTCCCGGATCTCCCTTTGCCCTCGTGTTGTCCCTTGCATGTACCCTTGCTCATGGTGTCATGTACTCTCCTGGTGCTAGAGGATAGCTTACTATCTTGATTCCTTGTCGACTTTTGACGATATCCTCGATCACGAGTTCCAAAAGAGCATTTTCTATTTTTTGAAGAGTTTTCCCTCCTTGCATGAGGATCCACCACCTGGCTCATTTTCTTCTCCTTCTCCACCGGGTTGATGTGCATTGTATAGCACTCAACCTCGCCTATACTTGCCAACCATCCTAGCAGTTCCTGATCAGAATCGTCTTTAGAGAGCAATGGATTTTGATATTCTCCCATCTTCGTGTCTTGCTTCTTGGAGAGCTGCAAGTTGAACCCGTCTTGAAGCAGATTCTTGTAGGTGTCTGTGTTCAAAGAAAACCTAGCTCGTGCCATCTCTTTCCTTGCTTTCTCCTTTTCTTTCTTTTCCATCTCATCGACTATTATTGTCTTCTTCTTGTCGATCGAGTTTGGGGATACTTGGATTTGAATCCGATCAGACTTTGGTCCTATTGAAATGAAACATGTGCGCCAGTCATGCACACAATTGGCTTGCATAAGCCATGGCCGTCCAAGTAAGATCGAGAAAGTGACATCTAAGGTCCTTGGTCTTACTATCAGATAATCAACTTTAAATTCTAGACCACCCACAACTGTGCTTACATTCTTTAAGAGACCCGCAGGCTTCACTTGCGTTTGATCTGCCATCCTCAAGGACATTGGAGTTTCTTCCATGTGGTTGAGGCCCAAAGCTTTCATCATGTACTCAGCCATAAGGTTGACTGCGGCTCCACTATCTAACTGAGCACCGGGGACTGCATACCCTTTAATCTCGGCTGTCACAGCTGGCGCATTCGAATCAATTTGCGTCGTGATACTTTAAATCATACCTTGGACCTCTTTATCTTGTCTCTTTTTATCTTGAGCTTTCCTCGGCTTCTTGATATATTCGTGGTAGAATTGTTTCCGATATACAGGTGAACATTTCAGCAATGTGCCAATGTCCAACGTGACTTCCGTGTCAGCCAACAGTTTTACGATGTCAACTTCTTCCAAACTTTGCCTTTCCTTCCTACACTTTGGAACCCTTAATCTTTCAAGGAAGGGCGCTATGCCTGGCACAAACTCCTGGGTCACTGGTGGAAGGATCTCGATCTCTTCCCCATCCTCAAACTCTTGCTGCTCAGCAAATCCTCCAACTTGGTTTTCTACCTCTCCATGTTCGGGTGTCTTCTCCTCGCTCGCTTTTTCGCTTCCACCTTCTGGATTTTTCTTCATATACTCTTGAGTCCTTGTGACTACTGCCACAGTTGGCTCTTTATGCGGTTTCTTGGCCTGGTAAGCATCCACAAAGTGCATTGACGAGCTAGAGCCTTCTTGAGGGTTCAGTGTCTTGAACACTACTCCGATCGTAGGAACTGGCTCTTGAGCTCTCGGTGTGGAATGCATATGAGTCTCAACATAATTCGAGAACCCTACTGGCCCCTTATCCTTGCCAGTGGAAGCTCTTCGTTTTGGACAATCTTCATCAAAGTGGCGCTCTCCACTACAGTACCTACACAATGGGGTATAATCAACTGGTTTCTTTTTGTTTGGACATCTAGATTGAGTATGGCCAAAGCCATGGCATCTCCAGCACTGGATTGGACCATCTCTCCTTTGATCACGTGCGACTCCTCTCGGATAGTCTCCTCCTTGACCCTGAGCACCATACCCATAAGTTTGTCTATTTTCCCAACGAGATGTAGGCGGGACACTTTGAGGAGGCAATCCCATGTAGGATCTTTCTCTTGTATCTCCCGATTTCATGGTCCTCTCCTCATAGGCTCTCTTGTTGTAACATCGATCCTCCGTGTGATTTATCCTTCCACAAAAAGTGCAATGCATTCTAGGTGGTGATCTATCTGTGAATACTCTTGAGACTGTAGGGCATTCTGAAGCCAAATGGCCGTAACCATGGCACTTTCCACACCATGTATTCAATCTAAACACTTGGTTGGGGTTTGTAGTTACCTCTGGTTTTACTGTGTATATTTCCTGTGTCATTGTGACAGCTTTTATAGCTTGTGTGACCAACTCCAATATTCGTTCTTCAGTCAGCGCAGGCTTCACCTCGCCTGGCGTGCTAGTAGCAGCTACAAAAGCTGGGGTCATCAATGCGGGACTTCCTTGGCCAGGATCTTTCCCTGGTATGTTTCCTGGGCCTCCCATTGGCTCGTATAAGAGCTCAATCTTCCTTTGTTGATATAATTGTACTTCCTCCCAAAGCCTTGCTTGTTCCTTAGCATCTATTAAAGTTGCAGGTCTTGTCAGGCTGATATGTTGTTGCGCCGTAGGATCTCTCAATCCGGCAATGAATCTTCTCTTCAATGTCTCATCGTTCGGGGCATTCGCGCCCATCTTTCTTACCAAGGTTTCCATTCTCTGAATGTAGTTATCAATGCTCTCATTGACTCCCTGTCGCAGGTAATCCATCTGTTGGGCCAATCTATCTTGGAAGCCTTGTCGTCGAAACTTTGCCAAGAAGGCTTCCTTGAGAATCTGATAAGTTCCACGCTCTTGTGGTGTCAGATTCCCATACCAATTGGCTGCCTCATCACGGAGAATAGCCGGAAAAATCCTCAACCTTTGACCCTGGTCAACTACCTCATTGGCCTCACAAGTAACCTCAAACAGCTGGATAAAACTATCTGGATCCTCGTCCCAAGCACCTGAGAACTTTGTGAAGTCCCCCAAATGAACTGAAATCCGCTGAGCCATTTCGAACAGAGGTGTGATGTCAATATCACTTCGATCCCAAAAATATAGTGCACGCGGCCTCAGGATCCCTCCTTCAAACTTGTGCACTTGATTCACGACTCTCCTACGGGAGTACACGTTTTTGGCAGATTTCTTCGAGCTAGTCGAGGTCGACTCACCTTGCAACTCCCACCTCTTCCTTTCTCTTTCAAGGGCTCTTCTCTGAGCGCGTTCCTCTCTTTGCGTTTGTGTTGCTCCTGAGGATGAGCTCCCCTCGCTCATGTACTAGATCTGGAGTCCGCAAGCTCAGCCAACATGTGGCGCTAGGCGAACCTATGGCACTCTCTTATAGAGACGTGCCAAGCTATTCCCGGCAAATGCACCAAAATGTTAAGTCTCTTCACCCAAGGGAAAATGCCTACGCACAATGATATTTTGCCCAAACTTTCTGATACTAGGCCAGTTTTGGTCGCCCTAAGTCCACAATTTCATTCCAATGTATTGATAAGAGGAGACGGAAAATACATGCACAAATGGATATCCAACTCTAGTGATTACTTCTCGCGACCTCCCTCTCTTGACTCACATATGCACACCTACCCACACTTTTCTACTATTCCACACACTCAGACCCTCTTTTCTATCAACATATGTATTCAGACCACACACACACTCGTCATACACATATGCATACACACTTTTCCACATATAGGTACATGCATCCACACTTACACTTCTTCTCTTCTTCCCCTCACTCTTTTTCTTGCTTGCTCCCTACCTTACCCTCTTCCTCTTGCTTACTCTCACATACTCTTTCACTCTTTTTTCCTCATCCTCTTCTCTTTCTCACTTGCTATCACGCACGCACTCACACATACATATACTCATACACCCGTTCACACTTTCTCTCTCCCTCTTACACTTTTTCTCTCACCCACTCACACACATACTCTCTTGCTTCTTCTCGTACACACTCAAGCACTCACTTCCACTCCCTCCCTTTCTCACTCCATCACACATAGAGTCTCAAACCCATATACTCGCATCCACCTGCTCATACATATACCCACACACACATTCTCTTCTTCCCCTTCCCACTCATTCCCTATCACTCTCACACCTATAGGCTATGACATGCCCGCACTTGCACACAAATTTGCTACCACTCCCCCTTTTCTTTTTTCTTTTTTTTTTCTTCCACCTGTACCGTTTCACTCACACACAACCTCTCTCTCTCCCTCTCTCACACATGCATGCTCACATAACATATCATCATCCAATCATCAACTCACGTTGTCCTCTCACATCATCGGTAGATTTCAGATAAACTAGTCTGAATTCTACAAGATAAGGAGTTGCTCTCATAAGTTTCATATCTGGATACAAATCTAAAGCTTAGACTCACATGTATGCCTTCATTAATTCACAAAGGACTTCTATACTCCTAAATCGTCATCAAATGCCTTACGTGCAAGCCTGTTTATCAGGTCCCGTTGACTACCATCAGAAAAAGTAAAAGTCATCAAATGGCTGATGTACTCAAGATTTACAAACCAATCATCATACTAATTGAGCGTTTATGGCTGATTCAAAAGGCAACTGCAATCACTGTTTGAGTTATAATCGACCATAAACAGTGGGTCAGCAGAAGACTTCGCCCCAGAGCCTTGAATTCCCAATCTATATATTTACTTGCTCATTTCTATTCAGCATTGAAGTAGACAGCGATTTAAATCTGTGTGATGTAAGGTGTTCAAAGTCAATACTCAGACAGTGCTATTTATTTCAGTATGGGTAATGAAAACATACACTTTAGCAGGTAAATCTATCATGAAACATATACTTCGCGTCCCCTTTTTCCTTTATGTGTATCCAATCCTACAATCATATGCATACAATCATATGCAGTTTTGCACAAATGTTGTCTCGAAAACAGACGATGCACTAGCGAATGTGTGCAATGTTCAGTTTCATCAATACAAAAAATATTGTACCAGTGCTCTATAGATCCATGAACCTCTGTCAGCAACCGTTCTCTTTATCTGAATTCAGGCATCCTATTAACCTGCTGTGTGCCGAGTTTAAATTGTTTGGGGACTTTTGGCCTCCTTCCTTCCTATTCAGCTCACTCCAATGAGCCCCAAGAACTCCTCCAAGAAACCCCTTCAGTCGTCGGCAGCGCAAAAGAATGGGCCTCCCTCTCCTAATCTTCGATTGTATGTGTGCCCGCCAGTACTCTCGGGCCACCCCTCTTGAGATGAGGAATGCAAGAAGCGGCAGGTGTCTCCCTCTCTCTCTCTCAATTAAGCAGTAGCCTTCCTCTATACCCTTTGAAACATAGAGCAGCGTGCCCCCTTTCGCCTTCGACTATCCCTCTCTGTTCACGGTATTGCACCCAGATGCAAATGAGGAGGCGACTTTACTGCTGTGACATCCTCCCAGCCTTCGACAGAGCAAAAATTTGCCCCTCCGATGAAAAAACCTCCACTGCTGTCGCCTATGAACCCCTCCTCCTTTGTGCTCTCCTGCATACAAAAATCCTCCCTCTCCTTGGAGCACTCGAACACTATATACTCAGAAGGACAAGGCTCTCTTGCACACGCACCCTATGGATCCTCCCTGCGTGATCTCCAGCAACTCTTTTTTTTTTTTACGAGCAGAAAAAGGAAGAAGAAAAACTAGCTACTGCCTTCCCTCTTTTATTTATTTTTTTCTCTGCGGGTCAATCAAAAACAGCGAGAGGCAAAAGGTCTGCCGCCCCTGTCATCCTTCTGCTGCCACAAAATTCATGTAGCAAAAAAACAAAAGAAGTTTCTCCTTTCTGCACACAAAACAGAAAGCGGACAATTTTGTTTTTATCCTCTGACAATTAAAATGGCCAGCCTTTGGGATAAGAACAAAGAAATGGCTGAAACACCTCCACATCTCTGAATTCTTCTTCGATGAGGTGTCCAAGATCAATTTCCAGAAATCGGTCAAACGATTGTATTTGATGATTGATAAGAAAGCATCCCCCCTGAAACAAAGCCGCTTCTAATTTCCTCTACACGTCAGTATTTCCTATGTTCTTAGGAGGCTTCTCCATGCTCAATCCCTGCGAAGCAGCTTCTCAGAACCCTTGATGATAAAATATCCTCCAATTTCAAAAGCACAATGGCCTTTTTCAAGTGAAACCTTTTCTCCACATCCCTGTAATCTGCAATAAGAAGATCCCACCATCACTGGAATCCTCCCAATCGAAACATTCTTCGCAGTTTCTTCCTGTTCGATTTCTTCTCCTTTCCCATTCAAACAGCCCATGCTTGACTTCTCATTATAATTCATAGTCGATAAGCCCTTCTTTCCTTTACCAATATCTACATATACATTCTTTTTATCTTTCCCTTTTTTTTTTTTGAGCTTTCCACTTTCATAATGCTTAAAGACCTTGATGTGTATATTTGTTTGTATCTCTGCACTGTAAGTCAGCTTTCTTAATCGAGCCTCGTCCAAGAAAAGATGGCTTGCATACCCTTCCTTTGATGTCCATTCAGGCAGTATTATCTGCGAGCCTTGAAAAGACAGATTTGCCCGCCTCCAGCCAGGGTTTGGAGTGGGATTGGTACCCACATAGCTAGGAAGCACCTCCAATCACCCAAAATTGCTTATCCCTCCAATATTCTCAATGTCGGCACCACTCCATCACATCTCCAATATACCCGTAGCAATGATAGAAAGAAACAACCCAAGAAACAAAAGACTCGCAATGTTGTTGATCATGGGAATAATTCCAATCAAAGTGTTCCAAGAAACAATGCTTCGGACTTCGAGTTTGTTAAACACTCTCTGCAATATGAACTTCAAACCCTTTTAAAGCTGCTCCAGTGCTACTAAAACACTTCAACAACCGGGTGAATGTCACTGAATTTGGAGAAACTTCCTCCTCATACATAGATTCAATGCAACGTAGAGCATCTTCAACACACCCATGTTCGACATATGCACCAAAGTGTTGCCAATTAGGGGATCTTTTTCTAAGCCTATATTGATTATTCCATCATGTATCTCCCAGCTTTTTGATATGGTTCCTGTACTTGCATAGGCCTTCAGACTCTGGTGGCCACCATGACAAAAAGCCATGTCCCCAAGTATTGCCTCCCTTGACAGCATTCCTCTTTGACCAAGAAGTCGTCATGTAGTTGCAAATACCTATCGTCAACCATTTGATCAATTCTTCAAGTACCTGCAATCAAACAAATTCCCTTGCCAAATACAAACATATTAGTGCATAAAAAGCAACCATTTCCTGAGCTAACACCTAGCAACATTAGCATGACTAATTTTTGACAATACAAACATGCCACTTCTGTTTTCACCTTGAAATAGACAATGCTCCTCATCAAGTGAGAGGATCTGACATGAATCTTTCTCAAATCCTACTTTATAAGCATCTGACAGGAAATTGTGAAATTTCCACCTGCTCTGGACTTAAGGTTTACTTCTCCAACACCAACAACATCCAAATCATGACCACTTGCAATGGTCACTCTTCTACCTGAAGAGTTTGAAAGGGAAGAAAATACCTTTCTGCAACCTGTCATATGCTTAATAGCTCCAGAATAAAAAATCCAAGGATTATCTGAGATTGCATTTAACACTGCCTGATCAAAAGCTATCTCTTCAATAGTAGCACATGCATATGAATCTACCTTTGAAGGTTTAGGTTTTGAATCATCTTCAACACTATTACCTGATTCTTTTTTCTTCTCATTGAAAATCCTTACTCTACATTCTGCTATGAAATGACCTGGCTTCTTACAATAATGGCATACTCCTTTCTTTGAATAAGATGTAGTCGAAGATTTTTCTTTGGGTGTAGAGGAAGCATTAGGGGTAGAATTGGAAAACTTAGGATTAGAAGACTTACTTTCCTTCTTGGATTGCTGACTCTTCTTCTCCTTCTTTGTCTCCATATTCTTCTTACCCTTCAATGATGATAACATGGCTTCATCATTCTCTCCCATACCCTGTTGTTGATCTTCATCTTGAAGTAATAAGAACTGTAGCTCTTCAAATGAAATTTCTCTATCTCTTTTAGAGAGAGATAAAGAAGTAACAAAAGCACGGTATGTACATGGAAGTGAGTTTAGAAGTGTGTTTACCATCTCTTCATCTGAAATGTTGACTCCAACGTTTAGTAACTGATCTCGTAAATCTTTAGGTTTCAAAATATGTGTCTGAACCGATTCACCAACTTTCATCCTTGTGTTGGCTAGTTGTCTCTTTAGATGAGTTTTCCTAGCAGGATTTCTACTCTGATAGAGATTCCCTAACTCCAACCAAGCTTGATGAGAACTTTTGCAAGACCTGATTTGGGGTATAATATGCCTCTTAACTCACATAGAAATATATGAAACTGCCAAATCATCCCTTGAATCTCATTTAGATTGCTCTTCTATAGGAAGTAGTCTGGTAGTAGTATGGACTCCTGATGATGAAAGAGTTTCTTCTTCTTCACTAACCTCTTGTTGAGTAGAAATAGGAGTAGAAGGTCTTCTAGAAGATGAAGTAGCCTCTTCTCCGACTTGTCCTGGCCTTGGATAAGTGCCATTGACAATATTCCATAAGTCCTTTGATACTAACAGATTCGTCATCATAAAACTCCACATTGGATAATTAGACATGCCCTCAAGCTTGTCTTCATTCTCAAGTCTATAGTCACTCATCTTGTTAAGGGTGTATGTCAACTATGCTCTGATACCAAATGTTGGTATTCTAAGGTCTGAATACCATATGTTGGAAGTGGTATGGGCCACAAAAATAATATATCACATGTTTACAAGATCTTCCAATAGATGAACCTTAACATACACACCTTAAGACTCAAAAATAGATGAGTGAGAGATAGAGAGAGAATAGACCAGATTTCAAGTGTAACGATAAGCTATGAGGTCAAATTACAATATGTGTATTTGATACAAATTGACAATATCTGTATCTAGAAAGAGATAGGAACTAGATACAAGAGATTGTGTGCCTAAGAGGTATGAAGAGTGTGTAAGTGAGAATATGGAAAATACAAACAGTTTAGAACTATTTTATAGCAAACCCAAATTCTGATCAACCTAAATAAGAAACGAGTGACCTAGCAAGTAAGAACAGAAATAGACTTGCTACTCACAGTAAATCAACAATGAATGTTGTGGTAAGCTGGCAGAATTGCCTCCAGATAATCACCAAGATGTAGACCACAAGTCCTCCAAGAGTGTGAGAACTCCTCCTCCAAGATGGAGCACCTCCTAGTTGATCACCTCCTCAAGAGTGTGCGAACACTCTCTCTTCAAGAAGACCTTCTGCTTGTGTTGAGCGAGAAGCTTGAGCTTGCTCCTTGAGATGATGTTGAACAATATGACAAAGCCTTGCTTATATAGCTTTGTTTGGTCTATTGAAAAGCTTCTCTAAAAGCACATAATAAAACATAAAGCTAAGAGGAATTGGCATCGCTGACCGAAGAACATCCACCTATGAAGTCTTCCAAAAGCATGCAATCGTCGCCGAAGATAGAAGCAAAAATAAAGTCAAATAACACATTGTGATGCACCGTTGTTGCCCGTGGGATTCGGACCCGAGTAGGTGATATGCGAACACATTTCTTTCTCCACGTCGCCTGACGTGACTTTCTTGAAAAGCTATTTGTAAATAAGAAATATATCGTAGTATTGTTGAGGTTTTTGGACAACTTGTGCACATTGTTTCCAACCATCATGATCTTTTGAATGGTGATATTATTATTGCTACTCGCATTTTATGTCATGGATTGTATAAGCTCATAGACTATGCCAAATTTGTGATGATTCATCATGTTGTTAAAGTGCGCTTGCCGTCTCAGACACTTTAAGCTCTTTCGGGTTCTTGGGGATGGTAGGGGTCTGATAAATCAGAGGCCCTGTATCTTATTTTCCCATTTAACTCATCAAGCAAGTAGTACATTAATGTTCAATATAACGCTTTCTACACAGTATTACTGTTCATAATTTGGTTAGTCTCTCCACAGTAGATAGCGCAAGAATTATTTATTACCATCGCACAGACTTAATATCACCAACAAATATTATTGTGTTAATCACAAATTAATGTAACTTAACAGAGTAAGAGTCACAATACTCAGAGTTTAAGAAATGCTGCACTACGGTGTCTCCATAGGCCACAAATCGCCCAAATAGACAGTCTGGCGATCCCATTCCTCTCTGTCGGAGAACCACCGAAAAAGTGCCTTTTCATTAATTGATAGAAAGATACAACACTTCGTTACGACCTTTCGGTGCGTGCGGTAATAGAAAATAGGAATTACATAATGCCAATCCGACGACCTTACATTGGCATGCACGGTGGAATTGAACCCGCAATGGAAACAAAATTAAGGCTCGTCTACGATGCCTTGTATATACATGGTTCTTGCTAACTTGAAGGTTCTGGTAATTTTCTGTTTTAGCGAATCCAGCATCATCTTTAAAGTTTCCGGCTCTACTAATTGGGCGTCTGTGCGTACAAAACTGGCTGCAATTACTTGACTCATCAAAACTTCAGCCTGAGTCTGCAAAAATGCCTCTTGCAAATAAAAATTATTGGCAAGGGCTGCGTCACAGCTCAGTCTCATATCTTCAATTTGTTCATCCATGCGCGAAAGACGCTCTGCTTGATATCCCAACTGCTTTTCTCTTCTCTCCAGTTCTTCAGATTGGAACGGCATGGTTTTAAAATAGGCTTCTCTTTCATTCTGCACTCCTTCCAATTCTTTCTTCAATTTGAGATATTTTCCAATCTCTTCTTGTAATTCTTGATCACGCCTGAACAGTGTTTTAGTAGTCTTATGGAGCTCCGCTTTAGCTTTAAGCACATTGGTGGCCAGGGACTGAGAGGCTTCTTCTAAGATATTGTATGCTTCACGCGTTCTATGAAGTTCATTACCTATGGCGGTCATCACATCTGTTTTATCAATGAGTTCCTGCTTCAGCGTGGTTATGTCTGTATCCTTTTGATACAGTAAAGCATCCTTCTGTGCAAGCTGATCTTGAAGTTGCTGAATCTGTAATTGCAGGGCATGGTTTTCTGCTTTCACGTATTAGTTTCTTCTTGTAATGGCGCAATGTCGGCCTCTAAGACATCCACTTTGTGCTGTAAGTCTTGACGGATTCTATCTGTTGCCATCTTCAATTGCATTGGTAACTGTTGTGAGAATTGGATCAACATGCGACCCATTGACTCAAGTTCATGAAACATGGGGGTTGGAACCGGAATGGTAGGAAGGGATTGGGATGTAGAAGCAGAGAACAGATGAGGGGAAGATGGTGGGGAATAGGTGGGAGAAGAAGATGAAGAAGGGGGTACGTCGGGAACAATAGGCTGGACTAGAGCAACTCGCGCAACAATAGTCATGTTGGGCACCAACACAATTTCGGTAGTCTGTTGAGTGGTTGCTGCAGTTCGGTCAATTACAACATCGACCAAAGCCATCACTTCATTGACAATCTCAGCAACAATGGCTTGCACATCATCGTGGGTCTACTGCTGAGAATCCTCCTTGGAATAAATTTCTTCAGATTCGGTGGTGGACACACTTTTTCCTACTGCCGGAATCCAACCGAGATAGGAAATCTGCCAAGGCATGTGCGGTGTCGGGTCGATGAATAACTTCATAGTCGAATTCCTGTAACAATAAAATCCATCGAGCCAAGCGACCACCTAAATGTTGCTGCCGGACTAGATACACAAGCGCGGCATGATCCACATGGAAGGTGAATTTTTGGCCCAACAAATAATGCCGGAATTTCTTCACAGAGTACACCAACCCGAGACATTCTCTTTCGGTCATTGATAGTTTCTTTCAATAGGAGCTAGACGTCGACTTGCATAATAGATAGGCCGAAACCACTTGTCAATTTGTTGCATTAAAACACTTCCAATAGCTATGTCTGATGCATCAATAAAGACATGGAACGGGCGTTCCCAATCCAGGGGTTGCAAAATTGGAGCCTGCGTTAATAACCCTTTTAAACGATCAAATGCAATTTGGCATTCTGGAGTCCATTCATACTGTCGTGGAGTACTAGTCATTAGCCGATTAAGTGGTGTTGCTAAATGAGCTAACCACCATAAATGTCTGCCATGCCACAGGTGCGCCGGAATTTTCCCAAATAAGGAAAAGTCATCCAGATATACTTGCATAAAATTAGTCAGGTAGGGTGAAAAGATTTATTGCATACACCGTTGAAACGTGCTAGGAGCATTCCTTAACCCAAACCACATTACCGTACAAGCATAAACACCCCAATTCGTGATGAAAGCTGTTTTCGGTATGTCTTGTTCTGCCATTCGCATCTGGTTATAACCACTGTAGTCGTCTAGAAAGGAGTACATCTCATGCTCGGCCACTCTATCTAGCATTGTGTTAAGAAAGGGGAGAGGAAATGGATCAGGTACCGTGGCCACATTCAGTTTCTGGTCATCCACACAGATACGAAGCTGTTTATTTTTCTTTGGAACAATCACGATCGGAGATATCCATTCAGCGTGCTCGATTGGTACAATGAATCCCACCTTCAATAACCAATCGAGTTCTTCTTTAACCTGTGCTGCATAATTGGGGTTCATTCGGTAACTGGATTGTTTAATTGGCTTTGCCTCAGGTTTGAGCACTACCCGTTGTTGATAGATTCGCGGATCAAGACCTTTCATATCGTGATAGTCCCAAGCAAAAACATCGAAAAACTCATGCAGGAGTCGGATCAACTCTTCTTGGAATGCCCCAGACAATCCTGCCTTAATCTTAACAAGTCGCGGGTTAACCTCATCACCCAAATTATATGTTACTAACTGATCTTCCGAGACATAAAATTATCGAGGTTTCACCAGATCGTCAGCTGACTATAAAAGCTGATGTAGGGTGGCTCCATCCATAGCAACACTATCATCTGCATCCGCCTCTCTGGTCACTGGAACAACAGTACACGCTGCCGGACTCCACGTGTCCGCTACTGACTGAAGATCTACAGTACCTAAGGAGATCAGAGCTTTATTGTTCTTCAGAAACGCCTCTTCCTCATCGTCAGATAAGCCATCCAACATGTGGACTGGCTCTGCTACATATGGTCTGGCATGAAGCTCGCAGGGCTGGATGGCATCCAGTTTAACAACATATTTATGGTGATTATCTTTGAAAGTCAATTCCTGCGCTGACCAATCATGTATAACTTTGGCTTGTTTCAACCATGGCCGACCGAAAAGTAGATTATAGTCGAGGCTGGATTCTGGCAGTTCTAAGACTACAAAAGTCATTTTGAACGTGGTACCCTGTAGAGTAATCGGGATATTCCATACTAATCCCACCGGATGGACTCGGGATTGGTCTGCCATTCTTACAAAAAACTGGACGGGCTCGATTTGGGTCCATCCCAATTTCTTGCAGAGGGCTGTAGTAGCTATATTCACACCCGAACTGCCATCAATTAGCACTTGGGTAATCTTGTGATTTTTATGCCATACCGTGATCAATGGGACTGAATGGTCCACCGTAGAATCAGTTTCCAGTTGTATTGTTGCAGTCGCCGGAGTACCGGGAGATCCAGGACTAACCTGTTGTTGAAATTGCTACCTAACTCCTGGCACCAATGCAAGCAACTGTCCCAACGGGAGTGAAATGGAAGCCTTAGATAGAATCTCCCATACCTTATCTGTTTGAATCGTACTCCTCACCGCTTCTGATGATGATTCTGCTGTTACTGCGTTAGGATTTTGTCCATTCGCTCTCGCATTTGGCAGGGGGACCTGTGTTACCGGAATTGGATCAGGAAACACAGTTTGCTCTTTAGCTGCCCATTGGCTAACTTTGGTATACATTCGCTACTGCTCACAGATACCAGGTTCGAACACCTTAGCTGTTGGTTGCAACTGCTTACCCGATCTAGTCTAGACCACTGCTGCTTGTGATTCCACGGGTGAGATATAGACCATGTTGGTCATCGGATTCTGACACTCCTTCTTCCTTTTGTCGTATTCTGCTGCATCCTTGCAAAATCTCCGGATGTGGCCAATCTCACCGCAAAAGTGACATCGAGGTGGTGGCAGGGAAGCACCTTCCGCTGATGTACCTGCCTGCCATCGATTTGCATTAAAATTGGTATTCCGCTGTCCTCGGTAATTTCTATATCCTTGCGACTGATTGTTTCGCATCTGTGGTGGCACGTAATGGGTGGCTGGCTGACCTGGTTCTTGTATAATAGCATTTACAGCTGCTCGCCCCTGCACTTTAGCATTATACGCACAATTTTACGTTGAGTGTCCGGTTGTGTTACAGATGGCACAGTACATCTGGTTAAGGGCACATGTAGCACTGGTGTGGCCTGGATTTTTGCACTTGGTGCAATACATCTGTTTAGCCGGATCATCTATAACGTTCTTACTGGCTTTCAGCCACTCCAAATCTTTGGTGAATCCTCCAACTTTATGCTCTAGTTGCAGGGCCATCGCTATAACAGCATCTAGTGTCATAGCCCCCACACAACGGATGATCATGATTTGTCTTAGTTGTGGGGTCAAACCGTTAATGAACCACTGGGTTATAACATCATCTGGTAAATTAGCATGTGCCGGAGGCAATTGTCTTAAATGAGTTCTAAATAATGTGGCATATTCTTGAACAGTCTAGTGCAGCTTCTGTCGGTTATTTTGCAAATAGTCAAAGATTTTGGCGGGATTCTTCTTCAACTAGAACCTCTGTAAAAACGCATCCCTTACCGCATCATAGTTAACGAAATGGTTGATATCATACTCTGTTAACCATCTCGCTGCTTCATTGACTAATGTTGCCTGAATACGATGGCCTTGTACGTCGGATCGGGTGGATGGTTCAGTACTGCATAGTTTATCTCAAAGGTTCGCACATGTGCATCAGGGTTGTCACCTGGAAATCCACCGAACTTTGTGTAAGTCACCCCTGTTGGAACCGATCGAAGTGGAGGTGGTTGTTACTGCTGTTGCTGTTGTTGTTGCTGTTGTTGACCACTCATTGTGTTATTAGTGGTACCTTTGTTGTCTCCTGAATTTTGAGGGGGTGTCTCTTGTCCTTCGAAATCTGTATTATCAGATTGCTCACCTTCCGGCTAGAAAATAGCATTCAATCTTTTACAGATCTCCAAATCAAATAGTCTATCCTCAGCTTTGGTATCAAAGGTAGGCAAGTTTGCCCTGAACAACGGTGTACATAATAAAGATCCACCAGGGAGTATTGCACTATCACCGAAAAACTATAAATTCCCCCCAACTGGTACCGAACTTTCACCGGAACTTGTCGAACTTTGACCGAAACAAGGTATACTTTCACCAGCAACGATCTCTCTGGGTAACACAACTTTATCCTCAGAAAGGTTCAAATTCTGACCAAATGGTATCAAATCAATTGAGCACTACGTCCTTGTACACTCCGAAGTTACTACACCTTCTTCAGAACGCACCGGAATTACACCAGAATCTACCGAAATCTCATCATTTATCACCAAACTAGTATCGGAATCTCTACTAACTGGCTCCGATTCTTCGGCAACTGGGTTTAAATGGCCTACAGTTCTACCACCTGGGGGTGTCCCTAACAAATTTGGTATTGTCCAAGGATGTTGATCTCTCCTGTACCAAGTCCTCTTCTTTGCCACAAAGCTTACAAAGACCAACATCAATTTTATACTTCTTGGCATGGCTTCCCGTCCAGATGCCATTGTGAAGAATGAGCCAGCTGAGATAGGACTGTTTGTTAGAGAGGGGGAAAGCCCAGGAACACTGAAATCTGTACTTCCACTGCAGGTGAGACCACTGAAGATCCCACTTCTTATTCAGCTTCCCAGTGATGTCTTTGATGCTCCTGGTCTTCCTTTTGTAGGTGCTTAGCATATCCCATGCAACCTCTTGGAGGGAAATCTCCTTCCTCCACATGTAGACCTCCATCTTCTCTTTCAACATCACTTTTTTGTTTATGAGAATCTGTTTACATTGAAAAGAAAGACAGTTAGTTTCGAGAATAGCATTATCCTCAACCACTTCACCAGCTCTTATCAAGTTATGCCAATGTCCAAATCCTTTCTTTTTGCACTTGTTCCATCTAATTGGGACCGTAGGGTGGGCTTCATTATTTGTCCATCCAAACCAAATGGAATCCTGCAATAGAAAAGACAAATTGTGAGCAAACCAGACAGGGAGCTTATACTCAGCCTTTACCACCATCCATGCTTTCCAGAAATTACAAATCAGCTAACTCCCCTTAGGCACAAAATCAACAGGAGCAGTAATCACATCCCACAGAGAACAGTTGTCCCAACTCTTATTATGCTTAACATGGAACCTGTTAATATTTCTTTTAATCAAACATGCCCAAAAGTCATTAGAGGACACAGATCTGTAAATCCACTTGGCAGCCATTTGAGTAGCCATCCTGGAGGGGCATATGAGACCAAGACCACCATCAGCTTTCTTCATACAACAAATGTTCCAGAAACTTTGGGAATTTTGGAACCTCCCCATAAAAATCTTCTAGCCAGAGCAATGGCCTGACCAATTTGTTTCTTATTGGGCTGCCAACAGGACAGTAAATAAGTCAGGGAAGGGAGGATATAATGCTTCAAAACAAAAGATCTTTGAGAAATACTATGCTGCATATCAATCCACAAGTAGATTTTAGCCCTAAATTTATCAAGCATCCAGTTCCATCTTTGTTCATTAGTGATGCCAAAACCCATGGGGATACCCAAAAGCTTGAAAACCGTCCCTTTCTTAATGATGTCACAACGTGCTGCCACAACACAATCAGGAATCTTATTATCAGTGGCAAAAAAACCCGTTTTCTTGTGATTAACAACAGAGCCACTAGCCATACAGAACAACTCAAGACAATTGAGGAATTGATTAGCAGAATTTTCATCTGCCAACATCAACATGTTAGTGTCATCTGCAAACATCTGCAGACCAAGGGGGGAGTGGGCCTGAGGAATATCCAATCCAGAAATAGTCCCTTGACTGATGCAATCCTTAACAAGCCAGCCTAAAGCATCACTAGCAATAGCAAAAAGAAGGGGGGCCAAGGGGCAACCTTGTCTAATGGACCTGCAAAGTCTAAAAGGATTAGAAAGATAACCATTAATAGCCACTTTAGAAAAAGCATTTCCAAAGAGAATACTGACATATTTGATAAATCTTTTGCCAAAACCAATGTCATGCAAAGACTGAAGAATGAAATCCCATTCTATCCTATCATAGGCCTTATCAAAGTCAATTTTGAAAAAGTAAGTATCAACATTCAGCTCATTGTAATACTCAAGACTTTCCCAGATAGTGATAATGTTATCCAAAATAAATCTACCTTTAATAAAACCCTTTTGTTCAGGAAGA
The DNA here is from genome assembly GCA_020310875.1 of Ceratopteris richardii. Taxonomy (NCBI): domain Eukaryota; kingdom Viridiplantae; phylum Streptophyta; class Polypodiopsida; order Polypodiales; family Pteridaceae; genus Ceratopteris; species Ceratopteris richardii. The sequence continues at coordinate 14,588,787 of CM035408.1, read as the reverse complement.
ATAATACTATCCATTAAAGGACTCAACCTTCTGGCCAAGATGGAAGCATAGATTTTATACAGAGAAGTGAGACAGGAGATGGGTCTCCAATTATTTAAATAATCTTTGGTACCTTTTTTGTGAATTAACTTTATCACTCCAGTGTTAATGAAGGAAGAAAGGGACCCTCTACTAGTGGCTTCTTGCCAGATCTTGAGAATAATGGGCACCAACACTTCCTTGAATTCCTGAAAAACTCATAGGGAAGACCATCATGCCCAGGAGACTTACTAGGCTTCAATTTGCTAATGGATTCTCTAACCTCACCCTCAGAGAGGGGCATGTCAAGGAGGGAGTCCATTCCCTGAGGAACCATTTTCTTCCTACAAAGGGCAATGGAAGCTCTTGCACTCCACACAGAGTCCCCTCTCTTCGGAGGCTGAGAGAATACATTGGCAAAGAACCTATGAGCAACCTGAAGATTATCCTTCATAGATGCAACATGAATACTAGAATTATTCTTAAGCTGAGGGATGAAATCCCTGGCTTTCTTCTTCCTCATAAGGTCAAACATGTGCTTATTCGGCTTGTCAATTTTTCCTGCCCAAAATTCTCTAGACGTGGCAAGGGCACCCCTAGCAAGGAGATAGTCCTCATGCTTCACTTTTTCCTGAAGCTCCAGAATCTTAAGTGTCTTGGTAGACATATCAAGATTAGAACAATCTAACTTATTAATCTCCTACAAAATCATCATCCTTCTCTTGTACCTTATCTTTTTAGCCTGATTCTTGAAGTACATAATCAACGCCTGAATTTCTCTAATAGCTACTTCCCAAGCCACAAAAGGCGACAAGTCCTTACTGAACTGCAAATTAAGAATATTAGTAATTCTTTCCTTCACAATAGGAATCTTAAAAAGAGAAGTATCCATATGAGGCCACCCAGCTCTATAGCAGGGGGTGTTGTTAAACAACTTCACAATAAGAGGAGTATGATCAGACAGCTGCAGAGATTGATCAGCAGTGCAGCAAAAATTCCACAGATCCTGACTCCTGCCAGCATGCAAATAGAATCTATCCAACCTAGCAGACAAAAAGTTATTATGGTTCCTGTTATTCCAAGTATGACCAGAGTTAACAGAGAGATCCAACATGTTATGTTTATTAACCATATTGAACCAGCATTGTTTTTCAAAACCAGAGATAATATTATCACTTTTACCATTCCTATCACCAAGATTAGTGACCATGTTGAAATCCCCTGTCAACAAAATATCACCATTGAGACTGATAATTTCTTCCCAGCATTTAGACCTGTTCACAGCCTGATTAGTAGCATAAACATAGACCACAGTGAAATTGAGAGGCTCTTTACACTTAACAGCAATCCACTGGTTGGTAGGACTCCTTTGCACCTCCTCAATTAGGTGGCACAGTCCATTAGCAATGCCAATGGCCGCACCACCCTTACCATTGTGATCCGTGTGGACCCAGTGGCACTGACTAGAAGTAATTTTCAAATTAGACATGAGAGAGGATCCCCCAATCTTCAGCTCCTGTAAACAGATGAAGTCAGGAGCAATGGAAGCATCTTTGATCCAATTATTAATAATCTTACCTCTGGTCGGGTCAGAGAGACCCTTGGTGTTGAGAGAAATCAGCTTAATACTATCCATGAAGAACAAACAGAGCAAAAAGGAAACAAAACTTACTTTCTATGATTCTTAACAGGCTTAACAGCTGAGATCGAAGACCTAACTGTGTCTTTCCTTTTGGTTTTATTATTTTCTTTACCTTTAGAGCTAGGGGTCCTGTCATTTGACATACAAACATCTTGTTCATTGGGGCAACCAACACTCACCTGGGCAATAAAATCCTCATCAAACTTGTTAATTTGATCCAAAAACATTTCATCACAATTACTTAGGACATCCTCTTCTGAAGACACGGACACGGGGGTGGAGCCTATAGTGCATCTGAAAACAACATCTTTTTCCACTGGTCCTCTCCCTTAACCTTTATCATGTAAATTGAAGCTTACCTTACTTTGCCCTTCCTGGGTCTTTAGCTCCTCATAAGCCTCATTTCCCGAGGGTTGAGTACCACTGTGAGTGTTATCTTCAAGAACCTGATAGGGATTAAATATCCCTTTGACAAGAAGCTCATATCTAATCCCCATATTAGGGTTTTTTTTCCTTTGCTTGTGAGGAACCTTTTTGAACCCTTGATCGTCTTTGGGTTGAACCATGATATTGGTTTCAGTAGCAGTGGGGGTCCCTTCTCCAGGCATTGACTCTTTTACGTGATTTTTAACCAGCAGAGGACAATCTTTTATTAAGTGGCCCTGCTTATAACAATTAAAACACGCGTTAGGAAGGTTCCTGTAGAAAATCTTTTGATCATGCAGCTTACATCCTTCAGAGTTCTTAATAACCAACTCAATTTTAATACTTTTAGAGATGTCTACCTCTATAAGCATCTAGGGCTCCCATTTAAAATTAAAGTCTTTTCTAGGTCTCTGCCCCAGCACTTTCCCTATCAACGACCCCAGTTGTTCAAGCCACGGATAGTATTCCACAGGAAAATCCGGGGATTCCACCCAGACTGGAATTTTGGTCGGCTTGCTACCCCTGGGGTTGAAACCAGGGTACCATTTGTAAAAAGAGATAGGGGTGTTCCTAATAATCCAATGTCCCTCTATAATGACTTGCATTGCATTACTAGCATCTTCAAAGAAAAAGAGAAAAAAATTATTGGGCAGATATTGCACATGTTTAGCAAATAACCCTTTACTTTCCCAGTTCACTCTCATCCAATTTTTTAGAACTTCCTGTGTTGGTCGAGGACCATGACAGAGGGCGATCACAACCTTATCCTCAAGGTGATTGTTCCAACTATTGAGCAAAGAGCTTTCTATTATAAGGGTGCACTCTTCCTTATCTTCGGTTTCCGGATCAAGGTTTAAAGCGTGCTCCCTCACAAGCTTAGGAGCGTAGCTGCCAACAACATTATCCTCACCGACCTTACCCTTACCCTTATAGTCATTGAAAATAGAGTGAGGAAAATGCATACCTGATATATCTTGGTTAGCAAACATGGAGTAGAAACCTTGCTGCTGATTCTGCAGAGCTTTGGCGTACGATAACTTACCTTGCTCTTGTTGTAGTTCTTTAGGGTTAACACTAACTTGAACCTCTGCAACTTTCTCATAGCTAGGGTTGACACAACTTTCTCATAGCTAGGGTTGACACCCAACGCCAGTGACGTGCCATAACTTCCCTCAAAGACTGGATTGAGCATCGAGTTCAAAGCAAAACTTGAATCTTCTACCTTGGCGCCAGCAATACCGTCACGAAGCGCCTCATGCAGGGCCATTGAGGGGAGCCCCAACCCGACACAGGGCGGGGAGGGCACCCCGAGAGGAGGAAAGCCTAGACAGAACGAACCCCTCGCAGGAGAAACTTACTCAACCCTAAACCACCACCGTCGCCATTCTTTCTTGGAGGCGGCGTAAAAACTTCTCTCCCAATTCCTATTTGCATTCATTTGTATAGTTGTACTTTCAAAAGTTAAATCTCTGAGAGTAGGCTTGACTAAACTTCCATTAAAAAAGATAAAAAAAGACAAAAAAAAAATGCATTTCTATTGGCTAAAGATGTACTCTGACCAATAAAAATATGCTTTTCCTCCGGTACACTTTTGTTAGGAGAGGTGAGAGTCGCCCTCATATTTGATTTAAAAAATGAGTTTTTTCATTGAATAAATGACTTTTTTCATCGAATAAAATGTTTGCACGTTGATAGTGTGTCGCCTTGTCTGTGAACCAGCCTGAGCCTGCAACGGATTACGAAAGCTACTGTGCATCCAACTCGTCGCCGGCTCATCCTTTTTAAACGGTCCTTGGGGTTGCCGGAGATGCATGTGCCTTCTCTCTGTGAAGAGTGAGCAGCCTGCTGCAACGAGTTACGAACGCTAAGTGTGGATCGTCTTCCTGACTCCCACGTTCCATGCTGGCTGCCCTCATCAGGCATCTGAGCAACACGCTGCATGCACGTGATTGACTTCTCCAATCCAATTTGAGGTTCTGCTTGTCCGCACTTCTGATTCTCTTCGTAAAAGTTAACAACATTGGAGTCCTTTTTCTTCATGAAATACATGATACGATGCATCCCTTTAGACAGCTCCTATGTTACCATATTTGGCGAGTGGGACAGTTCCCAGCTTCTCTCTCGATCAAGATGCATCAACTTTCTTCCTGGCAGTATCAGTCTTGCGAAACCAGACGACCGCCAGCTTCTGTTTAAGTCAGCCAGCAACTTTCAGAGAGAGAGAGAGAGAGAGAGAGAGAGAGAGAGAGAGAGAGAGAGAGAGAGAGAGAGAGAGAGATGTGAATCATTGCGAGCATTGGATCTCTTTTAGCTATCAGCCCTCATCCAGGTCTGTGTGACAGACTGCGCGATGCAATCGACCATTTATCTCTCCTGCAAAAGCTCGCAAGTAAACAGCAAGGGAATGACGAAAACAAGGAGCTAGCCCCCCCCCGCCCCTCCTTTTTTTTCAGTGAAGCTCTTCGTGTCTACCGTGAGTTTAAAATCTGCCAGACCTAGAGATGCCCCTTGAGAGGGAGTCCCTATTCAGTCTATCTTTTATGCAACTCATTACAGAAAATGGAGAGAGACCATGCTCAAACTGTACACTAAAGAGAGATTCTTCCCATCCTGCCCCCTGCACCTTGTGTAACTCCCTTCATTAATATATCATCTTTCCTTGTTGTCTCAAAAAAAAATAAAAAATCTGTCAGACCTTAGCTTCGAGAGTCTCGATGAGTAAGTAGCGTACTATCATGCGCTAGCGGCTTGTTGAACAGCGAGCACCAATATTCCAGTGATTCAAGTGAAGCTTGGTACCTGCAGGCGTTATCCACATGAATCTATGAATGTACGGCACGCACCTGCACGCCTTTCGTATAGGCACACAAGAGGGAATAGAATTTTCTGCATTGATCTTTTAAACTGTGGGGCATACTCAACACGACACAGCATACACACCTCGTCTGTGTATGTATGGAGAACCCAAGCAAGGAATCCTGCCACATCGCATGGCGGGAGATGTATCAAAGTGCATCTTCGATGCCTCGGGAGGAGACGCAGTCCCTCTCTCTTTATCACCGCCGGACCAAGTCACTGAGTGCTGATCAGAACTACAAGGTCGATTCCTCTCATTCCGTTTATAGGTTAAATCATCTTAATTATCATAGCGAAGGGGAAGGTTCCAAGTCCCGTTCATTTTCATATGTAAGGGATCCTCCATTAATGTCTTCCAGACAGAAGGATATCGCAATCTGCTTGCCCCATAGCCTGTCTTTTAGTGCCGAATTGCATGACTCAGCAACACCAAGTGAAACAGGCTTTCCTCCTCAAGAAAATAAGGATGAACAGTACAGTGATGCGCAATCAAGTACATTAGAAGATCGACCAGAAGAGAAGAGTTCATCTTGGTCACTGGACCCAGAGAGATTTCAACTTGCAATATATGTGGCCATGGCGCATGGGCTTATGGGTTTGCTCATACTAGTGTTATATGGCTTATGGATGCTTCTAGATGAATATCGCAAACCTATCCAGTGGGCAGTACTTTGTTCAATGCCTCTGAGGGAGATCCAAAAGGCCTTAGTGCAGTTTTGGGAGATACCTTTGAAGCAAGGTATACTTCAAACAGTTTGTGCTATTCCCTGCGCTGTGATCAAGGCATTTGTCGGAACGATCATGGATGCAAGGATTAGTCTTCACTACTTGCTTGGTTTTAATAAAGTCAAACATCATAGACAGGTGGGATTTTCAACTCTCATGCAATGGCTTGTATCCTTTGCAATCTTCACATTAGGTTATGAATTTTTTGGACCCGCACCTCTTGTCACTGCTGCTTTTCTAGGCATGCTTGTGTATGCAGCAGGTGCAAGTATTGGCTTGATTACACCTCTTTCAACTGAACATCCAGACGGTGGTCAAGTTACATGGAGCATGCTATCTGGAAAACACCAGAAACTCAGAAATGAGCCCAGATTGAGGCCAATTCACTCCATTGTGCAGTTTTTTAAGCTTGTAAATATGCGATGCACGAGCAGTTTTCTTGGTAGCCTGCATTTTGTGACTGCTGTGTTTCTCATTCTGATGTTGATTTTGGCCTCCTTAGCTGGCCCCATTATCTTTTCTTACAAAGTGGGAATGGAAGGGAAAGATGCAGTGTTAGCTCTGAAGGCTCGGATAGAAAAGAGTAATTATGCTGAGCATGTTGGCTTGAAGAAATGGATTGAAGAAAATAAGGTTTCGGATGTTATAGAGACGTACACCAGCAAAGCTTATGACAGCATAACGGAGCAGATTGATGGGTTTGCTGCATTGCATAATCTGACTGGCGTGTTTGAGACAGGTAAAAGGTATCTTCTGAAGGATTCAGGATGGAAAGATGGTGATGAGGGAAGATTTGACTTCTCCTTTCATGTTGGACCATCTCCGATACTTGTAGAATATCTTCAGAAGATAAGATCTAAGTTTAGCAATTATGATTTCAAGGGTGCCTATTATGAGCTAGAAAAAGCAGGCCTTGCTCTCTTAGAGCATTTCCACATCTCAAAGGAGGACTTACGGGACAAGGTAAGACAGTGGGGAAGAAGATGGCTAGATGTAGGAAAGCAGGTGGCTATAAGCAGTTCAACTATTTTAGTAGGAAGCATGTATTTTATGGTATCTGTAGCATATTCGATTGCATCTGGTGCAGCTGGAGTACTTCGTTTCTTCATGCAGGGAGTTGTCTTCTTCTCTGTACTTTATTATCTTATCGTGTCGGAGACAGGTGGGGTCATGAAACAGGTGCTGAGTATTGTGCCACTCTCAGAATCAACAAGGAACCGATGTGCTTCTGTACTTGAAGACACAGTGAGCAGTGTCCTCTTATCTACTGCCAAGGCAGCACTTTTTCAAGCTGTTTTCACTTGGCTTCTATTCCGGTTTTTTGGCATTCATTTCTTGTACATGTCGACACTGTTAGCCCTTCTCAGTAAACTGTTATCACTGCCCTTTTGCTTCCAAGCATCGTCTCTCTTGGGAGTAGCTCAACTGGCTGTTGAAGGAAGATATATAGAGTCCCTTGTTCTCATTGTTGTTCACAATGGAGTAGTTCGCTATGCATTGGCAAAGATCTGTAAGGGAAGCCCGCATCACAACTTTGCTGGTCTTAGTCTGGCTGTAGGGATTGTGCTATTCTGGCATTCACCTGAGGTAAGTTCTGGTACTCATTCATTAGCTTCTCATTCAATTCTTGGTTCTGTCTTCTTGCCTCGTAAGTATTTCTGATACAGTCTAATTTGCATATGAGACTCTAACGTTTAACATTTGCTAGCCAAAATCTTGATTATTGGTGGATGCTAGCTGAAAGCTTGAGTATTGGTGTGCAAAATATTTCGAAAGGGATGAGGAAGGAGGGGAAAAATGATTCAGTATCTCATAACACAAGTAAAGCTTCTCGAGTTTGAAACTAGTTCATCTTAAAGAGAAAATATTGTGCAAGTATTATCCCTATTAAAGTATGTCAAAAGAATACAATACAGGAGTGGATACATTAATGGGTCTTCTGGAGAAGGTTACATAATCTCGTGATGGTTTTCTCGTGGTGGCGAGGAGCCCAGACTTCCTTCTGCCTCTATTCTCTATAATTAGCAGCTCTTATATTTGTCTTGAAATGGGATCTCTTTTATAATTCTAAGTTTTCCTAGCAATGATGGTCAGGAGTGGATACATTAATGGGTCTTCTGGAGAAGGTCACATAATCTCTAGATGGTTTTCTTCTGGTGGTGAGGAGCCCAGACTTCCGTCTGCCTCTATTCTCTAAAATTAGCAGCTCCCTTGGATTTGTCTTGAAATGGGATCACTTTTGTAGTTCTAAGTTTTCCTAGCAATGATGGTCAATGTGCCCTTCAGCTGGGAAACTGAAGCCCTTTTCCGAAGGTTGTAAATTTTGTTCTTTTTGTGTCCAAAATTTCCATAAGGTCCTTTTCTCTAAACTGGTTGTCTGTTAGAGAATTATGACGTTTGATATTGCTAAGATCCTGATGATTCCCCTCACTTTTGGGGGTCTCTCTGCACAAACCCCAAGAGGGTTCAAGTACAGTTGCCATCAAAAAACGAAGATGGACACGGAGCTCGATTGATTCACCACCCAGCGGCGTGTAGCTTTTTTTCATATGCTCTCTCTCTTTCTCTAATTACCCACAAGGGCAATTGCTCATAGCCTCTCTCAGGAGTGCCACTTGGCACTCATGTGAGCATCTTACTCTAGATGTCTAAGAGGTGGTTCACACCTCTTTCTCAAATCTAATGCAGGACACTCCATGTTACATTTCCTTCCCCTTAACTCCATTTTTGTCCTCAAAATGGTACTGGAAGGTATGTTGGAAAGAGTGAATATATAAAAGCTACACTCCCACTATATCCCCATGTATGGCAATACATGGTCATATCTCCGTGTTGTTTCCTTGTATCCTTCCCCTTAAGAAGACTCTTGGGAAGGTAATCTAAAATTGGGAAACTGTCTTTGAAGGATGCTAACCTGCTCCCATATAGCACTATCTTCTGAGCTATCTTTCCACTTTACTAGACACTCTTTATATAAGTGACTTCTTGTCCGTTTCTCTCGAGTGCGTAGTATGCTCTCAGGCTCATGTGGAATAGATCGAACAGATATAGGCTCAATTACCTCACTGTCTTGAATGAGGTTGTCAGATTCACCCAGCCTTTTCTTAAGCTGGCTAACATGAAAAATTGGATGTATCTGGCTATTCTCTGGGAGTTGGAGCTGATAAGCCATCTTTCCTATTCTCTTAAGTATTTGGAAAGGTCCACAATACCTAGGAGATAGTTTTGGACAAGGTCCCGTCTTCATGGTTTCAGATCTAGATGGAACTCTAAGATAGACCTTCCCTCCTACCTCAAAGTTGATGTCTCTCCTTTGAGGGTCAGCATAGGCTCTAGCCCTATCCTGAGCTCTCCTAATGCTTTCCTTAGCAAGCCTAAGCATATCGTTCATCTCTTCTAAGAAGTCCTTTGCAGCTTTAACTTTCTCATTCTGCAATCCTACTGCATAAGGAGCTCTTGGCTGAAACCTATACATAAGCATAAATGGACTATGCCCAATGGAAGAGTGCTTGGCACTATTATATGCAAACTCTACTATAGGTAAGTACTCTTCCCAATTAGTTTGCCTTTCATTCACATACGCTCGAAGCATATCCTCTAAGATTTGGTTAACCCTCTTTGTTTGCCCATCCGACTTTGGAATGCTCGGTCGTACTCATGCTAAGTTTTGTATCCAACCTTTTGAAGACTTCTCTCCAAAAGTGGCTAGTAAACTTCCTATCCCGATCAAAAACTATATCTAAAGGAAGACCATATAACCGGTATAGGTTCTCTACAAAAAGTCTAGCCAACTAAGGTGTCTTCATTGTAGTACGTGTTGGGATAAACCTAGCCATTTTGGTTAACCTATCCACAATTACCGAGACGGAGTCATGCCCTCTCTGTGTCTTAGGTATTCTGACTATAAAGTCCATGGAGATACTTTCCCACTTCCCATTAGGAATATCCAACGGGTGGAGTAGTCCTCCAATCTTCAACCTCTTAGCTTTATTGACCTTCCATTTAGCACATACTCTAGGACGTCCTTATGAAGTCATGGCCAGTAAAACTGCCTCTTAACAAGATCATAAGTCTTGTTAACTCTTCGGTGTTTTGCACTAGGTGTGTCATGACACTCATATAAAATGTGTTGTCTCATCTCAAAATCTCTAGGGACACACACTTTACCTTTATATGACAAATATCCATCACGGACATTGTAATTCTTCCACTTGAATCCTTCTTGAGTACCTGTCGATACTCCATCCTCACTGGAAACCCGTATATCACGATCCCCATTTTCTATGGCTTCTCGAATCTCGGAATATGCAGGATCAAGCCTACATTTCCCTCTAACGAACTCAAGTAGCTCACTAGTGATCTGAGTAAAACTCAGTCCATTGAGCATAGGCATGCGGCTAAGTGAATCAGCCACTACATTAAACTTTCCCTTCATATACCTAAGCTCATAATCAAACTTCTGAAGGGTCTTTGCCCATCGAGCCTTACGACCTTTAAGGTCTATTTGATTAGAGAGCCACTTAATGCTCTCTTGATCAAACACTATCGTAATTTTGGCACCATCGGGCCTTACAACCTTTAAGGTCTATTTGATTAGAGAGCCACTTAATGCTCTCTTGATCAAACACTATTGTAATTTTGGCACCATATAAATAATGACGCCACTTCAAAGCATGGACAATTGCATACAACTCCTCCTCATAGACGGAGTAATTCTTCTAAGCCGGTTCTAGTTTCTTACTCTCAAAACCTACTGGTCGACCATCCTGAACTAAAACCGCTCCTATCGCAAAATCACTCGCATCAGTCTCAACCACAAAGGGTTTGTTGGGATCTGCTATATGTAAAAGTGGAGCTCTAGCAATTGCTACTTTCAATCTCTCCATACTTTGCTTTTGTTCGTCTCCCCAATGAAAGGATTTCCCTTAACTTTTAACGGAACAACAATTTTGGCATAATTCTTAATGAATCTTCGATAGAAACCTGATAAACTTAGGAAGATATGCGGCTCTTCCAGGTTCCTGGGATGTGGCCATTCCATAATAGCCCTTACCTTTTCAGGATCCATCTGGATTCCATCTCAGGAGACTATATGCCCAAGGTATCTAACCTTTGTCTTGAAAAATTCACACTTTGACTCCTTCGCAAAGAGTGAATTTTCCCTTAGCACTTGAAATATCTTTCTTAAGTGTTCCAAGTGCTCTTGTTTTGATGCACTATAGATCAGAATGTCATTCAGGAAGTCTACTACAAAGTGTCCTAGAGAAGGTCGTAATACACTATTCATGAGCTTCATGAAAGTGGAAGGAGCATTGGTGAGACCAAAAGGCATCACCAAAAACTCATAGTGCCCATATCTAGTCCTGAATGGAGTCTTAGGGACATCCTCTGCGCTAATCCTAATCTAATGATATCCTGATCTAAGGTCAAGCTTGGTAAAACACCTACCTTGATATAGCTGATCAAATAGGTCTTCCAATCTAGGCATTGGAACCTATTTTTGATAGTTACCTTATTAAGTGCTCTATAATCTACACAACCTCATAGAGCCGTCTTTCTTCTTAACTAGGAGCATTGGCGATGCCCAAGGTGAGTTACTAGGTCTAATGAAGCCCTTATCTAAGTAATCTTGTAATTGCCTCTCAACCTCCTCATGCTGAGAAACACTAAGCCTATAAGGTGGCTTACAAATAGGGTTAGTGTTAGTAACTACCTCAATAACATGGTCAACCCCTCTCTCGGTGGTAGCTCATTAGATAAGTCAATGTGAAAAACATCCCTAAACTCAAACATAAGATTTTTAAAACTTTTAACCACACGCTCTTGCAAGAAAGAATAGTAGAAAGTCGTGTCCATATTTTCATTCTAGCATGAAAATATCGGATGAAACTGTATGTAGATGAACTGTCTGTACAATGCTCGAAGTCCTGACTATACAATAAAAAGATCTTCTGTATATGCTGAAAATGACAAAGACTATACAACTCTAAAGATGAAATGTGAGGTGCACTAGGTACATCTCTCTCCCTATGTACAAAATTTACTTCCATTTTTTTCAAACTCGAGTGTGTTGTTTTGGTAGCTTCGTTTAAGTGTGTCTCCCAATCCCCATAGCCACTCTTTTCCTAACACAAGATTTGTCCTCTCCATATTCATAATTTGGAAGTCCATATAATATGTATAGTCTTGCATCTTGACTTCCAAATTGGATACCATAGTATCCCATATCCTCTTGTCTTCCCCTTGCATCATAGATACTACGTATTTATGTGCTCTGGCTGCTAGGTAATCTTTAGCTTTTTGACCAGAGCATAGTCTATGAAGTTACGAGTGGCGGAGTCATCTATCATGACTCGCACCTTGGTCCCATATATACTACCATGAAGTTTAACCAAGTCATGTGGTCCAAACTGGGTTGACCATAATGACTGGGTCAAATAGTAGGTGTGCTCTATATCCTTGTGCATCACCTCCACTCCCTTATAGCTAGAGCTTCCATGAATAAGAAGTGTCTCCACTAGGTGGACCACCTTTTTGACCTTTTCAGGGGCCGTACTACTCTCTGGTCCTCTCTTCTTTTCTTCCCCCTTCTTGAGTAGATAGTTCCACTCTGAATGGCTAGGAGACAAACACCTAAAGCACAAGTTCTCTCTTTTGGCCCTCTCAAACTGCTCTGTAGGTAACCTAGGCCTTTGTGATATTTATTTTTTAATGAAAATTTTGTTTTTCCCCAATGGCATCTTCTTCTTGAACTTAGTTGTGCTAAGAGGCTTGAGGGGCTGATTCCTCTCCATAGGAGTGTATTGAGGACAGTTATGGTCCTCATAGATCCGTGCATACTTGATCTATTGAGGACAGTTATGGTCCTCATAGATCCGTGCATACTTGATCGCCTCCTCAAATGTCTTAGGTGCATTTCTTCTTACCTCTCTCTTGATGGCTTTATCTAAGCCTCTAACAAACCCTCTAGTTTTCTGGAAATCATCTAAGCCGTTAAGTTTCAAAATGATCTCCCTATAGTGGGATAGGCAGACTGTCAAAGGCCTACCTCTCTGGGTGATCCTATCCCACTCATCCCAATTCGTCTCCCCTCATTCTCAGGAAGAAACTCTTTTAGAAAAAGAGTTTCAAACTGAGCCCAATCTCTAGGGATAGAGTTCGCCTCCTTGAGACTTATCCACCACTTATGAGCACGTGGGTCAAGCGAGAGACTCGCCTCTAGCACACGATACTCAGGTCGGGTGCCCTTCACTTGATGCAAATCATATCACTTTTGTAAAAAAGTGTAGATTGCATCCTTATTTCTATCTCGGTCATCCCTCGTAAAGGTAGGTGGCTTTAAGTCTTTCAAGAGGGGAGCTTCCCTAGAGCTCTCTCCTTTATGCTTAGTAGGAAAAGAAGGATCTTTCCTAGTCATCTCTAGAGGAAGAGTAGGACTTTCTCTTTCCTTCCTAGCTAGGAAAGAGGTGACATGTGTTTCAAGTGAGATCATTTGAGTCTGAAGCTGCCCAATGAGAGATGTCATGCTACCTATGTCTCTCTCTAGCCTAAGGGTCTGTTCTTTTAAGTCTGCAAATTGCTCATGAGTAACAAACTCATCTAAAAGCTCCTCATAGGTATACTCTTCTTGTTGAGGCTCTTTTCCCTCTAATTTTTCCTCTACTTCCTGCTCAAGTTCTACCTCTTTCATCCTAAGGTCAGGATCCTCTAGTTGTTCTTTAGATGGAGAAGTGTGTTCTACTATTTGTTTCCCTTTAGAATCCATGTTTCACTCCCCTGGTTTACTAACTAGAGTATGTGAAAAGAATGGAAGTAAACTTTAAATACACAAGAAGAGAATATAACACTAGAGCACTTCCTTGGTACAAAATGAAGCTGCGGAAGTGAAATCCAAGCGATCTTTGAAGCGTGAAGGAGTTGATCTTCAATCCTCGCCATGCCTAAACGAAAATTGGAAATGTCCGGTTGACCTGAGGAGTTTCTAATCACCAAAAACCAACAAGAACGACCCCAAACCAAGACAGGTAGTGCAACACCTGTATTTCAAAGATATGAAGCTATCCCAAGTGAAGAAAGTGGATTTGGATGCCAAATGATGAAAAGCTAGGCTCGAGAATGGCTGCCTAGTTTCTACTGAAGCGCTAGAGAAGAATGTGAGCATAAAACAAAGATGAAGGACACGAAGCTCGATTGATTCATCGCCCAGCCGTGTGTAGATTTTTTTTATATGGCCTCTCTCTTTCTCTAATTACCCACAAGGGCAATTGCTCATAGCCTCTCTCATGAGTGCCACTTGACACTCATGTGAGCATTTTACTCTAGATGTCTAAGAGGTGGTTCACACCTCTTTCTCAAATCTAATGGAGGACACTCCATGTTATACATATAGTATTAGATCTTCACGTTCAATCGATATTGTGTATTGCGAGGTCAAGGGAAAAAGAGATGGACTCCTTGTACCACTTAAAACACCAATTTGACCTCAATATTTTCATTTTTGTCATTGATCTAAATAAGTTGTCAAGTCACCAATCATATGAGCATAGGAATGTAGCCTTTTGCCTTTTTTCGTCTTAAGAGATCTCCACTTGTTTATCTAGTCTACTATGGAAATTGGGCACTAGTGTTGCAATGGTATGCATTGCGAATAGTTTGTAACATGTATGATGTTGTTAACATCAACATGTTGCAAATAGGCTTAGAACATGTTGTGTTAAAAGATAGAGGGCAAAGTCGGCCAAAAATGCCTCATAGGAGACCCTTTATTTTTGACTGTCATTATATTTCAAATGGAGAGAGCAAATAGAGAGACTCATTGACATTGTGAAAGGGGAGGGGGAGAGAGAGAGAGAGAGAGAGAGAGAGAGAGAGAGAGAGAGAGAGAGAGAGAGAGAGAGAGAGAGAGAGAGAGAGAGAGAGAGAGAGAGAGAGAGAGAGAGAGAGAGAGACTTTGTAACGTCTATTAGAGGCCAAAATCGGCCTATGAGACAAAACATATACATCAATATGATCCAATCCACTGATCCAATCCACTTTGATCCCAAAAGGAAAATAAAGTGTGAGTACAGCAAACGGGTATAAAAGGAGTGGATACTAACTGGCATCGAGGGTGTGGGGTGCTATGGGTATGCACTCTATATGCTCAATGGGTGAGACACAAATATGATATGCATAGGGAGTGGAGGCTCGATGGTATCACAACCCACTAAATGCCTGGAGTGGGTGTAGGATATAATGCATCGGTGGGTAAGGCATCATGGCGATCCTCAAAATGCTCTGAACGTCCAAATCGACAGGGGTGCGCCGCTGACGTCTCCGTATCTCCATGTCATGGCATGCGTGAATCGCCTGAATCTCTCTCGGATGTGGACGGGCTCTTCGGAGTGGGGGTCTCGGTCATCGACGCTGTCGTCTAAGCTCCTCTGCTCTGTGTAATGTGACACCCCGCATTGAGCTTGGTCCTCGAGTGGCTGTGGGTCTGAAAAAATCTGTAATATAAGTCTGAGGGGGGGGGGGGGGCAGGTGTATCCCCATCTGCTGCTGGAGAAGTGATGCATGGCGGTACTTGAGCTCTACTAGGAAACGACCTAGAGGGCGTTGGTCCTTTGTCCCCAATAAAGCCTTGATCTCTCTGGCCCCTTGAAGAGCCGTGGGTAGCGGTCTCTGATGTCCTCATATGCCTGGCATCTACATGTGTATATAGAGAGAGAGAGAGAGAGAGAGAGAGAGAGAGAGAGAGAGAGAGAGAGAGAGAGAGAGAGAGAGAGAGAGAGAGAGAGAGAGAGAGAGAGAGAGAGAGAGAGAGAGAGAGAGAGAGAGAGAGAGAGAGAGAGAGAGAGAGAGTCACATTCATGATGAGGAGGAGGACATCTACCGCATGTTACATGATGATCTTGAGAGTGGATAGGAGAGAGACACGAGCTCGTTCACATGCCATGGTGCAGTGAGATATCTACGACGCAGAGCTGGAGTAATTGATGATGATGATATTGGAGAGTGATCGATGATGATGTTCCATCTACTAGTTCAACACTAGCATGGAGGCATAAGCTACTTACACGACGGAGAGATGGAGTGATCGATGATGATGATATTGGAGAGTCAGAGGCTCACACACTTCGGACTGTGACTATCAGAGAGCCAGAGTTTGACGATGAAGGAAATGTTATTTCTCTTGGGAGACATTCCTTCACCATCTTCATCATCAGAGGGCTTAGATGATTAGATTTATTATTATTTTCATCATTGTATCTTCTTGTCACATTCCACTTGATATTATATTTTATAGTCAGGACTCACGACTCATGAGTGAGTCATGACTTGTTTTTTGGTAATGGATTATGGAAATGTTGACTCTCTAGATGGAAGACGCTCATTTCTACTTAGTACTTTCTACTTTAAGACTTAATACTTTTCATTTTTCAAGTTCATTGTGTATGTTTCATTCAAGAATCAATTCATAATTTCATTGTGATATCTCTTATGTGATATGAATCAAGAACTTAAGTTTAGACTCTAATTTGCATTTTACTTTTTATGTTTTTTGCACATTGTCAGTGATCATTGATATCAAGTGATTATTTAAAATTGATACATAGTCAGGCTAGCCGCTACTTCCAATATAAATACTTATATAATAATACAATGTACATACATATTACATATACATATATAGTTATTAGTATGTATCTATTATGTAAAATATATATATACCTGGTTGGTTCCTGACTCGTCAGGAACCTTTTTATCTGACCTTTCTGACTCGTTCCTGACTTGGGCGTAAGATATAGATAACTGACTTTGCCTTTTTTTTTTTTTTTTTACAGTTCTTATATTTTTTGGCTGAAATCATGGGATATCTGCACTTTTCTCATGTTTATTGTCTGCTACAGTTCTGTCTGCATTCTCTGTAGGCAGCTATGTGTGCACCCTATGTAGGCAGGTATTCATGCAGGATTTGGGCAGAGCTCCCCTCCAATTTTAAAGGTATACCTCAGTGTCCAGTCCATGTCTGCCAAATTATTACTGCTTGTACAGTATACAGTATATGCTATAAAATATACACTGAAAAGTCTAAATTAAAATCATTACTGACAATATTCTATGACTCTATAGCTTATAGTAAATGGAAAAAGAGCTTATATCATGGGTCATGGCATTGTATTTTTTCTCAATCTGAAGACTGTTAGGACAACCTACATGGAAGAATCAAGATACTTGTAAGCACGATTATTTGCTGTTTTTGCTCTCTACATTGGAGTGATAAGCAGACATTTTAGAAGGCCGTTAATGGGTAGTCCTATGGCCTTTCAGTGATTAAGTCATTTACCTCAAAGAGTTCCTTAATTATATGTGAAATGTCCATGAGTAGAGGAGTCTAAACTCTTACTCACAATGTGTGATCAAGTATATCGTATCTTCCTTCACTTTTACCCATATTTGATTTGTCTTTTGCGAATTTACAATATGGTGAGAGCCTTAGGAATGAGCAGAAGGAACTAATAACAATTGAAATCACCTACAGGCCACAAATAGAGGGGGATTAATATTTAATGAGCAGATTGCATAAATGAATATTCACTGTAAGCAAGCATGGCCTCAAACACTAGCAATAATAGGAACAAGTTACAATTGAGTGCATTTCATGATGTGAATATAAAGATGGTGATAGAATTAAAGTTTAGGAAGGCTTTATAGAGGCCTAATTGGCATGCTCTGTATGGATCCTTGCATTGAGATTGCTTCCTTTTAGTTGTTTCGTGAATGTACTGACGAATCACGGATCATATAACATATCATATCATAGAGACTCTTTTCTCTATGATCGTGTAAAACAATGTTTATTTTGTTTAAATATGTAATGTGCACATACAAATAATATATATATTCAGCTTCTTATTTTGATAAAAAATAGCGGCGTCGGGAAACGTCAGAAACATTTTACCGTACCCGTCATACATCGGCTAAACGTCAGAAGTCAGAAGTCAGAAAAACGTCGGTAACAACTATGTATATATATATATATATATATATATATATATATATATATATATATATATATACATATACATATACATATACATATACATATACATATACATATACATATACATATACATATACATATACATATACATATACATATACATATACATATACATATACATATACATATACATATACATATACATATACATATACATATACATATACATATACATATACATATACATATACATATACATATACATATACATATACATATTACATATTACATATTACATATTACATATTACATTATACATATTACATATTACATTATACATATACATATACATATACATATACATATACATATACATATACATATACATATACATATACATATACATATACATATACATATACATATACATATACATATACATATACATATACATATACATATACATATACATATACATATACATATACATATACATATACATATACATATACATATACATATACATATACATATACATATACATATACATATACATATACATATACATATACATATACATATACATATACATATACATATACATATACATATACATATACATATACATATACATACATATATATATATATATATATATATATATATATATATATATATATATATATATATATATATATATATATATATATATATATATATATATATTACATGTGTAAAAAAACCCTAATGTACCTTCATTTTTCAAGTTCATTGTGTATGTTTCATTCAAGAATCAATTCATAATTTCATTGTGATATCTCTTATGTGATATGAATTAAGAAGTTAAGTCTAGACTCTAATTTGCATTTTACTTTTTATGTTTTTTGCACATTGCCAGTGATCATTGATATCAAGTGATTATTTAAAATTGATACATAGTCTGGCTAGCCGCTACTGCCAATGTAAATACTTATATAATAATACAATGTACATACATATTACATATACATATATAGTTATTAGTATGTATCTATTATGTAAAATATATATATATATATATATATATATATATATATATATATATATATATATATATATATATTTTTTTTTTTTTTTACATGTATAAAAAAACCCTAATGTACCTTACGAAGCTTACCTTAGGGGTAAGATTCGATTCACGTGCCTTACCCGTATCGAACCTTATGAACCTTACGAACCTTACGAACCTAACCACCTTGATTAGATATCAAGTCAACTTTTCTTACTGGAGATCTACATGAGAATGTCTATGTTCAAAAACCTAAAGGATTTGAAGTCAAAGGTAAAGAGCATTTTGTTTGCAAATCGACCGACGCACTTTATGGTTTGAAGCCAATGTCAAGAGCATGGTATGAGAAGATACATTTATATCTAATTTCCATTGGTTTAAAAACTAAGACGAATCTCAAACACTTTATGTTAAGTCAGAGGAAGATGTTTCGATTATTATCATCGTTTATGTTGATGATATTATCATGATATGTCCCAAAGACTCAAATCAATATTTCAAATCAGAATTTGAGAAAGCTTTTGATGTTAATGATCTTGGTTTACTATGTTATTTCTTTGGCAGTGAATTCATTCACAAGGATAACTTTATATTGATGATAGAGCAAAAATACATTGAGAAACTACGTGAAAGGTTTAGAATGCAAGATTTTGTTGGAGATAGATGTCTGCGGAAGCACGTGAACAACACAAGGAAGGAGAAGAAGCTTGGAGCACAACACACAATACTAAATGTATTACTAGAGAATGTACAAAGATAAGTAGCCCATTAGAGCAATAGGCGTATATACAAGCTGGGAAAAAAAAACCTCCTAAAGAGGAAAAAAAGTGCCTCGGCGGTCCTAGTGTGTTCACTCACATCACTACCTGAATATATCAACAAAGCTCCCCTAGGAGTGATGCGGTGAACAAGGAGCTGGCACTCATGTATAAGGAAGTGCCAAGCTAAGTGGAAATCACTCCACAAAAGGAAGTAAGCCCAAAGCTTTGCGGAAAGCTTCAAACTTCTCCCTAGGTAGAGCCTTCGTGAAAAGGTCTGCAATGTTCTCCTGCGTGGGCACATATGTCAAGCTGATCTCCCAAGCAGAGAACCTCTCCCTGACATAGTGATAATGCATCTCAATGTTTTAGTGCGAGCATGGAACACAAGGTTCCTTGCAACTGCCAATGCGCTCTGACTGTCAGTGAAAATGGTGGTGGCAGAAGTGTGACCAACACCCAAGTCAGCCATAAGGCGTCTGAGCCACACACACTCAACAGTCGCTGTGAAAGCTTCCCTATACTCAGCCTCACAACTGGAAGTGGCCTGCGTCTTGCTCAACCAAGATATACATGAGCTACCAAGCATGAAGCAAAAGCCACTAGTGGACACACGAGTGTCATAGCAACCAGCCCAATCAAAGTCAAAAAAAGCATGCAAATTTGGCGGTAGTGATCCCCCCTTGGGATAAAACAACCCAAGTAGTCGAGTACCACTCAAATAGCAAAAGATGCGCTTAACTTCCTCCCAATGCTTGACTCCGGGGCAATGCATAAACCTGCTCATCTGTGAGACAGCAAACTGAATATCTGGCCGAGTAATGCATAAGTAAATCAAGCATCCAACAGCCTCCTGATAGAGAACAGCATCAAAGGCATCTCCAGAATCATGAAGACTCAATCGTAAACCTGTCTCCATAGGAGTGGCAATAGACTTACAGTCTTCAAGGCCAAAACGTTGCAATAATGTGTCAATATATTTCGTTTGACACAAAGCCATTCCACCATCAACTTGCATAAACTGAATGCCCAAATAGTGATGCAATTGCCCCAAATTAGACATCTCAAATGAGGCATGCAAATCAGCCTTAAAATCAGCAATATGCTTCTCAATAGGACCAGTGA
Organism: Ceratopteris richardii; assembly: GCA_020310875.1. Taxonomy (NCBI): domain Eukaryota; kingdom Viridiplantae; phylum Streptophyta; class Polypodiopsida; order Polypodiales; family Pteridaceae; genus Ceratopteris; species Ceratopteris richardii. The sequence goes on along the minus strand of CM035408.1, from coordinate 14,568,202 downwards.
GCACCATGTCGTCAACATAGACAACAATGATCAGAAGCACATCATTAGCACGCTTAACATATAAGGTGCTTTCAGTTGGACTGTTCTCAAAACCATGTGCAATCAGATAGGCATGTATCTTCTCATACCAAGCACGCGGTGCTTGCTTTAAATCATATAATGCCTTCTTTAACTTGCACACCTCGTTTTCATGCCCTTTCTACACAAAGCCACGGGGCTGAAAAACATACACTTCTTCATGCAAGTCACCATTCAGAAATGCAGTTTTAATGTCCAACTGATGTACATTCCAACCATGATTGGCTGCAAGTGCACAGATGCTCCGAACAGTAGTCATACGGCATGTAGGTGCACAAAGCCACGGGGTTGAAAAACATACACTTCTTCATGAAAGTCACCATTCAGAAATGCAGTTTTAATGTCCAACTGCTGTACATTCCAACCATGATTGGCTGCAAGTGCACAGATGCTCTGAACAGTAGTCATACGGCATGTAGGTGCAAAGGTATTATCAAAATCAATGCCTCTTTCGTGTGCATAACCCTTTGCAACAAGCCTAGCCTTATACCTGTCAACTGTACCATCAGGTTTACGCTTCAACTTGTATACCCACTTAGTGCCAATGGCCTTCTTGCCAAGAGGCAAGTCACATAAAGACCAAGTACCATTCTTCATTATTGCATCATATTCAGATTGCATAGCAGCCATCCAATTTCCTGAATTTTGTGCTTCATCAAACGAACAGGCTCTGTCTCGTCAGAAAGACTAGATGAAGCCATAGCATAGCAATCTGATGCAAAAGAGGCACTATGAGAGCCTGATCTAGTACGATATGATAGAGGTGCATCTAATTTGTTGTCACGCAAGGTCTACACAGCCATTTTGGCATAGTTCTTGCCTGCTCAATATCAGCTCTCTCATCAATAAGTGCATCATGTAAATCTGCATCAGAAATGGAATGATCTGCATCATCACATGAAACATGCAAAGGCTAAGAAGTTTCCTCATTAGGACCAGCACTAGACTGTCCACTTGTAAAAAGAGGCAGCACTAGACTGTCCACCTGTAAAAAGAGGAAGCAAAGTATAATACATGTCTTTGGAGCTAATAGATGTCTCCTTAGTACATGAAAGCAATGGCTGAATAGCATCCTCCACAAAAACAACATTACGGCTAACCAAAATGCGTTTAGTCTGTGGATGATACAGTCGATAGCCTTTACTTTCAGAACAGTACCCAACAAAAATACATTTTACTGCTTTATCATCCAATTTTCTGCGATGTTCTTCGGGCACTAATGCATATGCCAAACAACCAAAAACACACAGATGAGCAACAGATGGCTTGTGATCATGCCAAGCCTCATATGGAGTGATAGACTGCAGTGCTTTAGTGGGACACCTGTTCAGTACATATGCTGCACACATGAAAGCCTCAAGCCAGAAACTATGTGGTAAAGCCTGACTCGTGACCATACACCTCGCCATCTCCATGAGTGACCTGTTCTTTCGTTCAACAACTCCATTCTGTTGAGGTGTATACAGCCTAGATGAAGCGACGACCTTCTCTGATACCAATTGTTGGAGATAGACGTCTGCGGAAGCACGCGAACAACACAAGGAAGGAGAAGAAGCTTGGAGCACAACACACAATACTGAATGTATTACTAGAGAATGTACAAAGATAAGTAGCCCATTAGGGCAATAGGCGTATATACAAGCCGGGGAAAAAACCTCGTAAAGAGGGAAAAAAGTGCCCCGGCGGTCCTAGTGTGTTCACATACATCACTACTTGAATATATCAACAGATTTCAAATTCTATGCAAACTCTAATGAATATTGATTTTTTTTTACATGCAAAAGAAGATTCAAAACATTTTGATGCTATACTGGATAGTCAAGCACAGGGATGCTTGATTTATCTTTGTAAAACATGTTCAGATATACAATTTGTGCTTTCTAGCACAAAGGTTGACTTTTCTGTTGCCTTGGGTCCCCACAAGTAGAGACAAAACTATTCGCTCTTACCAAGAGTAAGAAATGTATATAAATCATAAGAAATTTATCAAAAAGAAGTAAAAAGAATTTTCAGATATTTGAAAGCTACAAAGAATTTTTCCATGGTATTTCCTAAATCTTCATACTTCACACTTAAACACACTTAAAGGATTTTCAAATTCTGATTAGGCAGATGATAAGGACACAAGGAGATCTACAAGCAATTGTTGTTTTTTTGTTGGAGAATGCTTGATTGCATAGCATTCTAAGAAACAATCCATAGTAGCAACATCTTCAAATGAAGCAAAATACAAAGCAATATGGATAGTTACACTAAAAGCAATATGGCTACAAAAGGTTTTAAGTTATCTTGATGTTCATGTTCATTTACCTATGCTGATTTTTTCACGTGGTCAAAGTGCTATAACTATTGCAAAGAACCTCATTCATTATGCAAGGACAAAGCATATATATCACTACATATGTGAACAAGTAGCAAAAAAACACATTGAACTTGCTTATATTCCTAGAAGTGAGGATTTGGCAAATATTTTTACAAAGGCATTATCAAGGGAAAGACATCATAAGTTATGTAGATTATTGAATCTCACTCCAATATGACATCGAAAGGGGGATTGTTGGAGACAATGTCATTTTTGAGCTGCAGACCCTAATTTCAGCAAACCATTGCCCAAAAATGGTAAAATGGCTAGACATAGTATTTGAGTCAAGCACATATTCTTGAAGCTCTCAAGGAGAGCTTTCTAATCATATACAAGACTTGTCCATCGTACCACTATAAAGCCTTGAAAAACTCAAACCTTAATTTTGGTCGAAGTTTCAGAAAAACTCTACAAGCTTTAAAAATATTGTATGATGAGGATCAAAAGTTGATAAATCTGATCATCCAAGGGCTCACATTGCATGCTTCTAATTTTAGATGCTTTTCAGTTGCCACATCCTAAGCCACATCATCGATAAAGCTAAAATGCTGCCGATGTAAAAATAAAGCATATACGAATCTAATTGCCCACCTCTTGTCTATATTTACATGGCCTTGGTACTAATCCTTTTAACTCTCACACACTCCCTAAGTGTTAGTTGCTTTGATGCTTCTGTTTGTCACTCCTATACCTCTTCCATATGCTGTCATGAGTGTTTCGCTGTTGGTAAGCTTCCGATTTTCTGTTCCACACTTGCTTCTTGTTGTACCAAGCTTATTCTAGCTGTTTGCATCAAGTAGAGAAGTATTTGTAGCTATTTACATCAGAGAAGGGTGTTATTACAACAAGGTATTGCTCGTATATATACACTCACAACACATACACCACATATACTGATTCCTCCATGATCAGCCTAGATTCCATCACTTATTCAACACATGTACTCTTTTTCGTTACCTTTAGGCCCTAGTTATCGGGGAGAGTTCATATCATGAATAGAAACAAAAAAGTAAAGCCATGGCCCATATGGTATACATGATAGATAACTCAAGTGTCAAGGAGAACCCAAGTGGGGAGTCGGTGTTACACTAGTGGAGGTAGTAGCCCATGGTGCAATTTGAATCTCCACTTTCTCAATGTATTCAACATCATGCATCTCTTCTTTATGTTCTTCACCCTGCACTTTGTTGTCACCTTACTTAATCTTGAAGTATTCCTCCTTGAGTTTAAACTTCTCCTTTGAAATTTTAATTCCCTTGAGGATCAAATCTAACTTCAAGATTCATTCTAGAACTAAAAGATAATTGCCATCCCACGGTCCAATCTCCCATACCATCTTTCCGACATCAATCTGAGTATAAAATCTGGTGTTCCATACCACCCTACCTTATATTCACATTGACGTGTGAGTGACACTTATCCTGAAGTCTAAACATATCTTGATAGAGGACCTTCTTACGACAATTCTTTAAAAGAATTTTGAAGTTTCAAGCATTACCTCTAATTAGATTTTCTAGGTTTTGATTCCTTCACACGATCGTTTCACGATCTCGTGTTTTAACCTTGGAAACTTGAAAGCCTTTAGGTAGAACATCGATCTCACTTTTCTAGGGTTTTCAAAAGAAAACCGGTTATAATTCCAGGTATTTGAATTTCTCAAATTCAAGTCTGATAGGTTAGATTTAACCAATTTGTAGTGACGACAACTTTTCACTTCTTGTCTTTAGATGCTTTCTTACTAAAGCTTTAAGTAGCTATCCTGAGGACTTTACAAGAATCTCTCTATTGCTTAAGTCTAAGCATCTGCTAATGCGTTTGCATTGCACCTTTAATAAATCCTTTTAAGGATAGGCAAACATTACTTTGTACCTTGGTTCTTCCACAGACTTAATTACCGTCGTCCCTGGTCCAGACTACAGACTTAGAGCATTTTACTCAGTTCAAACTTTGAACAGCTTACTCTTTTCACACTTTCCATTGGACAAATGGAACTGGAGTGAAAAATTCCCAAAAGGATTTTGATTGCCAATACTTGGGCAAATTTTAGAGTAGTTCCAATTGCAAGTTCTTGGACAAACATTGCTAAACTTGATCAAGTCTTGTTGACCTCGTGAAAAAAATAAAGACTTAGTCTTTATTGTTAAGATCCCTTGAACTATCGAAAACTTCTCCCTTTATGAATGGGATTTTAGGGATCTTTCCCTCAACTCAAGTCCAAGCATGTGCTAATGCCTTTGAGATTTCAAAACTAAGAATCTTATCAATATTGATACACATCTAGTGATATCAACCATTGGACTTCTTGGGAACTACTTCCTATCTAACTAGCTTGAAGAATTCCATTCTCACTACTAGGGAGCAATTTATTCTTCCAATACTTGAGATTCCTTTCACGGAATCAACAACATGAACAAATGATTCATCTTGAAATCTTTTGCACTGTTGGAAGGATATTTGAAAGGAATTCTAGACTTTCAGACAATATTCGGAATTATTGCCTCAATTGTGTTCATTAGCTATGTTCATTTCTTGAGTATCAAACTAAAGGATAAATATCACCTCTAAGATATGGTTTTCTATTCCATTATGAAAGTTTGACTTGAACTTCCATTTATGTGGTATGTATTCCTTTTCTTGAGTTTGAAACAAAAATTATTATCATCGGTCAATCTTTTGATGTTACTAGAGTACTTTAAACATATAGGGACAATTTAACTTTGATTGCATAGTTTAAAGTAGAAGCATCTTATGATGATTGAACCAATGGATAATAATGTTATTGTGAACACTTTAACCATCAATTAGGTTTAATGATTCTGTCCTTTTTCTAAAAGATATACTTGAAAAGAAATCGAAGCTTTTAGCATGTGATAGCTTCTATCTATAGAATATTTTTACAAAAGAACACTTTCATGAACTTGTCCTAACATATTTTTGAACTTTATAGCTTGTTTAGGAAAAGCTCATGGATCAATGGAGATCCCTTTCTTGGAACTTCTAGTATTCCCAAAAGTAAAGTTCACCTTGAATATGATAGGAACAACGTGCGATTTATGAAATAGAAGATTAGACTATTTCATCAAATGGCTTATCTTTAAGAAGATTCCAATCCCTAAAGATCACTTCACTAGGGTTTCTTCTTAAGCCACAAATAGTTGAAATGCAATCACCAAGTAACTCTCTAATCCTTCTAAAAGAAAGAGTTTAGTCAAAGTTTCCATGTTTTCTTAGCAATGAGCATTGTTTCTAGAGATGCAATCATGGAACGTAACATCCATCTATTGAAATTCAATTGATGCTAAGTTTAAGCACTCTTCATTGCTTTTCACCACTCCTTTGGATGAAATCAAGTAAGAGCTTTCATTCCTAAGTGCACATGGAACTATGGAAACTTTCCTGTCCTACTTGGATGCACGAGAAATTATAGAAGCAAGTGTAAAATCTCTTTCTAAACTTGTCTTTATGATTCTCTAAGTATCTCTTGGACTTAGAGTTGTCATAAAGCTTATAAGTTTGTAGGTAGTCATGTTTTCTTGCTCATCAAGATGACAAGAAAATTGAATGCTTGACTTTTGGCTTGTGCCTACTTTTAGTAAGCAAGACACCTAACATACTTAATATAACTCGTCATTAAGTATGTGATATCAAAGTATTAAGTTGAGAAGAATGAACTAGTTACTTGAGTTACAAGGTGGCTAGCATAACATTGCAACTGACTAGTTTTTCTTCTTTCCTAATGTCTAACTTGAGCAAAATGTATGTGCGTGCATGTATGTGTTGACATGTTTTTTTTCATGCCCTAAACTAAATCAAGCAATTCTTGAGGTTGCAATGCATGCATGTCACGCATCTATGCACAAACATACTATCTTGGCTTCTTTTAAACGATATGAACAGACAAGTGCATAAGCTTGAGTGCATTAAATTCGTTTTCAAACAAGAAGGAAGCTTGTGTTGTGCAGAAAAACATTCATTTGGAAGGAGAAATGCATAAACAATCATTTCATTTCCATGCATAAAGTGGAAACGTTAGTCATAGATGCAAACAAGTGCTTGATGAGTTTTCCAATATGCCTAGGCTCATCCATTTTGCTTTCACTGATCGCTCAAAAGCCACATAAACATTATAAAAAAATGAAGAATTATACTATGCTTCCATGATAATTAAATGCAAGCTACATGAAAGCAAAGAGAAAAGCAAGTATTGAATAAAACCATCAACTTGGAAACTATCTAGCTTGGATAGATAGCTATGTCCTTCCACGGATCCTCTGGAAGAGCCATCCTCCAGAGCCTCACAACCCTTCATACTCCTTGCTTTATGCTTTGCACATGAAGTGGAAAGATCGCTTCAAGTGGGAATCTCGAGTTTGATCCCTCTAATTTGTTTTGTTGCAGAAATAATTTGAAGAGTCCACATTGTGGGTCATGTCATATGGATGTAGCATAGTGGCTTGCATGTTACTCTTCTAGGGGGAGGCCTAGGATCGAAACTTTAGTGCAACATCCGATCTTATTTTGCCACTCTCGATAGGAGAAGCAGAAGGAGAAGAGATAAGCACATATAGAGAACAGTTTGAACTATGAATAAGCGAGTGCATCACTCATGTGGTTAGATTAGAGTGCAGGGATCGAATGGGTAAGGGATTCGAATCCATGGTGCTCTAGAATTTGAAATATCTTCCATTTTGCTTCATGCGGGCTGCAAGAAGATACGAAAACCCTCTTGATAATAGTGTTTTGCCTCGTTCAACTTGCTCGTGAGCTCTTGGATACACGATCAATTCCCAACGGTAGCATAGCTACTATAGTGGTATCATAATAGCCTCCCATGGTACTGACCGGGGTTCTATTTCCGGGCTGTGCACTTTCGCATTGCCGCAAGTTTAGAACAGAGCATGCACATATTGCTAAAGCCAAAGCAGAAGAGAAACTCTTTTGCAACTCCTTCACATACATATGCTAGTCTGGCTGAAATTTACCATACAAAAAAAACATCAACAATATAATGAGCATGGCGCAACGACTAGGCAGTTCTTGCTGGCCCCCATGTTGTGGGTTCGAGTCTCAAAGGCTGCAACCGGGAGGTGTTAAGATAAAATCTTTCTTTTGCTGCCATAATTCAAAGAGAGATGGAGAAGAGTGTTTGCATGACATGGAGGAGGAGGAGGAGGAGGAGGAGGAGGAGGAGGAGGAGGAGGAGAAGGTGGACATTGCTGTGGCACATTTTCTCTACCATGACCACATAGCTTTCAATGTGGCTTGGTAAGAATTGAATCTTCATTCTATTTCAATAGTTGGTAATTTATTATTCAAACTTCAAAGTTCACTTGACACTTCCATAACCCCTTACTTATAAATCTTATTTGTTTAACTTTTTCTGTAGATCACCGTATTTCAAATATATGGTAAAGAAGATTGGTGAATATGGAGCGCTCCGCACCACTTTATTGGAGAAAGAGAAGAAGCTTGTCGAAGTCGCATGCCATACCATTAAAAAATCATGGGAAAGAAATGGAGTATCATTGCTTGTGGAAGGATGGAGAGATATCCAATGACACTCTATCCATAGAGTGGTGGATTATTCGCGTGGGGAGATGTACTTCATCTCATTACATGATGCATCCGAGATAGGAAAGTCATTGATGTACTTGCTACAGAGTGGGTAAGTGCCATAGAAATTGTGGGGCCATCAAATGTGGTTTGCATTGTAGCATATGGGGAGCCTATAAATAGAGTTGCAATTGCAATTATTGAAAATTTGTACTCCCACATTATTGTTTCTTTTTGCATGGCTCATTATTTAAATAATATTCTCAAAAACAATGGAAGTTTGGATTGGATTTTGCCTTCAATCAATGAGGCAAATTCATTAGCTAGCTTCATCAACAACCATACTCGTCGGAAGGATGAGTTTAGCAAGAGATCTACTCTTGCTTTGCTCAAGTAGCTAAACACAAGGTTTGCATATAACTTCACCATGTTACATCGAGTATTGAAATGCAATGGTGTCTTGAGAGGGCTTTTATTGAGTGATGAATTCCCGAGTATGCCAGAGGCTTCTATTTCGACAAGAAGGCAATTTTGAAGATCATATGAGCATGATGGGAGAACACTTCTCACATCGTGGACTATTGTTCATTCACTTGTGTACTTATTGAAAATCATGGATTCTATGGAGCCATGCATTGGTAAAGTGTATGAAGTTACGGATCGTACAATTGAAGCACTAAAAACATTGCTAAAAGACAATGATAGGTATAAAAAAAATCAGCTATTTGTGTTTGCAGATGGGATGCATACTACTCCTCACTTCATGCAGCAACATACATGTTGGATCCAAAACTCCAAGGTAAAAAGCAATATGTAGATCAGAGGTGGCTAATGGATGGAGGATCATATTAGAGAGATTTGTCCTAGATAGTGTAGCTAGATGACTTATTAGAGGTCAGCTATAGAATAAGGAAAGATATAGAATAGGGAAAGATGCTTCATATGCATGTGCAAATGCTAAAGATGATAGGTTATGTGTTGGTCATGCCCTATGGTGGGAGGATTTCGGTTTTGATGCTCCGGAGCTTCAACAATTGGCCATTCGGATACTTAGTCATGTTTGCACCACGAGTTGCCTTGAGCAACTATGGTCTGTGTATGGACATGTAGCCTCTAAGAAGAGGAATTGGCTTGGTGTGCAGGGTGCTAGTGATCTTGTGTTTGTTAGTGCAAATTTGTGTATGCTTTGATGGAACCAATGCATGGATTGAGATCTTCAGCAAGGATCTGACCAAGTGGCAAATGAAGAAAATGAAGATGAAGCAACCACTGATTGTCTTGCAGAAAATGAGTTTGTCATTGTGACTCCCCACTTTGATTCTCCATAGTCATTACATTTGTTGTTGTTTTTTACATTTGTCATTTATATTCCCGTCAAATGTAGCTTTTTTGTCGATTGATCGTATGATGTAAGATCTTTTTATTCTCATAACGTAACATCTTTTTGATATGATGATGATGTAGAATCTTTTTTTTTTGACATGATGAAATACATATGACTTATCATTTGTACGTTGCCGCTCTTGCAATAATGCTGAATGTTTAAGTGTCAATGACTCAATGTGCTTCCTATATGTTCATTGTTTATAACACCTTTTTTCTATGGTTTTCTTCTTATTGGTCATTTCATATCTTGAAGAATTATTCGTACATGTTTTTCATTTGGTTATTTAAAAAAAAACCAGCAATTTTTTAGTGCTGTTCTAGGGACACGACCCCGGGACACAGTAGGCTCTGTTTCCGTCCCGGGGACACCACTGTTCCTGGGACCCGTCCCCGTCCCCGTCCCCGTCCCCGTCCCCGTCCCCGTCCCCGTCCCCGTCCCCGTCCCCGTCCCCGTCCCCGTCCCCGTCCCCGTCCCCGTCCCCGTCCCCGTCCCCGTCCCCGTCCCCGTCCCCGTCCCCGTCCCCGTCCCGTCCCCGTCCCCGTCCCCGTCCCCGTCCCCGTCCCCGTCCCCTGGTGACTTTGGTTTGGTATTATGGACATTGATGAATCATGAGCTAGGATAACATGCAAAAAAGAGAGAGCTTATTTCTTTTTTCTTTCTTACCAACCTGCTAATATGCAGCAGGAGGATATACAGAGGATCAGTAGCATACCTGGATTTATAAGTATAAATGCATGATTATGAATGGATCAACGTTCTAGTTTGTATGGCAGTCTCCTATCCCAAGGTCAGAATACTTTGTTTTAGGCTGAAAGCCCAGAAGCACATAGTTTTACCTCCAAAAATTATTTCTCCGGTGGGAGAGAGTGCATTAAATATTTACCTAAACCAGTTGGTCCTTGAGCAGATCCTATATTGGTACCAAGGTGCTGATCCCTGATCAGGAAAGTAAAAGCTTGAGCTTGAGAAGCTTTGGGGCGGCGGGACCATATAATTAAGTGAGATATGCTGTAATATTGAATTGGGTTATAGCTGAAGGATTTTGTTGAAAATAAATCATACTTGAATCCTGTCTGACTCCTTTCACATGCATAAATGACTGTAGCCTGATATAGTCTTTTTGTGTGAGCACAAAGGCCAACTATTGTTCCTTAAGCCTGCATGGTGCTCTGGTATGAGACATGAAGGGATGATTGCAGTAAGGTTGAATTTTCAAGCTCTCTGGAGTCTGCAGTACTTGATACATATTTGGCCCTTTGATTCATAAACACCTAACATGATTGTTTTTGTTTGAATGCAGAGAGCAATTATTGGGCCTTTGATCATCACTCTTTTAGTAGCAGTCAAGAACCTATATTTGGAGTTCATTCTAAAAGACATAAAGCAAAGCTAACCAACCAAACCAAAAACATATTTACTGAGACTCTCATGTTGCTGCCAGATAAGTCAGGCTTTTGCAGGTGGCTAATGATTTTCACTTCTCAAGGGTGATTATAAGCTATTTCATTATGTGAGGTGATACATTTTCAATGGTCTTCACTAAATTTGGGTAAGGCCATGCTCAAAGAGATCTGGATCAGACTGTATTCAGCTGGTGAGACCCTTTTTAGTGCTTTAATAAGAGTTAATACTACTGATTCTGTAGTTATTTCCCATTCACTGTATTTCAGGATAGCTCCTATACTCTTTCTTGGGGAGAAGCATTGCAAGCTTGTGGAAAATTGAAACCAACAACATAACAGACTTGCGTGCTTGAGCCAATTCTAGTGTAGAGTTC